>JAWZYU010000029.1:30986207-31575207 GCA_038380435.1 Ryuthela nishihirai | reverse complement strand
TTATCTCCTCAAAATTCCCCGGCGCGTCAGTAGGGGACACCGATGGGTTTGGAAAGACCGCCGTCCGTCGGATGGGACGTTAAGCTGTGGCCCCGTGTGCGGGAGAGCCATACCCTGTGCACGTTAAAGAACACGCTGGATGGCCTTGACTGGAGGCTACCATCTGCCTCCTAACAGCTGTTCCAGTGGGTCCCCTCCCCCAACCTTCTCTGAGCCTTCGGGGTCCATGTGACCTGGCCATTTAGTCCATGGTGTGCAAAAAAGTGCCGCTCAGAGGTAAAGCAATCCAACCCAACTCCGAAGGATCAGAGAAAGTTGGAGAGAAAGGCATCCATTGGACGGCTGTTAGGAGATAGCTTCCCGTCAAGGCCATCCAGCGTGTTCTTTACCTTGCATAGGGTATGACTCTCCCGGACACGGGACGGAGGCTTAACGTCCCATCCGACGGACGGTTGCTCCAGACTCGGATAAGGATGGAGAGAAAGGCATCCACTGGACGGTTGTTAGGAGATAGCTTCCCGTCAAGGCCATCCAGCGTGTTCTTTAGATTGCATAGGGTATGGCTCTCCCGGACACGGGAAGGAGGCTTAACGTCCCATCTGACGGACGGTCGCTCCAGACTCGGAGAAGGTTGGAGAGAAAGGCATCCAATGGACGGCTATTAGGAGATAGCTTGCCGTCAAGGCCATCCAGCGTGTTCTTTAGCTTGCATATGGTATGGCTCTCCCGGACACGGGACGGAGGCTTAACGTCCCATCTGACGGATGGCGGCTTTCCAAGCCCATCGGTGTCCCCTATTGACCGAGGCTTTAAGGCGGGAAGTTCTAAGTTTTGCATAAAATGGTTTGAAGTATGTGTGACATTTAGGGTGATATTCACATCAACATCTTCAAATTGTTGTACGAATTGTAGATAAAAATATTTTGATGGGAAAACAAAAAAAAACCCATATCTTGATGTTTTAGGATTGGAAGGAGTTTCCAGGATGCCGTGATTGAAAATAAAAAAGGATTTTTAGTGCATCATCGTATCTTACTGTGTGTCAATAACATATCTCTGCGTTTCCGTCTGTGTTTGCCTATCAATTAATACGAGTCTGTATGTCTTCCTTCCTCTCTGTCTATGTATCTCGAATGCCTGTTTGCCTATTCACCAATCTGTAATGCCCGTGTGTCTTTCTGCCTCTCTGTGTGTTTCTTACCTATTTATGTGTCTGAACTCTCTGACTCTCCATCTGTCTGTACTCTCTTTCTGTCTCTCCATCTGTTTGCACTATCTCTCTGTCTCTTCATCTGTCTGCACTATCTGTCTGTCTCACTGTACTATCTATCTGCTTCTCCATCTGTCTGTACTATCTCTCTGTCTCTCCGTCTGTCTGCACTATCTGTCTGTCTCACTGTACTATCTATCTGCTTCTCCATCTGTCTGTACTATCTCTCTGTCTCTCCGTCTGTCTGCACTATCTGTCTGTCTCACTGTACTATCTATCTGCTTCTCCATCTGTCTGTACTATCTATCTGTCTCTCTGTCTGTCTGCACTATCTGTCTGTCTCTCCGTCTGTCTGCACTATCTGTCTGTCTCACTGTACTATCTATCTGCCTCTCCGTTTGTCTGTACTATCTGTAATATATATCTGCCTCTCCTTCGGTCTGTACTATCTGTACTATCTATCTGTCTCTTCATCTGTCTGTACTATATCTGCCTCTCCATCTGTCTGTATTGTCTGACTCTCAATCTGTCTGTACTATCTGTCTGCCTATCCATCTGTCTGTACTGTCTACTACTATTAACTCTCTATTTGCCTATTTCTCTGTAATGTCTGTCTATCTATCTGTCTATTTATGTGGTTACCTGATTGTCTGTTTCTGTTCGTTTATCCGCCTGTCTGTCCGAGCTTTCAGATTCTTTTCCCTCCAATCCCTTCCCCTGCTGTCGACGAGAAAGCAGAAACCAATGGACTTGGAAAGGACCCGTCCGATGCGGCATTTAACCGTGGACCCCTATAATAGAGAGTCATATTCTTTCTGCACTAAAAGACACTCTGTATATCCTTGATAGAAAGCTACCATCTGTCTCTTAACAGCTATCGAGTAGTCACCTTTTACCAACCTTCATTCATATCTTGGGGTCTTTGTGACCTAGCCATTTAGTCCATTTTATGCACAATAGTGCCGCTCACAGGCAAAACAACCGAATCACACTAAATGTCGTGGGGAGGGGGTGGCTCAGTCGGTAGCGTGCCAGGCTCGCAATCTGTAGTTCCCAGGTTCGAGTCCCAGCTGGGTCAGCGTTGAGATTTATCTCCGCAAAATTCCCTGCCCACGGTCAGTAGGGGACACCGATGGGCTTGGAAAGGCCGCCGTCCGTCGGATGGGACGTTAAGCCGTGGCTTTGTGTGCGAGAGAGCCGTACCCTGTGCACGTTACAGAACACGCTGAATGGCTTGACGGGAGGCTACCATCTGTCTCCCAACAGCTGTTCCAGTGGGGCTGTCCCAACAGCCTTCGGGGTCCATGTGACCTGGCCATTTAGCCCATGGTGTGCAAAAAAGTGCCACTCAGAGGTAAAACAACCCAACGTTAAAGAACACGCTGGATGGCCTTGACGGGAAGCTACCATCTGTCTCCCAACAGCTGTTCCAGTGGGTCCCATCCCCCAACCTTCTCTGAACCTTCGGGGTCCATGTGACCTGGCCATTTAGCCCATGGTGTGCAAAAAAGTGCCGCTCAGAGGTAAAACAACCCAACGTTAAATAACACGCTGGATGGCCTTGACGGGAGGCTACCATCTGTCTCCCAACAGCTGTTCCAGTGGGTCCCATCCCTCAACCTTCTCTGAACCTTCGGGGTCCATGTGACCTGGCCATTTAGACCATGGTGTGCAAAAAAGTGCCGCTCAGAGGTAAAACAACCCAACGTTAAATAACACGCTGGATGGCCTTGACGGGAAGCTACCATCTGTCTCCCAACAGCTGTTCCAGTGGGTCCCATCCCCCAACCTTCTCTGAACCTTCGGGGTTCATGTGACCTGGCCATTTATCCCATGGTGTGCAAAAAAGTGCCGCTCAGAGGTAAAACAACCCAACCACTAAATGTTACACCTACATCTGCATTTTGGGATGTCGTGGTTTGAATGAGTCTAAGTAACCGGAACACTGTGAACATTACGCGATATTGTAGTTAAAGCACATCGTTGTTTCATACACGAAAAAAGAAATCGATATTGCTTCAATTACAGAAAAAGAAACTATCAAGCAATTTAAAAAAACACAACTGATGAGATAATCACCGGACGTTTATTGTGTTTTCAAAACAACAACAACAGTGACAAAGAAAATGTCATTAATTCCAAGAATTTAAATTTTACTGATAAAGCGAATTTATTTGAATAAAACCGATTTGTTTAATTTACGGCCAATTAAAAGTATCTCAGTATAATAGCAAGTTCATCATAATGATGGCATAAACGTCAAATGATTAAGAGAAATGGAAATTTAACGTTCGTGGGCAGAGAGGGAATGAATGTTTCGATGACAGGAAACGCAGTTAATGTTCATCAGTTCATTAGCATCCCATCGGCTCCTATTCTAAACAGGAAAATAAGAGTGATTATGAGGAGCAATCATAATTTGTAAGCTTCTGAGCGATAGGGTCAGAATTATCTGACCGTTTCAAAACTGGAGGAGTTGTTTTAAGTCTGAGCTGCAGTTATTTTTGCACTCATTAGGATACATTGACAAGTCATAAGGACCCCAAGGGCTCAGGGAAGGTTGGGGGAAGGGGACTCACTGGACAGCTGTTAAGAGACAGATGGTAGCTTATCTTAAAAGCCATCCAGCGTGTTTTTTCAAAGTGTATAGGGTATAGGTTCAGTTGCTTTACATATGCGGGGCACTATTTTCACACAATGGGTTAAATGGTCAGGTCACAAGGACCCCAAGGGTTCATAGAAGGTTGGGGAAAGGGGACTTACTGGAGAGCTGTTAAGAGACAGGTGTTAGCTTATATTAAAAGCCATCCAGCGTGTTTTTAAAATACATAGGGTATAGATTGAGTTGTTTCACATATGAGGGGCACTATTTCCACACAATGGGTTAAATGGTCAGGTCAAAAGGACCCCAAGGGCTCAAGGAAAGTTGAGGGAAGGGGACTCACTGGAGAGCTGTTAAGAGACAGGTGTTAACTTATCTTAAAAGCCATCCGGCGTGTTTTTAAAATACATAGGGTATAGATTGAGTTGCTTCACATATGAGGGGCACTATTTCCACACAATGGGTTAAATGGTCAGGTCATAAGGACCCCAAGGGCTCAGAGAAGGTTGGGGGAAGGGGACTCACTGGAAAGCTGTTAAGAGACAGGTGTTAGCTTATATTAAAAGCCATCCGGCGTGTTTTTAAAATACATAGGGTATAGATTGAGTTGTTTCACATATGAGGGGCACTATTTCCACACAATGGGTTAAATGGTCAGGTCATAAGGACCCCAAGGGCTCAGAGAAGGTTGGGGGAAGGGGACTCACTGGAGAGCTGTTAAGAGACAGGTGTTAGCTTATATTAAAAGCCATCCAGCGTGTTTTTAAAATACATAGGGTATAGATTGAGTTGTTTCACATATGAAGGGCACTATTTCCACACAATGGGTTAAATGGTCAGGTCACAAGGACGCCAAGGGCTCAGAGAAGGTTGGGGGAAGGGGACTCACTGGAGAGCTGTTAAGAGACAGGTGTTAGCTTATCTTAAAAGCAATACAGCGTGTTTTTTCAAAGTGTATAGGGTGTAGGTTGAGTTGCTTTACATATGCGGGGCATTATTTTCACACAATGGGTTAAATGGTCAGGTCACAAGGACCCCAAGGGTTCATAGAAGGTTGGGGAAAGGGGACTTACTGGACAGCTGTTAAGAGACAGATGGTAGCTTATCTTAAAAGCCATCCAGCGGGTTTTTAAAATATGTAGGGTATAGATTGAGTTGCTTCACATATGAGGGGCACTATTTCCACACAATGGGTTAAATGGTCAGGTCACAAGGATCCCAAGGGTTTAGAGAAAATTGGAGGAGGGGACCCACTGGACAGCTGTTAGGAACTAGATGGTAGTTTGCCGTCAAGGCCACCCACTGTGTTCTTTAATGTACATAGGGTATGGGTTGAGTTCCTTTACATCTAAAGGACACATTTCTTGCATATAATGGACTAAATGGTCAAGTTACAAGACCCCAAGGGCTCAGAGAAAACTGGAAGAAGGAGACCCATTAGACAGCTGTTAGGAGACAGATGATAGACTCCCTTCAAAGCCATTCAGCGTTTTTCTTTTTTCGTGTCACGTGATGCGAAGGTTGCCAGATCACTAATTTCAAAAAAAAAATCGTTGTCAGTTATTTTTTCTGAATTCGGTAATCAACCATGGTGTTCGGATATTTTTTGAGCGACTGTAGATGCATCCATTCTGAGTTTGTCGTCTCTCTTGTCTGTTCGTTTGTAGATTTTTATCTTTTATTTTTTGTCTTTTTAAACAAAAAATGTTTTTTGGGTTGGATCTGGTACTAACGAAATATAAGGATTTGCCCTTTCCAAATATCCTGGTAGTTTCAATAGCTTCCTCTAACAGTGGAAAGATTGGAAAATTTGAAAATTTTTAAATGCCCCAATTGCCCAATTGGCCATTTTGAAATTTTAGTAGTGGATTGTGAGGGTTGGGTTCTTTTACCTCTGAGCGGCACTTTTTTGCACACCATGGGCTAAATGCCAAGTCACAAGGACCCCGAAGGCTCAGAGAAGGTTGGGGACCCACTGGAACGGCTGTTGGGAGACAGATGGTAGCCTCTCGTCAAGGCCATCCAGCGTGTTCTTTAACGTGCACAGGATATGGCTCTCCCGCACACGGGGCCACGGCTTTGGGGAGAAGACCCACTGGAACGGCTGTTGGGAGACAGATGGTAGCCTCCCGTCAAGGACATCAGAGCGTGTTCTTTAACGTGCACAGGGTATCGCTCTCCCGCACACGGGGCCACGGCTTTGGGGAGGGGACCCACTGGAACAGCTGTTGGGAGACAGATGGTAGCGTCCCGTCAAGGACATCAGAGCGTGTTCTTTAACGTGCACAGGGTATCGCTTTCCCGCACACGGGGCCACGGCTTAACGTCCCATCCGACGGACGGCAGTCTTTCCAAGCCCATCGGTGTCCCCTACTGACCGTGGACAGGGCGGGGAGTTTTGCGGAGATAAATCTCAACTCTGACCCAGTTGGGACTCGAACCTGGGAACTGCAGATTACGAGCCTGGCGCGCTATCGACTGAGCCACCCCCCGCCCCTTGATTGTGAGGATGAAGTAGATTTTCATTAACACAATGAATTATCCCTTTAACCCCTGAGGGTGAGAAAGCGCAAATATTACGCTTCAAAAAAAAAAAAAAAATGAAAAGTTGTTTTTCGTGTGATTTACGGGGCGGGGGTGGCTCAGTCGGTAGCGCGCCAGGCTCGTAATCTGCGAGTTCCCAGGTTCGAGTCCCTGCTGGGTCAGCGTTGAGATTTTTCTCCGCAAAATTCCCCGCCCTGTCCACGGTCAGTAGGGGACACCGATGGGCTTGGAAAGACCGCCGTCCGTTGGATGGGACGTTAAGCAGTGGCCCTGTGTGCGGGAGAGCCATACCCTGTGCACGTTAAAGAACACGCTGGATGGTCTTGACGCGAGGCTACCATCTGTCTCCCAACAGCTGTTCCAGTGGGTCCCCTCCCCCAACCTTCTCTGAGCCTTCGGGGTCCATGTGACCTAGCCATTTAGCCCATGGTGTGCAAAAAAGTGCCGCTCAGAGGTAAAACAACCCAACCCAAAGTATCTTTTAGGATATAATGAAATAGCATTTATCTACATTTCCGGAATATTTCGTTAATTCCAATTTCCTAGGCTAAAGAGAGAAAAAAAATTCTAAAAATTATATACCTTTTTTCTACATCTTCGTTTTACGAGCCATATGTAAAATAATAATAATAGCATTTTTTTATTCCACCAATCAGTAAAACATATACACTGGTTTCCATAAATTAAGGAAATGTTAAGTCAATGGGAAACCCATAAATTAAGGAAAATCCCAATGTTAAGTCAATGGGAAGCTAACATGAAAGCTCTATAACTTCTAAAATATTCTTCTTTTGTTTTTAAAAATGTGATTGCAGATATAGATTTCAATGAAACAAATCAATATCTCGATTTTCAACAATATTCGTTCAGTATTTAATGAGTTATGGTAGTTTGAATATTTAGCGATAACAATGCCAGTCACAAAATTTGACTTCGGAAGTTAATTAAAACTTAGTAATAATTCTTACATCAAAGTGTTCTACAAAAAATATATATATAAAAAAAGTAAAAAATTCTACATTTATTTTTAACTAATTTTAAAGATTTTACATTCTTAACATCATCTGGAAGTTTAGACCAATTGTGTAGTTCATTATATTTGAAATATCTTCCCAATTGGCAATCGACATCATGATTTTATGTTTTAATTTATTTTCCTTTGTAAACTTTAAAAAAAAGCAACATGATTTTTACTCATGCATATGAAATATTGTAATGAGAATAATTTCAATGTGATACTTCCAATCAAGCATGAATCTAAGAAGAAATATAAAAAAAAAAGGCTTGGGGGGAAACTACAGCACAATCTCGATGGTTTACCTCTGAGCGGTTCCTTTTTTTGCACACCATGGGCTAAATGGGCAGGTCACAAAGACCCCGATAGCTCAGAGAAGGTTGGGAGAGGAGACCCACTGGAACAACTGTTGGGAGACAGATAGTATTTCCTGTCAAGGCCATCCACAGCATGTTCTTTTACGTTGGGTTGTTTTACCTCTGAATTGCACTTTTTTTGCACACAATGGGCAAAAAGGCCAGGTTGTTTGGGTTGTTTTACCTCTGATTGGCACTTTTTTGCACACCATGGGCTAAATGGCCAGGTCACATGGAGCCCGAAGGCTCAGAGAAGGTTGGGGGAGGGGACCCACTGGAACAGCTGTGGGGAGACAGATGGTAGCCTCCCGTCAAGGCCATCCAGCGTGTTCTTTAACGTGCACAGGGTATGGCTCTCCCGCACACGGAGCCACGGCTTAACGTCCCATCCGACGGAGGGCGGCCTTTCCAAGCCCATCGGTGTCCCTTACTGACCGTGGGTAGGGCAGGGAGTTTTGGGGAGATAAATCTCAACGCTGACCCAGCTAGGACTAAAAAGGCCAGGTCACAAGGACCCAGTGGAACAGCTATTGGGAAACAGTTGGTAGCCTCCCGTCAAGGCCATCCAGCGTGTTCTTTAACGTTGGGTTGTTTTACCTCTGAATTGCACTTTTTTTTTGCACACAATGGGCAAAAAGGCCAGGTCACAAGGACCCCGAAGGATCAGAGAAGGTTGGGGGAGGGGACCCACTGGAACAGCTGTTGGGAAACAGATGGCAACCTCCCGTCAAGGCAACCTAAAATGTTCTTTAACTCGCACGCGGTATGGCTCTCCCGCACACGGGGCCACGACTCCCATACGACTGCCTTTCCAAGCCCATCGGTGTCCCCTACTGGCCGCGTGCAGGGCTGGTAGTTTTCCGGAGACAAATCTCAACGCTGACTCAGTTGGGACTCGAACCTGGGAACTACAGATTACGAACCTGGCGCGCTACCGACTGAGCCACCCCGCCCCCACAATCTGGATGGTCTTGACTGGAGATGATGTCTCCTACTAGCTCTCCAGTGTGCAGCTTCTCCTAACCTCCTCTGAGCCATGGGATCCTTGTGAGCTGGCCATTTAGCCTGTTGTGGGCAAAAGAAAGAATCAACTCAGAGGTAAATACACTCAGAGGTAATACTCAATCAACTCAGAGGTAAATACACTCAGAGGAAATACTCAATCAACTCATAGGTAATACTCAATCAACTCAGAGGTAAATACACTCAGAGGTAATACTCAATCAACTCAGAGGTAAATACACTCAGAGGTAATACTCAATCAACTCAGAGGTAAATACACTCAGAGGTAATACTCAATCAACTCAGAGGTAAATACACTCAGAGGTAATACTCAATCAACTCAGAGGTAAATACACTCAGAGGTAATACTCAATCAACTCAGAGGTAAATACACTCAGAGGTAATACTCAATCAACTCAGAGGTAAATTCACTCAGAGGTAATACTCAATCAACTCAAGGGTAAATACACTCAGAGGTAATACTCAATCAACTCAGGGGTAAATACACTCAGAGGTAACACTCAATCAACTCAGAGGTAAATACACTCAGAGGTAATGCTCAATCAACTCAGAGGTAAATACACTCAGAGGTAATACTCAATCAACTCAGAGGTAAATACACTCAGAGGTAATACTCAATCAACTCAGAGGTAAATACACTCAGAGGTAATACTCAATCAACTCAGAGGTAATACTCAATCAACTCAGAGGTAAATACACTCAGAGGTAATACTCAATCAACTCAGAGGTAAATACACTCAGAGGTAATGCTCAATCAACTCAGAGGTAAATACACTCAGAGGTAATACTCAATCAACTCAGAGGTAAATACACTCAGAGGTAATACTCAATCAACTCAGAGGTAAATACACTCAGAGGTAATACTCAATCAACTCAGAGGTAAATACACTCAGAGGTAATACTCAATCAACTCAGAGGTAAATACACTCAGAGGTAATACTAAATCAACTCAGAGGTAAATACACTCAGAGGTAATACTCAATCAACTCAGAGGTAATAACACCCAACCCACTTATTCGTCTAGCATTATTTTAAAGTCTTTTCATTGATTGGAGCACAAGCATTAAAAACAAACTTTCTCCTATTATTTGCAGAGCGTCAGGGAGGATGTAGAACAAACAAGATCTCATGCATCTTCTTTCTCTTAGTGGCGTATCCAAGAGATGGGAAAGACAAAGATGCTGGAGTCGGAATTCTAACAACATGGCAGTCCATTCTCTTCACTCAAGAGATGCTTTCAAATTAACCACCGAGTCGCTTTCCATTAGAATCGTTTAATACTTTCACTCTCTTCCTGCTGTTCTTTCTATCCCTTTCCTCCAGCTTCTTCGAATCCACCCCCCCCCCCCTCTTCCGCCTCCTGTCGCTACTGATGCTCACTGATGGAAAGAAGAGCAGAATTTCGGAGAATCTCCGAGGAGGAAGGAGACTGCGACACTAGCTGGCTGATTATTTATCAGACCCTTTGGGAAAAGAATTTGATCCAGTTACTATAGAAAAGGATTGCGAATGCAAAGAAGTTTTTTTTATCTTATGGTTGAAAGCCACCGATGTTTGTGTGGGGATTGATTCAATCGCTGAATCGAAAAATCGCTTTATCGAAAATTGGGAATTACAATCTCTCCTCTGGGGAAAATAGGATTCTCTTTTTTGGAAAGAAAAAAAAATCCGTTTCGCCCCCCCCCCCCCCCATTTCCGCTCCGATGGAGCAGACAAATCACAGCTCTCTGTAAACTCCAACTTTCTTTCGCTATGAATCGAACCCAGTTCTTTTCTTTCACCAGGATTCGAACCAAAGTTCTTTTGTTTTGTTGGCAATCAAACCCAGGTCGTCATCCCCCCCCCAACTTTTTGGAGGGAAGGTGGGGGGGAGCTCAAACATTTTTCTCAAGGTATCGAACACAGTTTTTTTTATAGTGCTGGTGGTTGGGAAAGCCCGAAGAAAATAAAGTATATTGAAGGACAAACGTAGTCTGAGGAATCATTTTAGTCGTAGCTTGGACACCAAGCGATCACATTGGAAATAAAGAAATCGGGGTTCGATTCCCAGCAAATCTGAGGGAGAGTCATACCCTGAGCATGTTGAAGAAGACGGTGGATGGCCTTAAAGGGAGGCTGCAGTCGCTCAAAAAAGTATCCAAACACTATGGTTGATTACAGAATTCAGGGAAAAATATCTGGCGACGATTTTTTTTTAGAAATTAGTGATCTGAGCAACCTTCTTGTCACGTGACACGAAGGTTGCCAGATCACTAATTTCTAAAAAAAAAAAATCGTCGCCAGATATTTTTTCTGAATTCTGTAATCAACCATAGTGTTCGGATATTTTTTTCAGCGACTGTATATTATTCTATAAGTTTAACATCTACAGACTGGATGACAGGTGGCATAAAGAGAAAAGAATTAAGAGAAAAACCTTTTTAAATACAAAGAGACTTATTAGCCTTTAAATTGAAGAAGATTAATTAATAGTTAATAACGTCAAATATTGCGCATATTACAGAAAATATTAAAGAAGGCATTTAAATGGAGTGCACATCCCAAAATGCAGACTAATAAGCCTTTTATTTAGAGATTTTACTCCCTGCCAGGGTTGGGATAGCAACGATAGCACGCGCAGACTGGTAATCTGATGTTTCGCAGTTCGAGTCTAAACTCTGACTGTGTTAAAATTTATGCATGCTCTAGTCTTGACGTCAGCAACAGTAACAACTATCACGACGATAACAACAGAAACAACTATCACGACGATAACAACAGAAACAACTATCACGACGATAACAACAGAAACAACTATCACGACGATAACAACAGAAACAACTATCACGACGATAACAACAGAAACAACTATCGCGACGACGACAACAGAAACAACTATCACGACGATAACAACAGAAACAACTATCGCGATGACAACAACAGAAACAACTATCACGACGATAACAACAGAAACAACTATCGCGATGACAACAACAGAAACAACGATCGCGATGACAACAACAGAAACAACTATCACGACGATAACAACAGAAACAACTATCGCGACGACAACAACAGAAACAACTATCGCGACGACAACAGTAACAACTATCACATCTCTAACGACGGCGACAACAACAACAGCAACGACACTCTCACCACTCACGACAACTATAGCGATGCGACAACCATAACGACGTGACGACAACGACTATTGCTCTAACGACATCCATAACGACGTAACAACTATTACTCTAACGACATCCATAACGATGTAACAACTATTACTCTAACGACATCCATAACGACGTAACAACTATTACTCTAACGACATCCATAACGACGTAACAACTATTACTCTAACGACATCCATAACGACGTAACGACAACGGCTATTACTCTAACGACATCCATAACGACGTAACGACAACGGCTATTACTCTAACGACATCCATAACGACGGCGACAATAACAACAGTAACTTTTTTCTGGTCGTAGCTTGGAAACAAAGTGAGCACCTTGAAGAGATGCGGGGAGGAAAAATCATCCAGCAGAAATGAAGCGCAGGCTTGGGACGCACAAAGGCGGATGGATAGTGGTGGCGGTAAAGGATACTTTAGAAAGAACTTCCACCTCTTCTTCACTTCATGTGCCCTTCGCATCAAAGATCTCGTACGCCAGTCCCCATTAGATGAGGAGCTGCATCGTCTGAGAAGGAGGAAAAAGATAAAGAGGATCCATTTGATGCGGAAGGAAGCTAAGGAGCAAATGAAGGAATTACTGTTGCTCGAAATTCGATACTAGGATGATGAAGAAAAACTTCCAAGAGTTGTTCCTCCGCGAACGTTACGGCCTGGGAGGGGAGGGGGGAGATAAGTTCTCGTAGAGTGGCACAGGAGGGGAAAACTGATGAAACATTTGTTGCGGGAGGAAGGGGGTGGGGGAGGGGGAGGGGGTTGAAAATGAGTTCGGTAGTTTCATTCTCTCCAAAAGGTGCTTTTTTTCATCTTTTGAAACCGAATGCGAAACTGGTGAAAAGAAATGTACGACTTATATGAACGTAAAATGCACACAAGAGTGATGAATGAAATGAATGGGGAGGAGGGAGGGCTGATGAGGGGATGGTGAGATGGATGAGTGAATGGGTGGGTGAGTGGATGCATGGATGAATGAACGATGGATATGAGTGATGAGAATGGTGCAGTGATGGGATGGTTGACGGTATGAAGGAATGAATGGGTGGATGAATGGATAAATAGATGGATGAATGGACAGTTAACAGAATAAAAGGATGGATAAATGAATAGGTGGTTGAATGGATGGATAAATTTATAGTTGGGTGAATTGATTAACAGTGGTAGGTTGATGGATGGATAAATGAGTTAATGAGTTTTGGAATGTACTGGAGGGGGAAGTGGATGATGGAGAGCTTAAGTGGATGAGGTAGATGGGAATTGGATGAGTGAATGGGGGAAGTGAATGATGGAGAGCGTAAGTGGATGAGGTAGATGGGAATTGGATGAGTGAATGGGGGAAATGGATGATGGAGAGCGTAAGTGGATGAGGTAGATGGGAATTGGATGAGTGAATGGGGGAAGTGAATGATGGAGAGCGTAAGTGAATGAGGTAGATGGAAATTGGATGAGTGAATGAGGGAAGTGAATGATGGAGAGCGTAAGTGGATGAGGTAGATGGGAATTGGATGAGTGAATGGTGGAAGTGGATGATGGAGAGCGTAAGTGGATGAGGTAGATGGGAATTGGATGAGTGAATGATGGAGAGCGTAAGTGGATGAGGTAGATGGAAATTGGATGAGTGAATGAGGGAAGTGAATGATGGAGAGCGTAAGTGGATGAGGTAGATGGGAATTGGATGAGTGAATGGGGGAAGTGAATGATGGAGAGCGTAAGTGGATGAGGTAGATGGGAATTGGATGAGTGAATGGGGGAAGTGGATGATGGAGGGCGTAAGTGGATGAGGTAGATGGGAATTGGATGAGTGAATGGGGGAATTGGATGATGGAGAGCGTAAGTGGATGAGGTAGATGGGAATTGGATGAGTGAATGGGGGAAGTGAATGATGGAGAGCGTAAGTGGATGAGGTAGATGGAAATTGGATGAGTGAATGAGGGAAGTGAATGATGGAGAGCGTAAGTGGATGAGGTAGATGGGAATTGGATGAGTGAATGGGGGAAGTGGATGATGGAGAGCGTAAGTGGATGAGGTAGATAGGAATTGGATGAGTGAATGGGGGAAGTGGATGATGGAGAGCGTAAGTGGATGAGGTAGATGGGAATTGGATGAGTGAATGGGGGAAGTGAATGATGGAGAGCGTAAGTGGATGAGGTAGATGGGAATTGGATGAGTGAATGAGGGACGTGAATGATGGAGAGCGTAAGTGGATGAGGTAGATGGGAATTGGATGAGTGAATGAGGGAAGTGAATGATGGAGAGCGTAAGTGGATGAGGTAGATGGGAATTGGATGAGTGAATGGGGGAAGTGGATGATGGAGAGCGTAAGTGGATGAGGTAGATGGGAATTGGATGAGTGAATGGGGGAAGTGAATGATGGAGAGCGTAAGTGGATGAGGTAGATGGAAATTGGATGAGTGAATGAGGGAAGTGAATGATGGAGAGCGTAAGTGGATGAGGTAGATGGGAATTGGATGAGTGAATATGGGAAGTGGATGATGGAGATCGTAAGTGGATGAGGTAGATGGGAATTGGATGAGTGAATGAGGGAAGTGAATGATGGAGAGCGTAAGTGGATGAGGTAGATGGAAATTGGATGAGTGAATGGGGGAAGTGGATGATGGAGGGCGTAAGTGGATGAGGTAGATGGGAATTGGATGAGTGAATGGGGGAATTGGATGATGGAGAGCGTAAGTGGATGAGGTAGATGGGAATTGGATGAGTGAATGGGGGAAGTGAATGATGGAGAGCGTAAGTGGATGAGGTAGATGGAAATTGGATGAGTGAATGAGGGAAGTGAATGATGGAGAGCGTAAGTGGATGAGGTAGATGGGAATTGGATGAGTGAATATGGGAAGTGGATGATGGAGATCGTAAGTGGATGAGGTAGATGGGAATTGGATGAGTGAATGAGGGAAGTGAATGATGGAGAGCGTAAGTGGATGAGGTAGATGGGAATTGGATGAGTGAATGGGGGAAGTGAATGATGGAGAGCGTAAGTGGATGAGGTAGATGGGAATTGGATGAGTGAATGAGGGAAGTGAATGATGGAGAGCGTAAGTGGATGAGGTAGATGGGAATTGGATGAGTGAATGGGGGAAGTGGATGATGGAGGGCGTAAGTGGATGAGGTAGATGGGAATTGGATGAGTGAATGGGGGAATTGGATGATGGAGAGCGTAAGTGGATGAGGTAGATGGGAATTGGATGAGTGAATGGGGGAAGTGAATGATGGAGAGCGTAAGTGGATGAGGTAGATGGAAATTGGATGAGTGAATGAGGGAAGTGAATGATGGAGAGCGTAAGTGGATGAGGTAGATGGGAATTGGATGAGTGAATGGGGGAAGTGGATGATGGAGGGCGTAAGTGGATGAGGTAGATGGGAATTGGATGAGTGAATGGGGGAATTGGATGATGGAGAGCGTAAGTGGATGAGGTAGATGGGAATTGGATGAGTGAATGGGGGAAGTGAATGATGGAGAGCGTAAGTGGATGAGGTAGATGGAAATTGGATGAGTGAATGAGGGAAGTGAATGATGGAGAGCGTAAGTGGATGAGGTAGATGCGAATTGGATGAGTGAATATGGGAAGTGGATGATGGAGAGCGTAAGTGGATGAGGTAGATGGGAATTGGATGAGTGAATGAGGGAAGTGAATGATGGAGAGCGTAAGTGGATGAGGTAGATGGGAATTGGATGAGTGAATGGGGGAAGTGAATGATGGAGAGCGTAAGTGGATGAGGTAGATGGGAATTGGATGAGTGAATGGGGGAAGTGGATGATGGAGAGCGTAAGTGGATGAGGTAGATGGGAATTGGATGAGTGAATGAGGGAAGTGAATGATGGAGAGCGTAAGTGGATGAGGTAGATGGGAATTGGATGAGTGAATGGGGGAAGTGGATGATGGAGAGCGTAAGTGGATGAGGTAGATGGGAATTGGATGAGTGAATGGGGGAAGTGAATGATGGAGAGCGTAAGTGGATGAGGTAGATGGGAATTGGATGAGTGAATGGGGGAAGTGAATGATGGAGAGCGTAAGTGGATGAGGTAGATGGGAATTGGATGAGTGAATGGGGGAAGTGGATGATGGAGGGCGTAAGTGGATGAGGTAGATGGTAATTGGATGAGTGAATGGGGAATTGGATGATGGAGAGCGTAAGTGGATGAGGTAGATGGGAATTGGATGAGTGAATGGGGGAAGTGAATGATGGAGAGCGTAAGTGGATGAGGTAGATGGGAATTGGATGAGTGAATGGGGGAAGTGAATGATGGAGAGCGTAAGTGGATGAGGTAGATGGGAATTGGATGAGTGAATGGGGGAATTGGATGATGGAGAGCGTAAGTGGATGAGGTAGATGGAAATTGGATGAGTGAATGAGGAAGTGAATGATGGAGAGCGTAAGTGGATGAGGTAGATGGGAATTGGATGAGTGAATGGGGGAAGTGGATGATGGAGGGCGTAAGTGGATGAGGTAGATGGGAATTGGATGAGTGAATGGGGGAATTGGATGATGGAGAGCGTAAGTGGATGAGGTAGATGGGAATTGGATGAGTGAATGAGGGAAGTGAATGATGGAGAGCGTAAGTGGATTAGGTAGATGGGAATTGGATGAGTGAATGGGGGAATTGGATGATGGAGAGCGTAAGTGGATGAGGTAGATGGGAATTGGATGAGTGAATGGGGGAAGTGAATGATGGAGAGCGTAAGTGGATGAGGTAGATGGGAATTGGATGAGTGAATGGGGGAAGTGGATGATGGAGAGCGTAAGTGGATGAGGTAGATGGGAATTGGATGAGTGAATGGGGGAAGTGAATGATGGAGAGCGTAAGTGGATGAGGTAGATGGGAATTGGATGAGTGAATGGGGGAATTGGATGATGGAGAGCGTAAGTGGATGAGGTAGATGGGAATTGGATGAGTGAATGGGGGAATTGGATGATGGAGAGCGTAAGTGGATGAGGTAGATGGGAATTGGATGAGTGAATGGGGGAAGTGGATGATGGAGGGCGTAAGTGGATGAGGTAGATGGGATTGGATGAGTGAATGGGGGAATTGGATGATGGGGAGCGTAAGTGGATGAGGTAGATGGGAATTGGATGAGTGAATGGGGGAAGTGGATGATGGAGAGCGTAAGTGGATGAGGTAGATGGGAATTGGATGAGTGAATGAGGGAAGTGAATGATGGAGAGCATAAGTGGATGAGGTAGATGGGAATTGGATGAGTGAATGGGGGAATTGGATGATGGAGAGCGTAAGTGGATGAGGTAGATGGAACTTGGATGAGTGAATGAGGGAAGTGAATGATGGAGAGCGTAAGTGGATGAGGTAGATGGAAATTGGATGAGTGAATGAGGGAAGTGAATGATGGAGAGCGTAAGTGGATGAGGTAGATGCGAATTGGATGAGTGAATATGGGAAGTGGATGATGGAGAGCGTAAGTGGATGAGGTAGATGGGAATTGGATGAGTGAATGAGGGAAGTGAATGATGGAGAGCGTAAGTGGATGAGGTAGATGGGAATTGGATGAGTGAATGGGGGAAGTGAATGATGGAGAGCGTAAGTGGATGAGGTAGATGGGAATTGGATGAGTGAATGGGGGAAGTGGATGATGGAGAGCGTAAGTGGATGAGGTAGATGGGAATTGGATGAGTGAATGAGGGAAGTGAATGATGGAGAGCGTAAGTGGATGAGGTAGATGGGAATTGGATGAGTGAATGGGGGAAGTGGATGATGGAGAGCGTAAGTGGATGAGGTAGATGGGAATTGGATGAGTGAATGGGGGAAGTGAATGATGGAGAGCGTAAGTGGATGAGGTAGATGGGAATTGGATGAGTGAATGGGGGAAGTGAATGATGGAGAGCGTAAGTGGATGAGGTAGATGGGAATTGGATGAGTGAATGGGGGAAGTGGATGATGGAGGGCGTAAGTGGATGAGGTAGATGGTAATTGGATGAGTGAATGGGGAATTGGATGATGGAGAGCGTAAGTGGATGAGGTAGATGGGAATTGGATGAGTGAATGGGGGAAGTGAATGATGGAGAGCGTAAGTGGATGAGGTAGATGGGAATTGGATGAGTGAATGGGGGAAGTGAATGATGGAGAGCGTAAGTGGATGAGGTAGATGGGAATTGGATGAGTGAATGGGGGAATTGGATGATGGAGAGCGTAAGTGGATGAGGTAGATGGAAATTGGATGAGTGAATGAGGAAGTGAATGATGGAGAGCGTAAGTGGATGAGGTAGATGGGAATTGGATGAGTGAATGGGGGAAGTGGATGATGGAGGGCGTAAGTGGATGAGGTAGATGGGAATTGGATGAGTGAATGGGGGAATTGGATGATGGAGAGCGTAAGTGGATGAGGTAGATGGGAATTGGATGAGTGAATGAGGGAAGTGAATGATGGAGAGCGTAAGTGGATTAGGTAGATGGGAATTGGATGAGTGAATGGGGGAATTGGATGATGGAGAGCGTAAGTGGATGAGGTAGATGGGAATTGGATGAGTGAATGGGGGAAGTGAATGATGGAGAGCGTAAGTGGATGAGGTAGATGGGAATTGGATGAGTGAATGGGGGAAGTGGATGATGGAGAGCGTAAGTGGATGAGGTAGATGGGAATTGGATGAGTGAATGGGGGAAGTGAATGATGGAGAGCGTAAGTGGATGAGGTAGATGGGAATTGGATGAGTGAATGGGGGAATTGGATGATGGAGAGCGTAAGTGGATGAGGTAGATGGGAATTGGATGAGTGAATGGGGGAATTGGATGATGGAGAGCGTAAGTGGATGAGGTAGATGGGAATTGGATGAGTGAATGGGGGAAGTGGATGATGGAGGGCGTAAGTGGATGAGGTAGATGGGATTGGATGAGTGAATGGGGGAATTGGATGATGGGGAGCGTAAGTGGATGAGGTAGATGGGAATTGGATGAGTGAATGGGGGAAGTGGATGATGGAGAGCGTAAGTGGATGAGGTAGATGGGAATTGGATGAGTGAATGAGGGAAGTGAATGATGGAGAGCATAAGTGGATGAGGTAGATGGGAATTGGATGAGTGAATGGGGGAATTGGATGATGGAGAGCGTAAGTGGATGAGGTAGATGGAACTTGGATGAGTGAATGAGGGAAGTGAATGATGGAGAGCGTAAGTGGATGAGGTAGATGGGAATTGGATGAGTGAATGGGGGAAGTGGATGATGGAGAGCGTAAGTGGATGAGGTAGATGGGAATTGGATGAGTGAATGGGGGAAGTGGATGATGGAGGGCGTAAGTGGATGAGGTAGATGGGAATTGGATGAGTGAATGGGGGAATTGGATGATGGAGAGCGTAAGTGGATGAGGTAGATGGGAATTGGATGAGTGAATGGGGGAAGTGAATGATGGAGAGCGTAAGTGGATGAGGTACATGGGAATTGGATGAGTGAATGGGGGAAGTGAATGATGGAGAGCGTAAGTGGATGAGGTAGATGGGAATTGGATGAGTGAATGGGGGAATTGGATGATGGAGAGCGTAAGTGGATGAGGTAGATGGAAATTGGATGAGTGAATGAGGGAAGTGAATGATGGAGAGCGTAAGTGGATGAGGTAGATGGGAATTGGATGAGTGAATGGGGGAAGTGGATGATGGAGGGCGTAAGTGGATGAGGTAGATGGGAATTGGATGAGTGAATGGGGGAATTGGATGAGTGAATGGGGGAATTGGATGATGGAGAGCGTAAGTGGATGAGGTAGATGGGAATTGAATGAGTGAATGAGGGAAGTGAATGATGGAGAGCGTAAGTGGATGAGGTAGATGGGAATTGGATGAGTGAATGGGGGAAGTGGATGATGGAGGGCGTAAGTGGATGAGGTAGATGGGAATTGGATGAGTGAATGGGGGAATTGGATGATGGAGAGCGCAAGTGGATGAGGTAGATGGGAATTGGATGAGTGAATGGGGGAAGTGAATGATGGAGAGCGTAAGTGGATGAGGTAGATGGGAATTGGATGAGTGAATGGGGGAAGTGAATGATGGAGAGCGTAAGTGGATGAGGTAGATGGGAATTGGATGAGTGAATGGGGGAATTGGATGATGGAGAGCGTAAGTGGATGAGGTAGATGGAAATTGGATGAGTGAATGAGGGAAGTGGATGATGGAGAGCGTAAGTGGATGAGGTAGATGGGAATTGGATGAGTGAATGGGGGAAGTGGATGATGGAGGGCGTAAGTGGATGAGGTAGATGGGAATTGGATGAGTGAATGGGGGAATTGGATGATGGAGAGCGTAAGTGGATGAGGTAGATGGGAATTGAATGAGTGAATGGGGGAATTGGATGATGGAGAGCGTAAGTGGATGAGGTAGATGGAAATTGGATGAGTGAATGAGGGAATTGGATGATGGAGAGCGTAAGTGGATGAGGTAGATGGGAATTGGATGAGTGAATGGAGGAAGTGGATGATGGAGGGCGTAAGTGGATGAGGTAGATGGGAATTGGATGAGTGAATGGGGGAATTGGATGATGGAGAGCGTAAGTGGATGAGGTAGATGGGAATTGGATGAGTGAATGAGGGAAGTGGATGATGGGGAGCGTTAGTGGATGAGGTAGATGGGAATTGGATGAGTGAATGGGGAAAGTGGATGATGGGGAGGGTACGTGGATGAGGTAGATGGAAATTGGATGAGTGAATGGGGGAAGTGGATGATGGAGAGCGTAAGTGGATGAGGTAGATGGGAATTGGATGAGTGAATGGGGGAAGTGGATGATGGAGGGCGTAAATGGATGAGGTAGATGGGAATTGGATGAGTGAATGGGGGAAGTGGATGATGGGGAGCGTAAGTGGATGAGGTAAATGGGAATTGGATGAGTGAATGGGGGAAGTGGATGATGGAGAGCGTAAGTGGATGAGGTAGATGGGAATTGGATGAGTGAATGGGGGAAGTGGATGATGGAGAGCGTAAGTTGATGAGGTAGATGGAATTGGATGAGTGAATGGGGGAAGTGGATGATGGGGAGCGTAAGTGGATGAGGTAGATGGGAATTGGATGAGTGAATGGGGGAAGTGGATGATGGAGGGCGTAAGTGGATGAGGTAGATGAGAATTGGATGAGTGAATGGGGGAAGTGGATGATGGAGGGCGTAAGTGGATGAGGTAGATGGGAATTGGATGAGTGAATAGGGGAAGTGGATGATGGAGAGCGTAAGTGGATGAGGTAGATGGGAATTGGATGAGTGAATGGGGGAAGTGGATGATGGGGAGCGTACGTGGATGAGGTAGATGGGAATTGGATGAGTGAATGGGGGAAGTGGATGATGGAGAGCGTAAGTGGATGAGGTAGATGGAATTGGATGAGTGAATGGGGGAAGTGGATGATAGGGAGCGTACGTGGATGAGGTAGATGGGAATTGGATGAGTGAATGGGGGAAGTGGATGATGGAGAGCGTAAGTGGATGAGGTAGATGGAATTGGATGAGTGAATGGGGGAAGTGGATGATGGAGAGCGTAAGTGGATGAGGTAGATGGGAATTGGATGAGTGAATGGGGGAAGTGGATGATGGAGAGCGTAAATGGATGAGGTAGATGGGAATTGGATGAGTGAGTGATGGAAGTGGATGATGGAGAGCGTAAGTGGATGAGGTAGATGGGAATTGGATGAGTGAATGGGGGAAGTGGATGATGGAGAGCGTAAGTGGATGAGGTAGATGGGAATTGGATGAGTGAATGGGGGAATTGGATGATGGGGAGCGTAAGTGGATGAGGTAGATGGGAATTGGATGAGTGAATGGGGGAAGTTGGTGATGGAGATCGTAAGTGGATGAGGTAGATGGAATTGGATGAGTGAATGGGAGAAGTGGATGATGGAGATCGTAAGTGGAGGAGGTAGATGGAATTGGATGAGTGAATGGGGGGAAGTGGATGATAGGGAGCGTAAGTGGATGAGGTAGATGGAAATTGGATGAGTGAATGGGGGGAAGTGGATGATAGGGAGCGTAAGTGGATGAGGTAGATGGAATTGGATGAGTGAATGGGGGAAGTGGATGATGGGGAGCGTACGTGGATGAGGTAGATGGGAATTGGATGAGTGAATGGGGGAAGTGGATGATGGAGAGCGTAAGTGGATGAGGTAGATGGGAATTGGATGAGTGAATGGGGGAAGTGGATGATGGAGATCGTAAATGGATGAGGTAGATGGGAATTGGATGAGTGAGTGATGGAAGTGGATGATGGAGAGCGTAAGTGGATGAGGTAGATGGGAACTGGATGAGTGAATGGGGGAAGTGGATGATGGAGAGCGTAAGTGGATGAGGTAGATGGGAATTGGATGAGTGAATGGGGGAAGTGGATGATGGAGATCGTAAGTGGAGGAGGTAGATGGAATTGGATGAGTGAATGGGAGAAGTGGATGATGGAGAGCGTAAGTGGATGAGGTAGATAGGAATTGGATGAGTGAATGGGGGAAGTAGATGATGGGGAGCATAAGTGGATGAGGTAGGTGGGAATTGGATGAGTGAATGGGGGGAAGTGGATGATAGGGAGCGTAAGTGGATGAGGTAGATGGAAATTGGATGAGTGAATGGGGGGAAGTGGATGATAGGGAGCGTAAGTGGATGAGGTAGATGGAATTGGATGAGTGAATGGGGGAAGTGGATGATGGGGAGCGTACGTGGATGAGGTAGATGGGAATTGGATGAGTGAATGGGGGAAGTGGATGATGGAGAGCGTAAGTGGATGAGGTAGATGGAATTGGATGAGTGAATGGGGGAAGTGGATGATAGGGAGCGTACGTGGATGAGGTAGATGGGAATTGGATGAGTGAATGGGGGAAGTGGATGATGGAGAGCGTAAGTGGATGAGGTAGATGGAATTGGATGAGTGAATGGGGGAAGTGGATGATGGAGAGCGTAAGTGGATGAGGTAGATGGGAATTGGATGAGTGAATGGGGGAAGTGGATGATGGAGAGCGTAAATGGATGAGGTAGATGGGAATTGGATGAGTGAATGGGGGAAGTGGATGATGGAGAGTGTAAGTGGATGAGGTAGATGTGAATTGGATGAGTGAATGGGGGAAGTGGATGATGGAGAGCGTAAGTGGATGATGGAGAGCGTAAGTGGATGAGGTAGATGGGAATTGGATGAGTGAATGGGGGAAGTAGATGATGGGGAGCGTAAGTGGATGAGGTAGATGGGAATTGGATGAGTGAATGGGGGAAGTTGGTGATGGAGATCGTAAGTGGATGAGGTAGATGGAATTGGATGAGTGAATGGGAGAAGTGGATGATGGAGAGCGTAAGTGGATGAGGTAGATGGGAATTGGATGAGTGAATGGGGGAAGTGGATGATGGGGAGTGTAAGTGGATGAGGTAGATGGAATTGGGTGAGTGAATGGGGGAAGTGGATGATGGGGAGCGTAAGTGGATGAGGTAGATGGGAATTGGATGAGTGAATGGGGGAAGTGGATGATGGAGAGCATAAGTGGATGAGGTAGATGTTATTGGATGAGTGAATGGGGGAAGTGGATGATGGAGAGCGTAAGTGGATGAGGTAGATGGGAATTGGATGAGTGAATGGGGGAAGTGGATGATGGAGATCGTAAGTGGATGAGGTAGATGGAATTGGATGAGTGAATGGGGGAAGTAGATGATGGGGAGCATAAGTGGATGAGGTAGGTGGGAATTGGATGAGTGAATGGGGGGAATTGGATGATAGGGAGCGTAAGTGGATGAGGTAGATGGAAATTGGATGAGTGAATGGGGGGAAGTGGATGATAGGGAGCGTAAGTGGATGAGGTAGATGGAATTGGATGAGTGAATGGGGGAATTGGATGATGGAGAGCGTAAGTGGATGAGGTAGATGGGAATTGGATCAGTGAATGGGGGAAGTGGATGATGGAGAGCGTAAGTGGATGAGGTAGATGGAATTGGATGAGTGAATGGGGGAAGTGGATGATGGAGAAGGAAATGGAGGAGTGGATTGGAAGTAAATGATGGATTGGGAAGTGATGTGTGGATGAGATAGTTAATGAATATATAGTGTAGTTAATTGGTGTGGCGATTGAATGTAGAGAAATATAGCATATAGACTCATGAATGACCTAATTAATATTACCAATGTGATTTCAATAGATAATTCATGAATTTCACCAAAAAGTTTCCATATTTTTCTGTTTCCTTCACTGTTACAAATATCAGACATCCACAGTAAAGTTTGGCAACCTGACAAATTCCTAAAACGGAATTGTGTTTCCCAATTGCGCCATTCGAAAGCCATAGATGCAGAGATGATATTCGATTGAACTAAAGAGTCAGTTTTTTCTTTCGATTCGATATCCCCATTTTTATTTCATCGCCAATCGCAGGATATAATTCCATTCCACGACGACTCGTCTGTCAGCTTAGTGGAATTTATCCACGGAGGAAAAAATCATCCGTAATTCGTAATCTCATGTTTAAGCAGTTTTCCCGTGTGACAAAAATAGACGAAATCGGACGTTGACGAAACCGTCACAGCTGAAAGCAAACGTACAAGTGCTCTTCGCATTTCGTCGTGCAGACAAACAATGGGATGACAGTTAAGGAAATTTTCAGCTCGGTTGATTCTGTTAATAAGGTTTGTGCTAGAAACTAAAAAGAAGAGTATTTGAAAGGTTTCTTGGAGTTTTATCCCATTAGGTGCTAAATCACTTCGGAAAAAAATATTTACTGATGAAAGCGGTTGAGTTGTTTTTGTTTGTTCTGATTCCTATTTGGCGTGTACAATGGACTAAATGGCCAAGTCGTAATGATCTTATAGAGTTGAGAGATGGTTAGGCTAGGTTATTCGATTGTATCTGGCAACCTTCGTGTCACGTGACACGAAGGTTGCTATATCACTAATTTCTAAAAAAAATCGTTTCCAGATATTTTTCCTGAATATTAAAAAATTTTTTCCTATATATTAAAAAAATCCGAACACTAGGTCGATTACAGAAATCGACCTAGTGTTCGGATTTTTTTAATATATATAATGCGTATGAATATTTAATGCAATGAATATGGAGCGTGTGCAGTTACCGTTCAGAGCAAACTGGAGCGGTTGCGGTTAATGTTCATAGCACATTGAATCCTGTGAGCTCACAAAAATCTGGATCGTGTGGACCCACTCACAGAAATATTGAGCGTGTGCATTTACCGTTCACAGCAAACTGGAGCGGTTGCGGTTAATGTTCACAGCACATTGAATCGTGTGAGCTCACAAAAACCTGGATCGTGTGGTCCCACTCACAGAAATATTGCGCGTGTGCAGTTACCGTTCACAGCAAACTGGAGCGTGTGCAGTAACTGCACACGCTCCAGTTTGCTGTGAACGGTAACTGGAGCGTGTACATTTACTGTACACCTCCAGATATTTTTTTCTGAATTCTGTAATCAACCATAGTGTTCGGATACTTTTTTCAGCGACTGTACCATGGATTTATATTTGGTTTCTAATGTATAGAACCAACGTGTCACGTGACACGAAGGTTGCCAGATCACTAATTTCTAAAAAAAATCGTTGTCAGATATTTTTTTATGAATTCTGTAATCAACCATAGTGTTCGGATACTTTTGTGAGCGACTGTACGTTTGGGGAACAAACAGGAAACACGTTCGTGTGATTCCGCCATACCACAGTTGGTTTACAGGACTGTGCACCAACACAGAAATTAGATTTCAGCGTGAGTGCCCAAACCTCATCTGGAAATTAGTCTGCATTTCCCCCACATGGCAGTAAAGAGGAGCTTGTTCCCTAGGTGACTGCAAAAATAGAAATAATATGCAAATCCAATTGCTGCCGGTTGCGGTTGAAAATTAATCATTGTAGCGGCTCAGTTAATCACCTTACCTGGGAAGACATCGAGTCGAAGGAGAACTCTTTATTTTGCAACTCTTTTCTCGCTATCATGATACCATTTCTGAGTGCTTGTAACTTTCTGTCCTCGCATCGCTTAGGGCGGGGGTGGCTCAGTCGGTAGTGCGCCAAGCTCGTAAAGTTCCAGGTTCGAGTCCCAGCTGGGTCAGCATTGAGATTTATCTCCGCAAAATTCCCAGCCCTGCCCACGGTCAGTAATGGATACCGATGGGCTTGGAAAGGCCGCCGTCCGTCGGATGGGACGTTAAGCCATGGCCCCGTGTGCGGGAGAGGCATACCCTGTGCACGTTAAAGAACACGCTGGATGGCCTTGACGGGAGACTACCATCTGTCTCCCAACAGCTGTTCCAGTGGGTCCCCTCCCCCAACCTTCTCTGAGCCTTCGGAGTCCTTGTGACCTGGCCATTTAGCTCGTGGTGTGCAAAAATAAGTGCCGCTCAGAGGTAAAAGAACCCAACGTTAAAGAACACGCTGGATGGCCTCGACGGGAGGCTACCATCTGTCTCCCAACAGCTGTTCCAGTGGGTCCCCTCCCCCAACCTTCTCTGAGCCTTCGGAGTCCTTGTGACCTGGCCATTTAGCCCATGGTGTGCAAAAATATGCCGCTCAGAGGTAAAACAACCGATCGTTAAAGAACACGCTGGACGGCCTTGACGGGAGGCTACCATCTGTCTCCCAACAGCTGTTCCAGTGGGTTCCCTCCCCCAACCTTCTCTGAGCCTTCGGGGTCCTTGTGATCTGGCCATTTAGCCGTGGTGTGCAAAAAAGTGCCGCTCAGAGGTAAAACAAACCAACCCAAATCACATCGCGTTCGTTTGAGAAGAGTTCCGACATTTTCATTCGTACGTCATCAGGATGAGGATGCTAGGCCATCTAATTGGTGGAGAGAGAGGTTGCATAGCCACAACACAGAGCAAAAAGGAGTAGGACCCGACGCCTAGTCGCAACAGAGCGAGTGGAAAGGAATGGTGCGGAAATTACTAAGGAGGAAACTATTAAAGAAATTGAAATCTATCTCAAAGATTGATTGTTGGCTTGTGATGTTATGTCACTTTTAGGCACGAGAAACTATAATGCAAAAGCTAGGTAGGAAATGAAGAGTTAGATTGTTTTGCTTCTGAGATGCACATTTTTGCACACAATAGGCTAAATGGCCAGGTCACAAGGAACCCGATGGGTCACAGATGGTTGGAGGAGGGGCCCTCGGGATATCTGTTAGGTTGGGTTGTTTTATCCCTGAGCGGTTAAACTGCATTTTCTGTTCAGCGGCTTTGTTACTGCATTTTCTTATTTTCCCAACTAATTTTCACAGTACTGTGGGTATATGACAGTCTCTTGGGGAATTTGGGTTGTTTTACTTCTGAGCGGCACTTTTTTCACACCGTGGGCTAAATGGCCAGGTCACATGGACCCCGAAGGCTCAGAGAAGGTTGCGGGAGGGGACCCACTGGAACAGCTGTTGGGAGACAGATGGTAGCCTCCCGTCAAGGCCATCCAGCGTGTTCTTTAACGTGCACAGAGTATGGCTCTCCCGCACACGGGCCACGGCTTAACATCCCATCCGACGGACGGCGGCCTTTCCAAGCCCATCGGTGTCCCCTACTGACCGTGAGCAGGGCGGGGAGTGTTGCGTAGATAAATCTCAACGCTGACCCAGCTGGGATTCGAACCTGGGAACTACAGATTACGAGCCTGGCGCGCTACCGACTGAGCCACCCCCGCCCCGAGTGAAATGGGTAAACTCTGTTTAGATATTTTTGGTAGAATGATTGATATATTTATATTAGATATAAAGAACAGTGGTTGCTAGGTTGTTTTATATCTGAGCAGCAGTTTTTTGCACTCAGTGGGGTAAATGGACTAGGTCACAAGGACCCCAAGTGGTCGTAGTAAGTTGCAAAGAGTATTCGTTGGACAGCTGTTAGTACAGTACTGTGTGGATTAGTTCGGACAAGCGAAGCCTGGAGAACCTCATCGATCCGGCCACATCCAGCAATCCCCCACACACCCACCCAAGGTCATGTTTTGGGGATGTTTCACAGCTTCCCCGCCACAGACGCTTCACCCCATTGAAGGAATGATGGACAGCAAAAAGTACATAGGCGTTCTGGAGGCGAAAATGGTCCCAACACTGCAGAAGCTGTTTCCTAACGGTGATGGGGTATTTCAACAGGATCTGGTTCCATGCCACAATTCTAAGCTTGATAAGAGCTTCTTTACCCAGCAACATTTGAAGGTATTGGAGTGGCCAGGAAATTCACCCGATCTAAACCCCATTGAAAATTTGTGGGCCATTATTAAAGCGAGCATATCTAAGATGGATTGCACGATGAAAACCAAAATGATAGAAAGTGTCATGAAAGTGTGGTACCACGACTCTGAAGTGAAGGAGATGTGTGGAAAGTTAGTGGCATCAATGGTTGAGAGGGTGGAATGGTTAAGGGGGTCACATTCACTATTAACTACACTATTAAACAAATAAATATTTTAGTTGTGTCTTTGTTACTGCATTTTACTATTGTCCTAACTAATTTGCACAGTACTGTATCTGATAGCTTAACGTCAGAAGAAACGCACTTAGTGTTTCCATACGTCCCGCATTTTAGAGAACTGTCGCGGCGTTTGGAAAATATTTTCGGAACGTCCAAATGCCCAGCTTTTTGTAACGGTTCTCGATTTACGTGGATTTCATTAACGCGGTTTTGGAACAACTCGGTCACTCTTACGTGCGCATTTATTTACGTGGACTTTTTCGTGTGAAATAAGGCAGTTTGCACTGAGCACCAAACTGTCAGCTCACTCTGGCAACTAGCTTTGTGTTATGATTGTTGTCGGTGACATACAAGCTTTGTCTAACGCAAGTGAAACTTTAGGAAATGTAGATTTAAACTCTCCCAAACAGAAATTTCTCTAATCCCAATGGGATTATTTCTTCTCTGATTCTTTACGATCATACTGTTTTGAACAAGTACAAGAGGCCTAAAATGGTAGCGTTCTCTGAGGAGACCTACCTGTTTTAGGTTTCTTATACAATTTTACTGCTACTTTTAGCTTTTCTTATGTTTGCCCTTAGGGGCCCACCTAAGGGTGGTTTACTTATACGTATAGGGGCGGGGGTGGCTCAGTCGGTAGCGCGCCAGGCTCGTAATCTGTAGTTCCCAGGTTCGAGTCCCAGCTGGGTCAGCGTTGAGATTTATCTCCGCAAAACTCCCTGCCCACGGTCAGTAGGGGACACCGATGGGGTTGGAAAGGCCACCGTCCGTCGGATGGGACGTTAAGCCGTGGCCCCGTGTGCGGGAGAGACATACCCTGTGCACATTAAAGAACACACTGGATGGCCTTGACGGGAGGCTACCATCTGTCTCCCAACAGCTGTTCCAGTGGGTCCCCTAACCCAATCTTCTCTCAGCCTTCGGGGTCCATGTGACCTGGCCATTTAGTCCATGGTGTGCAAACAAGTGCCGCTCAGAGGTAAAACAACCCAACGTTAAAGAACACGCTGGATGGCCTTGACGGGAGGCTACCATCTGTCTCCCAACAGCTGTTCCAATGGGTCCCCTCCCTCAACCTTCTCTGAGCCTTCGGGGTCCATGTGGCCTGGCCATTTAGCCCATGGTGTGCAAAAAAGTGCCGCTCAGAGGTAAAACAACCGAACCAAATATGCCACACTTTCTAATAAATCAATAATGTATGGCTAAAGTACATAACAAATCAATAGCATATGTCTAAGATTTTAACAAATCAATAAAATATGTCTAAGTTTTATCAAATAATAAAGTATATCTAAGTTTCTAATGAACCAGTAAAACAAAGATTTTCTTGTCTACTTTTTATGAAAAACGGAAAAGTATTTATTAAGAAAACATTAAATCAAATCGTATTTTACAAGTCAGTAAAATATGTCAAGTTTCTAACAAATCAATAAATATTCTAATCAATAAATAATAAAGTATATAAATAACAAATCAATAAATAATAAAGTATGTCGTAGTTTCTAACTAAATAGAGTATGTCGAAGTTTTTAGCAAATCAATATTGTGTAAGTTAGGTTTAGTCTCAACGTGGGGTACGCGGTTAAAAGTTTAGGGGTACGCCGTGAGAGCTCAATAGTCGCTATATCTAATAACAAAGTCAGTATTTTATTTTATTCCCATTGTTATACTATAACTATAGTTTCATCTATCTATACAAGGGGTACGCCAGTTACATATTTCCACATGGTACAGTCGCTCAAAAAAGTATCCGAACACTATGGTTGATTACAGAATTCAGAAAAAATATCTGGAGCGTGTACAGCAAATGTACACGCTCCAGTTTGCTGTGAACGGTAACTGCACACGCTCAATATTTCTGTGAGTGGGCCCACACGATCCAGGCTTTTGTGAGCTCACACGATTCAATGTGCTGTGAACATTAACCGCAACTGCTCCAGTTTGCTGTGAACGGTAACTGCACACGCTCAATATTTCTGTGAGTGGGTCCACACGATCCAGGTTTTTGTGAACTCACACGATTCAATGTGCTGTGAACATTAACCGCAACCGCTCCAGTTTGCTGTGAACGGTAACTGCACAAGCTCAATATTTCTGTGAGTGGGCCCAGACAATCCAGGTTTTTGTGAGCTCACACGATTCAGTGTGCTGTGAACATTAACCGCAACCGCTGCAGTTTACTGTTAACGGTAACTGCACACGCTCCATATTCATTGCATTATATATTCATAGGTATTATACATATTAAAAAAAATCCGAACAGTAGGTCGATTACAGAATTCACAAAAAATATCCGGCAACGATTTTTTTAAAAAATTAGTGATCTGGCAACCTTCGTGTCACGTGGCACGAAGGTGCCAAGTTCATTTTCCTGCAGATAAGCTATTTAGCTTTGCGGGTCAAATTGTTAATGTATTTGTATTCTTTACTGTTATGAATAAAAATTATATTCTAAAAAAAAAAATCAAGAGTTTTCCTCATTTTACCTAGGTAATGTGCACATTAACGGCTTCCGTATCGTTAAAGTTCAAAAGTTTGTTTCTCTCATAGTGGTGAATCTCTTGAATATGAATCTTCGTGTCACGTGATTCACTCGTCCGCATTATAAAAAACGCCCCGGATGAGCGGAGGCCAAGTGAGAACGAATCGGTAAAGTGATTCATTCTTGATAACGAATCACTAAAATGATTCGTTCTCACTTGGCCTGCTCATTTTGGGGGCGTTTTTTATAATTCGGACGACTGATTCATGTTGACAGGGGGATGACCCTGGTTTCAACTCTACTCTCGGACACTAGATAAATAACATTATGTTAATTTAAGCGTACAGAAACGTTCCTGTTGTTCCAGCAAAGATCTTATTTTCACTTTAACGAGTGCCTAGTAGGTAATGTGCAGATTATCCAGGTAATTTGCAGATTACCTAGGTAATTTGAGAAATGAAACAATTTTCCGCACATTAACGGATCACCCTAGTTAATCTGCACAATACCTAGATAATCTGTAGAATAACTGATTTCTGCACTTTAGCGGTAACATATATATATATGACGAAGATTAGCATACAGATGATGAAGAGAATTTTGAAGTTAATTGGTAAACAGATAAATAAATGGATAGACATACAGATGTAGGTGAATACATTCATATGTCTGTATGTACGTTTGCGACAGATATATGAAATAATATAGTAATGTAGATAGATGTGTTCACAGATAAACATCCAGATGGACGGAGCTTATTTTTGTATTTAATGCTTTTCGTCTTTCAAAAACTAAGGCTATGAAAACGTCGGAAATGGAGTGAACGATGGAAAAGATTGATAGAATAAGATATCTTGAAAACAAAAACTCTCGTCTCCAAATGCTAAACAAAGAGAATTTGTAAAGAATATCGAGAGAAAAGTATCTAGGAAGGAAAACAAAATCTGACTCGGCAAACGTCGAAGTGAACGGGTGATAGAAATATAAAAAAAGAAAAGGTTGTTTTGGGTTGTTGGGTTGTTTTACCTCCGAGCGGCACTTTTTTGCACACGATGGGCTAAATGGCCAGGTCACATGGACCCCGAAGGCTCAGAGAAGGTTGGGGAAGGGGACCCACTGGAACAGCTGTTGGGAGACAGATGGTAGCCTCCCGTCAAGGCCATCCAGCGTGTTCTTTAACGTTGGATTGTTTTACCTCTGAGCGACACTTTTTTACACACCATGGGCTAAATGGCCAGGTCACAAGGACCCCGAAGGTTCAGAGAAGGTTGTGGGAGGGGATCCACTGGAACAGCTGTTGGGAGACAGATGGTAGCCTCTCATCAAGGCCATCCAGCGTGTTCTTTAACGTTGGGCTGTTTTACCTCTGAGCGGCACTTTTTTGCACACCATGGGCTAAATGGCCAGGTCACATGGACCCCGAAGACTTAGAGAAGGTTGGGGGAGGGGACCCACTGGAACAGCTGTTGGGAGACAGATGGTAGCCTCCCGTCAAGGCCATCCAGCGTGTTCTTTAACGTGCACAGGGTATGGCTCTTCCGCACACGGGGCCACGGCTTAACGTCCCATCCGACGGACGGCGGCCTTTCCAAGCCCATCGGTGTCCTCTAGACCGCGGGCAGGGCGGGGAATTTTGCGGAGATAAATCTCAACGCTGACCCAGCTGGGACTCGAACCTGGGAACTACAGATTACGAGACTGCCGCGCTATCGACTGAGCCACCCCCGCCCCAAAAAGAAAAGGAAGGGAAAGAAAGAAAACAGAAAGTTAGACAGAGGAAAAAGAAGAAAGAAAGAACAGAAGATCCATAAACTTTGAGCGTTGGTAGAGGATCTTGAAAAGATGCCAAGAAGAGTTAGGAAAAAGCCTAAATGTTATTGATGCTTAACATCAGACAATCCCATTATTCTTCACCGTAAGAAAAATCAGAACAAGTCTTCATCGTTGTTGGTTGCATCTGTTGGCATGTAAAAGAGGGCGTGAGGTTATCAGCAGAGCGGAGAGAGAAGGAAAATGAGGATGGAAATCATCTGGCTTCAAACTCCACGAGAGAGACGTTATGTGGAGACAGGGATCCACCATCCATGACGAGTGAGGAGTCTCACTCCAACGATCTTTCACGGATTGCGGACAGATAACATACCTTGCTTGTTTTTCTATCACAATAGTTTGTAGAGATGAGTCATCCTTGATACTCAACTTCACCGAGAAGATGGTGAATTCGTTACTACGGAGCAGTGAAGAGGAGATGCTAATAAACTAGACGTTACTTGGCTGAAATCGGTTTCTGTCATCTGCGAGAGGAAGATGTCTTGATGGATGCAGACTTGCGTTTTTCATCGCTGAAATTGTTAGACATTTTTCACACTAATGTTGTACTTTTTTGTTTCTTATTCGTAACTGTTATTATGACTTGTAGTGTTTCTATTTTCAAAGAAACTTTTTCCATCAAATCTAAGTAATTTAAAGATTGTGATATAGAAACTTTTGTTTGCTGTGTTGTAAATTTAGACAGATATGATTTACTGATTTCATAGAAACTTTGACATACTTTGCTTATTTGTTGGGTTGGGTTGTTTTATCTCTGAGCGGCACTTTTTTGCACACCATGGGCTAAATGGTCAGGTCACATTAACCCCGAAGGCTCAGAGAAGGTTGGGGAAGGGGACTCACTGGAACGGCTGTTGGGAGACAGATGGTAGCCTCCCGTCAAGGCCATCCAGCGTGTTCTTTAACGTGCACAGGATATGGCTCTCCCGCACACGGGGTCCATGGCTTAACGTCCCATCCGACAGACGGCGGTCTTTCCAAGCCCATCGGTGTCCCCTACTGACCGTGGGCAGGGCGGGGAATTTTGCGGAGATAAATCTCAACGCTGACCCATCTGGGACTCGAACCTGGGAACTACAGATTACGAGCCTGGCGTGCTACCGACTGAGCCACCCCCGCCCCTTGCTTATTTGTAAAAGATAGCCAGATATAATTGTTTTGTAATAAATACTTTACCAATTTTAAAAAGTACACAAACATTTTATTAATTTGTTAAAAACTTAGTCATATTCTACTGATTTATTAAAAACTAGTATAAAATAAATCTGAGTTCTAAGATATTTACAATATTTTATTGATTTGTTATGAACTTAGATCAGTGGTTCTCAACCTTTTATGCTTCACGTACAGTAGCTCAAAAAAGTATCCGAACACCATGGTTGATTAGAGAATTCAGAAAAAAATATCTGGCAACGTTTTTTTTTTTAGAAATTAGTGATCTGGCAATCTTCGTGTCACGTGAAATGAAGGTTGCCAGATCACTAATTTAAAAAAAAAATCGCTCCCAGATATTTTTGCTGAATTCTGTAATTAACCTAGTGTTCGGATTTTTTTAAATATATATAATGCGTATGAATATATAATGCAATGAATATGGAGCGTGTGCAGTTACCGTTCACAGCAAACTGGAGCGGTTGCGGTTAATGTTCACAGCACATTAAATCGTGTGAGCTCACAAAAACCTGGATCGTGTGGGCCCACTCACAGAAATATTGAGCGTGTGCAGTTACCGTTCACAGCAAACTGGAGCGGTTGCGGTTAATGTTCACAGCACATTGAATCGTGTGAGCTCACAAAAACCTGGATCGTGTGAGCTCACAAAAACCTGGATCGTGTGGGCCCACTCACAGAAATATTGAGCGTGTGCAGTTACCGTTCACAGCAAACTGGAGCGGTTGCGGTTAATGTTCACAGCACATTGAATCGTGTGAACTCACAAAAACCTCGATCGTATGTACTCACTCACAGAAATGTTGAGCTTGTGCAGTTACCGTTCACAGCAAACTGGAGCGGTTGCGGTTAATGTTCACAGCACATTGAATCGTGTGAACTCACAAAACCTGGATCGTATGTACCCACTCACAGAAATGTTGAGCTTGTGCAGTTACCATTCACAGCAAACTGGAGCGGTTGCGGTTAATGTTCACAGCACATTGAATCGGGTGAGCTCACAAAAACCTGTATCGTGTGGCCCACTCACAGAAATATTGAGCGTGTGCAGTTACCGTTCACAGCAAACTGGAGCGTGTACAGTTGCTGTACACGCTCCAGATATTTTTTCTGAATTCTGTAATCAACCATAGTGTTCGGATACTTTTTTGAGCGACTGTACCATGTGGAAATATGTAACTGGAGTACCCCTTGTATAGATAGATAAAACTATAGTTATAGTATAACAATGGGAATAAAATAAAATACTGACTTTGTTACTAGATATAGCGACTATTGAGCTCTCACGGCGTACCCCTAAACTTTTAACCGCGTACCCCACGTTGAGACTAAACCTAACTTACACAATATTGATTTGCTAAAAACTTCGACATACTCTATTTAGGTAGAAACTACGACATACTTTATTAATTTGTTATAGGCTTAGAATAGTTATTGATTTGTTAGAAACTTGACATATTTTACTGACTTGTAAAATACGATTTGATTTAATGTTTTCTTAATAAATACTTTTCCGTTTTTCATAAAAAGTAGACAAGAAAATCTTTGTTTTACTGGTTCATTAGAAACTTAGATATACTTTATTGTTTGATAAAACCTAGACATATTTTATTGATTTGTTAAAATCTTAGACATATGCTATTGATTTGTTATGTACTTTAGCCATACATTATTGATTTATTAGAAAGTTTGGCATATTTGGTTGGGTTGTTTTACCTTTGAGCGGCACTTTTTTGCACACCATGGGCTAAATGGCCAGGTCACATGGACCCCGAAGGCTCAGAGAAGGTTGGGGGAGGGGACCCACTGGAACAGCTGTTGGGAGATAGATGGTAGCCTCCCGTCAAGGCCATCCAGAGTGTTCTTTAACGTGCACAGGGTATGGCTCTCCCGCACACAGGCCCACGGCTTAACTTCCCATCCGACGGACGGTGGCCTTTCCAAGCCCATCGGTGTCCCCTGCTGACCGTGGGCAGGGAGGGGAATTTTGCGGAGATAAATCTCAACGCTGACCCAGCTGGGACTCGAACCTGGGAACTACAGATTACGAGCCTAGCGCGCTACCGACTGAGCCACCCCCATGCTAACAGAAATTTTGAATATATTTTATGATAAAGTCATTGTTCGCAAAGATTTTACTAGAGCTATTATTATCCTTTGTTTTAAGCGATGGCAGTTCTTGTCATAACTAGAGAGGTATCAGCCTACTTTCTGTTCCAGGTAAAGTTCTTTGCATGATTGTGCTTAATAGAATTAAGAATTTGGTTGATGCACAACTGCGTGATGAACAGTGTGGATTCAGAAATGGTAGGGGATGTGTAGATCAGATATTTTCACTTAGGCAGATTCTTGAGAATTATTTAGTTTTAGAAACCTGTGGTTACTAGCTTTGTAGATTTCAAAAAGGCTTTTGACTCTGTTAATCGATATAATTTGTGGTTGATTGTTAGATCATAAGGGAAAACTGATCAATTTAGCGTAATGAAAGCTCTCTGTTATAATAAGAGTCGTGTGTGAGAGTTAGTACGTCTTGCAGCGATAATTCTACAAATTAAGTTAGAAAGTTGGGTTGGGTTACCTCTGAGCGGCACATTTTTGCACACCATGGGCTAAATGGCCAGGTCACATGGACCCCGAAGGCTCAGAGAAGGTTGGGGGAGGGGACCCACTGGAACAGCTGTTGGGAGACAGATGGTAGCCTCTCGTCAAGGCCATCCAGCGTGTTCTTTAACGTTGGGTTGTTTTACCTCTGAGCGGCACTTTTTTGCACACCATGGGCTAAATTGCCAGGTCGCATGGACCCCGAAGGCTCAGAAAAGGTTGGGGGAGGGGACCAATTGGAATAGCTGTTGGGAGACAGATGGTAGCCTCCCGTCAAGGCCATCCAGCGTGTTCTTTAACGTTGGGGTGTTTTATCTCTGAGCGGCACTTTTTTGCACACCATTGGCTAAATGGCCAGGTCACATGGACCCCGAAGGCAGAGAGAAGGTTGGGGGAGGGGACTCACTGGAACGGCTGTTGGGAGACAGATGGTAGCCTCCCGTCAAGGCCATCCAGCGTGTTCTTTAACGTGCACAGGGTATGGCTCTCCCGCACACGGGGTCCACGGCTTAACGTCCCATCCGACGGACAGCGGCCTTTACAAGCCCATCGGTGTCCCCTACTGACCGTGGGCACGGCGAGGAATTTTGCGGAGACAAATTTCAACGCTGACCCAGCTGGGAGTCGAACCTTGGAACTACAGATTACGAGCCTGGCGCGCTATCGACTGAGCCACCCCCTCCCCTTTGCTTCCCCTGGGTAAACCTAGGGAGTATCTGATAATTTTAGTTTGTAGTGATTCTGATGATTTTGCTCTAGAGATAGACAAGTTATTTAGAAATTCAATTCCATATTGAAATTTAGGAGCAATTACATTTTTATATAAAAGTAGAATATTTTGAGTATTGCAGCCCCATTTAGTTCCTCCTAAATATTTACAAAAAAATTAAATAATTTGTTACCAATATCAATAGCAATATCAACATGAAATGTCCATAGTAGTCTGCTGCCAAAGTGTAATCCTAAAAATTTGGCATCTTTGACAATTCTGAGATTACATTTATTTATTTAAATTTAAAGTCATTAGGTAGTTTTTTAGATTTGTGAAAATGAAGTATGGATGTTTTTCCTATAGATAAAGTTAAATTCCATTTTTTGACAAAAATCATGTAGTTGATTAAGGGATAATTGAAGAAAATGTTCTATAACCTAAGGATTATCATGTTGTTTCCACAGTATGATGGGGGCGGGGGTGGCTCAGTCGATAGCGCGCCAGGCTCGTAATCTGTAGTTCCCAGGTTCGAGTTCCAGCTGGGTCAGCGTCGAGATTTATCTCCGCAAAATTCCTCGCCGTACCCACGGTCAGTAGGGGACACCGATGGGCTCGGAAAGGCTGCCGTCCGTCGGATGGGACATTAAGCCGTGGCCCAGTGTGCGGGAGAGCCATACCCTGTGCATGTTAAAGGACACGCTGGATGGCTTTGACGAGAGGCTACCATCTGTCTCTCAACAGCTGTTCCAGTGGGTCCCCTCCCCTAACCTTCTCTGAGCCTTCGGGGCCCTTGTGACCTGGCCATTTAGCCCATGGTGTGCAAAAAAGTGCCGCTCAGAGGTAAAACAACCCAATCTCTGTACCATTCTTTATCTTTCTTCATAAAAAACAGAACAAAAAATTATTACTAAATGAAATCTAAACTTATTTTGAAACCAATGCTGTTAATTCACATAGAAACTTAATTGACACACAGATACAACAATTTAAAAATCATGATTTTTCTAAAAAAGAAATTAATCTCATCTCAAAATTAATAGCAAATAAAGCTCTAACTAATACTACATTATTTCAGTTTAAATTAAAAGATTCTCCCAATTTTCCAAATTGCTTAACTCTCCAAACTTTATCCCATATTATTTTTGACTGCAATCTCTATAACTTAGAAAGACAAAATTATTACAACAAACTTACAAATTCAATATTTTTACCTACTATTTCCCAAATATCCTTCACCATAATAACAAAAAAAAACTCATCTTATATAGATTCATAATAGATTTTTTCAAAGACTATTCATTACTGAATATCATCTAAACATACCTTAACAAATTTCATTCTTTCTTTTCCTAACAACACAAGCAACATGAAAACTAGCCAATCAATATTATTTCTTTTTTTTCTCATATACAACATGAAGATTATATAACATTTTTCCTTTCATAACACCACAACATGAATATTATACCACAAAATTACAATTACTTTAGTATCATATTTGTTATTTACTATCCTACTATAGAACAATATCTTTTTGTTCTAGAACTTTCAATTTTGAGGGACGTGTGATGATGATGATGTCTTGCAGTGATTCATTTAGCATTGCTAGTGGAGTTAGACAAGGGTGCATTTTGTCCCCTTTTCTCTTTGGTTTGGATATTGATTATGTTATGGCCGAGTGGTTAGCGCGCTTGGCTACTGATCTAAGGGACCTGGGTTCGAGCCCCGGTTAAGGCATGGTTGTCTGTGGTCGTTTTTCTGCTGAGGGCCTGCCATCCTCTAGGATCTTCTACTATGGCATGTAAACTGACAGGCTGCTGTCAGACCTCTGTGGCAAGCAGCTGCTTGAGGGGGTAATTTTTTTATGCAAAATTCTTTGCAAGGGAAAGATTTTGGCCTTAAATAATCTAAAGATTTCAAACTTTCTGATTTTGACTATGGTGATGATTTGGCCTTGTTGGCTAATGATGTTGATGAGATGAATTCGTTCATTAGGGCTGTTGATGAGACTGGTAATGGAGTAGGTTTGGTGATAAACAGTGAAAAAAACTAAAGTGATGAAAATTGGTCAGGCAGGTGGTGCTTCGGTTGCTTTGAATGGTTTCAATCTTGAACAATGTCTCAGTTTAATTATCTTGGGAACTGTTTAACAGATACAGAACAGGTAGCGTGATGCTTAACAGATACTGTGTTGGGTTGTTTTACCTCTGAGCGGCACTTTTTTGCACACCATGGGCTAAATGGCCAAGGTCACATGGACCCCGAAGACTCAGAGAAGGTTGGGGGAGGGGACCCACTGGAACAGCTGTTGGGAAACAGTGGTAGCCTCCCGTCAAGGCCATCCAGCGTGTTCTTTAACGTGCACAGGGTATGGCTCTCCCGCACACGGGGACACGGCTTAACGTCCCATCCGACGGAAGGCGGCCTTTCCAAGCCCATCGGTGTCCCCTACTGACCGTGGGCAGGGCGGGGAATTTTGCGGAGATAAATCTCAACGCTGACCCAGCTGGGACTCGAACCTGGGAACTACAGATTACGAGTCTGGCGCGCTACCGACTGAGCCACCCCCGCCCCACAGATACTGTGATGTGCGGCATGAGTTAAAGAGAAATATAGGTATTGATTAAATGAAGGTAAAGAGGTAAAGAGAAGAATAGGTACTAAGTCTTTTAAAAACCTATGGAAGTGTGTAGAAATAAGAGTATGCACCTGAAGACTAAAATCAGGCTGTATAAGAGTTTCGTTCTTTCTAAGGCTAACTAGGTAGCGAAGCCTGGATCCTTGTTAAGAAAGATAATTGTTATACACAATGGGCTAAATTTCCAGGTCACAGGGATCCCAAAGGCTCAGAGAAGTTTCAGATGAACGAACCCACTGGACAGCTGCTAGGAGCCACATGGACGTCTACCATCAAAGCCATCCAGCATGTTTTTTAACTTTGGATTTTTTCACAATGAGCGGCAAATTGTTTTACACAACGGGCTAAATTTTCAGTTCACAGGGATCCCAAATTCTCAGAGAACGTTCGAAGAAACGAACCCACTGGACAGCTGCTAGGAACCACATGGAAGCCTTCCATCAAGGCCATCCAGCGTGTTCTTTAACGCACACATGAGTTATAGCTCTCTTGCACACGGGGCCCAGGCTTAATAACCCATCCGATAGACGGCGACCTTTCTAACTGACCAAGAACAGGGGTTTAGCAGAGAAAAATCGCAACCCTGGCCCATGATGGACTCGAACCTGGAAACTACAGATTACGAGCCTGGCTCACTATCGAATGGCATCACATAAACCCCGCCCTCTTATAAACAATTTTTTTTTATTTATTTCTTACAACAAGAATGTTGTACTCCCATCACCCCATGTGGGTTGAAAAATGGCAACCATTGCTGTGATTGTAAATTTTTTTTTTTTAATTTTTTTAGAAATTAGTGATCTGGCAATCTTTGTGTCACGTGACACGAAGGTTGCCAGATCACTAACTTCTAAAAAAATCGTTGCCAGATATTTTTTTCTGAATTCTGTAATCAACCGTAATGTTCGGATACTTTTTTGAGCGACTGTACGACCAAAATTTCAAAATTTCTATCACAAATAAATTGCTCGCAACATTCGTTTAAAAACTGGTGTTTTTTCTTAATTTTTCCATCTTTAAAAGTTAATTAGAGTTATTGGACGATTTGTAAAATATGAATCCTCACGTTAATATTTACCGAACCTAAAAAGTTTTTTTATTTATTTAAAAAAAAGTTGAATGTGTACAACAAACTGACGGAGAAACAAAGTAAAAACATAAAAAAAGTATAAACAAACCTTTCAATACACTAATTTTTCACCTCCCCCCCCCTCTTCAGCACCGCAACTAAAGTTCAATCCGCGCATAAACGCACAAAAAATTTAATCACAGCATGTATATACTGGTTTCCGTAAATTAAAGAAAATCCCCATGTTAAGTCAATGGGAAGATAACGTCAAAGCTCTATAACTTCTAAGATAAGATTTTTGGTTTTTAAAAATGTGATTGCAGATAAAGATCTCAGTCAAATAAATCAATATCTCGATTTTCAACAATATTCGTTCAATATTTAATGAGTTATGGAAGTTTGAATATTTAACAATAGCAATGCCAGTGTTAAGAAACTTATACAAAACTGAAGAATAGTGAAAGAATACCCTCACAAAGTTCTAAAATACAAACTTACCGTATTTTAAGGTGTATAAGGAACCCCTTTTTGCCAAAAAATGGGTCCCAAAAATAGGGGGGGGGGGGTTTCTTATACATGGATAGTGCTATAGTTTATATATATGTATATGATGTATATGTATTTGATGAAAAACAGGGGGTTCCTTATATACGTTAAAATACGCTATTTTATTAAACACTTGGGTCCAATACTTATTACTAAGTTTTAATTAACTTCTGAAGTCAATTTTTGTGGCTGGCATTGTTATCGCTAAATATTCAAACTTCCATAACTCATTAATTATTGAGCGAATATTGTTGAAAATCGAGATATTGATTTATTTGATTGAGATCTTTATCTGCAAACACATTTTTCAAAACAGAAAAACTTATTTTAGAAGTTATAGAGGCTTTGACTTTAGCTTTCCATTGACCTAAATAGGAATTTGTTCCTTAACTGATGGGGAGGGGGTGGCTCAGTCGGTAGCGCGCCAGGCTCGTAATCTGTACTTCCCAGGTTCGAGTCCCAGCTGGGTCAGCGTTGAGATTTATCTCCGCAAAATTCCCCACCCTGCCCACGATCAGTAGGGGACACCGATGGGGTTGGAAAGGCCGCCGTCCGTCGGATGGGACGTTAAGCCGTGGCCCCGTGTGTGGGAGAGCCATGCCCTCTGCACGTTAAAGAACACGCTGGATGGCCTTGACGGGAGGCTACCATCTGTCTCCCAACAGCTGTTCCAGTGGGTCCCCTCCCCCAACCTTCTCTGAGCCTTCAGGGTCCATGTGACCTGGCCATTTAGCCCATGGTGTGCAAAAAAGTGCCGCTCAGAGGTAAAACAACTCAACCCAATCCTTAACTTATGCAAACCAGTGTATTTGAGCTTCGCAGTTTTCCTGTTTTCCCATTTAAGCCGACGTTTCTATTGAATTCGTCTCACTAATGAAAGTCATCAAAGAAGTTTGAAATAAATACATAAAAGAAGGAAACATCCTGTTCATTTTAACTAAAGAAGAATTCTCGTAGCGCAAATCCAAAATGGACAATAAAAGTTTGCATCAGCTGTTCATCGTCAGTCTCATCTGAATCATTATTGGATTAAAGACAATGAAAGGGATACCACTGATGTTGATAATGTCGCCGCCAAGCCGCAATTTTTCACTCACCATTATCATCAGCGTCATTATTTTATTGCCACCCCCATTTCTTTCCCTGCTTTAAACTGAATGATGAGAGAGGATGGGTGGAGGTGGGGAGGGGGAGTTTTCCCTCCTCCCTGCCAACCATGTTCTGCTTTTTCTTTTTTTGTCAGGAATATTTTAACGCTAACGTGTTTCCGTCCATTAGATGACTTGACTGGTCCCCGGATTTGAACGTGCTAATGCAACGATAAATATTACCGGGGTCTTAAAAAGTTTCCGTTTTAAAGTTAGTCTAACTGATCTCGTGCGCGCACCGGAATTCATCCTGTGTTTGCTCGTAGTCATCTGTCATTTTTCATCTCTTCCGATGATCGCTTTCTGTTCGCAAACAAACAACAACGACATCGTGCAAACTCTATTGCGAAATTTGGTCTTCGTCGCAGTGAATTGTTGGCTTTAATTCTTTTACATTCGGATAGTGTTTTCGTTTGTTAATAAATATTTGCTTTGGAAAATATCAGTTTTTACTTCTGAACAACCATTTGTTCTCGCAATGGGTTGGGACGGGGGTGGCTCAGTCGATAGCGCGCCAGGCTCGTAATCTGTAGTTCCCAGGTTCGAGTCCCAGCTGGGTCAGCGTTGAGATTTATCTCCGCAAAATTCCCCGCCCTGCTTACGGTCAGTAGGGGACACCGATGGGCTTGGAAAGGCCGCCGTCCGTCGGATGGGACGTTAATCCGTGGCCCCATGTGCGGGAAAACCATACCCTGTGCACCTTAAAGTAACACGCTGGATGGCCTTGACGGGAGGTTACCATCTGTCTCCCGACAGCTTGTTCCAGTGGGTCCCCTCCCCTAACCTTCTCTGAGCCTTCGGGGTCCATGTGACCTGGCCATTTAGCCCATGGTGTGCAAAAAAGTGCCGCTCAGAGGTAAAACAACCCAACCCGCAATGGGTTAAACGAGTAAGTCCTAAGTAAGTCTTCTTTTAGGGAAAACTACGTAACCATTCAGATAATACCTTTAGATGACAGTGTGGAAACAATTATTCATCAGCATTTAAAGTTCTGAAAGGTCTGTGCCAAATGGGAACCTGTAAACTGACATAACAGCAAAAAAAGGCTAGAGTCGACTTGTTTAAGGAGATACTGGCAATGTTTGAACCTAGTGGCCCCAAACGGTTAACATACATTGTCACAGGTGATGAGACATACACTTATTACTATACAACTCCCAGAAAGATGGGGCGAGGGTGGCTCAGTCGGTAGCGCGCCAGGCTCGTAATTTGTAGTTCCCAGGTTCGAGTCCCAGTTGGGTCAGCTTTGAGATTTATCTCCGCAAAATTCCCCGCCCTGACCACGGTCAGTAGAGGACACCGATGGACTTGGAAAGGCCGCGGTCCGTCGGATGGGACGTTAAGCCGTGGCCCCGTGTGTTTGAGAGACTCACCGTGTGGACGTTAAATAACACGCTGGATGGCCTTGACGGGGGGCTACCATCTGTCTCCCAACAGCTGTTCCAGTGGGTCCCCTCCCCCAACCTTCTCTGAGCCTTCGGGGTCCATGTGACCTGGCCATTTAGCCCATGGTGTGCAAAAAAGTGCCGCTCAGAGGTAAAACAACCCAACCCAGAAAGATTGACAATCTATGTTTGGGTTGCGAAAGAAGAACAGGGTCCCCAAATCCTACGGCAAGTCTTGCGCTCAAGGAAGAGGATGATTACAATTTTTTTCAATTCCCAAGGGTGGTAGCTGTGGACACCTTACCTGAAAAAATGACTATGAATCGATAATAGTACACCAACATTATTTTGCCCTAAATAGGTAAGGGTTGGGTTGGGTTGTTTTACCTCTGAGCAGCACTTTTTTGCACACCATGGGCTAAATGGCCAGGTCACATGGACCCCGAAGGCTCAGAGAAGGTTGGGGGAGGAGACCCACTGGAACAGCTGTTGGGAGACAGATGGTAGCCTGCAGTCAAGGCCATCCAGCGTGTTCTTTAACGTGCACAGGGTATGTCTCTCCCGCACAGGGGCAAGGCTTAACGTCCCATCCGACGGACGGCGGCCTTTCCAAGCCCATCGCCTTCGTGTCACGTGACACGAAGGTTGCCAGATCACTAATTTCTAAAAAAATCGTTGCCAGATATTTTTTATGAATTTTGTAATCAACCATGGTGTTCGGATACTTTTTTGAGCGACTGTACACACTCTGCACACTGAAAGAAATCTGTTGCTGATAGGCATTACCCATATCCTGAAAAAATATTCTAATAGTAGAGTAAAATAAAAATCTTGGATCGCAGATTTAAAAAAGAGCATGTCTCCCTATTTTTCGAGAACATTTTCTGCAACGAAAAGGAGGAACTAGAACTCATCTTCATTCAGTTTCAATCTAATCGCTTATTCTCATTTTTTTTGGTTTATTTCCTCAGATTTTTTTTATCTGTTCGCTTCTAGCACATGAAATAGAAACAAACTATTAATGGATCTTTCAGCATCATAACGATGGTTGATATTGGTTTTCTTTCCTCCCATTCTATTCCTCCTCATTGATCCTCTGAGAATCCATCAAATCTCCATCTTCCTAGAGACGCAGAGCATTTCTTCTCCTCCTAACCTTTTTCTGATGCATCTGCTCATTTGTTATCAGTTTATCTCACTGCATAATTTTTCGGAACAAGTTTCCTCTCTCTCTGTTAACTCCGTGATCGAACTACGAATGGGACAACAAATGTGCGATTTTTTACAGGTACAGTCGCTCAAAAGAAGTATCCGAACACTACGGTTGATTACAGAATTCAGAAAAAATATCTGCCAACGATTTTTGTTTTAGAAATTAGTGATCTGGCAACCTTCGTGTCACGTGACACGTTGGTTCTATACATTAGAAACCAGATATAAATCCGTGGTACAGTCGCTGAAAAAAGTATCCGAACACTATGGTTGATTACAGAATTCAGAAAAAATATCCGGCAACGATTTTTTTTTTAGAAATCAGTGATCTGGCAACCTTCGTGACACAAAGGTTGCCAGATCACTAATTTCTAAGAAAAATCGTTGCCAGATATTTTTTCTGAATTCTGCAATCAACTGTAGTGTTCGGATACTTTTTTGAGCGACTATACCTTGCACACTTTAAAAAACACGCTGGATGGCCTCGGTGGAGGGTTTCCGTCTGGCTTCTAGAAGCTGTCCAGTGGAACCGCTTCTCTCCCAACATCCTCTGAGCTCTCGGGGTCCTTGCGACCTGGTCATTATATTTGTTAAAAGAGTTTATCAGCGATTGTTTCGCTAGAGAAGGTTTGAAGGACTTTCCGGTCGTACAGTCGCTCAAAAAAGTATCCGAACACTATGACTGATTACACAATTCAGCAAAAATATCTGGAAACGATTTTTTTAGAAATTAGTGATCTGGCAACCTTCATGTCACGTGACACGGGGGCAACTACGGGAGTGGCTCAGTTGGTAGCGCGCCAGGATCGCAATCTGCAGTTCCCAGATTCGAGTCCCAGCTGGGTCAGCGTTCAGATTTTGCTCCGCAAAATTTCCCACCCTGTCCACGGTCAGTAGGGGACACCGATGGACTTGGAAAGGCCGCCGTCTATCGGATGGGACGTTAAGCCGTGGCCCCGTGTGAAGGAGAGCCATACCCTGTACACATTAAAGAACAGCCGGATGGCCTTGACGGGAGGCTACCATATGTCTCCCAACAGCTGTTCCAGTGGGTCCCTTCCCCCAACCTTCTCTCAACCTTCGGGGTCCTTGTGACCTGACCATTTAGCCCATGGTGTGCGAAGAAGTGCCACTCAGAGGTAAAACAACCCAACAGAAAATAAATAGGCAATACAGCTAGAATAACCAAAAAGTTGCTATTTAATTACGTTAAATAGTCATAATCATACCCCCTATTTAAATATTCATTTGGTTTATTCATAAAAATAAAGGTGATTGGTTGGGTGCCTGATATCATCAGCTATTGAATTAAACATTTTTGGAGCTAGGTAGAAAATTTGTTTTTGATCTAATTCTTGTTGACCTTTGGGATAACATAAAACTGGGCCTGACTCTCTAGTTGTGTTGGGTTGTTTTACCTCTGAGCGGCACTTTTTTGCACACCATGGGCTAAATGGCCAGGTCACATGGACCCCAAAGGCTCAGAGAAGGTTGGGGTAGGGGACCCACTGGAACAGCTGTTGGGAGACAGATGGTAGCCTCCCGTCAAGGCCATCCAGCGTGTTCTTTAACGTGCACAGGGTATGGCTCTTCCACACACAGGGCCACGGCTTAACGTCCCATCCGACGGACGGCGGCCTTTCCAAGCCCATCGGTGTCCCCTACTGACCGTGGGCAGGGTGGGGAATTTTGCGGAGATAAATCTCAACGCTGACGCAGCCGGGACTCGAACCTGGGAACTACAGATTACGAGCCTGGCGCGCTACCGACTGAGCCACCCCCGCCCCCCTGATTCTCTAGATTAATGACACCTTTAATTGAAATTGAGCCACCCCCCGTGTAGGTTACTTAATTATTTGGACGGATTTGTTTCTTGGCAATATTTGACATATATCAAAATTATTTTTTCATAGTTTAGCATTTTATTTTCTTTTTCTAGTTTCCATTCAAATGTTTTATTTTAAATTTTTTTATGATATAACGTTTTATAAATAAATATGTAAATAAAAAAAAATACCCCCTCAAGCAGCTGCTTGCCACAGAGGTCTGACAGGAGCCTGTCAGTTTATATGCCACAGTAGGAGATCTGAGAGGATGGCAAGACCTCAGCAGAAAAACGACACACACATCCATGCCTAATACCGGGGCTCGAACCCAGGTCCCTTAGATCAGTAGCCAAGCGTGCTAACCACTCGGCCACGGGACGGCTATGTAAATAAAGCTATTATTATTTACATGGGCATATTACAATATGTGGGTGGCAGCTTTCCCTGTAATGTTTTTCTGTTGAAGGCGAAAGCACCTTTACAGTATCTTTCAAGCATCTATGGGTGAATAATATCAGAGACTACGAACAATGAATTTTAAAGGGGAAAATCGTGTTCATGGGGAAAGGTTAGGAATACCAGATGGGTAAAAACTGGGATGGATTTGACCCTTTTTTCGGTAAACATTTTTAATACGGTTTCCTCTAATAGCAAAATTAAATTCAGATACAGTCGCTCAAATAAATATCCGAACACTATGGTTGATTACAGAATTCAGAAAAAATATTTGGCAATGATTTTTTTAGAAATCAATGATCTGGCAACCTTCGTGTCACGTGACACGCTAATGACCCAACTTATGGTAGCCACTTACTCTACGCTAATGACCCAACTTATGCACGCCACTTATTCTACGCTAATGACCCAACTTATGCTAGCCACTTACTCTACGCCAATGGCCCATCTTATGTTAGCCATTTTACACTAAGCTAATGACCCAATTTATGCTAGCCACTTAATCTACGCTAATGACCCAACTTATGCTAGCCACTTACTCTACGCTAATGACCCAACTTATGGTAGCCACTTACTCTACGCTAATGACCCAACTTATGCTAGCCACTTACTCTACGCTAATGACCCAACTTATGCTAGCCACTTACTCTACGCTAATGACCCAACTTATGCTAGCCACTTTACGCTGCTAATGGCCCATCTTATGTTAGCCATTTTACACTAAGCTAATGACCCAACTTATGCTAGCCACTTACTCTACGCTAATGACCCAACTTATGCTAGCCACTTACTCTACGCTAATGACCCAACTTATTCTAGCCACTTTACGCTGCTAATGGCCCATCTTATGTTAGCCATTTTACACTAAGCTAATGACCCAACTTATGCTAGCCACTTACTCTACGCTAATGACCCAACTTATGCTAGCCACTTACTCTACGCTAACGACCCAACTTATGCTAGCCACTTACGTTACGCCAGTGGCCCAACTTATGCTAGCCACTTTTGCTATGCTAATGATGCAACTTATGCTAGCCACTTACGCTACTCTAACGACCCAACTTATGCTACTGGTTCATCCTTAAATCAAAAACAGAAGAGAAAGCTAAAAAAAAACGATAAAGAAGAGGCATGAAAGAAAAAAATCGATTTTAACATCAATAAATAATTCTTTTCGGAGCAAATAATTTTCTACCCTATATTATTCTCTCCCTTTTATCTGTCCCAATTCTCTGTTTATTATTCACAACGCTCTTTCGTGCCCATTTCACCACGAAGAGGAGATAAAATTAGTTTCCATCGCTGAAGATTCAGGAAACGTTTACCTCGGTAAGTTTTCATATAGTGAAGCTGGATTATCCTCCCTTTCACCGGCGAAGGAGAAGACTGAAGACCTTCCATCAGCAGGACGGTCCGTGTGAAGCCTGGCAGCTGCGAAGACAATTCATACAAAAAAAAGATAACAAAGAGATGAGGAAAAGGCTTGCCTTTATCTTACACGACATTTCTTTCTGCTTTGGGTGGGGGATGTTTGTTTTTGTTTCTTTCTGGAGAGTTTGGAAATTATTTGCAGCATTCATCTCTTTTTTTTTTATTCGTTCAGTGCGTTCATATTTGTTTCAATTTTTTTTTTCAGTTTTCTTCTCATTGTTTTCCGATGTAAAAGTGTTTTTCTAGTATTTTTTTATTCAAACTGCAATTGTAAATTTATTTCAGTTTTGCTTTCAGTTCATTTCAGTGTTTTGATTTGAAAATATGATTTCGAAATTATTTTAGGTATGCATAATTTGGTTTAGACGGTAGGATTCCAGTCTGGTATTCCGATGGGTATGGAAAGGCCGCAGTTCATTGGATGGGATGTAAAGCCGTGGTCCTGTGTGCTGAGTGAGATCCATACCATGTGCACTTTAAAGAACACGATGGAAACTACCATCTGTCTCCTAAGAACTGTCCAGTGGGTCTCCTTCCCCTTACGTAGTATTCCGATGGGTATGGAAAGGCCGCAGTTCATTGGATGGGATGTAAAGCCGTGGTCCTGTGTGCTGAGTGAGATCCATACCATGTGCACTTTAAAGAACACGATGGAAACTACCATCTGTCTCCTAAGAACTGTCCAGTGGGTCTCCTTCCCCTTACGTAGTATTCCGATGGGTATGGAAAGGCCGCAGTTCATTGGATGGGATGTAAAGCCGTGGTCCTGTGTGCTGAGTGAGATCCATACCATGTGCACTTTAAAGAACACGATGGAAACTACCATCTGTCTCCTAAGAACTGTTCAGTGGGTCTCCTTCCCCTTACGCAGTATTCCGATGGGTATGGAAAGGCCGCAGTTCATTGGATGGGATGTAAAGCCGTGGTCCTGTGTGCTGAGTGAGATCCATACCATGTGCACTTTAAAGAACACGATGGAAACTACCATCTGTCTCCTAAGAACTGTCCAGTGGGTCTCCTTCCCCTTACGCAGTATTCCGATGGGTATGGAAAGGCCGCAGTTCATTGGATGGGATGTAAAGCCGTGGTCCTGTGTGCTGAGTGAGATCCATACCATGTGCACTTTAAAGAACACGATGGAAACTACCATCTGTCTCCTAAGAACTGTTCAATGGGTCTCCTTCCCCTTACGCAGTATTCCGATGGGTATGGAAAGGCCGCAGTTCATTGGATGGGATGTAAAGCCGTGGTCCTGTGTGCTGAGTGAGATCCATACCATGTGCACTTTAAAGAACACGATGGAAACTACCATCTGTCTCCTAAGAATGTTCAGTGGGTCTCCTTCCCCTTACGTAGTATTCCGATGGGTATGGAAATGCCGCAGTTCATTGGATAGGATGTAAAGCCGTGGTCCTGTGTGCTGAGTGAGATCCATACCATGTGCACTTTAAAGAACACGATGGAAACTACCATCTGTCTCCTAAGAACTGTTCAGTGGGTCTCCTTCCCCTTACGTAGTATTCCGATGGGTATGGAAATGCCGCAGTTCATTGGATAGGATGTAAAGCCGTGGTCCTGTGTGCTGAGTGAGATCCATACCATGTGCACTTTAAAGAACACGATGGAAACTACCATCTGTCTCCTAAGAACTGTCCAGTGGGTCTCCTTTCCTTTACGTAGTATTCCGATGGGTATGGAAAGGCCGCAGTTCATTGGATGGGATTTTAATCCGTGTTCCCATGTGCTGAGTGAGATCCATACCGTGTGCACTTTAAAGAACACGCTGCAAACCACCATCTGTCTCCTAAGAACTGTTCAGTGGGTTTCCTTCCCCCTACCTTACTCTGAATCCTTTGTTCCTTGTGACCTGAATATTTTTAGCCCATTGTGTGCAAAAAGGTGCCTCTCAAAGGTAAAACAACTCAACCCATCAGACTTATATGAATGGTAGCTTCTTGAGGAAAATATAAATATTTTGGTTTTTCGATAAAAGATAAAAAAGTCTTCTTTTTTAATAGTCTTTTGGATTTTTAATAGACTTTTGGATCAACTTGTCTTTACGTTTAACTGAAGTCTGATTTCCTAAATTTGCTTTGAAACAAAAACCTCGTTTAGCAAACCCTGTTTCAGAAGATTTCAAGAACGAAAACATTTTAAACAAGCACAAGAGGACGTATCAGTTTCCAGAACTAAACTTTACATCCTGAAACAAAAATCCCATCAAACAAAAATTCAAAGTTTCAAAAGACGGTACCTTTTAAAACTCCATCTAACAAACACTGTTACAAAAAAAGGTAGCTTTTATAACTTCATCTAACAAACATGTTTCAAAAGAAGATAGCTTTTAAGAACAAGAATCCCATCAATCAAACATCGTTTCAAAAGTAGGTAGCTTTTAAAACCCAACCTAACAAACACTGTTCCAAAAAAGATAGCTTTTAAAAACAAAAACCTCATTTACCAAACACAGTTTCAAAAGAAGGTAGCTTTTTAAGAACAAAAACTCCATGTAGCAAACACTGTTTCAAAAAAGAATTGCTTTTAAAAACAAAAACCCATCTAGGAAACACTGTTTCAAAAGATTATAACTTTTAAAAACAGAACCTAAATACTGTTCCAAAAGAGATAGCTTTCAGAAACAAAACCCCCATCTAACAAACACTGTTTGAAAAAAGATAGCTTTTAAAAACAAAAACCTCATTTACCAATACAGTTTCAAAAGAAGGTAGCTTTTTAAGAACCAAAACTCCATGTAGCAAACATTGTTTCAAAAAAGAATTGCTTTTAAAAACAAAAACCCATCTAGGAAACACTGTTTCAAAAGATTATAACTTTTAAAAACAAAACCTAAATACTGTGTGCCGTCCCATGGCCGAGTGGTTAGCGCGCTTGGTTACTGATCTAAGGGACCTGGGTTCGAGCCCCGGATAAGGCATGGATGTATGTGTCGTTTTTCTGCTGAGGTCCTGCCATCCTCACAGATCTTCTACTGTGGCATATAAACTGACATGCTTCTGTCAGACCTCTTGTGGCAAGCAGCTGCTTGAGGGGTATTTATTTTATTTATTAAATACTGTTCCAAAAGAGATAGCTTTCAGAAACAAAACCCCCATCTAACAAACACTATTTTAAAAGAGATAGCTTTTAAAAGCAAAAACCCTCATCTATCAAACACTGTTTGAAGAGAAGATAGCATTTAAAACTCCATCAAACAAACACTGTTTCAAAGGAAAGGGTAGCTTTAAAAAACAAAAACTCCATCTACCAAACACTGTTTCAAAAGTAGATAGATTTCAAGAAAAAAAAAAACTAACAAACACTTGCTCAAAAGCTTAAATCCCCATTTAACATTTTCAAATGAAGATAGCTTTTAAAACCCCATTTAACAAACACTGTTTCAAAAGAACAAAGATTTCAAAAAAAAAAACCTTTTCTAACAAACACTGTTTCAAAAGAATATGCTTTTTAAAAAATCTAACAAACACTATTTCAAAAGAAGAGAGCTTTCAAAAACAAAACCTTTTCTAGCAAACACCGTTTCAAAAGAGATAGCTTTAAAAAATCTAACAAACACTGTTTCAAAAGAATATAGCTTTTAAGAAAATCTAACAAACACTGTTTCAAAAGAATATAGCTTTTAAGAAAATCTAACAAACACTGTTTCAAAAGAATATAGCTTTTAAGAAAATCTAACAAACACTGTTTCAAAAGCTGATAGCTTTAAAAAAATCTAAAAAACACTGTTTCAAAAGCAGATAGCTTTAAAAAAATCTAATAAACACTGTTTCAAAAGCAGATAGCTTTAAAAAAATCTAACAAACACTGTTTCAAAAGCAGATAGCTTTAAAAAAATCTAATAAACACTGTTTCAAAAGCAGATAGCTTTAAAAAAATCTAACAAACACTGTTTCAAAAGAACGAAGATTTCAAAAACAAAACCTTTTCTAGCAAACACTGTTTCAAAAGAAGAGAGCTTTCAAAAATCTAACAAACACTGATTCAAAAGCAGATAGCTTTAAAAAATCTAACAAACACTGTTTCAAAAGCAGATAGCTTTAAAAAAACTAACAAACACTGTTTCAAAAGCAGATAGCTTTAAAACAATCTAATAAACACTGTTTCAAAAGCGGATAGCTTTAGAAAAATCTAAGCAGATAGCTTTAAAAAATCTAATAAACACTGTTTCAAAAGACATAGCTTTAAAAAAAACTAACAAACACTGTTTCAAAAGAGATAGCTTTAAAAAATCTAACAAACACTGTTTCAAAAGAGGATAGCTTTTAAAAACCACTTTTAAAAACAAAAACTTCTAAATAAGCATAAGAGACGTATAAGTTTCAGAATAAACTTTACAGATGACTGCCCAGCACATCATCATCATCATCGAAATTAGCCATTAGAAAAATAACGAGATCAGTTGCTTCATTAGAATTCTACTGAGGACACAGATGGATCAAATTTCTTGATATTATTAAGGCTAATCAATCAACTTTCATTGTACAGTATGGGGTCGATAATGGGGCAATTAATTCAACAGCCACTGTAGCAGGAAGGTCATAAATCAAGGTTCTTTTTCTTTTCTTTAAGCAATAACGATTGGCTGTTGTTTCAACCTCATACGGAATTTGATGCGAAACGATCGGCCCTCACCGCTGCTCAGAATTTTGTTAGTCGACGGATGTCATCTTCCCCGCATGACCCTAGAGCAAGGTTGGGTTGGGTTGTTTTACCTCTGAGACTTTTTTGCACACCATGGGCTAAATGGCCAGGTCACAGGGACCCCGGAGGCTCAGAGAAGGTTGGGGGAGGGGACCCACTGGCACAGCTGTTGGGAGACAGATGGTAGCCTCCCGTCAAGGCCATCCAGCGTGTTCTTTAACGTGCATAGGATATGGCTCTCCCGCATACGGAGCCACGGCTTAATGTCCCTTCCGACGGACGGCGGCCTTTCCAAGTCCATCGGGGTCTCCTACTGACTGTGGACAGGGCGGGAATTTTGCGGAGATAAATCTCAACGCTGACCCAGCTGAGACTCGAACCTGGGAACTGCAGATTACGAGCCTGGCGCGCTACCGACTGAGCCCCCCCCCCCCCCCCCCCGCCCCCCTAGAGCAAGGAAAACATGTTCAGATTTTCTTTTTTTTTGTTTCCAGAAGGAGAAGGAGAAGAGTGATACCTCAACAATATAATGCAGAAATTGTCAATATAAAATAAATAACATACACCCTCAAGCAACTGCTTGCCACAGAGGTCTGTCAATTTATATGCCAAAGTAGGTCTGTGAGGTTGGCGGGACCTCAACAGAAAAACACAACATTCATGCGTTACCTGGGACTCGAACCCAGGTAACGCATGGATGTTGAGCTTGAGCTACGGTATTAAGTTGGGTTGTTTTACCTATGAGCGGCACTTTTTTGCACACCATGGGCTAAATGTATTCCTACAGGTCACATGGACCCCGAAGGCTCAGAGAAGGTTGGGAGAGGGGACCCACTGGAACATCTGTTGGGAGACAGATGGTAGCCTCCCGTCAAGGCCATCCAGCGTGTTCTTTAACGTGCACATGGTATGGCTCTCCCGCACACGGGGCCACGGCTTAACATCCCATCCGACGGACGGCGGCCTTTCCAAGCCCATCGGTGTTGCCGTGGTTGCACAAGATCGCAACATAGAGATCAATTTGGGACTCGAACCTGGGAACTACAGATTACGAGCCTGGCGCGGTACCGACTGAGCCACCCCTGCCCCACGGTATTAAGAGTATGTAAAAATGTATATTACACTAGGGATTCTTAGATTCTGCCACCTCTAACATTTTTCCAGTTGTAGATACCGAAAATTATTTTTACTGAATGATGCGAATGGGATATGGGTTGACTGATGCCGTAATGTGTCAGGCTCGTAATCTGGTATTCGCATGTTCGAATCCACTTCGTGTTTCAAATAAATCTTTCTGCGCTAATCTATACTGTGTCATCAATGAGCAAGGGGTGTTCCAAGGAGTGGGAAAGGAGTGCCGTCCATTAAATGGGGGTGTTTAGCCTGGTTCCGCATTAAAAAGAGTACAAACCATATTCATATTTTAGATGGATTGTTGAGTTGTTCTGAGCCCCACGTTATTTTTGTCGTCTGAATGGCTGGATCACAAGAGATCAGAAAAGAGTGGGTGAACCTACAGGTTGGGTTGGGTTGTTTTACCTCTGAGAGGCACTTTTTTGCACACCATGGGCTAAATTACCAGGTCACAAGGTTGGGTTGTTTTATCTCTGAGCGGCACTTTTTTGCACACCATGGGCTAAATGGTCAGGTCACATGGACCCCGAAGGCTCAGAGAAGGTTGGGGGAGAGGACCCACTGAACAGCTGTTGGGAGACAGATGGTAGCCTCCCGTCAAGGCCATCCAGTGTGTTCTTTAACGTGCACAGGGTATGGCTTTCCCACACACTGTGCCACGGCGTTACGTCCCATCCGACGGACGGCGGCCTTTTCAAGCCCATCAGTGTCCCCTACTGACCGTGGGGAATTTTTGCGGAGATAAATCTCAACGCTGACCCAGCTGGGATTCGAACCTGGGAACTACAGATTACGAGCCTGGCGCGCTACCGACTGAGCCACCCCCGCCCTAACTTATCAGTATACTACACAAAAAAAACACTCTTAAAAACTTATTGAAAAGTTTCCTACCAGACTGATAAAAAATTTCGCTCCTAGTGGAAGCCTTTCGTTTAATAGCCCATCCTCTGGATACATAAACCTCTCTCTGCAGACACAAAGCTATAACCACAGTGAGACAAACCTCTGTCTGCTCCCAATCCGAAACCATCTGCGAGTCAACAGACTGTAACTGTCGGCTTTCGTTACTCAGTGCGGAAACGATCATCTCATCCATGACCCGATCGTCATCTGTATCGTTTCTTCCCCATCCCCCTTCGGAATCAGCCTCGTGTGAGTTGCATCTCGTTCCGCTTGCTTCGCGGAGAAGCGGCTGTTCCTCAGAAGGCGGAAATGAATCCCAAGCGTCGCTGCTGTTGTTGTTATTGTCAAAAGTCTTTGTTATGGGTTTAGGAAAAGAGGAGGTTAAGGATTCTTCAAGACGTTGTTATTGATTCTGATTATTTAATTGCCGCTCTGTTAGTTGGGGCGGGGGTGGCTCAGTCGGTAGCGCGCCAGGCTCGTAATCTGTAGTTCCCAGGTTCGAGTCCCAGCTGGGTCAGCGTTGAGATTTATCTCCGAAAAATTCCCCGCCCTGCCCACGGTCAGTAGGGGACACCGATGGGCTTGGAAAAGTCCGCCGCCCGTCGGATGGAACGTTAAGCCGTGGCCCCGTGTGCGGGAGAGACATACCCTGTGCACGTTAAAGAACACGCTGGATGGCCTTGACGGGAGGCTACCATTTGTCTCCCAACAGCTGTTCCAGTGGGTCCCCTCCCCCAACTTTCTCTGAACCTTCGGGGTCCATGTGGCCTGGCCATTTAGCCCATGGTGTGCAAAAAAGTGGCGCTCAGAGGTAAAACAACCCAACTCTGTTAGTTTGTTTTACCTTTTTATAATTCAATGATAATTAAATTTCGTTTGTGTATTTTTATCATTTTTTTCTTATCTTTGATCAGCCCATCGAAATCTGTGTGTTTGATTTAAGTTTGTATCATCTAATCATGACCATTTCGATATGCTTATCTGTTTGTGTTGTTCATCTATCTGATTAAAGTTTATGCCAATCGAATATTTTTTTTGCCATATATTATTTTCGGGAGGAGATTAACTCAATGGGTAGCTAACCAGTCTCTAGAAATATGCACCACGACTTTAACGTCCCATCCGACGGATGGCTTCCTTTTCAAGCCCATCGGTGTTCCCTTCCTGACCGGGAGCAGATTGGGGTTGAGCGGAGATAAATCTTAACGCTCACGCAGTTGGGACTTGAAACGGGTTGGGTTGGGTTGTTTTACCTCTGAGCGGCACTTTTTTGCACACCATGGGCTAAATGGCCAGGTCACATGGACCCCGAAGGCTCAGAGAAGGTTGGGGGAGGGGACCCACTAGAACAGCTATTGGGAGACAGATGGTAGCCTCCCGTCAAGGCCTCCAGCGTGTTCTTTAACGTTGGATTGTTTTACTTCTGAGCCACACTTTTTTTGCGCACCATGGGCTAAATGGCCAAGTCACATGGACCCCGAAGGCTCAGAGAAGGTTGGGGTAGGGGACCCAGTGGAAAAGCTGCTGGGAGACAGATGGTAGCCTCCCGTCAAGGCCATCCAGCGTGTTCTTTAACGTGCACAAGGTATGGCTCTCCCGCACACGGTGCCACGGCTTAATGTCCCATCCGACGGACGGCGGCCTTTCAAAGCCCATCGGTGTCCCCTACTGACCGTGGGCAGGGCGAGGAATTTTGCGGAGATAAATCTTAACGCTCACCCAGCTGGTACTCGAACCTGGGAACTACAGATTACGAGCCTGGTGCACTACGACTGAGCCACCATCGCCCCTTTTAAACGGGAAATTGCAAATTACGAGCCTGACGCGATATTCACTGAGCCAACCTTTTTCTATACCAAGGGGTGGCTCAGTCGGAAGCGCGCCAGGCTCATAATTTGCAGTTCCCAGGTTCGAGTCCCAGTCAGGTCAGCGTTGAGATTTATCTCCGCAAAACTCTCCGACCTGCCCACGGTAAGTAGAGGATACTGATGGGCTTGGAAAGGCCGCCGTCCATCGTATGGAATGTTAAGCTCTGGTCCGTGTGCAGGAGAGCCATATGTTTTACACGTTAAAGAACACACTGGATAGCTTTGAGGGGAGGCTACCGTCTCTTCCCTTCCACCAACTTTCTTTGAACCCTTGGGGGTCCTTGTGACTTGGCCATTTAGCTCCTTGTGTGAAAAAAAGTGCCGCTCACACGTAAAACAACCCTACTCACCTGAACATCCACTTGACCATTGTTCATTGAGAAATGGTGAAAATGTTAGTTATGGGGATCCCGCTGGACCAAGGGAGTGATAGTCACTTACAGTCATCTCTGAGAATAACTTGTGAAGACCGTAAACTTCGTGTTCGGGCATCATTCGGGATCTGTTGACCAAAGGGTATTGCTATGGCAACGGCAGTTCGCTGAGCCCAAGCAGCGGCAGCAGCGGCTGGTAGTGGACCTGGGGCTCGCCTAATTAGCATGTCTCACGCACAAGAGATCGGGCGTGCTTATGACGAACCGATTCGTATTGCGTGGGAAACTGAATCCCAGCTGGAGGTGGATGGAAATCGAATGATGGAAATTCGATTCTTTTAAGGTTATAAAATGGTAAATGAGCTTCACATTTCGGTTCGTTTTAATAGCAAAGAAAATAATGTGTGAGATGAGAAGAGATGGAGGAGAATGAGTTGGGTTGTTTTACCTCTGAGCGGCACTTTTTTGCACACCATGGGCTAAATGGCCAGGTCACATGGACCCCGAAGGCTCAGAGAATGTTGGGGGAGGGGACCCACTGAAACAGCTGTTGGGAGACAGATGGTAGCCTCCCGTCAAGGCCATCCAGCGTGTTCTTTAACGTTGGGTTGTTTTACCTCTGAGCGGCACTTTTTTGCACACCATGGGCTAAATGGCCAGGTCACATGGACCCCGAAGGCTCAGAGAAGGTTGAGGGAGGGGACCCACTGGAACAGCTGTTGGGAGACAGATGGTAGCCTCCCGTCAAGGCCATCCAGAGTGTTCTTTAACGTGCACATGGTATGGCTCTCCCGCACACGGGACCACGGCTTAACATCCCATCCGACGGACGGCGGCCTTTCCAAGCCCATCGGTGTCCCCTACTGACCGTGGTCAGGGCGGGGAATTTTGCGGAGATAAATCTCAACGCTGACCCAGCTGGGACTCGAACCTGGGAACTGCAGATTACAAGCCTGGCGCGCTACCGACTGAGCCACCCCCGCCCCAAGAGGAGAATGAGATGTGGATGATGGGGTAGAGAGATATGGAGGCAAAGGAGGTCTGTGAGAAGGAAATCGGACGGACAGACGTGTAGAAATCAGATAGAAGGATGCACAGGAAGAATCAGAACGAAAAGCAAGTAAAATTTTAATTGAGAAGAAATACAAGCAGAAAGGGAAAAGCAGAGAGAGGCAAAAGAGAATGAATGAGATAGAAAGACAAGCAAAAAATGAATCAGAGAAAAAGCACGCATAAAGTGAATTAAAGACACAGATAACATAGAGTGAAGCAGATAGAAAGACAGAAAACAGTGAATCAGAAAAAAATACAGGTAGAAAGTGAATCAGAGTCAGACAAGCAATGTGAAGACAAAAGGACAAACAATAGAAAAAAAGAAAAAAAAAGACAAACAGAAAATTTATCAGATAGAAAGAAAAACAGAGAGTGAATCAGACAGAAAGAGCAAACAAAAAGTGAATGAGGAAAAAATACAAATAGAAAGCGAGTTAGACAGACAGACAAGCAGAAAGTGATTCAGAGCAAAAAACAAGCAAAAAGGTGATTGAGAAAAATAGAAGTAGGAAGTGAATAATATAGAAAGAGAAGCAGAAAGTGAATCAGACAGAAAAACAAGCAAGAAAGTGAATGAGAAAAAAAATGAAACAGAAAGTGAATCATATAGAAAGAGAAGAAGAGATGAATTATACAGAAAACAAGCAAGAAAGTGAATGAGAAACATACAGAAAGGGAAGCAGAAAGTGAAACAGACAGAAAGTGAATCAGACAGAAAAACAAGCAAGAAAGTGAATGAGAAAAAAAATGAAAGAAAGAGAAGAAGAGATGAATTATACAGAAAACAAGCAAGAAAGTGAATGAGAAACATACAGAAAGGGAAGCAGAAAGTGAAACAGACAGAAAGTGAATCAGACAGAAAAACAAGCAAGAAAGTGAATGAGAAAAAAAATGAAAGAAAGAGAAGAAGAGATGAATTATACAGAAAACAAGCAAGAAAGTGAATGAGAAACATACAGAAAGGGAAGCAGAAAGTGAAACAGACAGAAAGTGAATCAGACAGAAAAACAAGCAAGAAAGTGAATGAGAAAAAAAATGAAAGAAAGAGAAGAAGAGATGAATTATACAGAAAAACAAGCAAGAAAGTGAATGAGAAACATACAGAAAGGGAAGCAGAAAGTGAAACAGACAGAAAGTGAATCAGACAGAAAAACAAGCAAGAAAGTGAATGAGAAAAAAAATGAAAGAAAGAGAAGAAGAGATGAATTATACAGAAAAACAAGCAAGAAAGTGAATGAGAAACATACAGAAAGGGAAGCAGAAAGTGAAACAGACAGAAAGTGAATCAGACAGAAAAACAAGCAAGAAAGTGAATGAGAAATCTACAGACAGAAAGTGGTTCAGATAGGAAGAGAAGCAGAAATTGATTCAGAGAGAAAAGCAAGGAAAAAAGTGAATGAGAAAATTAAAACAGAAAGTGAATCACATAGGAAGAGAAGCAGAAAGTGAATCATACAAAGAAACAAGCAAGAAAGTGAATGGGAAAAATACGGACAGAAAGAAAACCAAGTAAAAAAGACTAACAGAAAAAAATTAATCATATGATATCAGATAGAAAAAAAAGAGAGTGAATCAGATAGAAAGAGCAAACAAAAAGTGAGTGAGGAAAAAATACAAATAGAAAGAGAATTAGACAGGAAAGACGAACAGAAAATGAATCAGGTTGAAAGACGAACAGAAAATGAATCAGGTTGAAAGACGAACAGAAAGTAATTCAGATAGAAATACGAATAAAAAATTAATCAGGTTGAAAGACGAACAGTACGAAAATCAGGTTGAAAGACGAACAGAAAATGATTCAGATAGAAAGACGAACAAAGATGAATCAGATTGAAAGACGAATAGAAAGTAATTCAGATAGGAAGACGAACAAAAAATTAATCACGTTGAAAGACGAACAAAAAAAATCAGGTTGAAAGACGAACAAAAAATGAATCAGGTTGAAAGACGAACAGAAAGTGATTCAGATAGAAAGACGAACAAAAAATGAATCAGGTTGAAAGACGAACAGAAAGTGATTCAGATAGAAAGACGAACAAAAAATGAATCAGATTGAAAGACGAACAGATTCAGATAGAAAGACGAACAAAAAATGAATCAGATTGAAAGACGAACAGAAAGTGATTCAGATAGAAAGACGAACAAAAAATGAATCAGTTTGAAAGACGAACAGAAAGTGATTCAGATAGAAAGACGAACAAAAAAGAACCAGGTTGAAAGATGAACAGAAAGTGATTCAGATAGAAAGACGAACAAAAAATGAATCAGGTTGAAAGACGAACAGAAAATGATTCAGATAGAAAGACGAACAGAAAGTGATTCAGATAGAAAGACGAACAAAAAATGAATCAGGTTGAAAGACGAACAGAAAGTGATTCAGATAGAAAGACGAACAAAAAATGAATCAGGTTGAAAGACGAACAGAAAGTGATTCAGATAGAAAGACGAACAAAAAATGAATCAGGTTGAAAGACGAACAGAAAGTGATTCAGATAGAAAGACGAACAAAAAATGAATCAGGTTGAAAGACGAACAGAAAGTGATTCAGATAGAAAGACGAACAAAAAATGAACCAGATTGAAAGACGAACAGAAAGTGATTCAGATAGAAAGACGAACAAAAAAAGAATCAGCTTGAAAGACGAACAGTAAGCGAATCGGTGGAAAGACAAGCACAAAGCGAATGAGGTAGAAAGACAAGCACAAAGTGAATCAGATAAAACGATAAACAGAAAGCGAATCAGATGCAAAGGTAAACAAAAAGTTAATCAGATGGAAAGACCAGCAGAAAGGGAATCATACGTAAAAACAATCAGAAAATGAATGAAGAAGGCAGAAAATCAGACAGGTATTGAGACAGAAAAAAACAAGCAGAAAGGGAATCATACGTAAAAACAAGCAGAAAACGAATAAAGAAGGCAGAAAATCAGACAGGTATTGAAACAGAAAAAAACAAGCAGAAAGGGAATCATACGTAAAAACAAGCAGAAAATGAATAAAGAAGGCAGAAAATCAGACAGGTATTGAGACAGAAAAAAAACAAGCAGAAAGGGAATCATACGTAAAAACAAGCAGAAAGTGAATAAAGAAGGCAGAAAATCAGACAGGTATTGAGACAGAAAAAAACAAGCAGGAAGAGAATGAAACACACAAACAGAAATGGATAAAAACAGCGAACATAAAAAATTGAGAGAGAGAAAATATTGAAAGAAAAAGCAAGTTGACATACACACAAAAAAGTAGACAGAGTAACAGCCAGACAGACAAACAAACATAGGATCAGAACTGTTATGAGTTGTTTTACCTCTGAGTGGCACTTTTTTGCACACCATGGGCTAAATGGCCAGGTCACATGGACCCCGAAGGCTCAGAGAAGGTTGGGGGAGGGGACCCTCTGGAACAGCTGTTGGGAGACAGATGGTAGCCCCCCGTCAAGGCCATCCAGCGTGTTCTTTAACGTGCACAGGGTATGGCTCTCCCGCACACGGGGCCACGGCTTAACGTCCCATCCGACGGACGGCGGCCTTTCCAAGCCCATCGGTGTCCCCTACTGACCGTGGTCAGGGCGGGGAATTTTGCGGAGATAAATCTCAACGCTGACCCAGCTGGGACTCGAACCTGGGAACTACAGATTACGAGCCTGGCGCGCTACCGACTGAGCCACCCCCCGCCCCCGAACTGTTATGAAGAGTCAACGAACATTCATTGTAAATAATCACTCATATTCTCATTTATTCAAAAACCTCTGAATTCATTTGAAACTTGAATTTCTCTTAATAAGTCAGAATCGATTTGCTTCCTTTGCGGCTCACTTGCTGACACAGAATCACACAAACAGAGAGATCGACAGAAAACCAGACATACTTGGAATAAGACAGACAGTTTAATATTGGAAAAATTCCCAGGATTCACGTTACTTTAAGTACACGTTTCCACGCGAAGCAAAGATTTCTTTCTCCCTTCGCAAACTCTTTATTTTTCAAAAGAGAGTAACTTTTTCTCTTCCTCATCAGTTGACATGCCTCCCTTCAAACCCTTTCCCCAACTTCCACCTAATGCCAATAGTGACAGGAATCTAATATAGATGAGAAACTGCTTCACAAAATGCTCTCTACTGTTGTTGTGATATAGTTTTCTCGGGTGCTTTGACTTCCATTTTCTTCTTGCACTAGTGGCGCCGTTGCTGTGTTTCGATCAGCGGTGGAATCGATTGAGTGAAGCGAACGCCGTGACTGCCACTAAGACCCCCCAGGTCTCACGTGCGAAAGACGCAGTGCCATTCATCGGGGATCATCTTGTGGAAGAACATCTAACCACAGACAAAGGAATAATAGTATTCGGTCTTGTCGCTTGATATTACGAACATTGTTTTTTTTATCTAGGTGAATCTATTTCTGTGTGTGCTTTGATCTAAATATTTTTAGGTGGAAAGCGAAAACAGTTGGGTTGTTTTACTTCTGATGGACAGTTTTTTTTGCTTATAATGGGCTAAATGGTCAGGTCACAAGGAAGCCGAACGCTCAGAGAAGGTGGGGGGGAGGTGATCCACTAGACAGCTGTTAGGATACAGATGGTAGCATACCGTAAAGGCCATCCAGCTGTTCTTTAACGTAAATAGGGGATGATGGATTTGTCGCATATGGATCAACGGCTTAACGTCCCATCCGACGGACGGCAGCATTTCCAATGCTAATCGGTATCCCCTACTGATCGAGGGCAGTGCGTGGAGTTTTGGGAAATAAATCTGAACGCTGGTATAAGCGGGATTCGAACCTGGGAACTGAAGATTACGAGTTAGGAGCGCTACCGTCTCCTAATAGCAAGAGTTTGATTGGGTTGTTTTACCTCTGAGCGGCACTTTTTTGCACACCATGGGCTAAATGGCCAGGTCATAAGAACCCCGAAGGCTCAGAGAAGGTTGGGGGGGATAGGTAGGTTCTGATGGACAGTTTTTTTTTGCTTATAATGGGCTAAATGGTCAGGTCACAAGGAAGCCGAACGCTCAGAGAAGGTGGGGGGGAGGTGATCCACTAGACAGCTGTTAGGATACAGATGGTAGCATACCGTAAAGGCCATCCAGCTGTTCTTTAACGTAAATAGGGGATGATGGATTTGTCGCATATGGATCCACGGCTTAACGTCCCATCCGACGGACGGCAGCATTTCCAATGCCCATCGGTATCCCCTACTGATCGAGGGCAGTGCGTGGAGTTTTGGGAAATAAATCTGAACGCTGGTATAAGCGGGATTCGAACCTGGGAACTGAAGATTACGAGTTAGGAGCGCTACCGTCTCCTAATAGCAAGAGTTTGATTGGGTTGTTTTACCTCTGAGCGGCACTTTTTTGCACACCATGGGCTAAATGGCCAGGTCATAAGAACCCCGAAGGCTCAGAGAAGGTTGGGGGGGATAGGTAGGTTCTGATGGACAGTTTTTTTTTGCTTATAATGGGCTAAATGGTCAGGTCACAAGGAAGCCGAACGCTCAGAGAAGGTGGGGGGGAGGTGATCCACTAGACAGCTGTTAGGATACAGATGGTAGCATACCGTAAAGGCCATCCAGCTGTTCTTTAACGTAAATAGGGGATGATGGATTTGTCGCATATGGATCCACGGCTTAACGTCCCATCCGACGGACGGCAGCATTTCCAATGCCCATCGGTATCCCCTACTGATCGAGGGCAGTGCGTGGAGTTTTGGGAAATAAATCTGAACGCTGGTATAAGCGGGATTCGAACCTGGGAACTGAAGATTACGAGTTAGGAGCGCTACCGTCTCCTAATAGCAAGAGTTGGATTGGGTTGTTTTACCTCTGAGCGGCACTTTTTTGCACACCATGGGCTAAATGGCCAGGTCATAAGAACCCCGAAGGCTCAGAGAATGTTGGGGGAGGGAACCGACTGGAACAGATGTTGGGAGACAGATGGTAGCCTCCCGTCAAGCGTGCCGTCAAGCGCCATCCAGCGTGTTCTTTAACGTGTACAGGGTATGGCTCTCCCGCACACGGAGCCACGGCTTAACGTCCCATCCGACGGACGACGGCCTTTCCAAGCTCATCGATGTCCCCTACTGGTTTTAGGAAGGGCGGAGAGTTTTGTGGAGATAAATCTCAACACTGACCCAGCTGGGACTCGAACCCATGTGCGGGAAAGATATACCCTTTGCACGTTAAAGAATACGTTGGGTGGCCTTGATGGGAGACTACCATCTGTCTCTCAACAGCTGTTCCAGTGGGTCCTCTCCCTTAACCTTCAGGGTACTTGTGACCTGGCCATTTAGCCCACTGTGTGCAAAAAAGTGCTGCTCAGAGGTAAAACAACCCAACCGAACAAACGACTTAGGAAAGAAAATTTGGAACGCAACCCGTTGCAACTTGGAGACTTCCTTATGAAACTTCATCATGTTCTGAGGGGCGGGGGGTGGCTCAGTCGGTAGCGCGCTACGCTCGTAATCTGTAGTTCCCAGGTACGAGTCCCAGCTGGGTCAGCGTTGAGATTTATCACCGCAAAAATTCCCCGCCCTGCCCACGGTCAGTAGGGGACACCGATGGGCTTGGAAAGGCCGCCGTCCGTAGGATGGGACGTTAAGCCGTGGCTCCGTGTGAGGGAGAGCCATACCCTGTGTACGTTAAAGAACACGCTGGATGGCCTTGACGGGAGGCTACCATCTGTCTCCCAACAGCTGTTCCAGTGGGTCCCCTCCCCCAACCTTCTCTGAGACTTCGGGGTCCATGTGACCTGGCCATTTAGCCCATGGTGTGCAAAAAAGTGCCGCTCAGAGGTAAAACAACCCAACCCATCATGTTCTGAACCTTTCAACCATTCCTATTAATTCAACTTCCCGATATTTCTTCCAGCTCACGCTGTTTATCCCACAGACTCTTGATCTCTTCACAATGCACGTGCAATTCCTCCATCCCCCCTCCCGCGTGGGTTGCACAGCGTAACGTAATTATTTAGCGTAATGAAACCTAACGTGAATTTGTTACGTGTCAGGTAATTATGATAATTAACTTTAATTACCATGCTTCCTTCGCAGTTCCAATTATTTAAGAGGACGTGAGTTTCCAAAACACCGTCAGTTGCCGAACTGTCTTGCTCATTATTTCAAATCATGCGCGTGAGAAAGAAAATGTTCCTCTTTGCCTTTCTTGAACAATTTCTTCTTACAGTCGCTCAAAATAGTATCCGAACACCATGGTTGATTACAGAATTCATAAAAAATATCTGGCAACGATTTTTTTTTTAGAAATTAGTGATCTGGCAACTTTCGTGTCACATGATTACAGAATTCAGGAAAAATGTCTGGAGCGTGTATAGCAATTGTACACGCTCCAGTTACCGTTCACAGCAAACTGGAGCGTATGCAGTTACTGCATACGCTCCAGTTTGCTGTGAACGGAGCGTATGCAGCAACTGGAGCGTATGCGCAAACTGGAGCGTTCACGCAAACTGGAGCGTATGCAGTTACTTCATACGCTCCAGTTTGCTGTGAACGGTAACTGCACACGCTCAATATTTCCGTGAGTGAGTCCACACGATCTAGTATCAAAATAATATGACCACCTACAGTCGCTCAAAAAAGTATCCGAACACCATGGTTGATTACAGAATTCATAAAAAATATCTGGCAACGATTCCTTTTTATAAATTAGTGATCTAGCAACCTTCGTGTCACGTGACACGTTGGTTCTATACATTAAAAACCAGATATAAATCCGTGGTACAGTCGCTGAAAAAAGCATTCGAACACTATGGTTGATTACAGAATTCAGAAAAAATATCTGGAGCGTGTACAGCAACTGTACACGCTCCAGTTACCGTTCACAGCAAACTGGAGCGTGTGCAGTTACTGCACACGCTCCAGTTTGCTGTGAACGGTAACTGCACACGCTCAATATTTCTGTGAGTGGGCCCACACGATCCAGGTTTTTGTGAGCTCACACGATTCAATGTGCTGTGAACATTAACCGCAACCGCTCCAGTTTGCTGGGAACGGTAACTACACACGCTCAATATTTCTGTGAGTGAGCCCACACGATCCAGGTTTTTGTGAGCTCACACGATTCAATGTGCTGTGAACATTAACCGCAACCACTCCAGTTTGCTGTGAACGGTAACTGCACACGCTCAATATTTCTGTGAGTGGGCCCACACGATCCAGGTTTTTGTGAGCTCACACGATTCAATGTGCTGTGAACATTAACCGCAACCACTCCAGTTTGCTGTGAACGGTAACTGCACACGCTCAATATTTCTGTGAGTGGGCCCACACGATCCAGGTTTTTGTGAGCTCACACGATTCAATGTGCTGTGAACATTAACCGCAACCGCTCCAGTTTGCTGTGAACGGTAACTGCACACGCTCAATATTTCTGTGAGTCTGCACACATCAAACTTTTTTCTTTACAGATCACAGATTTTCGTGTCACGTGACACGAAGGTTGCCAGATCACTAATTTCTAAAAAAAAATCGTTGCCAGTTATTTTTTATGAATTCTGTAATCAACCATGTTGTTCGGATACTTTTTTGAGCGACTGTACAAAGTTTCCCAAAGCCCACAAATTCGATTTGATTTCTTTTATTAGAATTAGCGCAAATTCGAATTACTCCGTTAATTTTTTTTTTGTTTCATTTTTTATCGAACTTTCGAAAACTTAAATTGTTGCTATTAATTTATTTTTTTTTAATCTGGAGTTGGATTTTATTTTTTTTTTTTCAAAATATGCATTTAGTGCACTATAAATATGCAATTAAAATAAAATATATTTTTTTTTTACATGCATTTGATGTAAAAATATAATTGAAGCTAAAGATTGTAATCAAATCTTTCAGATATCGATTTTCGATAAATATTCGTTTAGTACTTAAAAGAGTTATGAAAGCTCGAATATTTAAGAATATATTTTGTTGTTGGATAAAACGAAAATCATCCATAATTGTCTAATATTGAAATAATCATTACGCAAACTTCTATAATGAATATTTATTTTGTTAAATGGTTTCAAACAGTACTTATTATTATTAAAGCTTTATTTAATTTATGAGACACATTCTTACGAAGGGGGTGGGGGTGGGGGTGGCTCAGTCGGTAGCGCGCCAGGCTCGTAATCTGTAGTTCCCAGGATCGAATCCCAGCTGGGTCAGCGTTGAGATTTATCTCCGCAAAATTCCCCGCCCTGCCCACGGTCAGTAGGGGACACCGATGAGCTTGGAAAGGCCGCCGTCCGTCGGCTGGGACGTTAAGCCGTGGCCCCGTGTGCGGGAGAGGCATATCCTGTGCACGTTAAAGAACACGCTGGATGGCCTTGACGGGGGGCTACCATCTGTCTCCCAACAGCTGTTCCAGTGGGTCCCCTCCCCCAACCTTCTCTGAGCCTTCGGAGTCTTTGTGACCTGGTCATTTAGCCCATGGTGAGCAAAAAAGTGCCGCTGAGAGTTAAAACAATCCAACGTTAAAGAACACGCTGGATGGCCTTGACGGGAGGGTACCATCTGTCTCCCAACAACTGTTCCAGTGGGTCCCCTCCCCCAACTTTCTCTGAGCCTTCGGGGTCCATGTGACCTGGTCCTTTAGCCCATGGTGTGCAAAAAAGTGCCGCTCAGAGGTAAAACAACCCAACGTTAAAGAACACGCTGGATGGCCTTGACGGGAGGCTACCATCTGTCTTCCAACAGCTATTCCAGTGGGTCCCCTCCTCCAACCTTCTCTGAGCCTTCGGGGTCCATGTGACCTGACCATTTAACCCATGGTGCGCAAAAAAGTGCCGCTCAGAGGTAAAACAACAACCAACAACCTGCTCTCCTCTATTATGCTCTCATGAAAAGATCTTTATTATTTAAGAACTTTTTCCTTCATAAAAGATAGATTCGCCGAAATGTTCTAACATTACTTCGATTTTATTTCTCAAAGGAAAACGAAACAACACTTTTGCACTCGTTTTTATTGTGAGTTTTTTCGCTCGGATAAACTCTGCTGCTAAACAAAATGCCTCAAAAAAATCGATGCCTTGTCACAGCACGAAGCTACGTTACAATTGCGTTCGCCTGTGTTAACAAACTAATTCATTGTTACGTCTTCTGTGTTTCCTTTCATCAAATTTCATAACAATGCAGACTATTCTCTCTAGAGATAACAATGATTTTTCCAGTTAACTTTCGCAAACAAAAATGGAACAATTATTTCGTTTCACCGGGATCGCTTTGTCCTTTGTTTTTTTTTTCGCACGAGATGCGGTAAATTTTACCGGTTTTAAATCGTTCCCAGACTGCATTTACCCAACCAGCGCTCACGAACTATTTCGCCCAAGCCTTTAAATAACCTCCATGACCGACAAAAGAAATAAAAGCTCGGTCTTTATAAGCCAAAGCGTTGGATACTATCCAATTGGCTAATAAACGATAACATTACTATAAATGTACCATGTATTCATTATCCTTTATGTAACCCACCCGATTCTCTTCCGTCCCCCCTCCTTTTCCCTCACATCTCCATCCGTTCGTTGGCCATTGACGAGCTGTGATGATGCGGATGAGTGAATGAGCCGCATCACTTGAGACAGGAGGTTGCTGACAGACCAGAACGATGCAGATAGTCGTGATGTGTGAAGTGGGTGGTGCTTTGGGTTGGGTTGTTTTACCTCTGAGCGGCACTTTTTTGCACACTATGGGCTAAATGGCCAGGTCACATGGACCCCGAAGGCTCAGAGAAGGTTGGAGGAGGGGACCCACTGGAATAGCTGTTGGGGAGACAGATGGTAGCCTCCCGTCAAGGCCATCCAGCGTGTTCTGAACCGACTGAGCCACCCCCGCCCTGACGGTAGGTTACCATTTGTCTACTAACATCTCTTCAATGTGTCACCTTCTCTGAGCCCTCAGGGTCCTTATAACCTGGCCATTTAGCTCATTGTGTGCAAAAAGAATGCTGCTCAGAAGTAAAACAACTGTAATCTTTAACCGACTTTATTTTATCCTAATTTCCAAATTGACCGTAAAGTTTTAATTTCCGTGGTCGTGCCCTTATCCTTAAATTGACGTTATCTTGCGATTCGAACCCAAGACATACTGATAACATGCCTATTCTGACCACTGAACTACCGAGAGCTAGCTCTTTTTTTCAGGAAATTGCGACTGTAAGCGTTTCCCTAGGTCGAGCGCTCGTGGCGCCATCTATGTTAGGGAAAGCAAGTCGTGGGTTTATATCCCACTTCAGACGTTTTCAATTTTTTCATTAACCTATCATAAGTGCAAGATATTATCGTTCACAGGGATATAATTTGTGAATTTTCCTTACTATTAACGTTACCTTGTTCTAGTGTTTAAACTAACGTATCGTACGCTAATATTTAATGAGCCGCTATCTTTACCAAACCTTTAAATTAACGTTGAGAAATTTATAAAAATTATAAGTAGGTAGAGGTAGTTATGTATAAGGGTAGTATTAATATTTACCAAAATATTTTTTTTTTTTACAGACGCTACTTAAAACTTCTCAGTTTTTATGTTTAGTACAGCAACCGTGGTGTTGGGTTGTTTTACCTCTGAGCGGCACTTTTTTGCACACAATGGGCTAAATGGCCAGGTCACATGGACTCCGAAGGCTCAGAGAAGGTTGGAGGAGGGGACCCACTGGAATAGCTGTTGGGAGACAGATGGTAGCCTCCCGTCAAGGCCATCCAGCGTGTTCTTTAACGTGCACAGGGTATGGCTCTCCCGCACACGGGGCCACGGCTTAACGTCTCATCCGACGGACGACGGCCTTTCCAAGCCCATCGATGTCCCCTACTGACCGTGGGCAGGGCGGGGAATTTTGCGGAGATAAATCTCAACGCTGACCCAGCTGGGACTCGAACCTGGGAACTACAGATTACGAGACTGGCGCGCTACCGACTGAGCCACCCCCAACTGTGGTGTAAAAATGTAAAATTAAGTTAAAAACGCCATCGAACGGAAAAAATATAAAATGAGGGGTCAGGAGACTGGATTAAATCTCAACACTGACCCAGCTAGGACTCGTACCTGGGAACTACAGATTACGAGCCTGGCGCGCTACCGACTGAGCCACCCCCAACCGTGGTGTAAAAAATGTAAAATTAAGTTAAAAACGCAATCGAACAGAAAAAACATAAAAGCAGGGGTCAGGAGACTGCATTCCAATGCAGGATAACATCCCCCCACTTCGGTTTTACAAGTCTTAAAAACTTTGTTAAAAAACTGCATTGAATATTAATAAGTTTAGTAACAGTCTGAGAAGGGGAGCATGACCCCTTGCTCTCCCCCTAGGTTATGCCCTGCAACCAACTGTAGATGGGGGAAAAAAAAGCAATGTTAATTTTTACTTATTGGAAAAAAAGGGGCGGGGGTGGCTCAGTCGGTAGCGCGCCAGGCTCGTAATCTGTAGTTCCCAGGTCGAGTCCCAGCTGGGTCAACGTTGAGATTCATCTCCGCAAAATTCCCCGCCCTGCCCACGGTCAGTAGGGGACACCGATCGGCTTGGAAAGGCCACCGTCCATCGGATGGGCCGTTAAGCCGTGGCCCCGTGTGCGGGAGAGCCATACCCTGTGCACGTCAAAGAACACGCTGGATGGCCTTGACGGGGGACTACCATCTGTCTCCCAACAGCTGTTCCAGTGGGTCCCCTCCCCCAACCTTCTCTGAGCCTTCGGGGTCCATGTGAACTGGCCATTTAGCCCATGGTGTGCAAAAAAGTGCCACTCAAAGGTAAAACAACCCAACTTATTGGAAAATGTAAAAAAAAAAAGTATGTTCTTTTTCTTGTTGTTTTTCTTTTCTCAGTATAATATGAAACCGAATGTTGCAATTATTTTCATCGCACAGAGTGATAAAAATTCTTTTTCCATTTATTCTCGTTTAATCAAAACATCACATTGGACAAAAATATTTATCACGACGTTCAATCTTTTCAAACGCAATAAAAATTAGAAGAACGCATTTGGCGCCTCTGGCACATTCGAGAATCTCGTTTTCAAAGAGAACGAAGTTTTTCCTCTTCCTACAGTCTCATTCCTTAAAAGTATTAATTTGAGCTAATGGATGATGGGAAAAATGCAAAAAATAGTATTTTATTAGTAATTATATAACCTAAAAGTAGTCGTCTTTAAATTAAATTTTATTAAAAAATTTAATTAAACAACCTCTCTAAGAAAAGTGGGTAGACTATTGCTCTCAGTGAAATATCTGTTAAGAGTTGGGTTGGGTTGTTTTACCTCTGAGCGGCACTTTTTTGCACACCATGGGCTAAATGGCCAGGTCACATGGACCCCAAAGGCTCAGAGAAGGTTGGGGGAGGGGACCCACTGGAACAGCTGTTGGGAGACAGGTGGTAGCCTCCCGTCAAGGCCATCCAGCGTGTTCTTTAACGTTGGATTGTTTTACCTCTGAACGGCAATTTTCTTGCACACCAAGGGCTAAATGGCAAAGTCACAAGGACCCCGAAGGCTCAGAGAAGGTTGGGGGAGGGGACCCACTGGAAGAGCTGTTGGGAGACAGATGGTAACCTCCCGTCAAGGCCATCCAGCGTGTTCTTTAACGTGCACAGGGTATGACTCTCCCGCACACGGTGCCTCGGCTTAACGTCCCAACCGACGGACGGCGGCCTTTCCAAGCCCATCGGTGTCCCCTACTGACCGTGGGCAGGGCGTGGAATTTTTGCGGAGATAAATCTCAACGCTCTATCTGTTAAGAAGATACCAATAAAATTTCAAATTTTTGTCGTATACATGTTATTTCTAATATTTGTTAATCGTTGCTCCGTTTTCGCATTAATGATCTGTAAAAATATTTATATATACTGCTCACAAAAATTAGGGGATATTTTTATCGCTTCGTATTCATTTTGAAATATCCCCTAATTTTTGTGAGCAGTATATATATTAAAACTATCTAAGTATTTGGAAAATACAAATTATAATATTTAATTTGTAACAATCCAAATAAGAAAGATTTTTCTAATTATAACATCATTGTTTCCAATTGAAACTTCATGAAGTTTACATTTCACCAACAAAATTTCAAATTTCTATCATTAATACATCGTTGTAATACTCGTTTGAAATTTTGAATTTTTCAACTTTTTTTTCACCGTTAGAGGGCGCAATTATAATGTTCGAAAGATTCCGAAAGTGCATATCATAATATTTTATCAATTCCTATCTAACCCTAAAAAAAGATTTTTTCATGTACAGTCGCTCAAAAAAAATATCCGAACACTGTGGTTGATTACAGAAATCAGAAAAAATATCTGGCAACGATTTTTTTTTTAGAAATTAGCGATCTGGCAACCTTCGTGTCACGTGACACGAAGGTTGCCAGATCACTAATTTCTAAAAAAAAACGGTGCCAGATATTTTTTCTGATTTCTGTAATCAACCACAGTGTTCGGATACTTTTTTCAGCGACTGTACCACGGATTTATATCTGGTTTCTAATGTATAGAACCAACGTGTCACGTGACACCAAGGTTGCCAAGATCACTAATTTTTAAAAAAAAAATCGGTTCCAGATATTTTTTCTGATTTCTGTAATCAACCACAGTGTTCGGATACTTTTATCAGCGACTGTACCACGGATTTATATCTGGTTTCTAATGTATAGAACCAACGTGTCACGTGACACCAAGGTTGCCAGATCACTAATTTAAAAAAAAAATCGGTGCCAGATATTTTTTCTGATTTCTGTAATCAACCACAATGTTCGGATACTTTTTTCAGCGACTGTACCTCTAAATGCAAATAATTATCTGCTAAAACAAAAAAAAAATGTCTTCCCACCCATCCTGGGTCTAAAGCGTCAACTCAGTGTTGGCAATGAAAAATACGTGACGTTCGCATTCCACCAACAAAATTTCAAATTTCTAGCATAATACGTCGTTTGTAATTTTCGTTCGAAGTTTTTGAATTTTCAAAATTTTCCATCGTTAGATGGCGCTGTTATAGTTTCAGGGACATTCCGAGAAAGCGAATCGTAATATTTCATCAATTCCTATCTAACCCGAAAGAGAAATTTTTCATTTATCTCTAAAAACAAACAATTATCTGTTAAAACAAAAAGCGTGTTTTTCCACCCAGCTGGGTCTGAAGCGCCAATTCATTGTTAACAGTGGATATTTCGCTTCCTTCACATTCCACCACTAAAATTTAAAATTTCTAGCATAAATACATTGTTTGCAATATTCGTTTTAAATTTTTGAACTTTCAAATTTTTCCACCGCTAGAGGGCATAAGTATAGCTTTAGAGCAATTCGGAAAGTGTATATCGTAATACACAATCTTATCAGAATAATATGACTACCTATCATACGTATAACTATGGTAGATGGTCATGTTATTCTGGGTTGGGATGTTTTACCTCTGAGCGGCACTTTTTTTTCACACAATGGGCTAAATGGCCAGGTCACAAGGACCCCGAAGGCTCAGAGAAGGTTGAGAAAGGGGACCCACTGGAATAGCTGTTGGGAGACAGATGGTAGCCTCCCGTCAAGGCCATCCAGCGTGTTCTTTAACGTTGGATTGTTTTACCTCTGAGCGGCACCTTTTTTGCACACAATGGGCTAAATGGCCAGGTCACAAGGACTCCGAAGGCTCAGAGAAGGTTGAGAAAGGGGACCCACTGGAATAGCTGTTGGGAGACAGATGGTAGCCTCCCGTCAAGGCCATCCAACGTGTTCTTTAACGTTGGATTGTTTTACCTCTGAGCGGCACCTTTTTTGCACACAATGGGCTAAATGGCCAGGTCACAAGGACCCTGAAGACTCAGAGAAGGTTGAGAAAGGAGACCCACTGGAATAGCTGTTGGGAGACAGATGGTAGCCTCCCGTCAAGGCCATCCAGCGTGTTCTTTGACGTTGGATTGTTTTACCTCTGAACGGCACCTTTTTTGCACACTATGGACTAAATGGCCAGGTCACAAGGACCCCTAAGGCTCAGAGAAGTTTGAGAAAGGGGACCCACTGGAACAGCTGTTCGGAGACAGATGGTAGCCTCCCGTCAAAGCCATCCAACGTGTTCTTTAACGTGCACAGGGTATGGCTCTCCCGCACACGGAGCCACGGCTTAACGTCCCATCTGACGGAAGGCGGCCTTTCCAAGCCCAACCGTGTCCCCTACTAACCGTGGGCAGGGCGGGGAGTTTTGCGGAGATAAATCTCAACGCTGACACAGCTTGGACTGGAACCTGGGTACTACAGATTACGAGTATGTTATTCTGATAAGACTGTGTATTTCATCAATACCTATGCAACACAAAAATACTTTTAAATTTATATCTGTAAACAGAAAAGTTCGATGTCTACAGACAGACAGACAGACGAGAAAGCGATACTATTTTATCTTCGAAAACGAGATAAAAACATGAATTTTGAAATAATAATGAAAAAACAAAAACATAAAGATCAAAATATTAAATTTGAATAACTTTCTTCATTCCGAAATTTCCACGTTTTGGTAGATATCGCTTTTGTATTTACACACCGCATGATTCGTCGTCATATTTATCGCACCGCGAGTCTAATTAGCGACGAACCCTGCAGGCTCAGAATGTGGAATTTCAATCCCCCCCTCTCCTCTCCGCCTCCCCCCATGCACTATCTTTCCTGTAATTATTGCGCTGTGGTCCCACAAATTAATGAAATTCTCGCCACTCTCGTTCCTACCACAGGAGCTGCGCGTGGCCGCATATCCAGATGCTTCGACCGCTGCAATTAAAGTCTGAATGTTTGTTGTTGTTTTTTTTAGAAGTAGGGGAAGTTTTTTTTTTTATTAATGCAGCTGAAATTATTTCTTTTTTTTTTCGCTGTTTGTTCTTTTTTAAGGTTTAAATATTGAGCCGCAAAAATTTTCTTCCTCATTCCTTCTCTTGGGTACGAAACATTTTCGGTGATTATTTCTTTTTTTTTTCGCTGTTTGTTCTTTTTTAAGGTTTAAATATTGAGCCGCAAAAAATTTCTTCCTCATTTCCTCTCTTGGGTACGAAATATTTTCGGTGTTTCTTTTCTAACAGAATTCCAGTTTTTTTTAATTTCATATTAATTGCGGGTGTTTTTTTTACTTTGATAAACTGATGCTTTTTTTAAATAAAAAGTGATTTTATTAATTTAATTTTAAATTCAGCGCAGTTTTTTTTTCTTTCAGGATGGAATTGGGCGGGGGTGGCTCAGTCGGTAGCGCGCCAGGCTCGTAATCTGTAGTGTTCGAGTCCCAGCTAGGTCAGCGTTGAGATTTATCTCCGCAAAATTTTCCGCCCTGCCCACGATCAGTAGGGGGCAATGATGGGCTTGGAAAGGTCGCCGTCCATCGGATGGGGCGTTAAGCCGTGGCCCTATGTGCGGGAGAGCCATACCCTGTGCACGTTAAAGAACATGCTGGATGGCCTTGACGAGAGGCTACCATATGTCTCCCAACAGCTGTTACAGTGGGTCCCCTCCCCCAACCTTCTCTGAGCCTTCGGGGTCCTTGTGACCTGGCCTTTTAGCCATGGTGTGCAAGAAAAGTGCCGCTCAGAGGTAAAACAACCCAACGTTAAAGAACACGCTGGATGGCCTTGACAGGAGGCTACCATTTGTCTCCCACCAGCTGTTCCAGAGGGTTCCCTCCCCCAACCTTCTCTGAGCCTTCGGGGTCCATGTGACCTGGCCATTTAGCCCATGTTGTTCAAAAAAGTGCCGCTCAGAGGTAAAACAACCCAACCCAACATTCCTGCATATCTGGAGCAGTAAAAAAATCAAACAGCTACACCATGCTGCATATTCACCCGATCATGCACCTGCGAATTTTGGTTGTTTCCAAAAATTAAAAAGGAACTTGCTAGGAGGCATTTTTCAAGGGTTCAAGACCTTGCAAAATGCGTTCATTCAGAGTTGGAAGAGCATTTCCGAACAGGAGTACTGGGTTGGGTTGTTTTACCTCTGAGCGGCACTTTTTTTGCACACCAAGGGTAAATGGCCATGTCACAAGGACCCCGAAGGCTCAGAGAAGGTTGGGGGAGGGGACCCACTGGAACAGCTGTTGGGAGACAGATGGTAGCCTCCCGTCAAGGCCATCCAGCGTGTTCTTTAACGTTGGGTTGTTTCACCTCTGAGCGGCACTTTTTTTGCACACCAAGGGTAAATGGCCATGTCACAAGGACCCCGAAGGCTCAGAGAAGGTTGGGGGAGGGGACCTACTGGAACAGCTGTTGGGAGACAGATGGTAGCCTCCCGTCAAGGCCATGCAGCGTGTTCTTTAACGTTGGGTTGTTTCACCTCTGAGCGGCACTTTTTTTGCACACCAAGGGTAAATGGCCATGTCACAAGGACCCCGAAGGCTCAGAGAAGATTGGGGGAGGGGACCTACTGGAACAGCTGTTGGGAGACAGATGGTAGCCTCCCGTCAAGGCCATCCAGCGTGTTCTTTAACGTTGGGTTGTTTCACCTCTGAGCGGCACTGTTTTGCACACCATGGGCTAAATGGCCAGGTCACATGGACCCCGAAGGCTCGGAGAAGGTTGGAGGAGGGGACCCACTGGAACAGCTGTTGGGAGACAGATGGTAGCCTCCCGTCAAGGCCATTCAATGTGTTCTTTAACGTGCACAGGGTATGGCTCTCCCGCATATTGGGCCACGGCTTAACGCCCCATCATACTGACGGAGTCCTTTCCAAGCCCATCGGTGTCTCCTACTGACCGTGTGCAGGCGAGGAGTTTTGCGGAGATATGTCTCAATACTGATCCAGCTGGGACTCGAACCTGGGAACTGCAGATTACGATCCTGGCGCGCTACCGACTGAGCCACCCCCGCCCTAACAAGAGTACTACCAAGCGTTCCAGAATTGGCGTAGATGTCTGCAACTCTGCATAGATGCTGGAGGAGAGAACTTTGAAGGAGAGTAAAAATTTCGTTGAGGTAAATGCAATGGCTTTTTATTCTGGATGCATGTCAACGTTTTTGAACACCCTTCGTGCTAACTCACAAACGAATTTATTCGTGTGAGTGAAATGAATGTAACTGCTTATATTGAAGTGTATTTGTAATTCCTCTAAATATATTGTTGCGTTAAATGTAAAAAAATGTACTATTCACTGTATTGGAATAAAAGCGTGAATTGAATAAAACCTTTCAATTCACTCTGTTTGAAAACGGGGTGGGGTGGCTCAGTCGGTAGCGCGCCAGACTCGTAATCTGTAGTTCCCAGGTTCGAGTCCCAGCTGGGTCAGCGTTGAGATTTATCACCGCAAAATTCCCCGCTCTGCCCACGGTCAGTAGGGGACACCGATGGGCTTGGAAAGGCCGCCGTCCGTCGGATGGGACGTTAAGCCGTATCCCCGTGTGATGGGAGAGCCATACCCTGTGCACATTAAAGAACACGCTGGATGGCCTTGGTGGTAGGCTACCATCTGTCTCCCAACAGCTGTTCCAGTGGGTCCCCTCCCCCAACCTTCTCTGAGCCTTCGGGGTCCATGTGACCTGGCCATTTAGCCCATGGTGTACAAAAAAGTGCCACTCAGAGGTAAAACAACCCAACGTTAAAGAACACGCTGGATGGCCTTGACGGGGAGCTACCATCTGTCTCCCAACAGCTGTTCCAGTGGGTCCCCTCCCCCAACCTTCTCTGAGCCTTCGGGGTCCATGTGACCTGGCCATTTTGCCGCTCAGAGGTAAAACAACCCAACACAACCCTGTTTGAAAACAGAGTGATCTGAATAACGTATATGTCGCGATAATAATGAAATGTAGGAAAGGAAAAATATTTCTAAAACATACTATTGAAAAAAAAAAGTGAATTGGATAAAATATTTGTACAATATCAATGAAATTTAAGAATGGATCTTTAATAGTAAAGATCTTAACAAAACTAAAACGGTTACAACACGTAGTCAAACTTTAAGACAAAAAATTGCGACACAAGTCAAAAGGTAAGAATGATAATCAAATCACAACACAAATAACCTCGCAATATGTTCGCAAAGCACAACAAAATTCAAAACATGATAAATACGTAAAATGGCAAAAAATAATAAATTCGCGAAATATGAAATTATAATAATTCACCTAATGATGCTAGGTAACCGATGATACTGTACACTTAATTTTCTTTTAGGAATATAATTATGTCGCAACAATTATGGATGACCTGGGTTGGGTTGTTTTACCTCTGAGCGGCAGTTTTTTGCACACCATGGGCTAAATGGCAGGTCACAAGGACCCCGAAAGCTCAGAGAAGGTTGAGGGAGGGGACCCACTGGAACAGCTGTTGGGAGACAGATGGTAGCCTCCCGTCAAGGCCATCCAGCGTGTTCTTTAACTTGCACAAAGTATGGCTCTCCCGCATACGGGCCGCGGCTTAACGTCCCATCCGACGGACGGCGACCTTTCCAAGCCCATCGGTGTCCCCTACTGACCGTGCGCGGAATTTTGCGGAGATAAATCTCAGCGCTGACCCAGCTGGGACTCGAACCTGGGAACTACAGATTACGAGCCTGGCGCGCTACCGACTGAGCCACCCCCGTCCCTGGATGACCTGGACGAGAGCGTTTCATCTATCTCGTAACAGGTGTCCCCTTTCCGAAACTTCTCTGAGCCTTGTTGTCCTTGTGACCTAGCAGCCATCTTGCCTATTTTGAGCGAACAAAATGCCTTTTAGAGAATAACAACAGTATTCTCAACAATTATCAAACCATTACGTAGAGCATTCATATTTTTTACAGAAATAAATTCGTTATATAAATCCCACGTTCAAAGAATTGAGATTCATCTCCGCTTCTTTTCAATACATTCCAAGTTCAAAGTCGAGATCGAAACTATGTATAATAGAAAAATATTTTAATGCATTCCAAGTTCAAAGAAGAGAAGCAAGAGATTACCGAAATTCAAAGTTGAACGAGGAAGGAAAGTTCGAAAAATGAGAAAAATCCAAAAGTTCAGAGATGAAAGAAATCCGAAGTTCAGAGGTGAGAGTAATCCAAAATTCAAAGATTGAAGAAATCCGAAATTCGTAGATGGGAGAAATCCGAAGTTCAAGGTAAGGAAAATACAAATTTGAAAGATTGAAAAAATCCGAAGTCCGGGGATGAGAGAAATCCAAAGTTCAAGAATGAAAGAAATCCAAATTTCGAAAGATTAAAGGAATGCAAAGTTCAGAGGTGAGAGAAATCTAAATTTCAAAGTTTGAAAAAATCCGAAGTACGGAGATGAGAGAAATCCAAAGTTCAGGGAAATCTTTCGAAATCCAAATTTCGAAAGATTAAAGGAATGCAAAGTTCAGAGGTGAGAGAAATCTAAATTTCAAAGTTTGAAAAAATCCGAAGTCCGGGGATGAGAGAAATCCAAAGTTCAGGGATGAAAGAAATCCAAATTTCGAAAGATTAAAGGAATGCAAAGTTCAGAGATGAGAGAAATTCAAAATTCAGGGATAAAAGAAATCCAAATTTCCAAAGATTAAAGGAATGCAAAGTTCATAGATGAGAGAAATTCAAAGTTAAAAGATTAAAAAAATACAAAGTTCATAGATGAGAGAAATCCAAAGTTCAGAGATGAGAGAAATCCAAAGTTCAGAGATGAGAGAAATCCAAAGTTCAGAGATGAGAGAAATCCAAAGTTCAGAGATGAGAGAAATCCAAAGTTCGAAGACCAAGTAAATCCGCTGTACACGAATTATTCGGCGACGACAATCTCCTGGGCAACAAACGACAACTGATCAATAACACTTTAAAACGAGATTATTTTTGTTGATATCACGAAATCGCAGGTTTGAGTTTAAAAGACAAGCTTTTAACTTAAACCTTTTTCGAAAACAGAAAGATTTCTTTTTTTTGGTCGGGGGGGGGGGGGAGTGGACGCTTATTGACTACAAAACACTTGAAAAACAATTGGCTTTGAAAGAACATAAAAATGATCTTAAAGACGGTGAAAGTGGTCCAACATGGCGATAAACTAAAAGGAAGAAAGATTAACGATTAGGAGACTTCATCAACCTTCTTAAAAGGCGGTTTAAGAGGCAATTGTTTTCCCGCTCTGAGCGGGTTAAAGTCAGAATTGTCCTCTGTATTGAAGTTATAGAGACATCGCCATCCAATCGAGAAAATTAACTGCCACTCAGTCAAGAAGGAAATAGCAAAAGATCGATACTAACGACAATTGGAAGGGGATGGGGGAGATCGCATTGTGAAACGCTACTGACTGTGTGAACTCTTTAAAGTTGTCAAAAAAAAGTAGCAGTAATTTTTGACTGCTTTTACTGTGAAGAAAGGGGGCGGGGGCGGCCTAGTCGGTAGCGCGCCAGGCTCGTAATCTGTAGTTCCCAGGTTCGAGTCCCAGCTGGGTCAGCGTTGAGATTTGTCTCCGCAAAATTCTCCGCCCTGCCCACGGTCAGTAGGGGGCAATGATGGGCTTGGAAAGGTCGCCGTCCATCGGATGGGACGTTAGCCGTGGCCCTGTGTGAGGGAGAGCCATACCCTGTGCACGTTAAAGAACACGCTGGATGGCCTTGACGGGAGGCTACCATCTGTCTCCCAACAGCTGTTCCAGTGGGTCCCCTCCCCAACCTTCTCTGAGACTTCGGGGTTCTTGTGACCTGGCTATTTAGGCCATGGTGTGCAAAAGAGTGCCGTTCAGAGTATCTCAGAACACAATATCTGGATCAGAGTTCAGAATATCTGGCAACGATTTTTTTTAGAAATTAGTGATCTGGCAACCATCGTGTCACGTGACACGAAGGTTGCCAGATCACTAATTTCTAAAAAGAAAACCGTTGCCAGATGTTTTTTAAATTCTGTAATCAACCATAGTGTTCGGATATTTTTTTAAGCGACTGTACCTCTGAACGGTACTTGTTTGCAAACAATGGGCTAAATGGCTAGGTCACAAGGACCCCGAGGGCTCAGAGATGGTTGGGGATTCACTGGACATCTGGAAGCCTTCCGTGAAGGCCATTCAGCGTGTTCTTTAACATGCACAGAGTATCTCTCCCGCACACGAGGCTACGGCTTAACGTATGACGGACGGCGGCATTTCCAAGACTAATCGGCGTCCCTTACTCGCCGAGCGCTGGCCCAGGTGAGACTCGAACCTGGAAACTGCAGATTTAATGCCTAGCACGCTACCGACTGAGCCACCACGCCCCATAAAATTTTACGAAAAACGCCTAATACAAAAATTAAAATTATGGCAAGGAATAATCATCTTAAGCTTTATTTTTTCCAGTTGTAAAATGTAATAAAACCTCGAGCTGTAACAAAAAAAATCTTCAGTTGATTAAAATCTAACAAATGTCTTTTTCCCATACTTTTTTCTTTCAAAGAAAGTGTTTGAATTCCCACAACAACTTCATTTAAATCAAATATATCCGGCGAAAACAAGACAATGCAATTAAATTTTCCAGTAATAACTACATCCTTAAAAATTAAAAATGTTTTTACGACTTGCGAAAAAAAAAAGCCCAAAAAAGAAACCAACAATATTCGAGTTTTTATCAATGCCAGTTTTTTATAATTAGAAACAAGATTAACTTACATTTTTCAAGTTATCTTTTAGTGTTTCGTTAAGTTAATGAAGATAGCGAGAGTTTAAAAAAAATTTATGGTCTTTAATAGCTTTAAAGTTTTTATTCTATTTTAAATCTCATCTTAGAAGTTTAAATTCGTCGTCACAATCCTTTGCGAGTCAAAAAAAAACATAGTTAAAGGAAAAGGAATTCTTTTGTTGCAGTTTTGCTCACATCGGTCCTCTATTTAACTATGTAGAAAATAAAACTTCATAATGCAAGTAAATGACAAAACAGCTTGTCTGGCTTATTTGGATGATGTTATATAAAGAAAAAGATAAAAGGGAATTATGGCTATCCTGGCTTTTGATAAAAGGAGATGAGCAGATTTTTATGACATCAAAGGGAGCGAAAGAAAAGACATTTTAGAGAAAACTGGACATAGTAAAAATGGAGTTGAGTTGGGTTGTTTTATTTCTGAGCGGCACTTTTTTGCACACCATGTACTAAATGGCCAGGTCACATGGACCCCGAAGGCACAGAGAAGGTTGGGGGAGGGGACCCATTGGAACAGCTGTTGGGAGACAGATGATAGTCTCCCGTCAAGGCCATCCAGCGTGTTCTTTAACGTTGGGTTGTTTTACCTCTGAGCGGCACTTTTTTGCATACCATGGGCTAAATGGCCAGGTCACACGGATCCCGAAGGCACAGAGAAGGTTGGGGGAGGGGACCCACTGGAACAACTGTTGGGAGACAGATGGTAGCCTCCCGTCAAGGATATCCAGTTTGTTCTTTAACGTTGGATTATTTTACCTCTGAGCGACACTTTTCTTGCACTCCATGGGCTAAATGGCCAGGTCACAAGGACCCCGAAGGCACAGCGAAGGTTGGGGGAGGGGACCCATTGGAACAGCTGTTGGGAGACAGATGATAGTCTCCCGTCAAGGCCATCCAGCGTGTTCTTTAACGTTGGGTTGTTTTACCTCTGAGCGGCACTTTTTTGCACACCATGGGCTAAATGGCCAGGTCACACGGACCCCGAAAGCACAGAGAAGGTTGGGGGAGGGGACCCACTGGAACAACTGTTGGGAGACAGATGGTAGCCTCCCGTCAAGGCCATCCAGTTTGTTCTTTAACGTTGGATTATTTTACCTCTGAGCAGCACTTTTCTTGCACTCCATGGGCTAAATGGCCAGGTCACAAGGACCCCGAAGGCACAGAGAAGGTTGGGGGAGGAGACCCATTGGAACAGCTGTTGGGAGACAGATGATAGTCTCCCGTCAAGGCCATCCAGCGTGTTCTTTAACGTTGGGTTGTTTTACCTCTGAGCGGCACTTTTTTGCATACCATGGGCTAAATGGCCAGGTCACACGGATCCCGAAGGCACAGAGAAGGTTGGGGGAGGGGACCCACTGGAACAACTGTTGGGAGACAGATGGTAGCCTCCCGTCAAGGCCATCCAGTTTCTTCTTTAACGTTGGATTATTTTACCTCTGAGCGGCACTTTTCTTGCACTCCATGGGCTAAATGGCCAGGTCACAAGGACCCCGAAGGCACAGAGAAGGTTGGGGGAGGGGACCCATTGGAACAGCTGTTGGGAGACAGATGGTAGCCTCCCGTCAAGGCCATCCAGCGTGTTCTTTAACGTTGGATTGTTTTACCTCTGAGCGGCACTTTTTTGCACACCATGGGCTAAATGGCCAGGTCACACGGACCCCGAAAGCACAGAGAAGGTTGGGGGAGGGGACCCACTGGAACAACTGTTGGGAGACAGATGGTAGCCTCCCGTCAAGGCCATCCAGCTTGTTCTTTAACGTTGGATTATTTTACCTCTGAGCGGCACGTTTCTTGCACTCCATGGGCTAAATGGCCAGGTCACAAGGACCCCGAAGGCACAGAGAAGGTTGGGGGAGGGGACCCATTGGAACAGCTGTTGGGAGACAGATGGTAGCCTCCCGTCAAGGCCATCCAGCGTGTTCTTTAACGTTGGATTGTTTTACCTCTGAGCGGCACTTTTTTGCACTCCATGGGCTAAATGGCCAGTTCACAAGGACCCCGAAGGCACAGAGAAGGTTGGGGGAGGGGACCCACTGGAACAACTGTTGGGAGACAGATGGTAGCCTCCCGTCAAGGCCATCCAGCGAGTTCTTTAACGTGCACAGGGTATGACTCTCCCGCACACGGGGTCACGTCTTAAATTCTCATCCGGCGGACGGCGGCCTTTCCAAGTCCATCGGTGTCCCCTACTGATCGTGGGCAAGGCGGGGAGTTTTGCGGAGATAAATCTCAACGCTGACCCAGCTGGGACTCGCACCTGGGAACTACAGATTACGAGCCTGGCGCGCTACCGACTGAGCCACCCCCACACCATTTTAATGAAGTTGGAACATGAAAATGCATTTCCAAGAGATGGTAACATTAAAATAAAAACATCCACCACTTCCTTTTCATTTCCAGTCACAGGAAGAGTAAGAAAAATGGCAGAATTATTTTCCCACCTTTCCAACTTTCATTTTTCCCCAAGTTCTCTTCAAAGTTACGTGTAAGTCATAACCCAAAGACCTTCGTTGAAAAGAGTTGTCAAAGAGTGTGAACAAGTACGAGATCAGTAAATAACTCTTCTGTCACAATAAGCAGATATTTTAATAATCGTCGAAGTCCATCTTGTTGCGGGGAGGGGGTGGCTCAGTCGGTAGCGCGCCAGGCTCGTAATCTGTAGTTCCCAGGTTCCAGTCCCAGCTGGGTCAGCGTTGAGAATTATCTCCGCAAAATTCCCCGGCCTGCCCACGGTCAGTAGGGGACACCGATGGGCTTGGAAAGGCCGCCGTCCGTCGGATGGGACGTTAAGCCGTGGCCCCGTGTGTGGGAGAGCCATACCCTGTGCACGTTAAAGAACTCGCTGGATGGCCTTGACGGGAGGCTAACATCTGTCTCCCAACAGTTGTTCCAGTGGGTCCCCTCCCCCAACCTTCTCTGTGCCTTCGGGGTCCTTGTGACCTGGCCATTTAGCCCATGGAGTGCAAGAAAAGTGCCGCTCAGAGGTAAAATAATCCAACGTTAAAGAACACGCTGGATTGCCCTGACGGGAGGCTACCATCTGTCTCCCAACAGCTGTTCCAGTGGGTCCCCTCCCCCAACCTTCTCTGTGCCTTCGGGGTCCTTGTGACCTGGCCATTTAGCCCATGGTGTGCAAAAAAGTGCTGCTCAGAGGTAAAACAACCCAACCCATCTTGTTGCAATTGAGAAGCGGAAACAATCGAAAAATGTTGGAACGTTTCCTGTGAATTACTTCACGGAGAAATGTTTTGTTATTCTTTGGTATCATTTCTCATTCGAATTGATAAATCGATCGAATTCATTCGGTAGGTTAGTTTTTTTCATTTCTCATTTTTTTTTTATTCACTCCATTCATTACTTATTGAGATAATGTTAATAAGAGATTATCAATGCCTTGGATACTCAGATTTTTATTTGAAACTTTTTCGTTTTTTCTGCACAAGATTTTGACTAAAGAGAGAGTGTTAAATACAAAAAATTAAAAAAATAAATACCCCCTCAAGCAGCTGCTTGCCACAGAGGTCTGACAGGAGCCTGTCAGTTTATATGCCAAAGTAGAAGGTCTGAGAGGATGGCAGGACCACAGCAGAAAAACAACACAAACGTCCATGCCTTACCCGGGGCTCGAACCCAGGTTCCTTAGATCAGTAGCCAAGCGCGCTAACCACTCGGCCATAGCCCCCCAAAAAAGGAGAAACTTTATAATAAAAAACATTAATTTTACCTATGGGAGCTGTCTCGTGGCCTAGTGGTTAGTGCGCTTGGCTACTGATCTACGGGACCTGGGTTCGCGCCCCGGTGATCTAAGGGACTCACTCTGGGTTCGAGCCCCGGTGATCTAGGAACCTGGTGATCTAAGGGACCTGGGTTCGCGCCTCGGTGATCTAAGGGATCTGGGTTCGAGCCCTGGTGATCTAAGGGACATGGGTTCGAGCCCCGGGTAAGGCATGGATATATGTGTCGTTTTTCTGCTGAGGTCCTGCCATCCTCTCGGATCTTCTACTATGGCATATAAACTGACAGGCTCCTGTCAGACCTCTGTGGCAAGCAGCTGCTTGAGGGGGTATTCTTTTTAAGTACAGGATATATTAAAAGAATTTATTTTTGTCTGGAGAAAATGTTGGTTTTTTTTTTTCTAGGAAAAATAGCAATCGAAACTCTGAAAGAATAAATTTTTGTCTGCGAAAAACATGAAAATAAATTCTATGGGTCATTCTGTAACCTTTTCAATTTTTCGACTTTTATTCAAGTATGACATCAAAAAAAAATAAGACGACCATCACAACCGGAGAAGCCGAAATTGAAACGAAATTCATTCTTCAAATTTATTGGTATTCATCAGTGGTAACATTCAGGTATCATGGGTTGGGTTGTTTTACCTCTGAGCGGCACTTTTTTGCACACCATGGGCTAAATGGCCAGGCCACAAGGACCCCGAAGCTCAGAGAAGGTTGGGGGAGGAGACCCACTGGAACAGCTGTTGGGGGACAGATGGTAGCCTCCAGTCAAGGCCATCCAGCGTGTTCTTTAACGTTGGGTTGTTTTACCTCTGAGCGGCACTTTTTTGCACACCATGGGCTAAATGGCCAGGTCATATGGACCCCGAAGGCTTAGAGAAGGTTGGGGGAGGGGACCCACTGGAACAGCTGTTGGGAGTTGCATCCCGTCAAGGCCATCCAGCGTGTTCTTTAACGTTCACAGGGTATTGCTCTCCCGTACACGGGGCCACGGTCCAACGTCCCATCCGACGGACGGCGGCCTTTCCAAACCCATCGGTGTCCCCTACTGACCGTGGGTAGGGCGGGGAATTTTGCGGTGATAAATCTCAACGTTGACCCAGCTGGGACTCGAACCTGGGAACTACAAATTACGAGCCTGGCGCGCTACCGACTGAGCCACCTCCGCCCCGTTCGAAGGGGATATGAGCAAAAATGAAGAGGAAACATCGAGATCGCAATAAAACAATTTGAGCTGAAGAAGTAGAAAATGTTGACGAGAAAGAGTTAAAAAATGAAGAAGTTAAGGGTAGAACCTTTTGAGATAAGAAAAGAATGATTGAGCTTTCTAAATAAGATCCCTTTCTGGGAAAAACTTCAGCACACAACTCCATCAAGCAGCTGACATTGAACGTAATAGCAAATAAGTCTCCATTGTTTCTTTTACGGGGAACTGTTTCATTTCCCAACCCTCTCTCAGCTCAATCCATCAACTATCATTTCGTTTTCTTTTTCCAGTACTGAAGATGATTCTATTTGCGTCCGCATATCCCATCAATGACACTCGGTGTCCGCATCCGAGTCCTTCGTCTCTCATAGCTTGAAGGTCCCGTAACGTTCGAATTTCATTTCGTGAAGAAAAGAAGTTAATAATAAATGAAAATACTCGTCGAGTAAATGTCGACTCTGTTGCTAGATTTGTCCATTTTTGGATGATGTCATCGCTTTGTAGATTCATCAGTCCTTTTCAAATTCATCAGTCCTTTTCAAATTCATCAGTCCTTTTCAAATTCATCAGTCCTTTTCAAACCCTGGGTTTTTTTTTTCTTCCTTCTTACATTAACACAAAAGTTTCTAAAAAAATTATCTTCGGCATGTATCTATTATTTTTATCGCACAGGGTGGTTATAATTAAACTGACAGTACTCAGAGCGATGTAGGTTGGGTTGTTTTACCTCTGAGCGGCACTTTTTTGCACACCATGGGCTAAATGGCCAGGTTACATGGACCCCGAAGGCTCAGAGAAGGTTGGGGGAGGGGACCCACTGGAACAGCTGTTGGGAGACTCCCGTCAAGGCCATCCAGCGTGTTCTTTAACGTGCACAGGGTATGGCTCTCCCGCACACGGGGCCACGTCTTAACGTCCCATCCGACAGACGGCTGCCTTTCCAAGCCCATCGGTGTCCCCTACTGACCGTGGGCAGGGCGGGAAATTTTGAGGAGATAAATCTCAACGCTGACCCATCTGGGACTCGAACCTGGGAACTACAGATTACGAGCCTGGCACGCTACCGACTGAGCCACCCCCGCCCCATATAAACAGGCATGCAGACAGATAGACAAAGAGGTATGAAGGCAGATACAATCAGGCATGGAGGCAGATATGCGGGCAGATATATAGACAGATATGAAGAGTCATGAAGACAGATATACAGACAAGCATTGAGGCAGCCAGATTCATTTCTATCTCTCATTCTGTCTCCGAACCCATTTGTCTCTCCTAATATTACCATTTCTTTCTCTACAGACAGGCATGGAGGCAGATATACACAGTCGTATCAGAATAATATGACCACCTACCATAGTATATGTATGGTAAATGGTCATATTATTCTGACACGACTGTGTACATGTTGATATACAGACAGGGTTGGGTTGTTTTACCTCTGAGCGGCACTTTTTTGCACACAATGGGCTAAATGGCCAGGTCACCTGGACCCCGAAGGCTCAGAGAAGGTTGGGGGAGGGGACCCACTGGAACAGCTGTTGGGAGACAGATGGTAGTCTCCCGTCAAGGCCATCCAGCGTGTTCTTTTAACGTGCACAGGGTATGGCTCTCCCGCACACGGGGCCACGGCTTAACGTCCCATCCGACGGACGGCGGCCTTTCCAAGCCCATCGGTGTCCCCTACTGACCGTGGGCAGGGCGGGGAACTTTTGCGGAGATAAATCTCAACGCTGACCCAGCTGGGACTCGAACCTGGGAACTACAGATTACGAGCCTGGCGCGCTACCGACTGAGCCACCCCCGCCCCAGAGCGATGTAGAGAAGGATCTACTCGATAGATCACAGCGAAAAGTGGTGGACAAATTAATAAGACCATCGGGTAGAGAATTTGTGAATGAAAAAAATTAGTTAGTGTTAGTGCCACCAGGTAGCGTGAGTGCGCTAAAAACGTGGTAGATCATGCTAATTTCTCGTGACATTGCAGCCAATTACACGTGAGAGTCGCATGAGGCACACTATAAAATGTGATGTCTTCTCCATGGGTATCTGTAAGAAGGACTGAATTAGTGCCACCAGGTGGCGTGGGTGAGAATAAACTCTGTGCAGAGTCCTCACATTCCAACTAAGTATGGAGAGAAAATGGTTAGTGGGATGTTTAAAGAAACTATGTTTATTGAGAGCGGGAATGCCGACAATATCAAACAGCCCCCTAATCGCAGACATGGGGCAAAGACCCGTTCCCCCACCACTAAAGGCTGAAGCCATCTACACTAGAAGACTTCCTCCAATGTAGAATTTGACGATGCCAATAGAAGCAAAGAGTTCAGGTGCCTGCGATGACCTCTGCTCAGGATTATCCACCAGATGATAAGATATATCCTGTGAATCTATTCACTTGGGGCTCTCAACCCACAAACAAACAGAAAACACAGCGGAAGATTTTCCCTCTACAGAAGCCCACCAGTGCAGCAAAATCAGGATCCATAATCAAGCTCAGAGCCATATATCTGTCCAGTGGGTTTATATGGTCAGCACCAGGACCCTGTGTGGTTGACCACTCCTCAGCAGGGTAGAAAAAAAAAAGAAAAGTAGCCATAGTTGTCCAGATCAGTAGGCCACACTAATCTGGCAGCCCTCCCCTTCTGCTCACTTCCACAAGAGAGTATCTCTTTTGAAAAGTACTAACGGTCTGCACCACGAGAAGGCGGGGTCGGACATTAGGTGCTAGGCCTGGCAGGTTCTATGCATCATCACAGGGGATTGGTGCATAGCTCTCCTTCCAGTGACTACCTAGCTACCATTCCACTGATAGAGGGTGCTAAAGAAGCAATAGTCTAAATTATGTTTTTTTATTGGCCGAGTGGTTAGCGCGCTTGGCAACTGATCTAAAGGACCTGGGTTCGATCCCCAGGTAAGGTATGGCTGTTCGTGTTGTTTTTCTGCTGAGGTCCTGCCATCCTCTCAGACCTTCTACTCTGGCATATAAAGTGACAGGTTCCTGTCAGACCTCTGTGGCAAACAGCTGCTTGAGGGGGGTATTTATTTTATATTTTTATTATGGGAAATGTCACTGGATATGTATTAAATATCAAACTGAAATTTATTTTAATCTCGATTTTCAGTAATATTCGTCGTATAGTTAAAAGAGTTCTGGAAGCTAGAACATTTAACAATAAATTTTCTCGTTTATAAAAAAAAATCGTAATTGTCAAATACTGAAATAATCATTACGCAAATTTCTAAAATGCAGATTTATTTTATTAAATGGTTTGACACAATACTTATTATTTAAGCTTAAATTAATTTGCGAAATAAATTTTTATGGCTTATTACTGGTGTGAAACATCCTAGCTTCCATAAATTCTTAAAATATTGTACGAATATTAGTGAAAATCGATTCTGATCTTCAATTTATTTTTTATCACATTTTCCATTAAATGCATATTTCAGGAGTTTACACAACTTCGAAGTTTTATTGGCATTGACATAACATAGAAATTCTCTTAATAGTTTGGTATAGAAGTGTAGAATCATGCCATTGGATTGGATTGTTTTACCTCTGAGCGGCACTTTTTTGCACACCATGGGCTAAATGGCCAGGTCACATGGACCCCGAAGGCTCAGAGAAGGTTGGGGGAGGGGACCCACTAGAACAGCTGTTGGGAAACAGATGGTAGCCTCCCGTCAAGGCCATCCAGCGTGTTCTTTAACGTTGGGTTGTTTTGCCTCTGAGCGGCACTTTTTTGCACACCATGGGCTAAATGGCCAGGTCACATGGACCCCCAAGGCTCAGAGAAGGTTGGGGTAGGAGACCCACTGGAACAGCTGTTGGGAGACAGATGGTAGCCTCCCGTCAAGGCCATCCAGCGTGTTCTTTAACGCTGGATTGTTTAACCTCTGAGCGGCACTTTTTTGCACACCACGGGCTAAATGGCCAGGTCACATGGACCCCGAAGGCTCAGAGAAGGGCTTCTGACCCCGAAGGCTCAATGAGGAAATATCACTGAAGACGAATTAAAGACCTCCATCAAACCTGTCTAAATACCAATTATCAGTAATTTTCGTTCATAACTTAAATAGTTACATTAGTTTGAGCCTTCGGACCCCGAAGGCTTAATTCAGTTGGGGGAGGGGACACACTGGAACGCCTGTTGAGAGACAGATGGTAGCCTCCCGTCAAGGCCATCCAGCGTGTTCTTTAACGTGCACAGGGTATGGCTCTCCCACACACGGGGCCACGGCTTAACGTCCCATCTGACGGACGGCCGCCTTTCCAAACCCATCGGTGTCCCCTACTGACCGTGGGCAGGGCGGGGAATTTTGCGGAGATAAATCTCAACGTTGACCCAGCTGGGACTCGAACCTGGGAACCACAGATTACGAGCCTGGCGCGCTACTGACTGAGCCACCCCCACCATATTTCAGGAGTTTACACAACTTCGAAGTTTATTGTCATTGACATAACATAGAAATTCTCTTAATAGTTTGGTACAGAAGTGTAGAATCATGCCAAATTATTAGCGAATTTTCCCATTAAGTCAATAGGAGGACTATTTTTTTGCACTACTTTCGAACCTTTATAACTACTAAACTAAGCCTTTTGTGAGGAAATATCACTGAAGACGAATTAAAGACCTCCATCAAACCTGTCTAAATACCAATTATCAGTAATTTTCGTTCATAACTTAAATAGTTACATTAGTTTGAGTATTTAAGTGCACAGCAATGAGTTGGGTTGTTTTACCTCTGAACGGCACTTTTATGCACACCATGGGCTAAATGGCCAGGTCACAAGGACCCCGAAGGTTCAAAGAAGGTTGGGGGAGGGGACCCACTGGAACAGCTGTTGGGAGACAGATGGTAGCCTCCCGTTAAGCCATCAAGCATGTTCTTTAACATTGGGTTGTTTTACCTCTGAGCGGCACTTTTTTGCACACCATGGGCTAAATGGCCAGGTCACATGGACCCCGAAGGTTCAAAGAAGGTTGGAGGAGGGGACCCACTGGAACAGCTGTTGGGAGTTGCCTCCCGTCAAGGCCATCGAGCGTGTTCTTTAACGTGCACAGGGTATGGCTCTCCCGGACACGGGGCCACGGCTTAACGTCCCATCCGACGGACGGCCGCCTTTCCAAGACCATTGGTGTCCCCTACTGACCGTGGGCAGGGCGGGGAATTTTGCGGAGATAAATCTCATCGCTGACCCAGCTGGAACTCGAACCTGGGAACTACAGATTACGAGCCTGGCGCGATACTAACTGAGCCACCCCCGCCCCTACAGCAATGAGTCGTAAGAATTTACCCAGATTTATAACTTAAATAATAAATATTATTACTAACCATTTACTAAAACAAATCTGTGTTTTAGAATATGAAAAATGGAGCTAACTGGGCGGGGGGGGGGGTACTCAGTCGGAAGAGTGCCAGGCTGGTAATCTGCAGTTTCCAGGTTCGAGTCCCACCTGGGCCAGCGTTGATATATATCTGTGCAAAAACTCCACCCTGCCCACGGTCAGTAGGGGACACCGATGGACTTGGAAAGGCCGCCGTCCATCGGATGAGACGTTCAGCCGTGGCCATACCCTGTGCATGCTAAAGAACAGAGGGATGTGCCATCTGTGACGGGAGGCTACCATCTGTCTCCTAACGGGACATAATAGGTTAATAACAACGTTCTATTCTTCCCAAGTATCTCTCAGAATATAACAATCTAACCCAACGGAACTAACTTTCTGTAAATATTTGCAATATGTATTAAATAACTAAGCAAGTGTGAATTATTAGAAGTTATTCACACTTGTCTAGCTATTAGCACTTGATTTCTGTTGTAACTATATCACAGTAAGCGAGTTCAGGTCTCCATATCAAATGTTTGCCGTGCAAAGGCCGATAAGGTTATTAACATCCTGGGTCCCGGGTGCTCTTTGCATCATAATAATCTAGAGTGCATTTATAATTGATTTATGGTTATTAATATTTATTACTCCATCGGTAAAAGCTGCATTGTGTGGGTCTCCCAACCATTTGAACTACATAGCATTGCTTCACAGCACGAACTGGCATCATAATGACCTTAAGCAAATATTACTCATCACTGAATTACGTTAACTGCGTACCGAAGATTTGGGTTGTTTTACCTCTGAGCGGCACTTTTTTGCACACCATGGGCTAAATGGCCAGGTCACATGGACCCCGAAGGCTCAGAGAAGGTTGGGGGAGGGGACCCACTGGAACAGCTGTTGGGAGACAGATGGTAACCTCCCGTCAAGGCCATCCAGTGTGTTCTTTAACGTTGGGTTGTTTTACCTCTGAGCGGCACTTTTTTGCACACCATGGGCTAAATGGCCAGGTCACATGGACCCCGAAGGCTCAGAGAAGGTTGGGGGAGGGGACCCACTGGAACAGCTGTTGGGAGACAGATGGTAGCCTCCCGTCAAGGCCATCCAGTGTGTTCTTTAACGTTGGATTGTTTTTCCTCTGAGCGGCACTTTTTGCACACCATGGGCTAAATGGCTAGGTCACATGGACCCCCGAAGGTTCAGAGAAGGTTGGGGGAGGGGATCCACTGGAACAGCTGTTGGGAGACAGATGGTAGCCTCCCGTCAAGGCCATCCAGCGTGTTCTTTAAGGTGCACAGGGTATGGCTCTCCCGCACACGGAGCCACGGCTTAACGTCGCATCCGACGGACGGCGGCCTTTCCAAGCCCATCGGTGTCCCCTACTGACCGTAGGTAGGGCGGGGAATTTTGCGGAGATAAATCTCAACGCTGACCCAGCTGGGACTCGAACCTGGGAACTGCAGATTACGAGCCTGGCGCGCTACCGACTGAGCCACCCCGCCCCAAAAAGTAAAAGAGATTCTAAATTAAATTATCCTGATATGAGGTGAAAGCTCTTTAATAATATGATTAAGGTAATGATAATTACCTTAATATGATAGGCATTCCTCATAATGAACTAAACTTGAATTCACACGTTCCCTATAATATAAAATACACATACAGTCACAACATGGATTAATGTTTTGTGTAGAAATGTTTTGAATCTGTACACGTATTTTGGGGGAATATTAAGAAACCCAGACTCTTGGAAGTCGGGACGTGGTTTGGCTCAGTGAGTAGTGCTTCAGTTTTGCAGTCTGCAGTTTCCAGGTTCGAGTCCCAACTGTGCCAGCGTTGACATTTGTCCCCCCTAAACTGTTCTCGGTGAGAAAGGTGACACTCACGGACTTGGGAAGGCCGCCGTTCATCGAATGAGACGTAAAACCGTGGCTCCGTGTTCAAGCAGGCCATACCCTGAGCACTTTAAAAGACACGTGGGGTGGCCTTGATGGGACGCTACCATCTGTTTCCTAACAGTCGTCCAGTGGGTACCCTTTCCCAAAATTCTCTGAGCCCTTGGAGGCAGAGGGTGGTTCAGTTGGTATCGTGCCAAGCTGGTAATCTGCAGTTGCCAGGTTCGAGTCCCTGTTGGGCCAGCGTGGAGTTTTTTGGCCGCAAAACTCGCCGCCCTGCCCAAGGTCAGTAGGGGACATCGATGGGTTTGAAAAGGCCGTCGTCCGTCCGATGAGACATTAAACCGTGGCCTGGTGTGAGGGAGAGCCATACCCTGTGCAAGTCAAAGAACACGCTGGATGACCTTGACGAGATGTTACCATCTGTCTCCCAACAGCTGTTCCAGTGGGTCCCCTCCCCCAACCTTCTCTGAGCCTTGGTGTCCTTTTAACCTGGCCATTTAGCCCATGGTGTGCAAAAAAAGTGCCGCTGAGGGGTAAAACAATCCAACCCAACTCTGAGCCCTTAAGGTCCTTGTGACCTTGCCATTGTCTTCAAAAATGTGCAGTGTAGAGATTAAAGCAATCGTAAACAACAATCAAAATTTATTATCGTAAAAATAACGTGTTTCTCGAGGTTTAATTTTTTTGCGGCAAGGAGACATTTAACCACGGGACGAAAAAACAAGAAAAATCCTCAATAACAATAGTTCATTTGAAGGGTGCATTGTTCATTAGGTAAACAATGCAGAGCCCAGCTCACAGATATTCAGCAACAATGCGCTGCAAAGGGTCGGCACGGGAACGACAAAGCTATAGCAGAAGTTGGCTGGATTATTATTAGCCACCAGGAGCAGATAAAGCTGGCCTTGACACGTTTCGGGAGATTTGTATTCTCAGCACTCTCGCGAGACCAGACTCTCTTCAAGGAAGACCCAGACACCGACACAGCTATATAACACCACCCAGAGGGATTTTTTTGCGGGTTTTTTTTTTGTAATAAAATGTTTTAATAGGATGAACTTACACTCAGTGCCCACTAAATTCTGGCCACCTCCCTCCATGTATCTGAGTAGAAGCTAACTTCAAAGCTCTCTAACTTCAAAAAGAGAGTTTTGTTACAAGATGGGACGGAAGATAAAGATCTCAATCAATCTATCTAAATCTCGATTTTTAAGAATATTCTATTAGTATTTAAATAGTTATGGAAGTTTGAATATTTAACAACAGCAATGCCTAACTCAGAAGTTAATTATAATTTGAATAGGAAGTATTATTTCACACCATTTAATACAACTGATGTTTATTTGAATGAAAAGTTAATGTAAATAATTTTTTGATATTTTTTAAATTTTAATAAGACTTGCATTGTTGCTGTTAAATATTGAAAGTCTGTTTTGATGTTAAATATTCAAACTTCCATAACTCTTTAAGTATGAAGTGAACATTATTGAAAATCGAGATTTAGAGAGATTGGAATGAGATCTTTAATTTCTCTTCATTTACATTTTCTCACAAAATGCTTAGATTAGAATAAGGGTTCTCAACGGGGGGTACGCGGTAAAGGTTTTTGGGGTGCAGTTGCTCAAAAAAATATCCGAACACATTGGTTGATTGCAGAATTCAGGAAAAAATATTTGGCAACGATTTTCTTTTAGAAATTAGTGATCTGGCAACCTTTGTGTTGCCAGATCACTAATTTAGATTAGACTATTAGATTCACTAATTTAAATAGAGCTCAAAAGACGATTGCCCAGTAAAATGTATATAGTTTTATAAGATTTGTTAAATTGTTTATGTCATTTCTTGTGCTTATCGATATATGTAATATATGAATACAAAATTTAATGTGTATATATGTATACGTTTTATTTTATTCCCATTGTTATACTATAACTATAGTTTTTTCTATCTATACAAGGGGTACGCCAGTTACGTACACATTTCCAGGGGGTACGTGAAGCATAAAAGGTTGAGAACCACTGATATATATATATGTTTTATTTTATTCCCATTGTTATACTATAACTATAGTTTTTTCTATCTATACAAGGGGTACGCCAGTTACATACACATTTCCAGGGGGTACGTGAAGCATAAAAGGTTGAGAACCACTGATATATATATATATGTTTTATTTTATTCCCATTGTTATACTATAACTATAGTTTTTTCTATCTATACAAGGGGTACGCCAGTTACGTACACATTTCCAGGGGGTACGTGAAGCATAAAAGGTTGAGAACCACTGATATATATGTTTTATTTTATTCCCATTGTTATACTATAACTATAGTTTTATCCATCTATACAAGGGGTAGGCCAGTTACATACACATTTCCAGGGGGTACGTGAAGCATAAAAGGTTGAGAACCACTGATATATATGTTTTATTTTATTCCCATTGTTATACTATAACTACAGTTTTATCTATCTATACAAGGGGTACGCCAGTTACATACACATTTCCAGGGGGTACGTGAAACGTAAAAGGTTGAGAACCACTGATATATATGTTTTATTTTATTCCCATTGTTATATTATAACTATAGTTTTATCTATCTATACAAGGGGTACGCCAGTTACATACACATTTCCAGGGGGTACGTGAAGCATAAAATGTTGAGAACCACTGATATATATGTTTTATTTTATTCCCATTGTTATACTATAACTATAGTTTTATCTATCTATACAAGGGGTAGGCCAGTTACATACACATTTCCAGGGGGTACGTGAAGCATAAAATGTTGAGAACCACTGATATATATGTTTTATTTTATTCCCATTGTTATACTATAACTATAGTTTTATCTATCTATACAAGGGGTACGCCAGTTACATACACATTTCCAGGGGGTACGTGAAGTGTAAAAGGTTGAGAACCACTGATATATGTTTTATTTTATTCCCATTGTTATACTATAACTATAGTTTTATCTATCTACAAGGGGTACGCCAGTTACATACACATTTCCAGGGGGTACGTGAAGCATAAAAGGTTGAGAACCACTGATATATATATGTTTTATTTTATTCCCATTGTTATACTATAACTATAGTTTTATCTATCTATACAAGGGGTACGCCAGTTACATACACATTTCCAGGGGGTACGTGAAGTGTAAAAGGTTGAGAACCACTGATATATGTTTTATTTTATTCCCATTGTTATACTATAACTATAGTTTTATCTATCTACAAGGGGTACGCCAGTTACATACACATTTCCAGGGGGTACGTGAAGCATAAAAGGTTGAGAACCACTGATATATATATGTTTTATTTTATTCCCATTGTTATACTATAACTATAGTTTTATCTATCTACAAGGGGTACGCCAGTTACATACACATTTCCAGGGGGTACGTGAAGAATAAAAGGTTGAGAATCACTGATATATATATGTTTTATTTTATTCCCATTGTTATACTATAACTATAGTTTTATCTATCTACAAGGGGTACGCCAGTTACATACACATTTCCAGGGGGTACGTGAAGCATAAAAAGTTGAGAACCACTGATATATATATGTTTTATTTTATTCCCATTGTTATACTATAACTATAGTTTTATCTATCTATACAAGGGGTACGCCAGTTACATACACATTTCCAGGGGGTACGTGAAGTGTAAAAGGTTGAGAACCACTGATATATATGTTTTATTTTATTCCCATTGTTATACTATAACTATAGTTTTATCTATCTATACAAGGGGTACGCCAGTTACATACACATTTCCAGGGGGTACGTGAAGTGTAAAAGGTTGAGAACCACTGATATATATGTTTTATTTTATTCCCATTGTTATACTATAACTATAGTTTTATCTATATACAAGGGGTACGCCAGTTACATACACATTTCCAGGGGGTACGTGAAGCATAAAAGGTTGAGAACCACTGATATATATATGTTTTATTTTATTCCCATTGTTATACTATAACTATAGTTTTATCTATCTACAAGGGGAACGCCAGTTACATACACATTTCCAGGGGGTACGTGAAGCATAAAAAGTTGAGAACCACTGATATATATATGTTTTATTTTATTCCCATTGTTATACTATAACTATAGTTTTATCTATCTATACAAGGGGTACGCCAGTTACATACACATTTCCAGGGGGTACGTGAAGTGTAAAAGGTTGAGAACCACTGATATATATGTTTTATTTTATTCCCATTGTTATACTATAACTATAGTTTTATCTATCTATACAAGGGGTACGCCAGTTACATACACATTTCCAGGGGGTACGTGAAGTGTAAAAGGTTGAGAACCACTGATATATATGTTTTATTTTATTCCCATTGTTATACTATAACTATAGTTTTATCTATATACAAGGGGTACGCCAGTTACATACACATTTCCAGGGGGTACGTGAAGCATAAAAGGTTGAGAACCACTGATATATATATATGTTTTATTTTATTCCCATTGTTATACTATAACTATAGTTTTACCTATCTACAAGGGGTATGCCAGTTACATACACATTTCCAGGGGGTACGTGAAGCATAAAAAGTTGAGAACCACTGATATATATATGTTTTATTTTATTCCCATTGTTATACTATAACTATAGTTTTATCTATCTATACAAGGGGTACGCCAGTTACATACACATTTCCAGGGGGTACGTGAAGTGTAAAAGGTTGAGAACCACTGATATATGTTTTATTTTATTCCCATTGTTATACTATAACTATAGTTTTATCTATATACAAGGGGTACGCCAGTTACATACACATTTCCAGGGGGTACGTGAAGCATAAAAGGTTGAGAATCACTGATATATATATGTTTTATTTTATTCCCATTGTTATACTATAACTATAGTTTTATCTATCTACAAGGGGTACGCCAGTTACATACACATTTCCAGGGGGTACGTGAAGCATAAAAAGTTGAGAACCACTGATATATATATGTTTTATTTTATTCCCATTGTTATACTATAACTATAGTTTTATCTATCTATACAAGGGGTACGCCAGTTACATACACATTTCCAGGGGGTACGTGAAGTGTAAAAGGTTGAGAACCACTGATATATATGTTTTATTTTATTCCCATTGTTATACTATAACTATAGTTTTATCTATATACAAGGGGTACGCCAGTTACATACACATTTCCAGGGGGTACGTGAAGCATAAAAAGTTGAGAACCACTGATATATATATGTTTTATTTTATTCCCATTGTTATACTATAACTATAGTTTTATCTATCTATACAAGGGGTACGCCAGTTACATACACATTTCCAGGGGGTACGTGAAGTGTAAAAGGTTGAGAACCACTGATATATGTTTTATTTTATTCCCATTGTTATACTATAACTATAGTTTTATCTATCTACAAGGGGTACGCCAGTTACATACACATTTCCAGGGGGTACGTGAAGCATAAAAGGTTGAGAACCACTGATATATATGTTTTATTTTATTCCCATTGTTATACTATAACTATAGTTTTATCTATCTATACAAGGGGTACGCCAGTTACATACACATTTCCAGGGGGTACGTGAAGTGTAAAAGGTTGAGAACCACTGATATATGTTTTGTTTTATTCCCATTGTTATACTATAACTATAGTTTTATCTATCTATACAAGGGGTACGCCAGTTACATACACATTTCCAGGGGGTACGTGAAGCATAAAAGGTTGAGAACCACTGATATATATGTTTTATTTTATTCCCATTGTTATACTATAACTATAGTTTTATCTATATACAAGGGGTACGCCAGTTACATACACATTTCCAGGGGGTACGTGAAGCATAAAAAGTTGAGAACCACTGATATATATATATGTTTTATTTTATTCCCATTGTTATACTATAACTATTGTTTTATCTATCTATACAAGGGGTACGCCAGTTACATACACATTTCCAGGGGGTACGTGAAGTGTAAAAGGTTGAGAACCACTGATATATGTTTTATTTTATTCCCATTGTTATACTATAACTATAGTTTTATCTATCTACAAGGGGTACGCCAGTTACATACACATTTCCAGGGGGTACGTGAAGCATACAAGGTTGAGAACCACTGATATATATGTTTTATTTTATTCCCATTGTTATACTATAACTATAGTTTTATCTATCTATACAAGGGGTACGCCAGTTACATAACATTTCCAGGGGGTACGTGAAGCATAAAAGGTTGAGAACCACTGATATATATATATGTTTTATTTTATTCCCATTGTTATACTATAACTATAGTTTTATCTATCTATACAAGGGGTACGCCAGTTACATACACATTTCCAGGGGGTACGTGAAGCATAAAAGGTTGAGAACCACTGATATATATATGTTTTATTTTATTCCCATTGTTATACTATAACTATAGTTTTATCTATCTATACAAGGGGTACGCCAGTTACATACACATTTCCAGGGGGTACGTGAAGCATAAAAGGTTGAGAACCACTGATATATATATGTTTTATTTTATTCCCATTGTTATACTATAACTATAGTTTTATCTATCTACAAGGGGTACGCCAGTTACATACACATTTCCAGGGGGTACGTGAAGTGTAAAAGGTTGAGAACCACTGATATATGTTTTGTTTTATTCCCATTGTTATACTATAACTATTGTTTTATCTATCTATACAAGGGGTACGCCAGTTACATACACATTTCCAGGGGGTATGTGAAGTATAAAAGGTTGAGAACCGCTGGTTTAGAAGTTATAGAGTTTCGAAATTTTTTCCACTTAATATAACGTGGGGGAGGTAGTCATAATTTTGTGAGCACTGAGAGTGAACTTTTGCCTAATTCAATCCAAACATGTTATCAGGACAGATGGTTATCACTTGAATTTTGTTTAATAATAGTTTTATATTATTGTCATGCAGCAATATTGCAAAAATGGGAAAAAGATGTTACTAAGATTAATTTCAAATTTATAATGTTCAACAGTGTCTCTTTTTTTTTACTTTCCAGACTAGAAACATAATATCGCTGTGAAATGGTATTATTCCTTAATTGTGCAGTGATTTAAATAATGTTTAATAATCATTTTATAATAGTGAGTCTGTGACAATAATTTAAGGGTATTCCTCTATTAAAATGTATTAAGAGATTGATTGTAGTATTCTAATAATTTCATAAATTGTTAATATGTTTATAATACGGCCAAATATTAATATGTTGCTATGATAGAAAATCTCATTATGTATAGTCGCTCAAAAAATATCAGCACGCGATGGTTGATTACAGAATTTAGAAAAAATATCTGGCAACGATTCTTTTTAGAAATTAGTGATCTGGCAACCTTCGTGTCACGTGACACGAAGGTTCGCAGATCGCTAATTTCTAAGATCCTAAATATTCTTCTCTGTCCTATATGTCGGAAATCAAAAAAAATGTTCGGATATTTTTTTTGAACGACTCTACTTATTGTAAGGGTAAAAGAGGTAAAAATAATGTTATAGTAATTCTAAAGTAAAAATGAGTAAAAGATAAAGTTCTACTTACTGCAAAGTTAAAAAAAAAAAGCAAAAACAATGCTCTACTTACTTGCAAAGTAAAAAAGGAGAAAAAAAAAAGTTGTGTTTATTGTAACGTAAAAAAAGAGTAAAAATAAAAGAGATCTACTCTAAAGTAGAAGAAAAAAATACTGTATTTAGTACAAAGTAAAAAAGGAGTGGAAAACAAAGTTAGTGCAATAAAGGCATTTTTATCGCCAATGAATAAATTCTGTTTTCTTTCTATAACCTGGTCATTTGGTTTGGGTTGTTTTACCTCTGAGCGGCATTTTTTTGCACACCATGGGCTAAATGGCCAGGTCACATGGACCCCGAAGGCTCAGAGAAAGTTGGGAGAGGGGACCCACTGGAACAGCTGTTGGGAGACAGATGGTAGCCTCCCGTCAAGGCCATCCAGCGTGTTCTTTAACGTTGGGTTGTTTTACCTCTGAGTGGCACTTTTTTGCACACCATGGGCTAAATGGCCAGGTCACATGGACCCCGAAGGCTCAGAGAAAGTTGGGAGAGGGGACCCACTGGAACAGCTGTTGGGAGACAGATGGTAGCCTCCCGTCAAGGCCATCCAGCGTGTTCTTTAACGTTGGGTTGTTTTACCTCTGAGCGGCACTTTTTTGCACTCCATGGGCTAAATGGCCAGGTCACATGGACCCCGAAGGCTCAGAGAAAGTTGGGAGAGGGGACCCACTGGAACAGCTGTTGGGAGACAGATGGTAGCCTCCCGTCAAGGCCATCCAGCGTGTTCTTTAACGTTGGGTTGTTTTACCTCTGAGTGGCACTTTTTTGCACACCATGTGCTAAATGGCCAGGTCACTAGGACCCCGAAGGCTCAGAGAAGGTTGAGAAAGGGGACCCACTGGAACAGCTGTTGGGAGACAGATGGTAGCCTCCCGTCAAGGCCATCCAGCGTGTTCTTTAACGTGCACAGGGTATGGCTCTCCCGCACACGGAACCACGGCTTAACGTCCCATCCGACGGGTGCAGGCCTTTCCAAGCCCATCGGTGCCCCCTACTGACCGTGGGCAGGGCGGGGAATTTTGCGGAGATAAATCTCAACGCTGACCCAGCTGGGACTCGAACCTGGGAACTATAGATTACGAGTCTGGCGCGCTACCGACTGAACCACCCCCGACCCAGGAACCTGGTCAATTTTAAAGCAATGTTTACCAGGATAAGTCATCTTAAGTCGAAGCAAGTTAGGCAAAAATATTTTCAGTTTCCAATAAGAACTGTGTAAGTAGAACTTTATCTGACCATTCATCTCCCACGCTATCTTTTACTGCAAGTGTTTAAGTGAAGGACGCTGAAGAAGATAAAAAATAATAATACACATTTATTTCCATAATTTTGATTTTTAGAAGGACGTAAAATGTTTTAATGCCTTTTACTTTACTTACAGTAATTACAAAAATTGTTTTCCTTTTCTCCTTTTTAATTTATAGTATACAACATTTTGACTCCTTTTGCTTTACACTTACAACATTTTACCTTCCTTTACTTTATAGTAAGCACAATATTGTACAGTCGCTCAAAAAAGTATCCGAAGGCTATGGTTGATTACAGAATTCAGAAAAAAATATCTGGCAACGATTGTTTTAGAAATTAGTGATCTGGCAACCTTCGTGTCACGTGACACGAAGGTTGCCAGATCACTAATTTCTAAAAAAATCGTTGCCAGATATTTTTTCTGAATTCTGTAATCAACCATAGCGTTTGGATACTTTTTTCAGCGACTGTACCACACTTTAGACTAACGTTTCCCAAAGTGGGCGATACTGCCCCCTGGGGGGCGCTGGAACGATCCAGGGGGTCGGTAGTAGCCTCGGGTGCAACTGGGGGGCGTTGGAATCATAAAGAAAGAAGGCAAGATAAGAAAATTTTGAAAAAACGTTCGTACATGTTTCTTCTGTTGTGTAACATAAAGTCGTAGTGATTACTTTTTTTCCAGATAAGCACATAAAATTATTCTTCGTTATCTTAATTTTCTGTGTGTAATGCGAATGTTACTATGGTTGATTTTAATAAATAATTTTATAATTTCAAGCTTCAAGGTGTCTTATTTACAACAACATCTTTCTTTACTGTGTTGTAGGACGTAGGTAGAAATATAGATACATAAAAGAACGCAAATTTGTCACTGCATCTTTCTGTTTGTTCGCTTAAAGAAGGTAGATTTCAAGGGGGGCGCTGAGTAATTTTTTTTCTGAAAAGGGGGCGGTAGGATAAATAAGTTTGGGAACCTCTGCTTTAGACGAAGTACAACATTGTACCTACTTTTACTTTGCACCAAGTACAACATTGTACCTCACTTTACACTAAGCACAACATTGTATCTCCTTTTATTTACACCAAGTACAACATTGTACCTCACTTTACACTAAGTACAACATTTTTATTTTATTTTACTTTGCACCAAGTACAACATTGTACCTCACTTTACACTAAGTACAATATTGTACCTTCTTTTACTTTACGCTAAGTACAATATTGTACTTATTTTACTTTACACTAAATACAACATTCTACCTCACTTTATTTTACACTGGTACATCATTGCATCTCCATTTACTTTACATTAAATACAACATTGTACTCCTTTTACTTTACAAAATACAACATTGTACTCTTTTTACTTTACAGTAAATACCACATTGTTTTTACCCTTCTTTTATTTTATAGTAAGTATAACATTATTTTCTTCTGTAACTTTTGATTCAGTTCCTTTATCAATTCAATAAAAATAGTTAGGTTAGGTTTCACCTCTGAGCGGCATTTTTTTTGCACACCATGGGCTAAATGGCCAGGTCACATGGACCCCGAAGGCTCAGAGAAGGTTGGAGGAGGGGATCCACTGGAACAGCTGTTGAGAGACAGATGGTAGCCTCCCGTCAAGGCCATCCAGCGTGTTCTTTTCACGTACACAGGACCACGGCTTAACGTCCCATCTGCCGGACGGCGGTCTTTCCAAGCTCATCGCTGCCCCTACTAGACCGTGGTCAGGGCGGGGAGTTTTTGCGAAGATAAATCTCAACGCTGACACAGCTGGGACTCGAACCTGGGAACTACAGATTATGAGCCTGGCGCGCTACCGACTAAGCCACCCCCGCCCCAATAAAAATAGTAATAACAAAAATAATTGTTACTAATAATGTTAATACCGTTTTTCAGTTTTCCCCGTCAGTTCTTTCTTCCCCGTCAGTGCAATGTTACGACGATAAATGAAGATAAGTATTAAAGATACTCGTAGACATGAAGATAAGTATTAGAGATACTCATAGACATGCAGTATTAAAGATACTCGTAGACATAAAGATAAGTATTAAAGATACTCGTAGACATGAAGATAAGTATTAAAGATACTCGTAGACATGAAGTATTAAAGATACTCGTAGACATGAAGTATTAAAGATACTCGTAGACATGAAGTATTAAAGATACTCGTAGACATGAAGGATTAAAGATACTCGTAGACATGAAGTATTAAGATATCGTAGACATGAAGTATTAAAGATACTCGTAGACATGAAGTATTAAAGGTACTCGTAGACACGAAGTATTAAAGATACTCGTAGACACGAAGTATTAAAGCTACTCGTAGACACGAAGTATTAAAGATACTCGTAGACACGAAGTATTAAAGATACTCGTAGACACGAAGTATTAAAGATACTCGTAGACACGAAGTATTAAAGATACTCGTAGACATGAAGTATTAAAGATACTCGTAGACATGAATGATAATTATTAAAGTTACTCGTATACATGAAGATAAGTATTAAAGATAATCGTAGACATGAAGATAAGTATTAAAGATACTCGTAGACACGAAGATAAGTATTAAAGATACTCGCAGGTACGAAGTTAAGTATTAAAGATACTCGTATACATGAAGATAAGCATTAAAGATACTCGTAGACATGAAGATAAATATTAAAGATACTCGTAGACATGAAGATTAGATTCGTCGTTGAGAAGTTAGAAACAAAAACGAAATTTCTAAAAACCACATTCCTCGAAAGTATATTTCCGATTACAATACTCTAGGAAATCTGAAATATTTCCGCTTGGAGGAAATGACGTTTAAAGAAGTGATTGAAAAAGAAAATACAACGATAAGAATAGAAAAAGATCTCCAAACATCGTTTTAGATTTTCCTACTTCCATTCTGAAAAAGGATTGTTTGATTTTGTTGTAGGTCAATATATTCGCTTGCAGATTTGAAGAAGAGATAGATTAGAGCATTTATGTGGGAAGAAAATCCAGGAAGTTTATTTCGGATAGAGTGAAATGTAGGATTTGATTCGGTTAGAACTTTTCGGATTTTTTTTAAGAGACGGATTACATTTTCTTTTTGTGTTACCTTTCTGCTGAGGTCTCGCTTTCCTCGCAGTTTTTTTCTGTGGTGTAATACACTGGCAAGCTCTTGTCCGACCTCAGCTGCTCGACGGACAATTGGTTTGTTAATATTACAAGATATGCAATACATACAGTCACTCAAAAAAATATCCGAACACTACGGTTGATTGCAGAATTCAGAAAAAATATCTGGCAACGATTTTTTTAGAAATTAGTGATCTGGCAACCTTCGTGTCACGTGATTACAGAATTCAGGAAAAATATCTGGAGCGTTTACAGCAACTGTACACGCTCCAGTTTGCTGTGAGTGGGCCCACACGATCCAGGTTTTTGTGAGCTTACACGATTCAATGTGCTGTGAACATTAACCGCAACCGCTGCAGTTTGCTGTGAACGGTAACTGCACACGCTCAATATTTCTGTGAGTGGGCCCACACGATCCAGGTTTTTGTGAGCTCACATGATTCAATGTGCTGTGAACATTAACCGCAACCGCTCCAGTTTGCTGTGAACAGTAACTGCACACGCTGAATATTTCTGTGAGTGGGCCCACACGATCCAGGTTTTTGTGAGCTCACATGATTCAATGTGCTGTGAACATTAACCGCAACCGCTCCAGTTTGCTGTGAACGGTAACTGCACACGCTCAATATTTCTGTGAGTGAGCCCACACGATATAGTATCAAAATAATATGACCACCTACAGTCGCTCAAATAAATATCCGAACATTATGGTTGATTACAGAATTCAGAAAAAATATCTGGCAACGATTTTTTTAGAAGTTAGTGATCTGGCAACCTTCGTGTCACGTGATTACAGAATTCAGGAAAAATATCTGGGGCGTATACAGCAACTGTACACGCTCCAGTTACCGTTCACAGCAAACTGGAGCGTGTGCAGTTACTGCACACGCTCCAGTTTGCTGTGAACGGTAACTGCACACGCTCAATATTTCCGTGAGTGAGCCCACACGATCTAGTATCAAAATAATATGACCACCTACAGTCGCTCAAAAAAGTATCCGAACACTATGGTCGATTACACAATTCAGAAAAAATATCTGGCAACGATTTTTTTTAGAAATTAGTGATCTGGCAAACCTTCGAGTACAGTCACTCAAATAAGAATCCGAGCATTTCTACAAAAAACGTTGCCAGATATTTTTTTCTGAATTCTGCAATCAACCATCGGATGAACCATTCTGCAAACACCTCGGAGAAACCAAAAAACTCACTTTCCATCCCTAAACTGTAAAGTCTAAAACAGGAATCCGTCGTCCGAATTATAAAAAAAGTCCCCAAAATTTTTAAGCCCAGTGAGAACGAATTAATAAAGACGGCCATGTTAATCCTAGACTGGCGATTATGTATAATGTCCGGTAAATTTGATTAATTAAGAACGATTTATTATATTTACATATGGGTTGGGTTGTTTTACCTCTGAGCGGCAATTTTTTGCACACCATGGGCTAAATGGCCAGGTCACAAGGACCCCGAAGGCTCAGAGAAGGTTGGGGAAGGGGACCCACTGGAACAGCTGTTGGGAGACAGATGGTAGCCTCCCGTCAAGGACATCCAGCGTGTTCTTTAACGTTGGGTTATTTTATCTCTGAGCGGCACTTTTTTGCACACCATGTGCTAAATGGCCAGGTCACATGGACCCCGAAGGCTCAGAGAAGGTTGGGGGAGGGGACCCACTGGAACAGCTGTTGGGAGACAGATGGTAGCCTCCCGTCAAGGCCATCCAGCGTGTTCTTTAACGTTGGGTTATTTTACCTATGAGCGACACTTTTTTTGCACACCATGGGCTAAATGGCCAGGTCACAAGGACCCCGAAGGCTCAGAGAAGGTTGGGGAAGGGGACCCACTGAAACAGCTGTTGGGAGACAGATGGTAGCCTCCCGTCAAGGACATCCAGCGTGTTCTTTAACGTTGGGTTATTTTATCTCTGAGCGGCACTTTTTTGCACACCATGTGCTAAATGGCCAGGTCACATGGACCCCGAAGGCTCAGAGAAGGTTGGGGGAGGGGACCCACTGGAACAGCTGTTGGGAGACAGATGGTAGCCTCCCGTCAAGGCCATCCAGCGTGTTCTTTAACGATGGGTTATTTTACCTATGAGCGACACTTTTTTTGCACACCATGGGCTAAATGGCCAGGTCACATGGACCCCGAAGGCTCAGAGAAGGTTGGGGAAGGGGACCCACTGGAACAGCTGTTGGGAGACAGATGGTAGCCTCCCGTCAAGGCCATCCAGCGTGTTCTTTAACGTGCACAGGGTATGGCTCTCCCGCACACGGGGCCACGGCTTAACGTCCCATCCGACAGACGGCGGCCTTTCCAAGCCCATCGGTGTCCCCTACTGACCGTGGGCAGGGGAGGGAATTTTGCGGAGATAAATCTCAACGCTGACCCAGCTGGGACTCGAACCTGGGAACTATAGATTACGAGCCTGACGCGCTACCGACTGAGCCACCTCCCTTTTCTTAGGACTAAAGCTGTTATTCCTCAACTAAATGTTTACCTTAATCATGACGTTGCCTAATACAGATCAATATAAGCATTTAAGAGTAATCTTAGACTTCAGACTCAAATGGGATAAACATTTACAAAAAGTTTGTACGACTGGAAATAAACTCTTTAATTTTGCCAAATGCTTAGCAACAACAGATAGGGGATGTTCTCCAACAAATCTTCTTTATATTTATAAAAATTTGGTTAGACCATAGTTGGAGTATGGTCTTGGTTTGTTGGTGGGAATACCTGACTATAAATTTAACAAGCTAAATATCTTGCAAAATGAGTTTATTAGACTTGCTTTGGGCTTACTGAGAGGTACCCCAAATCTTTATCTATTTGCAGAAGCAATTCTGACGTTTTTTGAAATTAGAGAAAACGTTTTGCACATTAATGATTATACAAGGTTACAGCTCAAACATAAAGAGCATTTATAATAAGGAAGATTACAGAAAAGAATTACGAATTTTCTGCTCTAAATGCATTAAAGAAAGACATACTTTCGTCAAATTTTGGAAATTAAAAATAAAGGTGATTTATATACAAAAGATCCTATTTGGACTTTACAGTGTCCAAGTATTAAAGAAAGTATTTCTAATAAAATAGGGGCGGTGATGACTCAGTCGGTAGCGCACCAGGCTCGTAATCTGTAGTTCCCAGGTTTGAGTCCCAGCTGGGTCAGCGTTGAGATTTATCACCGCAAAATTCCCCACCCTGCCCACGGTCAGTAGCGGACACCGATAGGCTTGGAAAGGCCAGCGTCCGTCGGATGGGACGTTAAGCCGTGGCCCGTGTGCGGGAGAGCCATACCCTGTGCACGTTAAAGAACACGCTGGATGGCCTTGACGGGAGGTTACCATCTGTCTCCCAACAGCTGTTCCATTGGGTCCCCTCCCCCAACCTTCTCTGAGCCTTCGGGGTCCATGTGACCTGGCCATTTAGCCCATGGTGTGAAAAAAGTGCCGCTCAGAGGTAAAACAACCTAATAAAATAAATAAAAGTGATATGGATCAGAAAGTCTTAAAGATCAGAGCTGAATCCTTCGTTGATAATGAATATGACGATTTTTTATAGATATTTACTGATGGAGCTTACTTCCCCGAGGAAAGTAATTCTACAACTGCTTTTGACATACCAGCCCAAAATGTTTTTGAACAATTTAAATTTTCAGCAGATGCTACTATTTTGCAGGCTGAATGGTTTGCCATATACAAGGCAATATATAGGTTGAAATAAATTTACCTAATTTAATAAGCTTAAAATTTTTTAATGAAAATGTAGTGTTGTTAACAGATTGCAAAGCAGCCTTGCTGGCCTTGGAAAATGATATTTATTATAATCTGTTATAAAAGGTAATCATATTATTCTTCAATGGTTGCCAAGCAACTGTGGAGTGGCAGGCACTGAGAATGTGGACAAAACAGCTAACGATGCAATTAATTTACAAACATCAAGACTTTACCATCATTTCTCATATGTCTAAAAAGAAAAAGAGTTGGGTTGATTTACCTCTGAGCGCCACTTTTTTGCACACCATGGGCTAAATGGCCAGGTCACAAGGACCCCGAAGGCTTAGAGAAGGTTGGGGGAGGGGACCCACTGGAACAGCTGTTGGGAGACAGATGGTAGCCTCCCGTTAAGGCCATCAAGCGTGTTCTTTAACGTTGGGTTGTTTTACCTCTGAGCGGCACTTTTTTGCACACCATGGGCTAAATGGCCAGGACACAAGGACCCCGAAGGCTCAGAGAAGGTTGGGGGAGGGGACCCACTGGAACAGCTGTTGGGAGACAGATGGTAGCCTCCCGTCAAGACCATCCAGCGTGTTCTTTAACGTGCACAGGGTATGGCTCTCCCGCACACGGATCCACGGCTTAACGTCCCATCCGACGGACGGCTGCCTTTCCAAGCCCATCGGTGTCCCCCTACTGACCGTTGGCAGGGAGGGGAATTTTGCGGAGATAAATCTCAACGCTGACCCAGCTGGGACTCGAACTTGGGAACTACAGATTATGAGCCTGGCGCGCTACTGACTGAGCCACCCCCCTTAAAAGAAAAAGAAATTCAAGAACTAGATACATATTTCAAATTTCATGCTCCAATTAATAGTAACTTTCGATATTATCTTGATGAAAATACGTCATTTTTTAAGCAATTTAATTTCAGGAGACAAGATATTAGTAAAATCATAAGGTTACGTGTAGGTACTGCTGAACTTAACTACCTTTTTAAAATCAAGAAGAGCCAGTACGATTTGTGTAACATCTGTCAAATTAAAGAGACTGTTTCCCATGTGTTGCTAAATTGTGAAATGTATGATGAGTTGGGTTGAGTTGTTTTACCTCTGAGCGGCACTTTTTTGCACACTATGGGCTAAATGGCCAGGTCACATGGACCCCGAAGGCTCAGAGAAGGTTGGGGGAGGGGACCCACTGGAACAGCTGTTGGGAGACAGATGGTAGCCTCTAGTCAGGGTCATCCAACGTGTACTTTAAAGTGCACAGGGTATGGCTCTCCCGCACACGGAGCCACGGCTTAACATCCCATCCGACGGACGGCGGCCTTTCCAAGACCGTCGGTGTCCCCTACTGACCGCGGGCAGGGCGGGGAGTTTTGCGGAGATAAATCTCAACGCTGACCCAGCTGGGACTCGAACCTGGGAACTACAGATTACGAGCCTGACGCGCTACCGACTGAGCCACCCCGCCCCAAAAGGTATGATGAAACCAGAAAAAACTTTTTTGAAGCACTTCGTTGCAAATGCAATCTAACTGAATATACACTACAAAATATTTTGAATCACGATAACTCTTCTAAATTAGTTATTTTCCAACTTTTAATTGGTTTCCTTCGCGAATCAATACTATATAATAGAATATAGGTATAATATTGGACTTCGATTTCGTTTTTATGTCTAAAGGATATAAATATCTGATTCAGCTAAATAACATTTCCTAATTTTCTGTCATATGTATATTTAAGAATTTTGTTCCTTGTTATATTTTGTCACATATACAAGATTTTTTTTTACACTGTATATTTTTCTAAGTTTATTTGTAATGTTATTATTGCATTAACATTTCATTATATTATTAATTAACTATTTCAGTCTTTTTTCATTGTTTTGGGGTAGAAGTGTTCAATTAAACATCCGGAGGTTGGGTTGAGTTGTTTTACCTCTGAGCGGCACTTTTTTTGCACACCATAGGCTAAATGGCCAGGTCACATGGACCCCGAAGGCTCAGAGAAGGTTGGGGGAGGGGACCCACTGGAACAGCTGTTGGGAGACAGATGGTAGCCTCCCGTCAAGGCCATCCAGCGTCTTCTTTAAAGTTGGGTTGTTTTACCTCTGAGCGGCACTTTTTTGCACACCATGGGCTAAATGGCCAGGTCACATGGACCCCGAAGGCTCAGAGAAGGTTGGGGGAAGGGACCCACTGGAACAGCTGTTGGGAGACAGATGGTAGCTTCCCGTCAAGGCCATCCAGCGTCTTCTTTAACGTGCACAGGGTATGGCTCTCCCACACACGGGGCCACGGTTTAACGTCCCATCCGACGGACGGCGGCCTTTCCAAGCCCATCGGTGTCCCCTCCTGACCGTGGGCAGGGCGGGGAATTTTGCGAAGATAAATCTCAACGCTGACCCAGCTGGGACTCGAACCTGGGAACTACAGATTACGAGCCTGGCGCGCTACCGACGGAGCCACCCCTGCCCCCCAAAAACTTCAAGAGTCCCAACATTTTTGGAAGCACCTCGTATTACTACACCATTTAACACTCCATCGGTGTTTGTATGGTCGTTCACAAATAATTAAGCTAAACGTGTACATGGATCATTACCATTTTTAATCCATACTTTAATTGTTAACGACATTTAAATTTCATTTTTAAACATCACTCCGCAGTGTCACAGTGTCGCAGCCAGGGTCAAATAGAGGTGGGGGGGGGGTCATTGTCGAATTATATGTCTGACAAAGACAAGTAATGTGAAAATTGTAAAACTCTCTAAATAATTTTATTACATTGTTTACAATACCTTTTTGTAAATCGTATGATGTTTTAAATTATCAGTTGGGTTGTTTCACCTCTGAGCGGCACTTTTTTGCACACCATGGGCTAAATGGCCAGGTCACAAGGACCCCGAAGGCTCAGAGAAGGTTGGGGGAGAGGATCCACTGGAACAACTGTTGGGAGACAGATGGTAGCTTCCCGTTAAGGCCATCCAGTGTGTTCTTTAACGTGCACAGGGTATGGCTCTCCCGCACACGGGGCCACGGCTTAACGTCCCATCCGACGGGCGGCGGCCTTTCCAAGCCCATCGGTGTCCCCTACTGACCGTGGGCACAGCGGGGAAATTTTGCGGAGATAAATCTCAACGCTGACCCAGCTGGGACTCGAACCTGGGAACTACAGATTAGGAGCCTGGCGCGCTACCGACTGAGCCAACCCCGCCCCAAATTATCAGTTAAACATATTCATATATTTGATAATGAATATTATGTTTAGTAACTTAGACTCAAGCATTTCAGATCCCTACGAACGCCTCTACCACTCCCATTCTAAATCTCTACATAAGAATGTACAGTCGCTCAAAAAAATATCCGAACACTATGGTTGATTACAGAATTCAGAAAAAATATCTGGAGCGTGTACAGCAACTGTACACGCTCCAGTTACCGTTCACAGCAAACTGGAGCGTGTGCAGTTACTTCACACGCTCCAGTTTGCTGTGAACGGTTACTGCACTCGCACAATATTTCTGTGAGTGGGCACACACGATCCAGGTTTTTGTGAGCTCACACGATTCAATGTGCTGTGAACAATAACCACAACCGCTCCAGTTTGCTGTGAACGGTAACTGCACACGCTCAATATTTCTGTGAGTGGGCCCACACGATCCAGGTTTTTGTGTGCTCACACGATTCAATGTGCTCTGAACATTAACCGCAACGGCTCCAGTTTGCTGTCAACGGTAACTGCACACGCTCAATATTTCTGTGAGTGGGCCCACACGATCCAGGTTTTTGTGAGCTCACACGATTCAATGTGCTGTGAACATTAACCGCAACCGCTCCAGTTTGCTGTGAACGGTAACTGCACACGCTCAATATTTCTGTGAGTGGGCCCACACGATCCAGGTTTTTGTGAGCTCACACGATTCAATGTGCTGTGAACATTAACCCCAACCGCTCCAGTTTGCTGTGAACGGTAACTGCACACGCTCAATATTTCTGTGAGTGGGCCCACACGATCCAGGTTTTTTTGAGCTCACACGATTCAATGTGCAGTGAACATTAACCGCAACCGCTCCAGTTTGCTGTGAACGGTAACTGCACACGCTCAATATTTCTGTGAGTGGGCCCACACGATCCAGGTTTTTGTGAGCTCACACGATTCAATGTGCTGTGAACATTAACCGCAACCGCTCCAGTTTGCTGTGAACGGTAACTGCACACGCTCAATATTTCTGTGAGTGGGCCCACACGATCCAGGTTTTTGTGTGCTCACACGATTCAATGTGCTCTGAACATTAACCGCAACCGCTCCAGTTTGCTGTGAACGGTAACTACACACGCTCCATATTCATTGCATTATATATTCATACACATTATATATATTAAAAAATTCCAAACACTAGGTTGATTACAGAATTCAGAAAAAATATCGGGCAACGATTTTTTTAGAAATTAGTGATCTGGCAACCTTCGTCTCACGTGACACGAAGGTTGCCAGATGACTAATTTCTAAAAAAAAATCGTTGCTAGAAATTTTTTTTGAATTCTGTAATCAACCATATTGTTCGGATACTTTTTTGAGCGACTGCAATTTTATTCCATATAGAATATCGTCTTAACCTTTCCTGACCGGGGGAATATTTTACCAATTGGGGAAAAATTGCAGTAATTCTCCTTTAAATATCTATCACATTGATAAACTCCTTCCTTTGCTTTCAACGATAATTTTATCCACACTTCCATCTCCTTAAATCAACACTTAATTTATCGCTCAATTCTCCGTTCCACGTGCACAACACCAAATGGAAAAAAAATTCTACCGGTGAACAAATTCTGCTCCATTTAAGGAGGCATTTAAACCGGAGCTGGTTGATAATTTGTGAGGCTAGCCTCAGAATATGGACCACCGAGGAACTTTTCCGCTAAACGCTGCGCTAAACTGTAAATTGCTCCAAAGAAACTGCAATTTACTCTGGTAGTTAATGGAGACTTTGCTTTCAGATAACACACAATAAATTGCTGTTGGAGCGCTCTATGTTTATGGTTGAAAAGTGGAGGGTTTGTTGTCATTCCTGTTGCGATTTAGACCACTCAATCATCCTGTCGCGTGAGAGAGAGAGAGTTGGGTTGTTTTACCTCTGAGCGGCACTTTTTTGCACACCATGGGCTAAATGGCCAGGTCACATGGACCCCGAAGGCTCAGAGAAGGTTGGGGGAGGGGACCCACTGGAACAGCTGTTGGGAGACAGATGGTAGCGTACCGTCAAGGCCATCCAGCGTGTTCTTTAACGTTGGGTTGTTTTACCTCTGAGCGGCACTTTTTTGCACACCATGAGCTAAATGGCCAGGTCACATGGACCCCGAAGGCTCAGAGAAGGTTGGGGGAGGGGACCCACTGGAACAGCTGTTGGGAGACAGATGGCAGCGTCCCGTCAAGGCCATCCAGCGTGTTCTTTAACGTTGGGTTGGTTTACCTCTGAGCGGCACTTTTATGCACACCATGGGCTAAATGGCCAGGTCACAAGGACCCCGAAGGCTCAGAGAAGGTTGGGGGAGGAGACCCACTGGAACAGATGTTGGGAAACAGATGGTAGCCTCCCGTCAAGGCCATCCAGCGTGTTCTTTAACGTGCACAGGGTATGTCTCTCCCGCACACGGGGCTACGGCTTAACGTCCCATCCGATGGACGGCGGCCTTTCCAAGCCCATCGGTGTCCCCTACTGACCGTGGGCAGGGCGGAGAATTTTGCGGAGATAAATCTCAACGCTGACCCAGCTGGGACTCGAACCTGGGAACTACAGATTACGAGCCTGGCGCGCTACCGACTGAGCCTTCTCCGACCCATCCCATCAGAGGGAATGTGGTCTTTCTAAGCCCATCGGTGTCCCCTACTGACCGAGGGCAGAGAGTTTTATGGAGATAAATCTCAACGCTGCCCCAGGTGGGACACGAACTTTACAACTGCAGATTACGAGCCTGGGGCGTTAGACTAAGACACCACAGCCCCAATAACCGTTTATTAAGTATTACTCTTTCTTGTACATAGACCATAAATTTTCCCAGGTTCGAGTCCCAACGTTGAGATTTATCTCCGTCAACTCCCGTTCTGCCTAAACCAAACTCCCCGCCCTGCCCACGGTCAGTAGGGGACACCGATGGGTTTGGAAAGGCCGCCGTCCGTCGGATGGGACGCTAACCCATGGCCCCATGTGGGAAGAGCTACACCCTGTGCACATTAAAGAACACGCTGGATGGCCTTGACGGGAGGCTACCATCTGTCTCCCAACAGCCGTTCCAGTGGGTCCCCTCCCCCCAACATCTCTGAGCCTTCGGGGTCTTTGTGACCTGGCCATTTAGCCCATGGTGTGCAAAAAAGTGCCGCTCAGAGATAAAGCAACTCAAATCTTCTCTTTCGCCTTCCACATCATCTCTCCCTTTAGTCATTCTTCAAATCCCAGAAGAAATAAAAAGAAATATCGATGGTTGTGCCATCACCATCATCAGATCAGCGGAATATTTCCCCTCGCCGTGTAGGTAATGATCACTGCGCCGCATAAAACAACTGCAAATGGACCAATCCTCCTTGCAGACCAAATTTCACCTGAGAACTCTTCCTCTCCTCCTCCCCCATCCCCATCATCCGACTCACTTCTCCCTAAAACTGAGGCAACTGCAATCAGCAGAAGCTTGAATTTACCAACTGGAATGGCAAATCACCGACCGCATCTCTTACGGCATTCTCCCCCAGCCACATGAAAGTTGCATGTCAGTTGGTGCGCCCCTTGGCTTGTCAGTCCACGCTGCCGCCACTGTCTCTCCATCTTCCCGGCGAAGTAGCTCGGTTACTTTACGGTTGCCGTGATTTTTACTCTGTCGTGTGCCGTTCTTTCACTTCCTTTTCACGGCTGCCAGTCTTTTTATATTGCCTTCGTGGAAGAACCAGCACAGTGAATTCAGTACGTCTATTTTCATCACGGTCTTCTGCTCTCCAGTCGAGCTATGTGATTCGCTGTGTTTGTCGATATGCGGGATCATCAATGGAGATTTTTTCTCCGGCTTGTCGCTGAAATTTTTTAATGCTTTTCATATTTCATTGGAAGCCTGTCGCTGGGAATTTTCTACCGTTATTCATTTTGACACTACGATCATCACAGGGAATGCTCACGGATCTGTAGATGAGAATTTTTCACTGCTTTCGCTTTCAATTGGGATGACGAACTTGAATTTTCGAAAACTTTATTTTTCCACTGGAATCACGAATTGGAATTTTCCACTGCTTTCGTTTTCAACTGGGATCATCAATTGGAATTTCTGACTGCTACCTCTTTTTTTTACTTGGGATCACGAATTGGAATTTTCCACTGCTTTCGTTATCAACTGGGATCATCAATTGGAATTTCTGACTGCTACCTTTTTTTTACTTGGGATCACGAATTCGAATTTTCCACTGCTTCAATTCAACTGGAATTTCAACTGGGATCATCAATTGGAATTTCTGACTGCTATCTTTTTTTTACTTGGAATCACGAATTGGAATTTTCCACTGCTTTCGTTTTCAACTGGGATCATCAACTGAAATTTCTGACTACTTTCTTTTTCCACTGGGATCACGAATTGGAGTTTTCCACTGCTTTCGTTTTCAACTGGGATCATCAATTGGAATTTCTGACTGCTATCCTTTTTTGTACTTGGGATCACGAATAGGAATTTTCCACTGTTTTTGTTTTCAACTGGGATCATGAATTGGAGTTTCTGACTGCTACCTTTTTTTACTTGGAATCACGAATTGGAATTTTCCACTGCTTTCGTTTTCAACTGGGATCATTAGTTGGAATTTCTGACTGCTATCTTTTTTTTTACTTGGGATCACGAATAGGAATTTTCCACTACTTTTGTTTTCAACTGGGATCATGAATTGGAATTTTGACAACTTTCTTTTTTTTACTTGGGATCACAAATTGGAATTTACAACTGCTTTCGTTTTCAACTGGGATCATCAATTGGAATTTTTGACTACTTTTTTTTTTACTTGGGATCACGAATCGGAATTTTCCACTGCTTCAATTCAACTGGGATCATCAATTGAAATTTCTGACTACTATCTTTTTTTTACTTGGAATCACGAATTGGAATTTTCCACTGCTTTCGTTTTCAACTGGGATCATCAATTGGAATTTCTGACTGCTATCTTTTTTTTACTTGGGATCACGAATAGGAATTTTCCACTGCTTTTGTTTTCAACTGGGATCATGAATTGGAATTTTTGACTACTTTCTTTTTTTTACTTGGGATCACGAATTCGAATTTTTGACTACTTTTTTTTTTACTTGGGATTACGAATTGAAATTTTCCACTGCTTTCGTTTTCAACTGGGATCATCAATTGGAATTTTTGACTACTTTCTTTTTTTACTTGGGATCACGAATTGAAATTTTCCACTGCTTTCGTTTTCAACTGGGATCATCAATTGGAATTTTTGACTACTTTCTTTTTTTACTTGGGATCACGAATTGAAAATTTCCATTGCTTTCGTTTTCAACTGGGATCATCAATTGGAATTTTTGACTACTTTCTTTTTTACTTGGGATTACGAATTGAAATTTTCCATTGCTTTCGTTTTCAACTGGGATCATCAATTGGAATTTTTGACTACTTTCTTTTTTTACTTGGGATCACGAATTGAAATTTTCCATTGCTTTCGTTTTCAACTGGGATCATCAATTGGAATTTTTGACTACTTTCTTTTTTACTTGGGATTACGAATTGAAATTTTCCATTGCTTTCGTTTTCAACTGGGATCATCAATTGGAATTTTTGACTACTTTCTTTTTTTACTTGGGATCACGAATTAAAATTTTCCATTGCTTTCGTTTTCAACTGGGATCATCAATTGGAATTTTTGACTACTTTCTTTTTTTACTTGGGATCACGAATTGAAATTTTCCATTGCTTTCGTTTTCAACTGGGATCATCAATTGGAATTTTTGACTACTTTCTTTTTTTACTTGGGATCACGAATTGAAATTTTCCACTGCTTTCGTTTTCAACTGGGATCATCAATTGGAATTTTTGACTACTTTCTTTTTCTACTGGACACGAATTGGAATTTTCCACTGCTTTCTTTTTCAACTGGGATCATTAATTGGAATTTCCGACTACTTTGTTTTTCCACTGGGATCACGAATTGGATTTTCCACTGCTTTCTTTTTCAACTGGGATCATAAATTGGAATTTCCGACTACTTTGTTTTTCCACTGGGATCACGAATTGGATTTTTCCACTACTTTCTTTTTCAACTGGGATCATGAATTGGAATTTCTGATTACTTTGTTTTTCCACTGGGAATAACACACACAGTGGAATAAAGAGTAAAGTTCATTGTAAAAAATAAAGAGTTAATCTATTTGTAAAAAAAAAGAGCCGAAAAATAATATAAAGCAACAGTTTGTTTTCAGTGTATTATTGCTCTGCTGCCAAACAAATGCATAAAAGAGAAAATAAAATGAAAAGACTGAGGGTGAGGAGGTGGGGGGGGGGGGGGGCGTTTACTGATTCGATAAGAAGATATATCCTGACTTGGCATCGGTGTCTGTTGGTTTTCGCTTTCAGACGACGTGAGTGCAACAGTGTCTTGGAATGACGCCAACCCCACACCTGCAGCCTTACAGCCAATAGCTCTCGAATGCGGTACTGGGAGGAAAAGACTTACTTCAACAGTTTGCTTACCGTTAAGGAAAATAAACCTTTTTTTCTGACTAACTTAGTTTACTTTGTCGGTGACTATGGAATACTTTTCTTTTTAGTGTGTCTCAACTTGGGAGTTGTTACGTCAAAAATTCGAAAGAAGAGAACTTTTTTTTTTTCGCTGATTTTTGCCATTCTAGTGGTTAGTGTACTTGACAAAGGGTTGGGTTGTTTTACCTCTGAGCGGCACTTTTTTTCACACCATGGGCTAAATGGCCAGGTCACTTGTACCCCGGAGGCTCAGAGAGGTTGGGGGAGGGGACCCACTGGAACAGCTGTTGGGAGACAGATGGTAGCCTCCCGTCAAGGCCATCCAGCGTGTTCTTTAACGTTGGATTGTTTTACCTCTGAGCGGCACTTTTTTGCACACCATGGGCTAAATGGCCAGGTCACATGAACCCCGAAGGCTCAGAGAAGGTTGGGGGAGGGGACCCACTGGAACAGCTGTTGGGAGACAGATGGTAGCCTCCCGTCAAGGCCATCCAGCGTGTTCTTTAACGTGCAAAGCGTATGGCTCTCCTGCACACGGGGCCACGGCTTAACGTCCCATCCGACGGACGGCGGCCTTTCCAAGCCCATCGGTGTCCCCTACTGACCGTGGGCAGGGCGGGGAATTTTGTGGAGATAAATCTCAACGCTGACCCAGCTGGGACTCGAACCTGGGAACTACAGAATACGAGCCTGGCGCGCTACCGACTGAGCCACCCCCGCCCCCTTGACAAAGGGAGCCGGGTTCGAGTCTCGGATAAGTGTGGATGTTTCTCTTTTTCTCTGATGGCGTTTTAAACTGACAGCTGACTGTCAGATGTCTCTGGCAAGCAGCTGCTCAAGGGTTAACCTTTAATTGTTTTTTTAATAATAATAATAATATTTATTTCCATTCTCATTTACAGAAACATTACACACAAAAATTTACCATTAAATTTGGATGGAAAATAGCAAAAGGAAATAATATAAAATAAAATTAAAAAAAAAGATTAAAAATAAAAAACACAAACATACATTTTACAAATATTTCTGTGTAATCTAGGAGTTACAAAACAACTCTTACAGATTACAAAAACAAAATTCTACTGTAAACGAAAATCTTTGGCAATGGACAAAAAAAACTAAGAAATTGCATTAAAAGCGTCTTCAATATCTTCAGTATTTACCAAAATAAGTTTGGTTTTTTTCTTAAAATTACAATCACTTTTTTCTTCTTTTATACTATTTGGTAAAGAATTATATAATTTTGGTGCAATAAAATTGAAATGCTTATGCATGATTTCTTTTTTTGATTTCACAGCATGAAATATGTTTGTAGAACATCTGGTATCGTATGGGATGAACCGTTTTTCGATCCAATTGTTGTTTTTATGTAGATACAAAAGACTTCTATATAAATATAACTTTCTCAAGGGTAATATATTATTGCTTATGTAATGATAATTTACATTGCTAATATTGCTATTTGAAACTAGTTTTACAATTTTATTTTGCAATTTCACTAGAGGGAGTAGGTTTGATATATAATCTCCCCCCCCCCCCCAACATGTGATTTCATAGCTTAAAATTGAGTGAACCCAAGCGAAATAAACTAAAAATAACAACTTCTTATGAGAACATGATTTAAGATAATATAACTTGTACAAAATAAATCTTAATTTTTTACACACTGTATCTACTTGTTTCTTCCATTTTAGATTTTGTTCAACATAAATGCCTAGATATTTAACACAATCAACTTGTTTGATAGTTTTACATACACAACCATTTACCAAATTACAACCAGAATTATGCTATTTTATGACAACCTCTTTAATTGTATTCAATAAGCCGAAATAGATAAAATTTATAAACAAAATGTACAAGTGTTTTTTTTCCCTATGAAAGAGACACATTTTACGACCCCTATACAAAAGATAAAAATCGTCGTGACGTCACGAAAGAAAATTAAAAACTCAATTTAATGCGATCTAACTGCAAAAAGATACAATCTTTTTGGACCTCACTGCAAAATATACAGTCGCTCAAAAAAATATCCAAACACTATGATTGATTACAAAATTCAGAAAAAATATCTGGCAACGATTTTTTTTTAGAAATTAGTGATGTGGCAACCTCGTGTCACGTGACACAAAGGTTGCCAGATCACTAATTTCTAAAAAAAAATCGTTTCCAGATATTTTTTTTTAATTCTGAATTCAACCATTGTGTTCGGATTTTTTTTAATATATATAATGCGTATGAATATATAATGCAGTGAATATGGAGCGTGTGCATTTACCGTTCACAGCAAACTGGAGCGGTTGCGGTTAATGTTCACAGCACATTGAATCGTGCGAGCTCACAAAAACCTGGATCGTGTGGGCCCACTCACAGAAATATTGAGCGTGTGCAGTTACCGTTCACAGCACATTGGAGCGGTTGCGGTTAATGTTCCCAACACATTGAATCGTGTGAGCTCACAAAAACCTGGATCGTGTGGCCCCACTCACAGAAATATTGAGCGTGTGCAGTTACCTTCATAGCAAACTGGAGCGGTTGCGGTTAATGTTCACAGCACATTGAATCGTGTGAGCTCACAAAAACCTGGATCATGTGGCCCCACTCACAGAAATATTGAGCGTGTGCAGTTACCGTTCACAGCAAACTGGAGCGGTTGCGGTTAATGTTCACAGCACATTGAATCGTGTGAACTCACAAAAACCTGGATCGTATGTACCCACTCACAGAAATGTTGAGCGTGTGCAGTTACCATTCACAGCACACTGGAGCGGTTGCGGTTAATGTTCCCAACACATTGAATCGTGTGAGCTCACAAAAACCTGGATCGTGTGGCCCCACTCACAGAAATATTGAGCGTGTGCAGTTACCGTTCACAGCAAACTGGAGCGGTTGCGGTTAATGTTCACAGCACATTGAATCGTGTGAGCTCACAAAAACCTGGATCATGTGGCCCCACTCACAGAAATATTGAGCGTGTGCAGTTACCGTTCACAGCACACTGGAGCGGTTGCGGTTAATGTTCCCAACACATTGAATCGTGTGAGCTCACAAAAACCTGGATCGTGTGGCCCCACTCACAGAAATATTGAGCGTGTGCAGTTACCGTTCACAGCACACTGGAGCGGTTGCGGTTAATGTTCCCAACACATTGAATCGTGTGAGCTCACAAAAACCTGGATCGTGTGGCCCCACTCACAGAAATATTGAGCGTGTGCAGTTACCGTTCACAGCAAACTGGAGCGGTTGCGGTTAAGGTTCACAGCACATTGAATCGTGTGAGCTCACAAAAACCTGGATCATGTGGCCCCACTCACAGAAATATTGAGCGTGTGCAGTTACCGTTCACAGCACACTGGAGCGGTTGCGGTTAATGTTCCCAACACATTAACTGCACAAGCTAACTGCACACGCTCAATATTTCTGCGAGTGGGGACTCACAGAAATATTGAGCGTGTGCAGTTACCGTTCACAGCAAACTGGAGCGGTTGCGGTTAATGTTCACAGCACATTGAATCGTGTGAGCTCACAAAAACTGCAAAAACTGGAGCGTGTGCAGTAACTGCACACGCTCCAGTTTTTGTTATGCCACATTAAGTTTGCTGTGGACGGTAACTGGAGTGTGTACAGTTGCTGTACACGCTCCAGATATTTTTTCTGAATTCTGTAATCAGCCAGTGTTCGGATACTTTTTTGAGCGACTGTACCACCAAGCCTTCCAGAATTCACTGCAACTTTGCATAGATGCTGGAAGGGAGTGCTTTGAAGGACAACAAAAATTATGTTGTTGAGGTAAGTACGATGATTTTTGTTCAGCAGATGCATGTTAAAAGTTTTTTACGTCCCTAGCAACACAATAATTAATAAAGCTACTTTTTTTTCTATAATAACTACTAAGCTTTTTAAACCATTGTGCTAATTATGGCTTATCTACTTCAATGATTTTTTAAAATGTTTCTTGCTTTGAAAATATTATTTTATCATCATAATTACTTCCTTTGTGTTCTCGGTAATAAATATTTATATCTTTAAATTTAGGGCGGGGGTGGCTCAGTCGGTAGCGCGCCAGGCTCATGATCTGTAGTTCCCAGGTTCGAGTCCCAACTGGGTCAGCGTTGAGATTTATCTCCGCAATAATTCCCCGCCCTGCCCACGGTCAGTAGGGGACACCGATGGGATTGGAAAGGCCGCCGTCCATCGGATGGGACGTTAAGCCGTGGCCCCAAGTGCGGGAGAGCCATACCCTGTGCACGTTAAAGAACACGCTGGATGGCCTTGACGGGAGACTACCATCTGTCTCCCAACAGCTGTTCCAGTGGGTCCCCTGCTCCAACCTTCTCTGAGCCTTCGGGGTCCATGTGACCTGGCCATTTAGCCCATGGTGTGCAAAAAAGTGCCGCTCAGAGGTAAAACAATCCAATATCTTTAAATTTATGCAATTTTCCTCTGGTGTCCGGATTATCAAGGAATATATGCTATCGATAATAATCTGTCTAGATTATCCAACAATATTTCCCAACCTCCAACATAATGTTATATCGTCCTCTTAAAATATTTATAGGTGTACGAATATCGAGGGACACGTTCAGAATCTTAAGACTACCTTTTCAAGTCCATATTAATGAGAGATATGTTTCCCACCTTAATATAACGATCTTAAACCTAAAAAGATTTATAGAAGTCCGGATTATCGAAGGACAACTTGAGACTACGATTTCAAGTCCGTATTATTGATCGATATGTTTCCCACCTGTAATAAAATAATCTTTCACCTTAAAAAATCTATAGGAATCCGGATTATCGAGGGACACATTCAGGGATCCTGAGACTATCTCTTCACGTACGTATTATTGCAGAATACGTTTACGCGATCCCTAATATAATTATCTCTACTTCTCCACAAACTCGGAAGAAATCCGGATTATCGAGGGACGTATTATCGGGGGACGTATTTTTCCGAAATCTAATACAACGGTTCAGCGTCACTTTTTGCACTTAATCAAGGCGAAGAACAGCAAGTCAAGAGTTCCCCAACCTTTAACTCAGATAAGTTCTTTTTTTTCCCCACCACTTTGGCAAAGTGTGTGGCATTCCAACCAGTTCCCAGTGAGTCCTTAATATAGGCGACTCCAAGCCCCAAGGCTATTGGAAATACACTTTTTAACGGTCGTATTATTAGATCATAAGCATTCAAGTAATTTCTCTTTTTGATGTTTCTTTTTTTTTGCAATAAATTGTTTTATAACTTTCTATAGACAAGGTGATGTCACACATTTAATTCGGCAGAGTAAATTTTATTTTGGATGGAGTAAAATCAACCAAAACGTTAAGAAAGATAACAGATAATTTTCCAGCTAAAATGTGTTTAATTTCGAGGATTTTTTTTTTCTTTCTTTTTAGAAAAAAAAATTTAGATTCGTCAAACCACACAAGTCTATAAAACCTCAACATTTAATTGGTTGTTAAAAGGGTGTTTTTTTTTTATAGTACTACCTTAGAAAATATCTCCGTAAAAATATTCTAATTATTTTTAATGTTCAATTCAATAATTATTTAAATCAAGAATATTGATTTTATTTTTTTACTAACAAGGCTTTTAAAACAAGGTTAATACGAGTAAAACGGAAAAAAGTATTTACGTATGAAACCGAAAATATGAATTATAGCGAGCAGAATTTATAAATACTTTATAATTGAAACTAATATATTCAATATATTCAGATTTCTATATTCAGCAGGGCGCAATTTATTCGAGGTAGATATTGAATATAAAAATTTTATTTTTTATATTCAATATCTCAATATCAAACTTTAATTTTTATATTCACTATCTCAATATCAAACTTTAATTTTTATATTCAATATCTCAATATCAAACTTTAATTTTTATATTCAATATCTCAATATCAAACTTTAATTTTTATATTCAATATCTCAATATCAAACTTTAATTTTTATATTCAATATCTCAATATCAAACTTTAATTTTTATATTCAATATCTCAATATCAAACTTTAATTTTTATATTCAATATCTCAATATCAAACTTTAATTTTTATATTCAATATCTCAATATCAAACTTTAATTTTTATATTCAATATCTCAATATCAAACTTTAATTTTTATATTCAATATCTCAATATCAAACTTTAATTTTTATATTCAATATCTCAATATCAAACTTTAATTTTTATATTCAATATCTCAATATCAAACTTTAATTTTTATATTCAATATCTCAATATCAAACTTTAATTTTTATGTAATAAAAAGGATTGTTTGCAATAATAAAAATTTTTTTAAGTCTATGTCAGCAATAACAAATAATAAACGAAATTTGCCGAAGTTAGTGAATTAGTATTTGAGCCAAATATGAATCATTTGGTATATTAAATACTTAAAATAAAAAAGTTGATAAAAATAAATTTTTAATAATATGCAACTGAATATGTTTCGCTATATTTTGGAATATTTTGTTTTACATGAAACCTGCAAAGCAACTAATGAGAAAGTTATTTAAACATAAATATTGTTTTAAATATATGTTTGCACTTTTGAAGAATATGCTTGCATTATTCAAAATACAAAATTTTAACATATTTTTTAAAAAAGTTTAAAACTGCGAAAATCATTAATGTTTTACACACATCCCCTAACCAACAAAAATTCCAATTACTTTTAAAATTGAAGTTCAAAGGAAGTTTGCAACCCTCTCTCAGAAATGCACATTTATTTTAGAACCAGGCACTGTACAACCGAAAAGAACAATAGAGAATTTAAAAGAGCCCGAAACTGTACTTACCAAATACTTTACAGGTCCCAAAAAAAGCTCACACAACTCCAAAGTAAATTCCAGTCCTGAGGTGTAACCAATTCGCAGCGACCATACGCTCAATCCCAGGGAAAAATAGTATCACTAGCAGAAATGCACTCAGGGGGTTGTAAAACAGCGGAGAGGTGGTAGCAACAAGACAGCGGGCGAGACTCTATCTTATTTTGATCTTCCAAGTGGCCAGTACAAAGGTCACTGCCACCACAGTGCGAAACGTACACCGCAAACACCCCCTCACAGACTCCAGCGACACCGGGCAAACACAATCCTGGGGGGTGCCGAAGGACGAGATGTGAGTTTGTGTGATGCACTAACTCTCTTTTCCTTTACGTTCTCAGTGTCATCCTAGGCTCACTAATCTTTCCTTGAGCGGCCTGGAAGCTCTGTTCCACACTTTACTCCTATTGATCTCTATGATCTAGTGCGCAGGCGCGGCCGGCACTCTTCGCGGTGCATTATGGGAGCCGCGGAAGCTACCATGCCTTGGGGGGTGTGGCAGACGGATGGAGTTGGGGCGTAAAGTCGGGAGGGTGGGGGAAAGATATATTTTTAGTCTGTATATCTCTGCTTCTTCTTAGTTGCTCGCTAGGAAGAAAGAGTCTTGGCAATGAAACTTGGAAGGGATGGGATGAAACGGGGATGAGGGGACGGGAACGGGGAAACTGCCAGGATGGGCAGAAGCTGGATGTTCGTGTCGGGATGTTTAGAGACAGGTGATGAGACAGGATAGAAGAAGGAGGAGGAGAAGTTTGGGAAATGTTTTAAAATCTTTCGGATGCGAGGGAGGTGGGAGATGTAGACTGTTCCTTCCCTATACTGAGAAAGAAGATGCTAATACCTTTCCAAAGTTAGCAGATGCATCTGCAATACTAGTTATATTGTACACACATTTGAGTAAATTATGCATGGCCTTCTTTCTATTGGCATACTAATGGCATACTAATTTGCATTTCTAGTGGCATACTAATGCCAATAGAAATGCAAATTGGACTTCCGTGATTTTCAAGCATAAGTTTGTCTGTCTTTTTTAAGAAAAAAAAATGATGTTGGAGATAAGTTAAAAAAAACCCACAAAACTTAATCTCGCTAAGTGTTGATTTTCCATAATATTCGTTCAATGTTTATGCATATTAAAATGCAACTTTCATAATATTTTCGCTAACATAAACTAATATTTTAAATTTATATAACGATTCTGATTCTTTTCAGTTTTCATCAAAGGTGAAAAAAATTTTTTTTGAGAGAGTGTTGAGAGCAAGCATTTGCTGTTAAAATATTACAGCTTCAATAACTCCTTAAATATTAAACAAATATTGTCGAAAATCGACATTAAGAGAGAGAGATTATTCTAATATTCATTTTATGTAATATACGTATGAATCTAGTGTTTTAAACAAACGGATACTGACATCCTGATATAATTCGTAGAGAACATAGCTAGAGATTAAAATATCACACGCAGAGGGGGTTGGGTTGTTTTTACCTCTGAGCGGCACTTTTTCGCACACCATGGGCTAAATGGCCAGGTCACATGGACCCCGAAGGCTCAGAGAAATTTGGGGGAGGGGACCCACTGGAACAACTGTTTAGAGACAAATGATAGCCTCCCGTCAAGGCCATCCAGCGTGTTCTTTATCGTGAACAGGGTATGGCTCTCCCGAACACAGGGCCACGGCTTAATGTCCCATCTGACGGACGGAAGCCTTTTCAAGCCCATCGGTGTACCCTACTGACCGTGGGCAGGGCGGGGGGTTTTGCGGACACACAGAGGGGGAAAGAAGAAAAAGAAGGCCTGCTATCATCCAGCTGAATTTGATTTGCAACTCTTGGTGGATTTCCCGTTTCAGAAATTTTCGTAGCGGTTCTCTAATACTTTTTCTCTAATTTTTCTAGAGATGTTACTCGTAATCCGTAGTTCCCAGGTTCGAGTCCCAGCTGGTGAGCGTTGAGATTTTTCTCCGCAAAATTCTACACCCTGCCCACGGTCAGTAGAGGACACCGATGGGCTTGGAAAGGCCGCCGTCCGTCGGATGACAATTTAAGACGTGACCCCGTGTGCGGGAGAGCCATAACCTGTGCACGTTAAAGAACACGCTGGATGGCCTTGACTGGAGGTTACCATCTGTCTCCCAAAAGCTGTTCCAGTGGGTCCCCTCCTCCAACCTTCTCTGAGCCTTCGGGGTCCATGTGACCTGGCCATTTAGCCCATGATGTGCAAAAAAAGTGCTGCTCAGAGGTAAAACAATCCAACGTTAAAGAACATACTAGATGGCCTTGACGGGAGGCTACCATCTTTCTCTCAACAGCTGTTCCAGTGGGTCCCCTCCCCCAACCTTCTCTAAGTCTTCGGGGTCCTTATGACCTGGCCATTTAGCCCATTGTGTGCAAAAAAGTGCCGCCCAGAGGTAAAATCACCCAACCCAACCTAGAGATGTTTAGAAAGTAATATGCTGTTGTTTAAAATTTCATCTCCTTAGCTCTTTAACTACCAAACGGATTATATGGAAAATCGGGAGATTTCAAAGATCCTGAAACCAAATTATCCACGAGATGTTAGAAAGATTTTCCAATCAGCATGATAGATCCTGGTAATTCTATTGACATCTAATGATCCATTGGCCCCTGGTGAGGAGAGGAGATCATTGTGGGGAGTAGATGGGAAGGAGATTCATCTCGTTAAACCCTTACCTTTCACTCGGCCAAAAAGGTGGCACAGATTGGCTTGGAATTCTTTCTATTTGTGGGCGGGGGAGGTTCAGTCGGTAGCGCGCCAGGCTCGTAATCTGTAGTTTCCAGGTTCGAGTACCAGCTGGACCAGCGTTGAGAATTATCTCCACAAAATTCCCCCTCAATGCTCACTATCAGTAGGGGACACCGATGGGCTTGGAAAAGCCGCCGTCCGTCGGATGGGACATTAATCCGAGGTCCGTGTGCGGGAGAGCCATACACTATGCACGTTAAAGAACACGCTGGATGGCCCTGATGGGAGGCTATCATCTGTCTCGCAACAGCTGTTCCAATGGGTCCCCTCCCTCAACCTTCTCTGAGCCTTCGGGGTCCATGTGACCTGGTCATTTAGCCCATGGTGTGCAAAAAAGCGCCGCTCAGAGGTAAAACAATCGAACTTTAAAGAATACGCTGGATGGCCTTGACTGTAGTCTACCATCTGTCTCCCAACAGCTGTTCCAATGGGTCCCCTCCCTCAACCTTCTCTGAGCCTTCGGGGTCAATGTGACCTGGCTTGGATTGGATTGGATTGTTTTCCTCTGAGCGGCACTTTTTTGCACACCATGGGCTAAATGGCCAGGCCACAAGGACCCCGAAGGCTCAGAGAAGGTTGGGGGAGAGGACCCACTGGAACAGCTGTTGGGAGACAGATGGTAGCCTCCCGACAAGGCCATCCAGCGTGTTCTTTAACGTGCACAGTTTATGGCTCTCCCGCACAAGAGGCCACGGCTTAACGTCCCATCCGACGGACCGCTGCCTTTTCAAGCCCATCGGTGTCCCCTACTGACCGTGGGCAGGGCGGGGAAATTTTGCGGAAATAAATCTCAACGCTGACCCAGCTGGGACTCGAACCTGGGAACTACAGATTACGAGTCTGGCGCGCTACCGACTGAGCCACCCTCGCCCCATGTGACCTGGCCATTTAGCCCATGGTGTGCAAAAAAAAAAGTACCGCTCAGAGGTAAAACAATCCACCGTTAAAGAACACGCTGGATGGCCTTGACGGGAGGCTACCATCTGTCTCCCAACAGCTGTTCCAATGGGTCCCCTGCCCCAACCTTCTCTGAGCCTTCGGGGTCCATGTGACCTGGCCATTTAGCATATGGTGTGCAAAATAGTGCCGCTCAGATTTAAAACAACCCAACCCAGTAATGACCTTTGCAACACCGGGACTAACCATTAGTGCAGGAAACAACAAAATATGCAGATTAAAAGTGAGACACGAGCTGTCACAATTTGCATAGAAACGAAGCCACGGGCCAAGTGGCCAACCTGATTTTTTAAACCAATCACCGTGCCACACGGGGGACGCTGTTCAGGAAATTTGGACCGTGCGGACGAATATCACGGGAGCCATAGGGCAGCGAAATCTCTGGTAACGGAAACAAAAAACTCGATATCTTACGCAGAAACTAAGCCACGAGATATGAGAGAGCTCGTTGACGTCAACAACGATCCGAGCAAACACCGGGCAAATTTGTTCCAGTTGAAAATTCGTGCTTTGGATTGGATTGTTTTACCTCTGAGCAGCAGTTTTTTGCACACCATGGGCTAAATGGCCAGGCCACAAAGACCGCGAAGGCTCAGAGAAGGTTGGGAGAGGGGACCCACTGGAACAGCTGTTGGGAGACAGATAGTAGCCTCCCGTCAAGGCCATCCAGCGTGTTCTTTAACGTGCACAGGGTATGACTCTCCCGCACACGGGGCCATGGCTTAACGTCCCATCCGACGGACGGCGGCCTTTTCAAGCCCATCGGTGTCCCCTACTGACCGTGGGCAGGGCGGGGAAATTTTGCGGAAATAAATCTCAACGCTGACCCAGCTGGGACTCGAACCTGGGAACTACAGATTACGAGCCTGGCGCGCTACCGACTGAGCCACCCCCTCCCCATATGACATAGCTATTTAGCCCATGGTGTGCAAAAAAAAAAAGTGCCGCTCAGAGGTAAAACAATCCAACGTTAAAGAACACGCTGGATGGCCTTGACGGGAGGCTAACATCTGTCTCCCAACAGCTCTTCCAATGAGTCCCCTCCCCCAACCTTCTCTGAGCCTTCGGGGTCCATGTGATCTGGCCATTTAGCCCATGGTGTGCAAAAAAGTGCCGCTCAGACGTAAAACAATCCAACGTTAAAGAACACACTGGATGGCCTTGACGGGAGGCTACCATCTGTCTCCCAACAGCTGTTCCAGTGGGTCCCCTCCCCCAACCTTCTCTGAGCCTTCGGGGTCCATGTGACCTGGCACTTTAGCCCATGGTGTGCAAAAAAGTGCCACTCAGAGGTAAAACAACCCAACGTTAAAGAACACGCTGGATGGCCTTGACTGGAGGCTACCATCTGTCTCCCAACAGCTGTTCCAGTTGGTCCCCTTCCCCAACCTTCTCTGAACATTCGGGATCCTTGTGACCTGGCCATTTAGCCCATGGTGTGCAAAAAAGTGCCGCTCAGAGATAAAACAATCCAACGTTAAAGAACACGCTGGATGGCCTTGACGGGAGGCTACCATCTGTCTCCCAACAGCTCTTCCAATGAGTCCCCTCCCTCAACCTTCTCTGAGCCTTCGGGGTCCATGTGACCTAGCCATTTAGCCCATGGCTTGCAAAAAATAGTGCCGCTCAGAGGTAAAACAATCCAACGTTAAAGAACACGCTGGATGGCCTTGACGGGAGGCTACCATCTGTCTCCCAACAGCTGTTCCAGTGGGTCCCCTGCCCCAATCTTCTCTGAGCCTTCGGGGTCCTTGTGGCCTGGCCATTTAGCATATGGTGTGCAAAATAGTGCCGCTCAGATTTAAAACAACCCAACCCAGTAATGACCTTTGCAACACCGGGACTAACCATTAGTGCAGGAAACAACAAAATATGCAGATTAAAAGTGAGACACGAGCTGTCACAATTTGCATAGAAACGAAGCCACGGGCCAAGTGACCAACCTGATTTTTTAAACCAATCACCGTGCCACACGGGGGACGCTGTTCAGGAAATTTGGACCGTGCGGACGAATATCACGGGAGCCATAGGGCAGCGAAATCTCTGGTAACGGAAACAAAATCTCGATATCTTACGCAGAAACTAAGCCACGAGATATGAGAGAGCTCTCTGACGTCAACAACGATCCGAGCAAACACCGGGCAAACTTGTTCCAGTTGAAAATTTGTGCTTTGGATTGGATTGTTTTACCTCTGAGCAGCACTTTTTTGCACACCATGGGCTAAATGGCCAGGCCACAAAGACCCCGAAGGCTCAGAGAAGGTTGAGGGAGGAGACCCACTGGAACAGCTGTTGGGAGACAGATGGTAATCTCCCGTCAAGGCCATCCAGCGTTTCTTTAACGTGCACAGGGTATGGCTCTCCTGCACACGGGACCATGGCTTAACGTCCCATCCGACGGACGGCGGCTTTTTCAAGCCCATCGGTGTCCCCTACTGACCGTGGGCAGGGCGGGGAAATTTTGCGGAGATAAATCTCAACGCTGACCCAGCTGGGACTCGAACGAAAATTTGTGTAAAGTGTCGGAGGGGGGAGGGGGTTACTTGCAAAATTTGCCTTTAGTACAGTGAAAATAAGAATAGACAGATTAAAAGTGACACACGGCAGCGCCGGGCACGTTCAGTTAGTAACAAGTAAACATCGTGAACAATAACTTCGTCATAAATTTCTCTGTTGTCAACTTACTCAAAACCACGAAATGGACTCAAAGCCCTTTGTTACTCGGTGACATTGAAAGTTTTATAAATCATCTCCTTACTTGTGATCATCGTGTTCTTTGGAAATATAAATCACCAGCATCATTCTCATCCACTAACACAACAACGAAAGATGATATATTCAGTTTGTTCAAAATTTTACCTATTGAAAGTTTATATGTGTTTGTTTCTGTTATCAATAACTTCTTTGATGATACCTATAAACAAAATATTTGCCACAATAAGTTTACTAGAAAAAAGGCTATGGGTTTTTTGAAACAACCAAAATTTTATAATAATTACGGACGAAATTCCAAAGAATATCAAATTCCCTACCTATTTAACTTGCTTCCTAGAGAAATAGTTAACTTAAAAAAAAAATTGTGATGTTAAAGAAAAATTATTTGAGTGGTTGATGAAAAAGTGATGTTTATATTTGGAAACTTTCATCATTTTGTCGGATTTCTTTCTCATTTATTCTTTTTTTTTCTCTCCTTCATTTTATGTACAGTCGCTCAAAAAAGTATCCGAACGCTATGGTTGATTACAGAATTCAGGAAAAATATCTGGCAACGATTTTTTTAGAAATTAGTGATCTGGCAACCTTCGTGTCACGTGACACGAAGTTGCCAGATCACTAATTTCTAAAAAAATCGTTGGCAGATATTTTTTCTGAATTCTGTAATCAACCATAGCGTTCGGATACTTTTTTGAGCGACTGTACTACTGAGGCAATCTAGATCATATCTGTAAAAACATATATGTACATTCCCGCTGATAAGCTTCGGCTTAGTGGGATTTTTTATGTAAAATAATTATAGATAATACTTATTGAAAATAAATTTGAATTTGAATTGAATTTGAAAAAAAATCATCCTAGCGCTGAATTTCGAAAACCCGAATCCCATATCTTTGGTGACTTTTAATAGTTACAACACGTCACCATCATCGGCGTATCATCGGCGACGTGGAAAAAAAATCATCATATTATCAGCGAGGCTTAAATAAATATTCCACAGATCATTATCATCAGCGTATTTATCGATGACGTTGAAAAATTATCAAGTTGCTACCATCGCCATCATCATATTATCAGCAAGGAGAGGGGCGGGGGTGGCTCAGTCGGTAGCACGCCAGGCTCGTAATCTGTAGTTCCCAGGTTCGAGTCCCAGCTGGGTCAGCGTTGAGATTTGCCCACGGTCAGTAGGGGCCCACGGTCAGTAGGGGCCACGGTCAGTAGGGGACACCGATGGGCTTGGAAAACCCAATGCCGTCCGTCGGATGGGACGTTAAGCCGTGGCCCCGTGTGCGGGAGAGTCACACCCTATGCACGTTAAAGAACACGCTGGATGGCCTTGACGGGAGGCTACCATCTGTCTCCCAACAGCTGTTCCAGTGGGTCCCCTCCCCCAACCTTCTCTGAGCTACGGGGTCCTTGTGACCTGGCCGTTTAGCCCATGGTGTGCAAAAAAGTGCCGCTCAGAGGTAAAACAACACAACCCAACCAGCAAGGAGTAAATTAATATTCCAGAAATCATCGTCGCATCATCGACATGGACGAATTAAAAAACATCATGTTGCTGTCATCGTCATCATCGCCCTTGTTATCATCATCTTCATCATATCTGCGAATTCGATTTCGATAAATCATCGCCGTTATCGTTATTGCTATCAACATGTCATCGGCGATACGTAAAATTCGATAAATCTACTCCATTTTTATCATCACATCATCGACGAACTCGATTTGGTAAATCATCGTCTTTTTTTCGCGTCCATCGTCATATCGTTGACGAATTCGATTTGGATGAATCTTCATCATTATTATCATGACCATCATTACATCATCGGCGAACCCGATTTGGATAAATGATCGCCATTATTTTCAGAGTTATCAGAAGATCGGCGGTGTGAAAATTTAGAAAATCATCACCATTGTTCTCATCACCATCATTAAATCATCGGTGAAGCTGATTTGAATAAATCATCGCCATTTTCATCATCAACATCATTGTCGTCGTCATCACCTGCGAAGATTTTACAAATTATCGCCTCCTTTGTCATCGTGATAATCATCATCACAGAAAATTTAAAATTTAAAAAATCATCACCGTCGTTTTCACCATTATTTCATTATTATTAATATCGAAGAAGTTGAAAGTTTCTCAAGCCATCGTCGTAGTGTCATCGTCGCAATCAACGATGAAATTTGCACAAATCATCGCGGTCCTTTTCCATCATCCGATCATCTACGACATCGTGAATTGTCCATTTTGAATCATTAAATTATTCGCATTGTTCCACCATTTAGGATGAAAGTGACAGTGTTGTGTCACGTGCTCATTTCGTCCTACAATTGGTACCTCTGTGCGCTTGGGGTTGGTTCAATCGGTAATGCACCAGGCTCGACATTCGCAGTTCCCAGATTCGAGTCCAACCTGTGCCAGCGTTGAGAGTTATCTTTTTCCTAACCCCCCCCCCCACACACACACACACACTATGCCGCGGTCAGTAGGGGACGTCGATGGGCTTGGAAAAGCCGTCGTCCGCCGGATGGGATGTTAAGCCATGGTCGGTGTGTGGGAGGGCAACCAACCAACCGTTTCCCTAATCTTTCCTGAGCACTCGGGGTCTTTGTGACCTGGCTATTTAGCCCATTTTGTGCACAAAAGTGCCGCTCAGAGGTAAAACAACCAACCAACACTTTCCCCAACCTTCCCTGAGCCCTCGGGGTCCTTGTGACTTGGCCATTTAGCCCATTTTGTGCAAAAATGTGCCGCTCAGAGGTAAAGCAACCAACCAACCGTTTCCCCAATCTTTCCTGAGCACTCGGGGTCCTTGTGACCTGGCTATTTAGCCCATTTTGTGCAAAAAAGTGCCGCTCAGAGGTAAAACAACCAACCAACACTTTCCCCAACCTCCCCTGAGCCCTCGGGGTCCTTGTGACTTGGCCATTTAGCCCATTTTGTGCAAAAAAGTGCCGCTCAGAGGTAAAGCAACCAACCAACTGTTTCCCCAACCTTTCCTGAGCACTCGGGGTCCTTGTGACCTGGCTATTTAGCCCATTTTGTTCAAAAAGTGCAGCTCAGAGGTAAAACAACCAACCAACACTTTCCCCAACCTCCCCTGAGCCCTCGGGGTCTTTGTGACTTGGCCATTTAGACCATTTTGTGCAAAAAAGTGCCGCTCAGAGGTAAAGCAACCAACTGTTTCCCCAACCTTTCCTGAGCACTCGGGGTCCTTGTGACCTGGCTATTTAGTCCATTTTGTTCAAAAAAGTGCAGCTCAGAGGTAAAACAACCAACAAACCAACCGTTTCCCCAACCTTCCCTGAGCACTCGGGGTCCTCAGACCTGGCCATTTAGGCCATTTTGTGCAAAAAAGTGCCGCTCAGAGGTAAAGCAACCAACTGTTTCCCCAACCTTTCCTGAGCACTCGGGGTCCTTGTGACCTGGCTATTTAGCCCATTTTGTGCAAAAAAGTGCCGCTCAGAGGTAAAACAACCAACCACCGTTTCCCCAACCTTCCCTGAGCACTCGGGGTCCTTGTGACCTGGCTATTTAGTCCATTTTGTTCAAAAAAGTGCAGCTCAGAGGTAAAACAACCAACGAACCAACCGTTTCCCCAACCTTCCCTGAGCACTCGGGGTCCTCAGACCTGGCCATTTAGGCCATTTTGTGCAAAAAAGTGCCGCTCAGAGGTAAAGCAACCAACCAACCAACTCTTTCCCCGACCTTTCCTGAGCACTCGGGGTCCTTGTGACCTGGCTATTTAGCCCATTTTGTGCAAAAAAGTGTCGCTCAGAGGTAAAACAACCAACCACCGTTTCCCCAACCTTCCCTGAGCACTCGGGGTCCTTTTGACCTGGCTATTTAGCCCATTTTGTGCAAACAAGTGCCGCTCAGAGGTAAAACAACCAACCAACCAACACTTTCCCCAACCTCCCCTGAACCCTCGGGGTCCTTGTGACCTGACCATTTAGCCCCTTACGTAAGGGGAAAAAAGCAGCTGAGAAGCCTTAAGTCAACTTAATGCACATCCCTTTTCCTCGCAACAACAGCTTTAAATATATCTTTTTCTCTAAAGCATGTTAAGAAGAAATGTTTATAGCAATCAGATGAATTACAGTGCACGCTAAACAAAGGAATAAGATGCGAATTAAATTGTAGCACAAGGCCACGCAACGCAATGAGGCAAAAGGAAAAGCCCATTGGTGTGCCTTTTCTTTCGGGCTTCGTTGTTTATTCGAAAATTACGTTTCTGGAATTTGAGTCGTTTCGGTCGGTCTTGGGCAGTTTCAGTCAGAGGAATAAGTAGCGGGGGGAGGGGGGGAGAGAAGATCTGGCAACTGAAATAAATGGTACGTCGGTTGTCTCGAGAGGAATCTTAAAATCCTCCGGACTACAGGAAACATACAAAGGGGGAAAGGATTTTGAAATGGCCTATTACGATCTAAAGTTTTGGAAATGGCATTAGAATCTTAAAAAGGTCATTTGGCATTGCTTGGTTTCGTTTTTTATATTCTGAAACAGAAGGCCGGGCTGATGCTGAAGATCAATTATGGAGTTGTTTTATATACGATAGTCATTTTTTGCACACAATGGGCTAAATGGCCAGGTCATTTGGAGTTGTTTTGCGATAGTCATACTTGCGATAGTCATATTTTGCACACAATGGGCGAAATGGCCAGGTCATTTGGAGTTGTTTTACTTCCGATAGTCATTTTTAGCATACAATGGGCTAAATGGCCAGGTCATATGGAGTTGTTTTACTTCCAATAGTCATTTTTTGCACACAATGGGCTAAATGGCCAGGTCATATGGAGTTGCTTTACTTCCAATAGTCATTTTTTGCACACAATGGGCTAAATGGCCAGGTCATATGGAGTTGTTTTACTTCCAATAGTCATTTTTTGCACACAATGGGCTAAATGGCCAGGTCATATGGAGTTGTTTTACTTCCAATAGTCATTTTTTGCACACAATGGGCTAAATGGCCAGGTTATATGGACTCCAAGGGATCAGAGAAGGCTGAGAGGGGAGATCCCCTGTACAGCCGTTAAGAGATAGAAATGGGGTTGGTTTAGCTCTGGCACTTTTATGAGCAATGGGCTCAATGGGCAGGTCAAGGTGGAGAGGGTTGTTCAGTAGCGTGCCAAACTCGTAATCTGCAGTTCCCCAGGTTCGATTCCCAGCTGGGTCAGCGTTGAGATTTTATCTTCGCAAAACTACCCGCCCTGCCCACGTTCAGTAGGGGACACCGATGGGACCGCTGTCCGTCGAATGCGACGTTAAGTCGTGTCTTCCGTGTGCGGGAAAGCTGTATCTGTGCACGTTAAAGAACACACTGGATTGTCTTGAAGGGGAGGCTACCATCTGTCTCCCAACAGCTGTTCCAGTGGGTCCCTTCCTCCAACCTTCTCTGAGCCTTCGGGGTCCATGTGACCTGGCCATTTAGCCCATGGTGTGCAAGAAAAGTGCCGCTCAGAGGTAAAACAACCCAACGTTAAAGAACACGCTGGATGGCCTTGACGGGAGACTACCAACTGTCTCCCAACAGCTGTTCCAGTGAATCCCCTCCCCCAACCTTCTCTGAGCCTTCGGGGTCCATGTGACCTGGCCATTTAGCCCATGGTGTGCAAGAAAAGTGCCGCTCAGAGGTAAAACAATCCAACGTTAAAGAACACACTGGATGGCCGTGACGGGAGACTACCATCTGTCTTCCAACAGCTGTTCCAGTGAATCCCCTCCCCCAACCTTCTCTGAACCTTCGGGGTCCTTGTGACCTGGCCATTTAGCCCATTGTGTGTAAAAAAGTGCTGCTCAGAGGTAAAGCAATCTAACGTTAAAGAACACTCTGGAAGGCCTTGAAAGGAGGCTACCATCTGTCTGCCAACAGCTGTTCCAGTGGGTCCCCTCACCCCGACCTTCTCTGAACCTTCGGGGTCCTTGTGACCTGTTCATTTAGCCCATGGTGTGCAAAAACGTGCCGCTCAGGGGTAAAACAACCCAACCCTGACTTCAAAGCCAACGAGAATTCAACTTCTACGGTAGAAAACGTTAGCATTCATTCCTCTAATTCAATGGTTAACATCAACAAAAAGCGAAAGATTCTCTGATGACTTCATCTGAAAGCTCTAATGAAGAGCTTGCACGAGACCTCATTATACGACGTAATAGAATTCATCTCTAAGATTACGTGTTGATGAGTTATACCTCGCGCAGGTGATGCGGTGATCTCCGCGTTTAGAACACGTGACGTTTGTTACTTCCTGGGTTGCTAAGGAGAGAAAGAAGGGATCGCCAGAGGAGGTGGAGAAAAGAATAACAAGTTTATTACTTTCATTAGAGGAAGTCGGAATCACAGAAAATAATATAATCTCAAGGGAATGTACAGAATAATTGAAGTTTTTGGAGTTAAATGGAAGGTTTGTTTTTCTGGATTGGATTGTTTTATCTCTGAGCGGCAGTTTTTTGCACACCATGGGCTAAATGGCCAGGTCACATGGACCCCGAAGGCTCAGAGAAGGTTGGGGGAGGGGACCCACTGGAACAGCTGTTGGGAGACAGATGGTAACCTCCCGTCAAGGCCATCTAGCGTGTTCTTTAACGTTGGGTTGTTTTACCTCTGAGCGGCAGTTTTTTGCACACCGTGGGCTAAATGGCCAGGTCACATGGACCCCGAAGGCTCAGAGAAGGTTGGGGGAGGGGACCCACTGGAACAGCTGTTGGGAGACAGATGGTAGTCTCCCGTCAAGGCCATACAGAGTGTTCTTTAACATGCACAGGGTATGGCTCCCCGCAGATGGGGCCACGGCTTAACGTCCCATCCGACGGACGGCGGCCTTTCCAAGCCCCATCGGTGTCCCCTACTGACCGTGGGCAGGGCGGGGAAATTTTGCCGAGATAAATCTCAACGCTATCCCAGCTGGGACTCGAACCTGGGAACTACAGATTACGAGCCTGGCGCACTACCGACTGAGCCACTTCCGCCCCTTTGTTTTTCTGGTTTAAGATTATTATTATTTAGTGGAGGTTTCGGTCTAGAAGAGCTTGCTATTTTTTTTTTCTTTTTAATCTAAATTTCATAAAATTGATTATCTCGAAGTGCACTGATGCTGGAAAGTTCAGGGCTCCTCTTTCCTGAGAAAAACTTGAATTAAAGAACCTTGAAATTAAAGAAAGCGATGTTTTATGGTCTGATAACAAACAAAGAATGACTCTGATACGAAAATAAAAGATTATGCTAATGAGTTCATGAGGAAGCCAAAATAAAAGATGGTAAATCAGTGATACATACTCTGACATGATGGGTGATCTTGGATACTAGCAGGGGCGGGGGTGGCTCAGTCGGTAGCGCGCCAGGCTCGTAATCTGTAGTTCCCAGGTTCGAGTCCCAGCTGGGACAGCGTTGAGATTTATCTCCGTAAAACTCCCCGCCCTGCACACGGTCAGTAGGGGACACCGATGGGCTTGGAAAGGCCGCCCTCCGTCGAATGGGACGTTAAGCCGTGCCCCCGTGTGTGGGAGAGCCATACCCTGTGCACGTTAAAGAACACGCTGGATGGCCTTAACGGGAGGCTACCATCTGTCTCCCAACAGTTGTTCCAGTTTGTCCCCTCCCCCAACCTTCTCTGAGCCTTCGGGGTCCATGTGACCTGGCCATTTAGCCCATGGTGTGCAAAAAAGTGCCGCTCAGAGGTAAAACAACCCAACGTTAAACAACACGCTGGATGGCCTTGACGGGAGGCTACCATCTGTCTCCCAACAGCTGTTCCAGTGGGTCCCCTCCCCCAACCTTCTCTGAGCCTTCGGGATCCATGTGACCTGGCCATTTAGCCCATGGTGTGCAAAAAAGTGCCGCTCAGAGGTAAAACAACCCAACGTTAAAGAACACGCTGGATGGCCTTGACGGGAGGCAACCATCTGTCTCCCAACAGCTGTTCCAGTGGGTCCCCTCCCCAAACCTTCTCTGAGCCTTCGGGGTCCTAGTGACCTGGCCATTTAGCCCATGGCGTGCAAAAAAGTGCCGCTCAGAGATAAAACAATCCAACGTTAAAGAACACGCTGGATGGCCTTGACGGGAGGCTATCATCTGTCTCCCAACAGCTGTTCCAGTGGGTCCCCTCCCCCAACCTTCTCTGAGCCTTCGGGGTCTATGTGACCTGGCCATTTAGCCCATGGTGTGCAAAAAAGTGCCGCTCAGAGGTAAAACAACACAACACTTGGATACTACCATTGCCATGAAAGAATATACCTGGTCTGCAATGATGTTTACGTAGGTGGTAGACGTCATAGTTTCCTGCACATAAATGACTGGACCCAGTGTTTCCCAGCAGAACATTGCCCAAAGCATTACACTTCCTCCACCGGCTTGTTTTCGTCCCACAGTGCATCCTGGTGCCAACACTTCACCAGATAAACGACGCACACGTACATGGCCATCTACATGGTGCAACAGGAAACGAGATTCATCGGACCAGACGACCGTCTTCCAATCATTCAAGGCGTTTTCGATGGTGAACCAAGGTTAGCATGGGCACTCGGCGCGGCCCCATTTTCAGCAGAGTTCGATGTACTGTGTGTTGTGACACATTACTTCCGTCACCAGCATTCAAATTACGGGCGATTTGTGCCACAGTGTCCCTTCTGTTGGCTTGTACCATACGGGATAGACGTCTCTCATCTTTGGCATCAATGAGCCATGGTCGGCCCCCACCTTGCTCGCGGTACGTGGTTTTTCCCTCCTCGGACCACTTTTAGAAGGTACTAACCACGGCTGACCATGACCACCCCACAAGCCTTGCCATCTCGGAAATGCTCTGACCCAGTCATCTGACAATTACAATTTGCTCTTTGTCAAACTCACTAAGTCCGCGGGCGGGGTTGGCTTAGTCGGTAGCGCGCCAGGCTCGTAATCTGTAGTTACCAGGTTCGAGTTCCAACTGTGTCAGCGTTGATATTTATCTCCACAAAATTCCCCGCTCTGCCCACAGTCAGTAGGGGACACCGATGGGCTTGGAAAGGCCCCCGTCCGTCGGATGGGACGTTAAGCCGTGGCCCCGTGTGCTGGAGAGCCATACCCTGTGCACGTTAAAGAACACGCTGGATGGCCTTGACGGGAGGCTACCATCTGTCTCCCAACAGCTGTTCCAGTGGGCCCCTCCCCCCAACCTTCTCTGAGCCTTCGGGGTCCATGTGACCTGACCATTTAGACCATGGTGTACAAAAAAGTGCCGCTCAGAGGTAAAACAATCCAACCCACTAAGTCCGCTCCCTTCCCATCTGAAGAACAAGAATAACACTGATTAACAGAGCTCGGTATCAGGTGTTATTTATACCGTTTAATGACCTTCATACGCGCCGTCGTTTACCTGCAGTTTCTTCGATTTGCATAAAGACGCGCTGGTCATAATGTTTTGGCTCTTCGGTGTATATCTGCCTTAACTTCTCTCTAATGGTCTCCTATATATATATATATGCCATCCCGTGGCCGAGTGGTTAGCGCGCTTGGCTACTGATCTAAGAGACCTGGGTTCAAACCCCGGTAAGGCATGGATGTATGTGTCGTTTTCTGCTGAGGTCCTGCCATCCTCTCAGACCTTCTACTGTGACATATAAACTGACAGGCTCCTGTCAGACCTCTGTGGCAAGCAGCTGCTTGAGGGGGTATTTATTTATTTATTTTATATATATATGCATGCTGAATGCCTGTCTATATATTTCTTTCATACCTACTTTGATGTCTAACCGTGTACCTGGGGCGGGGGTGGCTCAGTCGGTAGCGCGCCAGGCTCGTAATCTGTAGTTCCCAGGTTCGAGTCCCAGCTAGGTCAGCGTTGAGATTTATCTCCGCAAAATTCCCCGCCCTGCTCACGGTCAGTAGGGGACACCGATGGGCTTGGAAAGGCCGCCGTCCGTCGGATGGGACGTTAAGCCGTGGCCCCGTGTGCGGGAGAGCAATACCCTGTGCACGTTAAAGAACACGCTGGATGGCCTTGACGGGAGGCTACCATCTGTCTCCCAACAGCTGTTCCAGTGGGTCCCCTCCCCCAACCTTCTCTGAGCCTTCGGAGTCCATGTGACCTGGCCATTTAGCCCATGGTGTGCAAAAAAGTGCCGCTCAGAGGTAAAACAACCCAACCCAACCCAACCGTGTACCTTCCTGCATGCCTGTCTGTATATCAACATGTACATAGTCGTGTCAGAATAATATGACCATCTACCATACATATACTATGGTAGGTGGTCACATTATTCTGATATGACTGTGTATATCTGCCTCCATGACTGTCTGTAGAGAAAGAAATGGTAATATTAGGAGAGACAAATCGGTTCGGAGACAGAATGAGAGATAGAAATGAATCTGGCAGCCTCAATGCTTGTCTGTATATCTGTCTTCCTGACTCTTCATATCTGTCTATATATCTGCCCGCATATCTGCCTCCATGCCTGATTATATCTGCCTTCATACCTCTTTGTCTATCTGTCTGCATGCCTGTTTATATCGGGCGGGGGTGGCTCAGACGGTAGCGTGCCAGGCTCGTAATCTGTAGTTCCCAGGTTCGAGTCCCAGCTGGGTCAGCGTTGAGATTTATCTATGCAAAATTCCCCGCCCTGACCAGGGTCAGTAGGGGACACCGATGGGCTTGGAAAGGCCGCCGTCCGTCGGATGGGACGTTAACACGTGGACCCGTGTGCGGGAGAGCCATACCCTGTGCACGTTAAAGAACACGCTGGATGACTTTGACGGGAGGCTACCATCTGTCTCCCAACAGCTGTTCCAGTGGGTCCCCTCCCCCAACCTTCTCTGAGCCTTCGGGGTCCATGTGACCTGGCCATTTAGCCCATGGTGTGCAAAAAAGTGCTGCTCAGAGGTAAAACAATCCAACGTTAAAGAACACGCTGGATGGCCTTGACGGGAGGCTACCATCTGTCTCCCAACAGCTGTTCTAGTGGGTTCCCTCCCCCAACATTCTCTGAGCCTTCGGGGTCCATGTGACCTGGCCGTTTAGCCCATGGTGTGTAAAAAAGTGACGCTCAGAGGTAAAACAACCCAACCTGAATTCAACGAAATTTGAATATTTCGATCAAAATTTCGAATAACGGGAAATCAGGATAAGTTTCAGCCTAGTAAAGTTTTAGTACACGTTTTTGAAATATATCTTTTGGGAATTTCATAAGAATTTCGCAGACATCTTTAGAGAGCACGGCATCGGAGTCGTAGGAAAGTTCTGGAAAGAAAAACGCATTATTTATTTGGAGCAAATGATGGCGTGTTGCATTTTCCATCCCGAAACGTGTCAGACTTTTCTCCCCAAGGAGTAGTCCTTCTCTTCCTCCGTCTATATTTCTTCTCTCGGCAAGGCATTCATCTTCATGTTATCGCCTTCCTACCCGTCACCATGGCCAGTCAGCTTTTCTCTGGCCGGCCCGAACTGAACGTCGAGCAAAGAAAGGACCCGCAAACGTCAAAGATGAAGTATGACCCCTTCACACGACCACGTCACTCTTTGGCCTCGACGTCAGCGCGATTCTAGCTCGTGCTTTGATCAAAGAGTGGAAGAGAAGGGGGTGGGGGTGGGGGAATGCGAAGCAAATGCCGGATTGAAGGAATAAATGACAGTTGGGTTGTTGTTGGGTTGTTTTACCTCTGAGCGGCACTTTTTTGCACACCATGGGCTGAAATGGCCAGGTCACATGGACCCCGAAGGCTCAGAGAAGGTTGGGGGAGGGGACTCACTGGAACAGCTGTTGCGAGACAGATGGTAGCCTCCTGTCAAGGCCATCCAGCGTGTTCTTTAACGTTGGGTTGTTTTACCTCTGAGCGGCACTTTTTTGCACACCATGGGCTAAATGGCCAGGTCACATGGACCCCGAAGGCTCAGAGAAGGTTGGGGGAGGGGACTCACTGGAACAGCTGTTGGGAGACAGATGGTAGCCTCCCGTCAAGGCCATCCAGCGTGTTCTTTAACGTGCACAGGCTATGTCTCTCCCGCACACGGAGCCACGGCTGAACGTCCCATCCGACGGACGGCGGCCTTTCCAAGCCCATCGGTGTCCCCTACTGACCGTGGGCAGGGCAGGGAATTTTTGCGGAGATAAATCTCAACGCTGACCCAGCTGGGACTCGAACCTGCGAACTACAGATTACGAGCCTGGCGTGCTACCGACTGAGCCACCCACGCCCCTAATTTTTCAGTAAGTTGTTGTAGGAATAAGAGAGACATTTTGGAGAAATGATGTTAAAGATGGATGCAGTGATTCTGTCAAAAATTAAACGATGGAGACGGGTAATGAATTATGTTGTCAAAAAAAATGAGGAAGTAGTCAGAGGAAAGATGAATGAGAGGAAGTCAGTTAAAAAATAAAATATATAGTCGAAAAAATGATGCAGTCAGGCAGTTAAGAAATATATTATGGAGTTATTCAGTCAAAAATTAAATTATTGAGTCAGTTAAAATATAAATGAATAGTCAAAAATAAATGATGACGTCAGTTATTAGAAAGATGAATGAGGGAGTCAGTCAGCCAAAAAATTAATAAGGTAGTGAAATATAAATGATGGGGTCACTCAGTCAATAATTAAATGGTGGAGTCAGTCAGCCAAAAGATGAAGGATGAAGTCAGTCGGGAAAAAATAAATGATGGCGTCAGTTATTAAAAAGATGAATGAGGGAGTCAGTCAGCCAAAAAATTAATAAGGTAGTGAAATATAAATGATGGGGTCACTCAGTCAATAATTAAATGGTGGAGTCAGTCAGCCAAAAGATGAAGGATGAAGTCAGTCGGGAAAAAATAAATGATGGCGTCAGTTATTAAAAAGATGAATGAGGGAGTCAGTCAGCCAAAAAATTAATAAGGTAGTGAAATATAAATGATGGGGTCACTCAGTCAATAATTAAATGGTGGAGTCAGCCAGCCAAAAGATGAAGGATGAAGTCCCGTCAAGGAAAAGTAAATGGAGTCAGTTATTGAAATGATGAATGAGGGAGTCAGTCAGTCAAAAAATAAATAAGGTAGTGAAATATAAATGATGGGGTCACTCACTCAATAATTAAATGGTGGAGTCAGTCAGCCAAAAGATGAAGGATGAAGTCAGTTGGGAAAAAAATGAATGATGGCGTCAGTTATTAAAAGGATGAATGAGGGAGTCAGTCAGCCAAAAAATTAATAAGGTAGTGAAATATAAATGATGGGGTCACTCACTCAATAATTAAATGGTGGAGTCAGTCAGCCAAAAGATGAAGGATGAAGTCCCGTCAGGGAAAAATAAATGGAGTCAGTTATTGAAATGATGAATGAGGGAGTCAGTCAGTCAAAAAATAAATAAGGTAGTGAAATATAAATGATGGGGTCACTCACTCAATAATTAAATGGTGGAGTCAGTCAGCCAAAAGATGAAGGATGAAGTCAGTTGGGAAAAAAATGAATGATGGCGTCAGTTATTAAAAGGATGAATGAGGGAGTCAGTCAGCCAAAAAATTAATAAGGTAGTGAAATATAAATGATGGGGTCACTCAGTCAATAATTAAATGGTGGAGTCAGTCAGCCAAAAGATGAAGGATGAAGTCAGTCGGGAAAAAAATAAATGATGGCGTCATTTATTAAAAAGACGAATGAGGGAGTCAGTCAGCCAAAAAATTAATAAGGTAGTGAAATATAAATGATGGGGTCACCTAGTCAATAATTAAATGGTGAAGTCAGTCAGCCAAAAGATGAAGGATGAAATCAGTCGGGGGAAAAATGAATGATGGCGTCAGTTATTAAAATGATGAATGAGGGAGTCAGTCAGCCAAAAAATTAATAAGGTAGTGAAATATAAATGATGGGGTCACTCAGTCAATAATTAAATGGTGGAGTCAGCCAGCCAAAAGATGAAGGATGAAGTCCCGTCAGGGAAAAAATAAATGGAGTCAGTTATTGAAATGATGAATGAGGGAGTCAGTCAGTCAAAAAATAAATAAGGTAGTGAAATATAAATGATGGGGTCACTCAGTCAATAATTAAATGGTGGAGTCAGTCAGCCAAAAGATGAAGGATGAAGTCAGTCGGGAAAAAAATAAATGATGGCGTCATTTATTAAAAAGACGAATGAGGGAGTCAGTCAGCCAAAAAATTAATAAGGTAGTGAAATATAAATGATGGGGTCACCTAGTCAATAATTAAATGGTGAAGTCAGTCAGCCAAAAGATGAAGGATGAAATCAGTCGGGGGAAAAATGAATGATGGCGTCAGTTATTAAAATGATGAATGAGGGAGTCAGTCAGCCAAAAAATTAATAAGGTAGTGAAATATAAATGATGGGGTCACTCAGTCAATAATTAAATGGTGGAGTCAGCCAGCCAAAAGATGAAGGATGAAGTCCCGTCAGGGAAAAAATAAATGGAGTCAGTTATTGAAATGATGAATGAGGGAGTCAGTCAGTCAAAAAATAAATAAGGTAGTGAAATATAAATGATGGGGTCACTCACTCAATAATTAAATGGTGGAGTCAGTCAGCCAAAAGATGAAGGATGAAGTCAGTTGGGAAAAAAAATGAATGATGGCGTCAGTTATTAAAAGGATGAATGAGGGAGTCAGTCAGCCAAAAAATTAATAAGGTAGTGAAATATAAATGATGGGGTCACTCAGTCAATAATTAAATGGTGGAGTCAGTCAGCCAAAAGATGAAGGATGAAGTCAGTCGGGAAAAAATAAATGATGGCGTCAGTTATTAAAAAGATGAATGAGGGAGTCAGTCAGCCAAAAAATTAATAAGGTAGTGAAATATAAATGATGGGGTCACTCAGTCAATAATTAAATGGTGGAGTCAGTCAGCCAAAAGATGAAGGATGAAGTCAGTCGGGAAAAAATAAATGATGGCGTCAGTTATTAAAAAGATGAATGAGGGAGTCAGTCAGCCAAAAAATTAATAAGGTAGTGAAATATAAATGATGGGGTCACTCAGTCAATAATTAAATGGTGGAGTCAGCCAGCCAAAAGATGAAGGATGAAGTCCCGTCAAGGAAAAGTAAATGGAGTCAGTTATTGAAATGATGAATGAGGGAGTCAGTCAGTCAAAAAATAAATAAGGTAGTGAAATATAAATGATGGGGTCACTCACTCAATAATTAAATGGTGGAGTCAGTCAGCCAAAAGATGAAGGATGAAGTCAGTTGGGAAAAAAATGAATGATGGCGTCAGTTATTAAAAGGATGAATGAGGGAGTCAGTCAGCCAAAAAATTAATAAGGTAGTGAAATATAAATGATGGGGTCACTCACTCAATAATTAAATGGTGGAGTCAGTCAGCCAAAAGATGAAGGATGAAGTCCCGTCAGGGAAAAATAAATGGAGTCAGTTATTGAAATGATGAATGAGGGAGTCAGTCAGTCAAAAAATAAATAAGGTAGTGAAATATAAATGATGGGGTCACTCACTCAATAATTAAATGGTGGAGTCAGTCAGCCAAAAGATGAAGGATGAAGTCAGTTGGGAAAAAAATGAATGATGGCGTCATTTATTAAAAGGATGAATGAGGGAGTCAGTCAGCCAAAAAATTAATAAGGTAGTGAAATATAAATGATGGGGTCACTCAGTCAATAATTAAATGGTGGAGTCAGTCAGCCAAAAGATGAAGGATGAAGTCAGTCGGGAAAAAAATAAATGATGGCGTCATTTATTAAAAAGACGAATGAGGGAGTCAGTCAGCCAAAAAATTAATAAGGTAGTGAAATATAAATGATGGGGTCACCTAGTCAATAATTAAATGGTGAAGTCAGTCAGCCAAAAGATGAAGGATGAAATCAGTCGGGGGAAAAATGAATGATGGCGTCAGTTATTAAAATGATGAATGAGGGAGTCAGTCAGCCAAAAAATTAATAAGGTAGTGAAATATAAATGATGGGGTCACTCAGTCAATAATTAAATGGTGGAGTCAGCCAGCCAAAAGATGAAGGATGAAGTCCCGTCAGGGAAAAAATAAATGGAGTCAGTTATTGAAATGATGAATGAGGGAGTCAGTCAGTCAAAAAATAAATAAGGTAGTGAAATATAAATGATGGGGTCACTCAGTCAATAATTAAATGGTGGAGTCAGTCAGCCAAAAGATGAAGGATGAAGTCAGTCGGGAAAAAAAATAAATGATGGCGTCATTTATTAAAAAGACGAATGAGGGAGTCAGTCAGCCAAAAAATTAATAAGGTAGTGAAATATAAATGATGGGGTCACCTAGTCAATAATTAAATGGTGAAGTCAGTCAGCCAAAAGATGAAGGATGAAATCAGTCGGGGGAAAAATGAATGATGGCGTCAGTTATTAAAATGATGAATGAGGGAGTCAGTCAGCCAAAAAATTAATAAGGTAGTGAAATATAAATGATGGGGTCACTCAGTCAATAATTAAATGGTGGAGTCAGCCAGCCAAAAGATGAAGGATGAAGTCCCGTCAGGGAAAAAATAAATGGAGTCAGTTATTGAAATGATGAATGAGGGAGTCAGTCAGTCAAAAAATAAATAAGGTAGTGAAATATAAATGATGGGGTCACTCACTCAATAATTAAATGGTGGAGTCAGTCAGCCAAAAGATGAAGGATGAAGTCAGTTGGGAAAAAAATGAATGATGGCGTCAGTTATTAAAAGGATGAATGAGGGAGTCAGTCAGCCAAAAAATTAATAAGGTAGTGAAATATAAATGATGGGGTCACTCAGTCAATAATTAAATGGTGGAGTCAGTCAGCCAAAAGATGAAGGATGAAGTCAGTCGGGAAATAAATGATGGCGTCAGTTACTAAAAAGATGAAAGAGGGAGTAAGTCAGTTGAAACTAAATGAGGAATTTAGTCAGTCGAAATATAAATGAGACAGTCAGTCACTCAAAAGAAATTAATAAATTCAGGAAAGATGGGTGAAGTGAAAAGAAAAATTAATGAACTTTTAAAGAGGAAGTATTTATGTTAGAAAAAGAATTATGAAACGAGAATGATAGAAAGAGTCGGTTTGGGAATGACCTAGGGAGGACAGATGGGAGGATAATCATTCAAAAGAATAATGAACGCGAGAAATGTGGATCAAGTCACTACAATATTAATGAAATTATGGAGGAAAGGATTAATCACTCGGATGAATAATTAATTAATGAGAGAGAATGGAGAGAGTTTCTCAGAAAATGAATGAATGGAAAGAAGAGGACTTCAGCCAGTTAGAAAATGAAGTAATAAAATAGAAAATCGAAAGTGTCTGCATTAAAATTAATGAACGGAAGATGAGTGAGTGAGAGAGAAACGGAATTAACTCGGTAAGAATTTCTCATGTAACGAATGAATCAGGGATGGAGTTAATTATTTCAAAAATGAAGTAATGAGAGGAGCTGGAAAGAGTCAATCACAAAATGGATGAAGTGTATAAAAACAGGGTCAGTTATTAAATAAACGAAGCGTGTAAAAAGAGGGTCAGTCAAAAAAAATGAGGGGTGAAATGAAGGGCTTCAGTAAGTCATAAAATGAATGAGGAGTGGATGAAGGGGTTCAGTAAGTTCAAATGAATGAGGTGTGGATGACGGCTTCAGCAAGTCATAAAATAAATGAGGATTGAATGAAGGGCTCCAGTAAGTCATAAAATGAATGGGGTGTGAATGAAGGGGCTCAGTAAGTCATAAAATGAATGAGGAGTGGATGAATGGGATCCACTTCTCATTCATTTTATGACTTTTTTGACCCCACAAAAGTAAGTATCAAAATGAATGAGGAGTGAATGAAGGGCTTCAGTAAGTCAAAATGAATGAGGTGTGGATGATGTATTCAGTAAGTCATAAAACAAATGAGGCTTGAATGAAGGGCTTCAGTAAGACATAAAATGAATGGGGTGTGAATGAAGGGCTTCAGTAAGTCGTAAAATGAATGATGAATGAAGGGGTTCAGTAAGTCATAAAATAAATGAGGGGTGAATGAAGGGCTTCAGTAAATCATAAAATAAATCAGATATGGATGAAGTGGTTGAGTAAGTCATAAAATGAATAAGGGGTAAATGAAGGGCTTCAACAAGTCATAAAATAAATGAGATGCGTTTAAAGGGGTTCAGTAAGTCATAAAACAAATGAGGAGTAAATGAAGAGCTTCAGTAAGTCATAAATGAATGAGAGGTGAATGAAGGGCTTCAGTAAGTCATAAAAAGAATGATGAGTGAATGAAGGGGTTCAGTAAGTCATAAAATGAATGAAGTATGGATGAAGGGGTTGAGTAAGTCATAAAATCAATAAGGAGTGAATTAAGGGCTTCAATAAGTCATAAAATGAATGATGAGTGGATGAAGGGGTTCAGTAAGTCATAAAATGAATGAGGTATGGATGAAGGGGTTGAATAGGTCATAAAATGAATAAGGGGTGAATGGCTTCAATAAGTCATAAAATGAATGAGGTATGGATGAAGGGGTTCAGTGAGTCATAAATAAATGAAGGGTGAATGAAGGGGTTCAATAAGTCATAAAATGAATGAGGAATGGACGAAAGGGTTGAGTAAGTCATAAAATGAATAAGGGGTGAATGAAGGGCTTCGATAAGTCATTAAATGAATGAGGTATGGATGAAGGGGTTGAATAAGTCATAAATAAATGAGGGGTGAATGAAGGGCTGCAATAAGTCATAAAATGAATGATGAGTGGATAAAGGGGTTCAGCAAGTCATTAAATGAATGAGGTATGGAGGAAGTGGTTGAGTAAGTCATAAAATGAATAAAAGGAAAATGAAGGACTTCAATAAGTCATAAAATGAATAAGAGGTGAATGAGGGCTTCAATAATTCATAAAATGAATGAGGTGTGGATGAGTGGGCTCAATAAGTCATAAAATGAATGAGATGCGGATGAAGGGTTTCAGTAAGTCATAAAATTAATGAGGTATGGATGAAGGGGTTCAGTAATTCATAAAATTAATAAAGAGTGGATGAAGGGGTTCAGTAAGTCATAAAATGAATGAGGAGTGAATGAAGTGCTTCAGTAAGTCATAAATGAATGAGGCGATAATGAAAGGCTTCGGTAAGTCATAAAATGAATGATGAGTAGATGAAGGGGTTCAGTAAGTCATAAAATGAATGAGGTATGGATGAAGGGGTTGAGTAAGTCATAAAATGAATAAGGGGTGAATGAAGGGCTTCAATAAGTCATAAAATGAATGAGGTGTGGATGAAGGGGTTCAGTAAGTCATAAAATTAATAAGGGGTGAATGAAGGGCTTCAGTTAGTCATAAAATGAATGAGGTATGGATGAAGGGTTTGAGTAAGTCATAAAATTCATAAGGGTGAATGAAGGGCTTCAATAAGTCATAAAACGAATGATGAGTAGATGAAGGGGTTCAGTAAGTCATAAAATGGATGAGGTATGGATGAAGGGGTTGAAAAAGTCATAAAAAGAATATGTGGTGAATGAAGGGTTTAAATAAGTCATAAAAAGAATGAGGTATGGATGAAGGGATTGAGTAAGTCATGAAATGAATAAGGGGTAAATGAAGAGCTTCAGTAAGTCGTAAAATGAATGATGAGTGGATGAAGTGGTTCAGTAAGTCATGAACTGAATGAGGTATGGATGAAAGGGTTGAGTAAGTCATTAATTGAATAAGGGGTGAATGAAGGGCTTCAATAAGTCATAAAATGAATGAGGTATGGATGAAGTAGTTGCGTAAGTCATAAAATGAATGAGGTATGGATGAAGGGGTTGAGTAAGTCATAAAATGAATAAGGGATGAATGAAGGGCTTCAGTATGTCATAAAATGAATGATGAATGGATGATGAGGTTCAGTAAGTCATAAAATGAATAAGGGGTGAATGAAGGGCTTCAATGAGTCATAAAATGAATGAGTTATGGATTAAGGGGTTGAATAAGTCATAAAATGAATAAAGGATGAATGAAGGGCTTCAATAAATCATAAAATAAATGAGGGGTGAATGAAGGGCTTCCGTAAGTCATAAAATGAATGAGGTGTGGATGAAGAGGTTCAGTAAGTCATAAAATGAATAAGGAGTAAATGAAGAGGTTCAGTAAATCATAAAATGAATAAGGGGTGAATGAAGAGGTTCAGTAAGTCATAAAATGAATAAGGGGTGAATGAAGGGCTTCAGTAAGTCATAAAATGAATGATGAGTGGATGAAGGGGTTCAGTAAGTCATGAACTGAATGAGGTATGGATGAAGATGTTGAATAAGTCATAAAATGAATAAGAGGTGGATGAAGGGCTTCAATAAATCATAGAATAAATGATGAGTGGATGAAGTGGTTCAGTAAGTCATGAACTGAATGAGGTACGGATGAAGGGGTTGAGTAAGTCATAAAATGAATAAGGTGTGAATGAAGGGCTTCAATAAGTCATAAAATGGATGAGGTATGGATGAAGGGCTTCAATAAGTCATAAAATGAATGAGGTATGGATGAAGGGGTTGAGTTAGTCATAAATAAATGAGGGGTGAATGAAGGGCTGCAGTAAGTCATGAAATGAATGATGAGTGGGTGAAGGGGTTCAGTAAGTTATAAAACGAATGAGGTATGGATGAAGGGGTTGAGTAAGTCATAAAATGAATATAGGGTGAATGAAGGGTTTAAATAAGTCATAAAAAGAATGAGGAGTGAATGAAAGGCTTTAGTAAATCATAACATGAATGAGGGGTGAATGAAGAGCTTCAGTAAGTCATAAAATGAATGATGAGTGGATGAAGTGGTTCAGTAAGTCATGAACTGAATGAGGTGTGGATGAAGGGGTTCAGTAAGTCATAAAATAAATAAGGGGTGAATGAAGGGGTTCAGTAAGTCATAAAATGAATGAGGAATACATGAAGATGATCCACTCGTCATTCATTTTATGACTTTTTGAACCCCACAAAAGTCAGTAACAAGATGAATGAGGAGTGAATGAAGGGCTTCAGTAGGTCAAAATGAATGAGGTGTGGATGATGGCTTCAGTAAGTCATAAAATAAACGAGGCTTGAATGAAGGGCTTCAATAAGTCATAAAATGAATGGGGTGTGAATGAAGGGGTTCAGTAAGTCATAAAATAAATGAGGCTTGAATTAAGGGCTTCAATAAGTCATAAAATGAATGGGGTGTCAATGAATGGGTTCAATAAGTCATAAAATGAATGAGAGATGGATGAAGGCTTTCTATAAGTAATAACAGTAATAAAGAATAATAATACGAAGGTAGGATAAAAGTGGTCTGTTACCCTAAAATTGATGAGGGATGTATGATGGGATGTCAGCCATAAAATATAAGACAAATGGTGAAAGCGATTGCTAGACATTTCAAAATTTGACAGACTAATTCTGGTTGTCGCCCAAATTGCAGTGGCCAGCTTCAAATCGAAATTCCAAAAGTCGGGGGGGGGGGGGGGGGGGGCTTGCTTGAAGCAAAAATATTTACCATGCTGTTCTTAAAGGAAACGGTAATCACTGCCAAGTCCTTTGTTTTCTTTTTTTAAATTTAGATGTGATTTCATCTCTTGGAATTGGCAACACTGTATTCAATCGTTTTTCCTCATTGCAGAACCAACATATATACGTGTTTAATCTGTGATAAGGGGTTGGGGGGGTAGGAAGTAGTCACAAAACTAACCATTAGTGTAGAGATAATCAGAATATACATATTGGATCTTGGGGCTGGAGTGGCTCAGTCGGTAGCGCGCCAGGCTCGTAATCTGTAGTTCCCTGGTTCGAGTCCCAGCTGGGTCAGCGTTGAGATTTATCTCCGCAAAACTCCCCGCCCTGCCCACGGTCAGTAGGGGACACCGATGGGCTTGGAAAGGCCGCCGTCCGTCGGATGGGACGTTAAGCCGTGTCCCCGTGTGTGGTAGAGCCATAGCCGTGTGTAGAACACGCTGGATGACCTTGACGGGAGGCTACAATCTGTCTCCCAACAGCTGTTCCAGTGGGTCCCCTCCCCCAACATTCTCTGAGCCTTTGGGGTCCATGTGACCTGGCCATTTAGCCCATGGTGTGCAAAAAAGTGCCGCTCAGAGGTAAAACAACCCAACCCATATTGGATCTTAAAAATGACTTCCGGCACAGTTCAAATAGTTTAAAATATAACCTTAGTAGGATATCCTGCAACACCTGCATTACATGGTGACTTCTTAGAGAAGGTGTTAAAATGTTTCTAGTCCAACCACCGTAACTTTTATTGTTCCAAGTTTCTGAAAGATTGACTAAGTCTTCTTTGAGAGCTCCTTTATGTTCTTGAATCTATTCAATCCATCAGTCTATCGATCTTTTTGTGTATGTGATCTTCGAGATTCTTTCTGACGTGAGTATTTAATCAAAGGTGGAAAAAAGTCAAAAATCTCTTTTTCAAGAATAAATCAAGCAATTCAAGGACAATAAAGAATCCCAGCCTGACAATCTTAACATTAAAGAAGGAAGCGTTCATTGCGAGCACAGGGGGTTGAACCGAACCTATCTCTCATTTGACGTAACACTACAAGACACAAAAACGAACAACTTAGAAAGAATTTGTTAGGAAGAGATTTTCCAATTTACTAGAGAGCAATGTTGAGCAAATAGGAGACAGTCTCTGTGCTGTTCGTTCGTTGTATTGTTTACCACGCGGTTCTTTCAGGAGAAATGTTTTAGCAGACACGTGATTGGAACAGACAAGTTAAATCGAATAAATACTAGGTCTTAGTAATCAATAACGTAGGAAAGGAAAGCGTTGAGAAACTGATCAATATGGTTAGGGTTCAGTTCTTTCTAATGGTTGATTTTGGGGGTAGAATAAATCGGTTTAATTTCTCTGGAAGTTGTGTAATGGATATTAAGGTTGTTTTAACTCTGTGAGGCACTTTTTACACACAATGGGCTAAATGGACAGGTCACAAAGACCCCGAGGGCTGAGAGAAGATTTGGGATAGGGAACCCACTGGATAGCTGTTAGGAGACAGATGGTAGTCTCCCGTCGAGGCCATCCAGTGTGTCCTTTAACGTGCACAGGGTATGGCTCTACCGTACACGGGGCCACGGCTTAACAACCCATCCATCGATGGCCTTTCCAAGGCCATCAGTGTCCCTTAATGACCGTGGTCAGGGCAGGGAGTTTTGCGGAGAAAAATCTCAACGCTGGCCCAGTCGGGAACTCGAATCTGGGAATTGCAGATTGTGAGCCTGGCTGGCTACGGACTCAGATAACCCACTCTCGCAAGGAAACAAGAAACTTGATATCCTTAATTTCAGACGGTAGCGCGCCAGGCTCGTAATCTGTAGTTCCCAGGTTCGAGTCCCAGCTGGGTCAGCGTTGAGATTTATCTCCGCAAAACTCCCCGCCCTGCCCACGGTCAGTAGGGGACACCGATGGGCTTGGAAAGGCCGCCGTCCGTAGGATGGGACGTTAAGCCGTGGCCCCGTGTGCGGGAGAGCCATACCCTGTGCACGTTAAAGAACACACTGGATGGCCTTAACGGGAGGCTACCATCTGTCTCCCAACAGCTGTTCCAGTGGGTCCCCTCCCCCAACCTTCTCTGAGCCTTCGGGGTCCATGTGACCTGGCCATTTAGCCCATTGTGTGCAAAAAAGTGCCGCTCAAAGGTAAAACCACCCAACCCAGTGGGTCCCCTCCCCCAACTTTTTCTCTGAGCCTTCGGGGTCCTTGAGACCTGGCCATTTAGCCCATGGTGTGCAATAAAGTCCCGCTCAGAGGTAAAACAACCCAACACAACCCAACACAACCTTAATTTCAGAAGCTGACGAAACACGCTTTGTATTGCGCAGTTCGCCAATAATGTTGATATTAAACGAAGAGATGAGGAACAATTCTTAAGTATATCATGTAGATAAAAAGAGACTATATTAATATGGCCGTGGACCCCACAAAAAAGACCTACATAGTCAATACTGAATACAGTTGAAATCAGTTTTCCTAAAACCTTCAGGAATAGGGACAGGCCAAGAATGTGGCGGTGAACCTTATCCAAAGGGTGACTATGAAAAAAACAATTCACCTTCTTGAGGTATTCTTGGCTTCATCTGTCGATAGAGGAGACAGTTGCTCATCGAAAGATGGAATAGATCAAAGAATAAGAGCACGTTAAGTGTTTTTAAGAGGTCGTAGGTTCGGATCATTCTCGTGCCATCGCTCGATTTTTTAAAACAGCTTGTTAAATTGTTTTAAGGTCAAGGAGAGTAGCTTAGAGTTAGTATTACTATATATGTTTGTATCACTTATTATTTGACCCGTTCTAAGACAGTTAATTTTCACAGTGACATTAGTGTTGAGCGATTTGTAAGATGACTTTAGCCTTGAAGCGATTCATGCTATGACTTTAGTCTTGCAGCGATTCATGCTATGACTTTAGTCTTGCAGCGATTCTTGCGATGACTTTAGTCTTGCAGCGATTCATGCGATGACTTTAGTCTTGTAACGATTCATGAGATGACTTTATTCTTGTAGCGATTCATGCGATGACTCTAGTCTTGTTGCGATTCATGCGATGACTTTAGTCTTGTAGCGATTCATGAGATGACTTTAGTCTTGTAGCGATTCATGAGATGACTTTAGTCTTGTAGCGATTCATGAGATGACTTTAGTCTTGTAGCGATTCATGAGATGACTTTAGTCTTGTAGCTATTCATAAGATGACTTTAGTCTTGTAGCGATTCATGCGATGACTCTAGTCTTGTTGCGATTCATGAGATGACTTTAGTCTTGTAGCGATTCATGCGATGACTTTAGTCTTGTTGCGATTCATGAGATGACTTTAGTCTTGTAGCGATTCATGAGATGACTTTAGTCTTGTAGCGATTCATGAGATGACTTTAGTCTTGTAGCGATTCATGAGATGACTTTAGTCTTGTAGCGATTCATAAGATGACTTTAGTCTTGTAGCGATTCATGAGATGACTTTAGTCTTGTAGCGATTCATAAGATGACTTTAGTCTTGTAGCGATTCATGCGATGACTCTAGTCTTGTTGCGATTCATGAGATGACTTTAGTCTTGTAGCGATTCATGCTATGACTTTAGTCTTGTAGCGATTCATGCTATGACTTTAGTCTTGTAGCGGATTCATGCTATGACTTTAGTCTTGTAGCGGATTCATGCTATGACTTTAGTCTTGTAGCGATTCATGCGATGACTTTAGTCTTGTAGCGATTCATGCGATGACTTTAGTCTTGTAGCGATACATGAGATAACTTTAGTCTAGTAGCGATTCATGAGATAACTTTAGTCTAGTAGCGATTCATGAGATAACTTTAGTCTAGTAGCGATTCATGAGATAACTTTAGTCTAGTAGCGATTCATGAGATGACTTTAATAGCGATTCATGCAATGACTTTAGTTTTGTTGCGACTTTGTAAGATGATTTTAGTGTCTTGTAGTAATTTATGCGATGACTTAATCTTATAGCAATTTTCTACGATTTTGATCTTGAAATAATTTATACGATGACTTTAGGCTTGTAGCAATTTGTACGGTGTCTTTTGTCTTATAATGATTTCGTGCGACGACTTTAGTGTGCTGTAGTAATTCGTGTGATGACTTTAGTTTTGCAGTAATTTTGTAGTGACTAATTTTGCAATAACTTGTAGGATGACATTAGCTTTGTAGCGATTTTGTGCGATGACTTTAGTTTTGTAGCGATTTTGTACATGACTTTAGTCTTGTAGCGATTTTGCAAAAAGATTAGCTTTCTAGCCATTTTGCGAGATAACTTTAGTATTTTGTAGTAATTCGTGCGATGATTTTAGTCTGCTATCAATTTTGTACGATACTTTAATCTTGAAATAACTTATATGATGATTTTATCTTGTAGCGATTTGCACGATGACTTTAATCTTCTAGTAATTTTGCAAAATGATTGTAACTTGTAGCTATTTTGTAAGATGATTTTAGTGTCTTTAATATTTCGAGCGATGACTTTACTCGTGTAGCGACTTGTACGATGACCTTAGTCTTGTAGAAACTCATACGACAACTTTTGTCTTATAACAACTTTTACGATGACAGTCTTTCAACAACTTATACGATTATATTGATCTTGTAGTAACTTGCATGATGACATTAATCATTTAGCAATTTGTACCACGACTTAACTCTGCAAAACACTCTGAATTCCCATTTGACTGGGGGCGGGGGTGGCTCAGTCGGTAGCGCGCCAGGCTCGTAATCTGTAGTTCCCAGATTCGAGTCCCAGCTGGGTCAGCGTTGAGATTTATCTCCGCAAAATTCCTCGCCCTGCCCATGGTCAGTAGGGGACACCGATGGGCTTGGAAAGACCGCCGTCCGTCGGATGGGACGTTGAGCCGTGGCCCCGTGTGCGGGAGAGCCATACCCTGTGCACGTTAAAGAACACGCTGGATGGCCTTGACGGGAGGCTACCATCTGTCTCCCAACAGCTGTTCCAGTGGGTCCCCTCCCCCAACCTTCTCTGAGCCTTCGGGGTCCTTGTGGCCTGGCCATTTAGCCCATGGTGTGCAAAAAAGTGCCGCTCAGAGGTAAAACAACCCAACCCATTTGACTGAGAGTGTTAGATTTCTTTTGTCAACGTACTGTACACGTATCTCAACCTTTTAAATTTCTACTCCTATACCATCAGACACACCACAACCTATAAATAGACAAAATAAAACTCTGTACCTTAATTCTCTTTTTTCTTTTCCTCCGACCTCAACACACTTTTACTTTCTGCGAAATTAGGGTCATTTTTTATGTGTGTATGTGTTCAAGTGCCGCACTGCTTCGAGAAATAATCCCATCCTCTCTTTAAACTCTTCTTCATTCACTCAATGAAGAAGAGTTTAAAGAGCGCATTTCCAACTAACCTCCGATTAAGCGAACAATAGTTCCAACTCTCTTCTCCAAAAGTCATCATATTTTTAACCCTAATTGTAGCATTTCTTGCCTGATGTATAGGCGCCAGTGAAAACAACATGGAAGGAAAGTAATGAAGAAAAAAAGATTACCTCCCCGCCTTTCCTTCCGTGACGTCATCGCAGCATCACCCCCCCCTCCCTTTTTTTATTCTCCTCGCGGGGCCCGCTGCCAGGTGCAGAGACAGCGTAGCGAAGAGCATCTTGTTGTGGGCCAACGTTGAGTCAGAGCCAACAGCAAAGTCGTGCACGGGACAGCGCGAAGCACCTATCAGTTGGCTCTGTGTCGCGAGAGAGAGGTTAGGGTGGGTCGCGGAAGTGAGGAGGAACCGGGGAGGGGGGGGGGGAGGTGAGACATGTACTATTCTCAGTTTGGTACCTAGAATCAGAGATGTAGGTAGAAGCAGTTAATGAGCATAGAATCGCTTTTACATCGCCGTCTCGATTGTCTTTTGGTGATGCTGAAAACAAAGAGCTGATGGAGATTAAAGAGATCATTTTGAGTTGATAGGATTTTTAAGAGATCGGACTGTTTTGGAAATGAGGACGATGATCACTATTTAAGAAAATGAAGAGAGGTTGGGTGATGCTGAAAACAAAGAGTTGATGGAGATTAAAGAGATCATTTTGAGTTGAGAGGATTTTTAAGAGATCGGACTGTTTTGGAAATGAGAACGATGATCACGATTAAAGAAAATGAAGAGAGGTTGGGTGATGCTGAAAACAAAGAGTTGATGGAGATTAAAGAGATCATTTTGAGTTGAGAGGATTTTTAAGAGATCGGACTGTTTTGGAAATGAGGACGATGATCACGATTTAAGAAAATGAAGAGAGGTTGGGTGATGCTGAAAACAAAAAGCTGATGGAGATTAAAGAGATCATTTTGAGTTGAGAGGATTAGTAAGAGATCGGACTGTTTTGGAAATGAGGACGATGATCACGATTTAAGAAAATGAAGAGAGGTTGGGTGATGCTGAAAACAAAGAGCTGATGGAGATTAAAGAGATCATTTTGAGTTGAGAGGATTTTTAAGAGATCGGACTGTTTTGGAAATGAGGACGATGATCACGATTTAAGAAAATGAAGAGAGGTTGGGTGATGCTGAAAACAAAAAGCTGATTGAGATTAAAGAGATCATTTTGAATTGAGAGGATTAGTAAGAGATCGGACTGTTTTGGAATGTGGACGATGATCACGATTTAAGAAAATGAAGAGAGGTTGGGTGATGCTGAAAACAAAAAGCTGATGGAGATTAAAGAGATCATTTTGAGTTGAGAGGATTAGTAAGAGATCGGACTGTTTTGGAAATGAGGACGATGATCACGATTTAAGAAAATGAAGAGAGGTTGGGTGATGCTGAAAACAAAAAGCTGATTGAGATTAAAGAGATCATTTTGAATTGAGAGGATTAGTAAGAGATCGGACTGTTTTGGAATGTGGACGATGATCACGATTTAAGAAAATGAAGAGAGGTTGGGTGATGCTGAAAACAAAAAGCTGATGGAGATTAAAGAGATCATTTTGAGTTGAGAGGATTAGTAAGAGATCGGACTGTTTTGGAAATGAGGACGATGATCACGATTTAAGAAAATGAAGAGAGGTTGGGTGATGCTGAAAACGAAAAGCTGATGGAGATTAAAGAGATCATTTTGAGTTGAGAGGATTAGTAAGAGATCGGACTGTTTTGGAAATTAGGACGATGATCACGATTTAAGAAAATGAAGAGAGGTTGGGTGATGCTGAAAACAAAAAGCTGATGGAGATTAAAGAGATCATTTTGAGTTGAGAGGATTAGTAAGAGATCGGACTGTTTTGGAAATGAGGACGATGATCACGATTTAAGAAAATGAAGAGAGGTTGGGTGATGCTGAAAACAAAAAGCTGATGGAGATTAAAGAGATCATTTTGAGTTGAGAGGATTAGTAAGAGATCGGACTGTTTTGGAAATGAGGACGATGATCACGATTTAAGAAAATGAAGAGAGGTTGGGTGATGCTGAAAACAAAAAGCTGATTGAGATTAAAGAGATCATTTTGAATTGAGAGGATTAGTAAGAGATCGGACTGTTTTGGAATGTGGACGATGATCACGATTTAAGAAAATGAAGAGAGGTTGGGTGATGCTGAAAACAAAAAGCTGATGGAGATTAAAGAGATCATTTTGAGTTGAGAGGATTAGTAAGAGATCGGACTGTTTTGGAAATGAGGACGATGATCACGATTTAAGAAAATGAAGAGAGGTTGGGTGATGCTGAAAACGAAAAGCTGATGGAGATTAAAGAGATCATTTTGAGTTGAGAGGATTAGTAAGAGATCGGACTGTTTTGGAAATTAGGACGATGATCACGATTTAAGAAAATGAAGAGAGGTTGGGTGATGCTGAAAACAAAAAGCTGATGGAGATTAAAGAGATCATTTTGAGTTGAGAGGATTAGTAAGAGATCGGACTGTTTTGGAAATGAGGACGATGATCACGATTTAAGAAAATGAAGAGAGGTGTTTTTGCTCTATATCCTGCACTTTTGTGCACATAACTGGATAAATGGCCAGATCAAAAGGAATGGGTTCTTTTATCTGTGAGCGGTACTCCTTTCTTCTACACAATGGGCTAAATGGCCAGGTCACAAGGACCCCGAGAGCTCAGACAAGGTTTCGGGAAGGGGACGCATTGTACAATTGTTTAGGAGACCGATGGAGGCTGATGATGAGAACATTAACACCATCCAGCGTGGGGCTGGGGTGGCTCAGTCGGTAGCGCGTCAGGCTCGTAATCAGTAGTTCCCAGGTTCGAGTCCCAGCTGGGTCTGCGTTGAGATTTATCTCAACGCTGACCTCAACTGAAGTGATTTAGAAACAACTCGATTCTAGCCATTTCCTCAACTAAAGTGATTTAGAGGCTAACTCGAATCTAGCCATTTCCTCAATTAAAGTGATTTAGAGACAACTCGAATCTAGCCATTCCCTCAACTGAAATGATTTAGAAACAACTCGAATCTAGCCATTTCCTCAACTAAAATGATTTAGAAACAACTAGAATCTAGCCATTTCGTCAACTAAAGTGATTTAGAGGCTAACTCGAATCTAGCCATTTCCTCAACTAAAGTGATTTAGAGGCTAACTCGAATCTAGCCATTTCCTCAATTAAAGTGATTTAGAGACAACTCGAATCTAGCCATTTCCTCAACTAAAATGATTTAGAAACAACTCGAATCTAGCCATTTCCTCAACTAAAATGATTTAGAAACAACTCGAATCTAGCCATTTCCTCAACTAAAATGATTTAGAAACAACTCTAATCTAGCCATTTCCTTAACTAAAGTGATTTAGAAACAACTCGAATCTAGCCATTTCCTCAACTAAAATGATTTAGAAACAACTCGATTCTAGCCATTTCCTCAAGTAAAATGATTTAGAAACAACTCGAATCTAGCCATTTCCTCAACTAAAATGATTTAGAAACAACTCGAATCTAACCATTTCCTCAACTAAAGTGATTTGGAAACAATTCGCATCTAGCCATTTCCACAACTGAAGTGATTTAGAGACTAACTCGAATCTAGCCGTTTCCTCAGCTAAAGTAGCCTATAAACTAACTCGAACATTAATTGATTCGCTCACGGCGCCATCTATGTCTGTCATCGACAACCAAGTTGTTAAAAAACGTTGTCCTGACGTGCAAAAAACGCGTGTCGCATATTCTCTTGGAATACGCCTCAAAGTTTTCTACACAGAATTGATTTAAACCAAACTCTCAACTGTTATTTACGCTATCAGAGAAAATGATTTAGGCTCTGAAAAATTACAAAAAAATTTTTACTGGCTTTTTGGTTTGGGGTAGAAAAGCTTTGTGACTTTTTCAATGAATTTTTGTAATCCGTTGTCAAATACAAAAGACAAGATCATTGCCACAATGAAAAATAAAACAACGTGGTTACATGAGGTTAAGTTACATTATTTTAATCTAATTCATATTAATCTTAAAAAAAATGTTTTTATTTTCGATTTTCCGCGAAAGATTTCATCTTTGACGTAATCAAAAAAATGAACGTTGTATCTAGAGAGTTATAATCTTTATTTAAATGCATTTTCATTTCGCAGTTCGAATTTATGCAGAAACGTTCCGTCAAAGAATTATTCTGAAATAAAAGATATTGCTTAATACACGAAATTCTATGTGCCATTGTTTCAAATGCACATTTTCCGGGTTGGGTGGTTTTACCTCTGAGCGGCACTTTTTTGCACATCATGGGCTAAATGGCCAGGTCACATGGACCACAGAAGGCTCAGAGAATGTTGGGGGAGGGGACCCACTGGAACAGCTGTTGGGAGAGAGACAGATGTTAGCCTCCCGTCAAGGTCATCCAGCGTGTTCTTTAACGTTGAGTTGTTCCTCTGAGCGGCACTTTTTTGCACATCATGGGCTAAATGGCCAGGTCACATGGACCCCCGAAGGCTCAGAGAAGGTTGGGGGAGAGGACCCACTAGAACAGCTGTTGAGAGACAGATGGTTGCCTTCCGTCAAGGCCATCCAGCGTGTTCTTTAACGCGCACAGGATACGTCTCTCCCACACACGGGACCACGGCTTAACGTCCCATCCGATAGACGGCGGCCTTTCCAAGCCCATCGGTGTCCCCTACTGACCGTGGGCAGGACGGGGAATTTTGCGGAGATAAATCTCAACGCTGATCCAGCTGGGACTCGAACCTAGGAACTACAGATTACGAGCCTGGCGCGCTACCGACTGAGCCACCCCCGCCCCTAAATTAAAGGGTGGATGTCATATTTTAAGTTGAGTAGATGAAAATGGAATGTTAAGTACTTAATTTTACCACGCTATATCAGAGGATCAATTTATTTTGTAGAAAATGTTGTGTTACATTTAAGTGAATTATATCAGAGTTTCAATTTATTTTGTAAAGAAATGTTAAGTGTTACATTTAGGTGTGTTATAGCTGAGGTTAATTTATCTTGCAGGAAATGTTAGGTATTAAGTTACGGTACCTATAAGAGAAGTCTAATTGGTCTTGAAAAAAAAAATGTTTAATATTATACTGTCCAAAGTAAACGACGTTGCCCGGGAAAATGGGGGCGGGGGTGGCTCAGTCGGTAGCGCTCCAGGCTCGTAATCTGTAGTTCCCAGGTTCGAGTCCCAGCTGGATCAGCGTTGAGATTTATCTCCGCAAAATTCCCCGCCCTGCCCACGGTCAGTAGGGGGCACCGATGGGCTGGGAAAGGCCGCCGTCCGTCGGATGGGACGTTAAGCCGTGACCCCGTGTGCGGGAGAGCCATACCCTGTGCACGTTAAAGAACACGCTGGATGGCCTTGACGGGAGGCTACCATCTGTCTTCCAACAGCTGTTCCAGTGGGTCCCCTCCCCCAACCTTCTCTGAGCCTTCGGGGTCCTTGTGACCTGGCCATTTAGCCCATTGTGTGCAAAAAAGTGCCGCTCAGAGGTAAAACAACCCAACGTTAAAGAACACGCTGGATGGCCTTGACGGGAGGCTACCATCTGTCTCCCACCAGCTGTTCCAGTGGGTCCCTTCCCCCAACATTCTCTGAGCCTTCGGGGTCCATGTGACCTGGCCATTTAGCCCATGGTGTGCAAAAAAGTGCCGCTCAGAGGTAAAACAACCCAACCCTTTAATTTATCAGAGATTGGCCGGAAATAAATATATTTGAATGTCCTTTCCTTCAATATCCTTTAACGTTGCTATGCAACAAACATTCCCGATGCTGCCATTCAAACCAAGCAAAATAATTCAAATTATCTGAATCAACAGGATTTACGCGATTTCACATCTTTAATTCGAAGTTGCAAATGCAGTATAAAGCTTTCCTAGCTGTGACTCCAGGGATTATCAGAGGATAGTTCATTAGTGACGGAAATGAGCAACATCAAGGAAATTAGTAGTACTCTCACTTAATTCCAAGTACAACTCAGACTAATTGCAAGCAATGGCTCGATTCAAAGCAATTCGATTTTTATAATCAATGACGACAGACAAAACAATTAGCTTCAGTCTACAGACTAAGGTTTTAAATAAATAGTTAAAGATTTGTGTAGCTGAAGGACGTTTATACCAATGAACTAGAAATAAACTAACAATAAAATAAATTTTGAGAAATAATCTCTATGATTTAAGTTGGGTTGGGTTATTTTACCTCTGAGCGGCACTTTTTTGCACACCATGGGCTAAATGGCCAGGTCACATGGACCCCGACGGCTCAGAGAAGGTTGGGGGAGGGGACACACTGGAACAGCTGCTGGGAGACAGATGGTAGCCTCCCGTCAAGGCCATCGAGAGTGTTCTTTAACGTTGGATTGTTTTACCTCTGAGAGGCACTTTTTTTTGCACACCATGGGCTAAATGGCCAGGTCACATGGACCCCAAAGGCTCAGAGAAGGTTGGGGGAGGGGACCCACTAGAATAGCTGTTGGGAGACAGATGGTAGCCTCCCGTCAAGGCCATCCAACGTGTTCTTTAACGTTGGATTGTTTTACCTCTGAGCGGCACTTTTTTTTGCACACCATGGGCTAAATGGCCAGGTCACATGGACCCCGAAGGTTCAGAGAAGGTTGGGGGAGGGGACCCACTGGAACAGCTGTTGGGAGACAGATGGTAACCTCCCGTCAAAGCCATCCAGCCTGTTCTTTAACGTGCACAGAGTATGGCTCTCCCGACGGTGGGTGTACACATGGCTTAACGTCCCATTCGACGGAAGGCGACCTTTCCAAGCCCATCGGTTTCCAACCTACTGACCGTGGGCAGGGAGGGGAATTTTGAGGAGATAAATCTCAACGCTGACCCAGCTGGGACTCGTACCTGGGAACTACAGATTACGAGACTGCCGCGATACCGACTGAGCCACCCCCGCCTCCCCGTGTGCAAAGTCCCAGATGGTCCGTCGTCCTCAACATGGCAGCTCAAGTTGTTGTTTCTAGCCGCTTTACTGAGGGAAAAGTCGGGTGGCTGGAAGAAAATGGAGACAGATAGTTACGTCGAACCCGGGATTGCAAAATTCCGGGTACGACAGAACTTCTGATGCTGATGGTCGGAATCTGCATCAGAATTGCAGATGAACTTCTGATGCTGATGGTCGGATTCTGCATCAGAATTATAGATGAACTTCTGATGCTGATGGTCGGATTCTGCATCAGAATTGCAGATGAATTTCTGATGCTGATGGTCGGATTCTGCATCAGAATTGCAGATGAACTTCTGATGCTGATGGTCAGATTCTGCATCAGAATTGCAGATGAACTTCTGATGCTGATAGTCGGAATCTGCATCAGAATTGCAGATGAACTTCTGATGCTGATGGTCGGAATCTGCATCAGAACTGCAGATGAACTTCTGATGCTGATGGTCGGATTCTGCATCAGAATTGCAGATGAACTTCTGATGCTGATGGTCGGATTCTGCATCAGAATTGCAGATGAACTTCTGATGCTGATGGTCGGAATCTGCATCAGAATTGCAGATGAACTTCTGATGCTGATGGTCGGAATCTGCATCAGAATTGCAGATGAACTTCTGATGCTGATGGTCGGAATCTGCATCAGAACTGCAGATGAACTTCTGATGCTGATGGTCGGATTCTGCATCAGAATTGCAGATGAACTTCTGATGCTGATGATCGGATTCTGCATCAGAATTGCAGATGAACTTCTGATGTTGATGGTCGGATTCTGCATCAGAATTGCAGATGAACTTCTGATGCTGATGGTCAGATTCTGCATCGGAATTTCAGATGAACTTCTGATGCTGATGGTCGGAATCTGCATCAGAATTGCAGATGAACTTCTGATGCTGATGGTCGGATTCTGCATCAGAATTGCAGATGAACTTCTGATGCTGATGGTCGGAATCTGCATCAGAATTGCAGATGAACTTCTGATGCTGATGGTCGGATTCTGCATCAGAATTGCAGATGAACTTCTGATGCTGATGGTCAGATTCTGCATCGGAATTTCAGATGAACTTCTGATGCTGATGGTCGGAATCTGCATCAGAATTGCAGATGAACTTCTGATGCTGATGGTCGGATTCTGCATCAGAATTGCAGATGAACTTCTGATGCTGATGGTCGGAATCTGCATCAGAATTGCAGATGAACTTCTGATGCTGATGGTCAGAATCTGCATTAGAACTTCTGATGGTCGACAGTTTTGCGAAGACCGTGGAACTCGAACCTGGGATCTGCTGAGTACGAATCGTTATCAGGCAAAGAAAATAATTTTTGAAGGTTACGTACAACTTACCAATATCTGGCTGGTAAAATTCCTAATTTTTTTGTATTATTCTTATTATTATTATAACATAACATACAGAAATACACGAGGACAATAAACACACGATGCACAACACTTTGTCAAATACAATATCAATACAACACTTTACAAAGAACAGAGGAACAATAAAAGCACAAAACTAAGTTGGGTTGTTTTACCTTTGAGCGGCACTTTTTTGCACACCATGGGCTAAATGACCAGGTCACATGGACCCCGAAGGCTCAGAGAAGGTTGGGGGAGAGGACCCACTGGAACAGCTGTTGGGAGACAGATGGTAGTCTCCCGTCAAGGCTATCCAGCGTGTTCTTTAACGTGCACAGGGTATGGCTCTTCTACACACGGGACCACGGCTTAACGTCCCATCCGATGGACGGCGGCCTTTCGAAGCCCATTGGTGTCCCCTACTGACCGTGGGCAGGGCGGGGAATTTTGCGGAGATAAATCTCAACGCTGACCCAGCTGGGACTCGAACCTGGGAACTACAGATTACGAGCCTGGCGCGCTACCGACTGAGCCACCCCCGCCCCAAACTAAGTAAAATCATCAATAAGTATATGTGAACAACAAAGAAGCTTTCGAGCTCTTCCCGGTTATAAAAAAAATTAATTGATTTTTGTTAAAGAAATTAAAATAAAAAATAAAAAATATAAATTATCACGAGTGGTGTGGGTATGCAGCTTTACCAAATATCAGTTTATGATATATATATTTTTTAAGCCATTTTCGGAAAAGCTAAAAAAAAATTTAAAAAATTTATTCCTTTTTTTTTTTCGATGAAACAACAATTCTTTAAGAAAACTAAAATACATCAGAAAGGTAAAAATAATCAAAAGCTCGTAAATCATGTTATCGTAAAATAGTTTTTCAGAAAAAAAAATGGTTAATTAAAAACTGACCTCAAGTTCACATCTGGTGTCTGTCCTATTGATCACACGTATGCCTTTAATACCTTTACTCCGAAGTAAGAAGATTTTTCCGCTAAATATGAATAATAGCGTAGCTAACAACAAGAGAGTCTTATGCATAATTCATTTTTTCTAAGGGGTGGGGGTGGGGGTGGCTCAGTCGGTAGCGCGCCAGGCTCGTAATCTGCAGTTCCCAGGTTCGAGTTCCCAGCCGGGTCAGCGTTGAGATTTATCTCCGCAAAACTCCCCGCCCTGCCCACGGTCAGTAGAGGGCACCGATGGGCTTGGAAAGGCAGCCATCCGTCTGATGGGACGTTAAGCCGTGGCCCGTGTGCGGGAGAGCCATACCCTGTGCACGTTAAAGAACACGCTGGATGGCCTTGACGAGAGGCTACCATCTGTCTCCCAATAGCTATTCCAGTGGGTCCCCTCCCCCAACCTTCTCTGAGCCTTTGGGGTCCTTGTGACCTGCCATTTAGCCCAAGGTGTGCGAAAACGTGCCACTGAGAGGTAAAACAACCCAACTCTTATTTTTTTTCTAACAATTTTTCAAATTTCTCTTATACAAGTCTGATGTGTTTATATATTTATACACAACACAGTAACATTAAAACCATCTTCTGCAAACACATAAACGAAACGCTACCTCTGTATTACCTATAGATATATTTACACCGTACATAAATAGCCTACGAATTCCTTCTAATCTTACCTTAAAAAAAGGAAAGACATGTAAATAAGCTCTCTCTTATAAGGAAGATTTTACAAGAGCATTTTATATTGCGTCTCAATTGCCCTGGGCTTTATGCAAATGAAACGGATTTTATCAAAAGACTAAGGAAACAAACTTGTTTATAAATATCATACAAAGAAAGGCAGAATAATAATATAGATACATAGAAAAATAAAATGCACTTACATGTGCAATAATTCATGAAATGCATTATTCAGAAGTGTTTCACGAACTGCATTATCTCTCTGTTAAGCTCTCTGTCGTGTTTCAGAAATCCTGTTACAATTCTCTTGATGTTTCTGAAATATTCTTTTTTTTTATCGTAGCTGATGGACGTTGATGTTCGACGCTTCTGTCGATTCTTTGCCTAATGAAAGGCCCGAGCACGTTTCATTGGCATATTTCCAAATCTTAACGAGATTTCTTCTTTGATGTTTCATAATAGTTTGATGAATTTCATTTCTTCGACTTTTCTTCAGGTAAAATAAAAAAATATTCAATTATCGTTCATTTTATTTTTTTTTTTCGTCTCCTTTTTTTTTGTGAAAAAAAAAAATTAGCCCGTGTTGTTTTTACAGATTCTATGGATATCTCGCAAGGGTCGTAATCTGCAGTTCCCAAGTTCGAGTCCCAAGTGCGTCGGAATTGAGATTTGTCTCCGTTAACCACAATTAAGTGTGCCATTATCAATTTGCCCTCAGTGATAAAGGAGACACCGAGTAGTATCCGTCGGATGTGACATTAAGCCGTGGCTCCGTGTTCAGGAGAGCCATATCTTGTGCACATTAATAACACTCTGGATTCACTTGACGGGAAGCTTCTATCTGTCTCCTAATAATTGTCCAGTGAGCACTTTATTTAGTCCAACCTTCCTTGAACCTTCGGGAGTCCTTGAGACTTGGCCATTTAGCCCATTTTATGCAGCCATAATTGGCCAATGGGAACCTTGGTCAATATTGGCCATTTGAAATCTTAGAGTTCGGGGTCCTTGTGACCTGGCCATTTGAAATCTTAGAGCACGAGGTCCTTGTAACCTGGCCATTTAGCCCATTTTATGCAGCTGTAAATTGGTCAATGGGAACCATGGCCAATATTGGCCATTTGAAATTTTAGAGCTCGGGATCCTTGTGACCTGGCCATTTAGCCCATTTTATGCAGCTGTAAATTGGCCAATGGGAACCTTGGCCAATATTGGCCATTTGAAATTTTAGACCTCGGGATACTTCTGACCTGGCCATTTATCCCATTTTATGCAGCTATAAATTGGCCAATGGGAACCTTGGCCAATATTGTCTATTTGAAATCTTAGAGCTCGGGTCCTTGTGACCTGGCCATTTAGCCCATTTTATGCAGCTATAAATTGGCCAATGGGAACCTTGGCCAATATTGGCCATTTGAAATCTTAGAGCTCGGGTCCTTGTAACCTGGCCATTTAGCCCATTGTTCGCGCAGAAGTGTCGTTCAGATGTAGAAACACGCTGGTGAATTTTCTGTACACAATCCACTCATCATAAGCGGAAGTTCCGTTCCCGGACCGGAAATCACCTCGTATGTCGAAAATGCGCAAAATTGGAAGTGTATAACATATAAACTTTTAAAATTAGCTACAGTATTATTACACCTACTTTTCTTACATTCATGTTAAGGGGAATAACTAACTATCTATCTGTTCATTTGATTAAAATATTTTACTCCAAAAACTTAAACGTTTCAGTAAGAATTACAATGCAGGAGATTTTGAAATAATGAACCTTATGTATCGATTGGCTGGATCCTTGTTTAAGGTGATTGGCAGGAGTCACGGCAGACCTGGGTCGTCTATATCAGATGACTCATGCGATGACGGAGGTGGTCTTCGTAAAGTCAGATGCCAGTTTTCCATCTGAAGTTAAGGTTGGATTGGGTTGTTTTACCTCTGAGCGGCACTTTTTTGCACACCATGGGCTAAATGGCCAGGTCACATGGACCCCGAAGGCTCAGAGAAGGTTGGGGGAGGGGACCCACTGGAACAGCTGTTGGGAGACAGATGGTAGTCTCCCGTCAAGGCCATCCAGTGTGTTCTTTAACGTTGGGTTGTTTTACCTCTGAGCGGCACTTTTTTGCACACCATGGGCTAAATGGCCAGGTCACATGGACCCCGAAGGCTCAGAGAAGGTTGGGGGAGGGGACCCACTGGAACAGCTGTTGGGAGACAGATGGTAGTCTCCCGTCAAGGCCATCCAGTGTGTTCTTTAATGTTGGGTTGTTTTACCTCTGAGCGGCACTTTTTTGCACACCATGGGCTAAATGGCCAGGTCACATGGACCCCGAAGGCTCAGAGAAGGTTGGGGGAGGGGACCCACTGGAACAGCTGTTGGGAGACAGATGGTAGTCTCCCGTCAAGGCCATCCAGTGTGTTCTTTAACGTTGGGTTGTTTTACCTCTGAGCGGCACTTTTTTGCACACCATGGGCTAAATGGCCAGGTCACATGGACCCCGAAGGCTCAGAGAAGGTTGGGGGAGGGGACCCACTGGAACAGCTGTTGGGAGACAGATGGTAGTCTCCCGTCAAGGCCATCCAGGGTGTTTTTTAACGTTGGGTTGTTTTACCTCTGAGCGGCACTTTTTTGCACACCATGGGTTAAATGGCCAGGTCACATGGACCCCGAAGGCTCAGAGAAGGTTGGGGGAGGGGACCCACTGGAACAGCTGTTGGGAGACAGATGGTAGTCTCCCGTCAAGGCCATCCAGGGTGTTCTTTAACGTTGAATTGTTTTACCTCTGAGCGGCACTTTTTTGCACACCATGGGCTAAATGGCCAGGTCACATGGACCCCGAAGGCTCAGAGAAGGTTGGGGGAGGGGACCCACTGGAACAGCTGTTGGGAGACAGATGGTAGTCTCCCGTCAAGGCCATCCAGCGTGTTCTTTAACGTTGGGTTGTTTTACCTCTGAGCGGCACTTTTTTGCATACCATGGGCTAAATGGCCAGGTCACATGGACCCCGAAGGCTCAGAGAAGGTTGGGGGAGGGGACCCACTGGAACAGCTGTTGGGAGACAGATGGTAGTCTCCCGTCAAGGCCATCCAGGGTGTTCTTTAACGTTGGGTTGTTTTACCTCTGAGCGGCACTTTTTTGCACACCATGGGCTAAATGGCCAGGTCACATGGACCCCGAAGGCTCAGAGAAGGTTGGGGGAGGGGACCCACTGGAACAGCTGTTGGGAGACAGATGGTAGTCTCCCGTCAAGGCCATCCAGCGTGTTCTTTAACGTTGGGTTGTTTTACCTCTGAGCGGCACTTTTTTGCACACCATGGGCTAAATGGCCAGGTCACATGGACCCCGAAGGCTCAGAGAAGGTTGGGGGAGGGGACCCACTGGAACAGCTGTTGGGAGACAGATGGTAGTCTCCCGTCAATGCCATCCAGTGTGTTCTTTAACGTGCACAGGGTATGGATCTCCCGCACACGGGACCATGGTTTAACGTCCCATCCGACGGACGGCGGCCTTTCCAAGCCCATCGGTGTCCCCTACTGACGTGGGCAGGACGGGGTATTTTGCGGAGATAAATCTCAACGCTGACCCAGCTGGGACTCGAACCTGGGAACTACAGATTATGGCGCGCTACCGACTGAGCCACCCCCGCCCCAACAAATAAAAGTTTGCTATTTAATAACACTCTTCCGTCGAATATATTGCTACTTCCACGTCTCGTAATACGGTCAATTACAAAAGAGTTAGCAAATCACTTCATGTATTCATCTTGGCAATGATGATGACATGCTAATACACCATCAGTGTTGAAGAGAGGTTCCTGACAGTAACAGAAAGGAAATTTGTTGACTCAGAACCACTCCGCGTTGGAATACAATGACAGTTAGCAAGACATGTCGAACAGCTGTCGTCCGTACAATGAAATTTGAGTCCAGCAGGCAAACTTCCAGAGGCGCAAGATACTGTGAGCTACTGTGAAGCAGAGTGCTTTGAAGGACATCGCGAACAATTTATTTCATGAGCAACAAGGTAGTCAAAAATTCACTGTAGGGGAGAGAGAAAAACGTTAATGGGGGGGGGGGGGTTTACTCAACTAAATTTAGGCTGTTTTTTGCTTCCTGTTTCTTATTGTTACTATCAAATAGATGCGTTTCTTTAGATGTTCAGCGAGGGGGGATTTGGCCCAGTCGGTAGCGGGTCAGGCTCGTAATCTGTAATTCCCAAGTTCGAGTTTCATTTGGTTCAGCTTATCACCGTTAAATATTCAGTGATTAGTAGTGTTAAAAAGGGACACTGATGTACTTGGAGACACACACACGTGGTAAACTAGACGCACACACATGGTAGACTAGAGACACAGACATACATGGTAGACTAGAGAGACGCACACACATGGTAGACTAGAGAGACGCACACACATGGTAGACTAGAGAGACACACACACATACATGGTAGACTAGAGACACACACACATGGTAGACTAAGAGACACACACACGGTAGACTAAGGACACACACACACATGGTAGACTAGAGACACACACACACATGGTAGACAAGAGACACACATGGTACACTAGAGACACACCCACATGGTAGACTAGAGACACACATGGTAGACTAGAGAGACACACACATGATAGACTAGAGACACACACACATGGTAGACTAGACACACACATGATAGACTAGAGACACACACGCATGGTAGACTAGACACACACATGATAGACTAGAGACACACACACATGGTAGACTAGACACACACACACACGGAAGACTAAGGACACAGACACACATGGTAGACTAGAGACACACACGGTAGACTAGAGACGAGACACACACGTGGTAGACTAGAGACACACACACACACATGGTAGACTAGAGACACACACGGTAGACTAAGGACACAGACACACATGGTAGACTAGAGACACACATGATAGACTAGAGAGACACACACATGGTAGACTAGAGACACACATGGTAGACAAGAGACACACATGGTACACTAGAGACACACACACATGGTAGACTAGAGACACACATGATAGACTAGAGACACACACATATGGTAGACTAGAGACACCCACACACACGGTAGACTAAGGACACAGACACACATGGTAGACTAGAGACACACACAGTAGACTAGAGACGAGACACACACACATGGTAGACTAGAGACACACATGGTAGACTAGACACACACATGGTAGACTAGAGACACACATGGTAGACTAGACACACACATGGTAGACTAGAGATATACACACATGGTAGACTAGAGACATACACACATGGTAGACTAGACACACACACACACACACACGGTAGACTAGATAGAAACACATGGTAGACTAGAGACACATACACATGGTAGACTAGAAACATACACACATGGTAGACTAGACACACACATACACATACACACGCGGTAGACTAGAGACACACACATGGTAGACTAGAGAACACACATGGTAGACTAGAGAGACACACAAGGTAGACTAGAGACGCATACACATGGTAGACTAAAGACACACACACATGGTAGACTAGAGACACATACACATGTTAGACTGAAGACACACACACATGGTAGACTAGAGACACACACACATGGTAGACTAGAGACACACACATGGTAGACTAGAGACACATAAACACGCGCGCACGGTAGACTAGAGATAAGATCCTAGCTCTTGCAAGGGCTGGTGTACTTTAAGCACCTGCACTATATTATTCTATTGTTTTTGATAAAGAAATATTCATTTACTTGACCTTTCTTCATAAAATATTGACTTTTTCTGCTTACGTCCTCCAAATTTTCATTTCTCTGAAAAAATACCAACAGAGTTAACTTGTTTTCTGAAAAGTATGGCAAGCAGCTGCTTGAGGGGGTATTTATTTATTTTTTATTTTTCATCATATCAACACTTACGGTAGCAACACGACCAAGAGACCTGCAGTCTGCTCTAACACTCTTACAGTCTCTCACAGTCTGCTGTAAAGCTTATGTTTAACAGCAGACTCTGAGACAGCATCCTTGATGAAAGGCGACAGAATGCACTCAGTGTTAACTGTGTGGAAGTTCCTTCAGATGCGTAACAGCTGGCGCCAATTTGGTCATCAAATGTAACTGACTACACGGCTTCTGCTACTTAAGGGGGAATGGGACGAAAAACGCAGGTCACCTCTGGCGCATGGCGAAATTTATCTTCAAAAGAGAATGACGTTTGCGAACTTTTTGCACTCTTTAAAAGTTTTAATTCGAACTAATGGTTGAGTAGCAAAATTTAAATAGTAGTGTTTTGTTAGTGTTTATAAAACGTAAAAGCTATTTGTCTTGATGATCGGACCGCTAAAGGGTTGGGTTGGGTTGTTTTACCTCTGAGCGGCACTTTTTTGCACACCATGGGCTAAATGGCCAGGTCACATGTACCCCGAAGACTCAGAGAAGGTGGGGAAGGGGACCAACTGGAAGAGCTGTTGGGAGACAGATAGTAGCCTCCCGTCAAGGCTGTCCAGCGTGTTCTTTAACGTGCACAGGGTATGACTCTCACGCACACGGGACCACGGCTTAACGTCCCATCCGACGGATGGTGGCCTTTCCAAGCCCATCGGTGTCCCCTACTGACCGTGGACAGGGCAGGGAATTTTTGCGGAGATAAATCTCAACGCTGACCCAGCTGGGACTCGAACCTGGGAACTACAGATTATGAGCCTGGCGCGCTACCGACTGAGCCACCCCCCCCCCCCGGACCGCTAAAGAGGAGCTTGACAGTCAGAAGTATGTTACTCATTACCCTCTTCTCTCAGCGACTGCAAGATTTTTGTCTCAGAACTGATGATCCAATATCGTCTTGCCCAGTGATAAAGGGATTCCAGTTGTTCCTCTTTCAGGTACCCGGTAGACCCTTTTTTCACTGCTCCTAACCTCTGAGACCTTAGCAGATCTGAGGAGACCTCCTTCATCGTCTCCGAGTTGGAGTCATCTACAGCAACTATATTCTTCACAATCTCGGCAGAGTCTACAGTCCTAACTGGGTCACATGCAGCACACCTGAGACTGTATCTCACATTCTACTTAACTGCTCCCACTACAATGCTGAAAGAGAAGTTTTTTCGTCAGCTTCATGCTATCAGAACCACGGATTACTAGATCTCCTTCCCCTTATTCACTCACCAGAACAAGAAGCTGCTGAGAATGCGCATGCGCTTACTCACTGATTTCTTCCAGAACATTGGCCGTTTCTGCAAATATCCTTGATTTTGTCTCTACTTTTTCCCCTGGGCGCGGAGATGGCTCAGTCGGTAGCGCGCCAGGCTCGTAATCTATAGTACCCAGGTTCGAGTCCCAGCTGGGTCAGCGTTGAGATTGATCTCCGCAAAATTCCCCGCCCTGCCCACGGTCAGTAGGGGACACCGATGGGCTTGGAAAGCCATCGGTGTTCCGATCCGTCGGATGGGACGTGCCGTGACCCCGTGTGCGGGAGAGCCATACCCTGTGCACGTTAAAGAACACACTGGATGGCCTTAACGGGAGGCTACCATCTGTCTCCCAACAGCTGTTCCAGTGGGTCCCCTCCCCCAACCTTCTCTGAGCCTTCGGGGTCCTTGTGACCTGGCCATTTAGACCATGGTGTGCAAAAAAGTGCCGCTCAGAGGTAAAACAACCAACCAAATTTACCAAACATCTTCAAGGACATTCCTAACATATATACAAACAATATACTGAGAGGGCTATTTTAAAAACTTTAAGTGATTTATATATTCATTATACGTTTTCCCCAGACTCCTACATTGCTATAACAGCCTACTGCATACTAAAATTAAACATTTATAAGGAATTTAAATATATAAAAGGATGCACTATTATATGAGCAGAACTCTTCGCAATTTATTCTTCTTTACTTTGGACACACGAACAGTCTAATTTAAATAAATTTGTTATTTGACAGACTGCCAGGCTGCTTATATTTTGAAAAACAAATATCTTCGAAATAATTAGCAAAAAAATGGCAGCATGGCCACGTCTTCCAGAAAGATGGCAGATATGCTAACCACCACAGTCATCGCACCCACATTATGAGAAACTGGCCATTTACTTCAGCAATGTGACATATAAGTATTCCCGCATAATCTGATGATTCGTCACTAGCGCCATCTATGTTGGGAATCGGACGATTAAGCTGCCTCATATGATGGACGTAATATTTGTGTCTCACGATCACAGCATTATATAAATAATTCACTAAAAATTACATGGTGTCCTTACTTTTTTTGACGCACCTCATATTTTCTTACACTCGTTGAGGGTTGGGTTGGGTTGTTTTACCTCTGAGCGGCACTTTTTTGCACACCATGGGCTAAATGGCAAGGTCACATGGACCCCGGAGGCTCAGAGAAGGTTGGGGGAGGGGACCCACTGGAACAGCTGTTGGGAGACATATGATAGCCTCCCGTCAAGGCCATCCAGCGTGTTCTTTAACGTTGGGTTGTTTTACCTCTGAGCGGCCCTTTTTTGCACACCATGGGCTAAATGGCCAGGTCACATGGACCCCGAAGGCTCAGAGATGGTTGGGGAAGGGGACCCACTGGAACAGCTGTTGGGAGACAGATGGTAGCCTCCCGTCAAGGCCATCCAGCGTGTTCTTTAACGTTGGGTTGTTTTACCTCTGAGGGGCACTTTTTTGCACATAATGGGATAAATAGCCAGGTAACAAGAACCCCGAAGGCTCAGAGAAGTTTGGGGGAAGGGACCCACTGGAACAGCTGTTGGGAGACAGATGGTAGCCTCCAGTCAAGACCATCCAGCGTGTTCTTTAACGTGCACAGGGTATGGCTCTCCCACACACGGGGCCACGGCTTAACGTCCCATCCGACGGACGGCGGCCTTTCGAAGCATATCGGTGTCCCCTACTGACCGTGGGCAGGGCGGGGAATTTTGCGGAGATAAATCTCAACGCTGACCCAGCTGGAACTCGAACCTGGGAACTACAGATTACGAGCCTGGCGCGCTACCGACTGAGCCACCCCCGCCCCCACTCGTTGAGGAAAAGTGTTAAAGGATGGAACCGAACTTCATTCATTATGTTTATTAACGAGCTGGAAGTAAACTTTAAGAAAGCGTCCATTAAGCTCGTAAACTGCAGGTCCCAGGTTTGAGTCCCTGCCCTTGGACAGGGGGGTTAAACCGATGTAGCGAACTTCCGATGGGCTAGAAAAAGCCACCGTGTTTTAGATGTGACCTTAAGCCGTGGGGCGGAGGATGACTCAGTCGGTTGCGTACCAGGCTCGCAATCTGCAGTTCCCAGGTTCGAGTCCCAGCTGGGTCAGCGATAAGATTTATCTCCGCAAAACTCCCCGCCCTGCCCACGGTCAGTAGGGGACACCGATGGGCTTGGAAAGGCCGCCGTCCGTCGGATGGGACGTTAAGCCGTGGCCCGTGCGCGGGAGAGCTATACTCTGTGCACGTTAAAGGACACGCTGGATGGCCTTGACGGGAGGCTACAATCTGTCTCTCAACAGCTGTTCCAGTAGGTCCCCTCCCCCAACCTTCTATGAGCTTTCGGGGTCCTTGTGACCTGACCATTTATCCCATGGTGTGCAAAAAAGTGCCGCTCAGAGGTAAAACAACCCAACGTTAAAGAACACGCTGGATGGCCTTGACGGGAGGCTACCATCTGTCTCCCAACAGCTGTTCCAGTGGGTCCCCTCCCCCAACCTTCTCTGAGCCTTCGGGGTCCTTGTGACCTAGCCATTTAACCCATTGCGTGCGAAAAAGAAAAGTGCATCGATATTCATCGACTTACACCATTGCTGCATTTGAGCCTCGTGACCTCTCATTTAGCAAAGCGGATCTGCCATGAAGAAGGGGAAGAAAAAACCAACACTCGTTCTCAAAATAATTACATTTCCTCTTGGCGTGACGTCACATCGCTCACCATCAGCGTGACTTGTTCGTGGAAGTGAGCGTGTGTTCTTGTCTGGATGAGACGTTTATACGTCGTCTATTTATCGACAGCATTTACTTTAGCAGCCCTTCCACTTGTGTTAGCAGCCAATCAATTTTCGAGCCAATTCTGAAAGCCAGAAGATCTACTTTTGTGCTGTCAAGACTCATTGTGAAGAGAGGTTGAGAAGACAGGTGGCGCCCACCTGCCCGACGAGCTCTCTCCTCGTGATTTCTTGCACCCTTATTTAGCAATCGCAGAATGGCAACAGTATCTACCCTAACTAGTTCAGTGGTAAGCAGACTGCGGAAAGCAACCCCTCGGGGGAAAAATTCTTGCGAGAAATTCTGGGGGTATGAAAAATTTGAATTTTATATTTCAGAGTTGGGTTGGGTTGTTTTACCTCTGAGCGGCACTTTTTTGCACACCATGGGCTAAATGGCCAGGCCACATAGACCCCGTAGGCTCAGAGAAGGTTGGGGGAGGGGACCCACTGGAACAGCTGTTGGGAGACAGATGGTAGCCTCCCGTCAAGGCCATCCAGCGTGTTCTTTAACGTGCACAGGGTATGGCTCTCCCGCACACGGATCCACGGCTTAACGTCCCATCCGACAGACGGCGGCCTTTCCAAGCCCATCGGTGTCCCCTACTGACCGTGGGCAGGGCGGGGAATTTTGCGGAGATAAATCTCAACGCTGACCCAGCTGGGACTCGAACCTGGGAACTGCAGACTACGAGCCTGGCGCGCCACCGACTGAGCCACCCCCGCCCCATATTTCAGAGAGTTGGACTGTCTGTTTGTTCAAGAGTTCCTACTAAAATGTCAGAGTTACAACAATCAAATTTCGTCCAAAACTCGGGGGCGGGGGTCGCTCAGTCGGTAGCGCGCCAGACCCGTAATCTGTAGTTCCCAGGTTGGAGTCCCAGCTGGGTCAGCGTTGAGATTTATCTCCGCAAAATTCCCCGCCCTGTCCACGGTCAGTAGGGGACACCGATGGGCTTGGAAAGGCCGCCGTCCGTCGGATGGGACGTTAAGCCGTGGCTCCGTGTGCGGGAGAGACATAGCCTGTGCACGTTAAAGAACACGCTGGATGGCCTTGACGGAAGACTACCATCTGTCTCCCAACAGCTGTTCCAGTGGGTCCCCTCCCCCAATCTTCCCTGAGCATTCGGGGTCCATGTGACCTGGCCATTTAGCCATGGTGTGCAAAAAAGTGCCGCTCAGAGGTAAAACAATCCAACGTCCAAAATTTATTTCATCGCAACTTAGCGAAAACTAAGTGTTTGGACTCACAAAATTATATTTTCGATATACTTTTATATTATTTACTAGCTAAACGTACCGGCGCTGCCCTGCTGTCACTTTTAACCTGTATATTCTTATTTTCACTGCATTAAACGTAAATTTTTCCCTGACACCTTTAACACATATTTTCAACAGGAAGAAATTTGCTCGGATGGTTGTTGACATCAGCGAGCACTCCTCATAGCCCATGGTTTAGTTTCTGCGTTGTTGGGTTGTTTTACCTCTGAGCGGCACTTTTTTGCACACCATGGGCTAAATGGCCAGGTCACATGGACCCCGAAGGCTCAGAGAAGGTTGGGGAAGGGGACACACTGTAACAGCTGTTGGGAGACAGATGGTAGCCTCCGGTCAAAGCCATCCAGCGTGTTCTTAAACGTTCACAGGGTATAGCTCTCCCGCACACGGAGCCACGGCTTAACGTCCCATCCGACGGACGGCGGCCTTTCCAAGGCCATCGGTGTCCCCTACTGACCGTGGACAGGGCGGGGAATTTTGCGGAGATAAATCTCAACGCTGACCCAGCTGGGATTCGAACCTGGGAATAAGTAAAAATTGTGGAAAGGGGGAGCCCAAGAGGCTGGATTTTGTTTGAAGTATAACATTTACCCCTTTTTTGATTTAGAAGTATTTCAAAATGTTTTTATATTCGAAAGTTGCACAGACTGCCGCCCAACAAGTCACTAATTAAGCCAGGATTCCCAATCCTACTTGGGGCGGGGGTGGCTCAGTCGGTAGCGCGTCAGGCTCGTAATCTGTTGTTCCCAGGTTCGAGTCCCAGCTGGGTCAGCGTTGAGATTTATCTCCGCAAAATTCCCCGCCCTGCCCACGGTCAGTAGGGGACACCGATGGGCTTGGAAAGGCCGCCGGCTGTCGGATGGGACGTTAAGCCGTGGATCCGTGTGCGGGAGAGCCATAATCTGTGCACGTTAAAGAACACGCTGGATGGCCTTGACGGGAGGCTACCATCTGTCTCCCAACAGTAGTTCCAGTGGGTCCCCTCCCCCAACCTTCTCTGAGCCTTCGGGGTCCATGTGACCTGGCCATTTAGCCCATGGTGTGCAAAAAAGTGCCGCTCAGAGGTAAAACAACCCAACCTAACCCTTGTTGCTAGGCAAAGCTCTGGCGAAAACTAGCGCTCCTGGCTCACACACCTTCACCCAACTCCAATCACATGCAGATTGCGGGTCTGGCCTCCCGTCAAGGCCATCCAGTGTGTTCGTTAGCGTCCATAGGGTATGGCTTTCCGGCACACGTGACTACGGCATTTTAAGGCCTTTCCAGAACTAACATTGTCCCATATCTCACCGAAGGAAGAGTGAAACTTAGTGGAGATTAATCTCCACTATAACTTCTCTGGAATAGTTGCGATTCGAACCTGGGAAGTGCAGATTACTTGCCAGGCATGCTACCGACTGGCACAACCCCAATACCACTTTTTATTTAAAACACCCTTATAAAAAAAAAATTCATTTTTAATGAAAATGTTGAGCAAAAAAAAGCTTTAAAGAGTATTGAAGTTATTACTAAGTCTGGTTGGGTTGTTTTACCTCTGAGCGGCACTTTTTTGCACACCATGGGCTAAATGGCCAGGTCACATGGACCCCGAAGGCTCAGAGAAGGTTGGGGGAGGGGACCCACTGGAACAGCTGTTGGGAGACAGATGGTAGCCTCCCGTCAAAGCCATCCAGCGTGTTCTTTAACGTTGGGTTGTTTTACCTCTGAGTGGCACCTTTTTGCACACCATGGGCTAAATGGCCAGGTCACATGGACCCCGAAGGCTCAGAGAAGGTTGGGGGAGGGGACCCACTGGAACAGCTGTTGGGAGACAGATGGTAGCCTCCCGTCAAAGCCATCCAGCGTGTTCTTTAACGTTGGGTTGTTTTACCTCTGAGTGGCACCTTTTTGCACACCATGGGCTAAATGGCCAGGTCACATGGACCCCGAAGGCTCAGAGAAGGTTGGGGGAGGGGACCCACTGGAACAGCTGTTGGGAGACAGATGGTAGCCTCCCGTCAAGGCCATCCAGCGTGTTCTTTAACGTTGGGTTGTTTTACCTCTGAGTGGCACCTTTTTGCACACCATGGGCTAAATGGCCAGGTCACATGGACCCCGAAGGCTCAGAGAAGGTTGGGGGAGGGGACCCACTGGAACAAGCTGTTGGGAGACAGATGGTAGCCTCCCGTCAAGGCCATCCAGCGTGTTCTTTAACGTGCACAGGGTATGGCTCTCCCGCACACGGTTCCACGGCTTAACGTCCCATCCGACGGACGGGGGCCTTTCCAAGCCTATCGGTGTCCCCTACTGACCGTCGGCAGGGCGGTGAATTTTGCGGAGATAAATCTCAACGCTGACCCAGCTGGGACTCGAACCTGGGAACTACAGATTACGAGCCTGGCGCGCTACCGACTGAGCAACCCCCGCCCCACTAAGTCTGCAGAACAAGTTACTTTATCTTTCCCTTAAAGCGTCGAGAATTACTAGACAGCAAACGTAGAGAGCAAATTTCGGTATCTTGTAACGTCTGAAAATAATTTTTTTAAGAATAAATGTAACCGTAGATATATGATCCTAAAAGGTTTATATGACGTTGACTAGTGTTCAAAGAATTATCTTCACCTATCTTCATGTTGCTTTTCCTTTGTCTTTTGTTGGTTTGTCAAGACATTTTAAAATATCTTTAGAACACGTGGATCAAATTAATATATGTCAAATGAAAGCTTGGGATGTGGGGAGTGCCACAGGTTATAAAACATTTACCACCATGAATTTCCCCCCCCCCCCCTGAAAATGGCAAATACGAAAACGATTGTTCTGCTATATTTTTGGAACGTGAAAGCCGAGCTACGAATTAAATAAGTTGGTTGTTTTACCTCGCAGTGGCACTTTTTTTTTGCACACAGTGGGTTAAATGGCCAAGTCACAAGCCCCCGGGGCGGGGGTGGCTCAGTCGGTAGCGCGCCAGGCTCGTAATCTGTAGTTCCCAGGTTCGAGTCCCAGCTGGGTCAGCGTTGAGATTTATCTCCGCAAAATTCCCCGCCCTGCCCACGGTCAGTAGGGGACACCGATGGGCTTGGAAAGGCCGCCGTCCGTCGGATTGGACGTTAAGCCGTGGTCCCGTGTGTGGGACAGCCATACCCTGTGCACGTTAAAGAACACGCTGGATGGCCTTGACGGTAGGCTACCATCTGTCTCCCAACAGCTGTTCCAGTGGGTCCCCTCCCCCAACCTTCTCTGAGCCTTCGGGGTCCTTGTGGCCTGGCCATTTAGCCCATGGTGTGGAAAAAAGTGCCGCTCAGAGGTAAAACAATCGAATTCAATCCACAAGCCCCCCCAAAAAAAGGTTGGGGGAGGGGACCCACTGGACAGATTTGGGAGAAAGATGGTATCCCTTCAAGGCCATCCAGAGTGTTCCTTAACGTGCATCAGGTGTGGCTCTCCCACACACGAGACCACGGCTTAAAGTCCCATCCGACGGACGACTGCATTTCAAGCCCATCGGTATCCGCTACTAACCGAGGGTAAGGCGGGGAGTTTTGTGTAGATAAATCACACCGCTGACCCAGCTAGGATTCGAACTAGGAACTACAGATCACGAGCCTGGTGCGCTATCGACTGAGCCACCCCGCCCCATGCATCAAATGAAAGCCTGTCATGTGATTAGTGTCACAAGTTTAAAATCTCACAATCCCCTATGGTTTTTACCCTCAAAAAAGCAGAAGGTGAAAATAGTTCTACCATATTTTCCAAAAGCGAAATATGAATATAAAAATGAAAGATTCTTATGCGGAAATTACCGAAAGACTCTTCTAGTCACCGCCCTTCCACTGCTTACCCCTCCCCTAAAAACGTGGGTGATAAATTTCACGGAGGGGGTCAACCACAACGAATTATATCTCAAAATATAGCTTGTAACATCCACAATGACGTTGGCGACTTCAATTCACGTCTCATTCTCCCTTAGAATTCTACTAGGGAATATTTTAAATTTAAATTACTTACTGCTAGGATTTAAATTACTACTACTAGGAATTATTTTGTTTTAAAATATTCCATAAGTAACATTTAAAGATCTCTAAAGTGGGGGGGGGGTGTTATACTGCAACGAAAAGCCAATCTCTTCACCCTCTCCCTTTTTTGGGGGGGAGAGGGGGCTCAGTCGGTAGCGCGCCAGGCTCATAATCTGTAGTTCCCACGTTCGAGTCCCAGCTGTTGAGTCAGCGTTGTTTCGTAATCTGTAGTTCCCAGGTTCGAGCCCCAGCTGTTGAGTCAGCGTTGTTTCGTAATCTGTAGTTCCCAGGTTCGAGTTCCCAGGTTCGAGTCAGCGTTGAGATTTATCTCCGCAAAATTCCCCGCCCTGCCCACGGTCAGTAGGGGACGCCGATGGGCTTGGAAAGGCCGCCGTCCGTCGGATGGGACGTTAAGCCGTGGCCCCGTGTGCAGGAGAGCCATACTCTGTGCACGTTAAAGAAGACGCTGGATGGCCTTGACGGGAGGCTACCATCTGTCTCCCAACAGCTGTTCCAGTGGGTCCCCTCCCCCAACCTTCTCTGAGCCTTTGGGGTCCATGTGATCTGGCCATTTAGCCCATGGTGTGCAAAAAAGTGCCGCTCAGAGGTAAAACAACCCAACGTTACAGAACACGCTGGATGGCCTTGACGAGAAGCTACCATCTGTCTCCCAACAGCTGTTCAAGTGGGTCCCCTCCCCCAACCTTCTCTGAGCCTTCGGGGTCCATGTAATCTGGCCATTTAGCCCATGGTGTGCAAAAAAGTGCCGCTCAGAGGTAAAACAACCCAACGTTACAGAACACGCTGGATGGCCTTGACGAGAAGCTACCATCTGTCTCCCAACAGCTGTTCAAGTGGGTCCCCTCCCCTAACCTTCTCTGAGCCTTCGGGGTCCATGTGACCTGGCCATTTATCCCATGATGTGCAAAAAGGTGCCACTCAGAGGTAAAACAACCCAACGTTAAAGAACACGCTAGATGGCCTTGACGGGAGGCTACCATCTGTCTCCCAACAGCTGTTCCAGTGGGTCCCCTCCCCCAACCTTCTCTGAGCCTTCGGGGTCCATGTGATCTGGCCATTTAGCCCATGGTGTGCAAAAAAGTGTCGCTCAGAGGTAAAACAACCCAACCCAACCCTTTTTTTTCTAGATCCGGCCTGTTTTACATACCACAAAAATCGAAATTGCGAAGAAAAGTATTGCGTCTGCAGCAGCGAAATCTAGGCCTGACAACAATGAGAATTGAATCTTTTGTCAACTAAATGCACGACAGTGAATGTTCCACGATCAAAGGACTGTGGGAATCTGAACAGAGATTGCGGATGCGGAGGAACGCAATCGATCGCCTCCTGTCGCACCACCGGGTCACCCGAGGGGACCCGATGTCTCATTCGCATGCAATACGTTATCACAAATTGCCGACTGGGCTCCTGCCTCTTGTGATCCGACTTCAAAGATCGCTTCCTCTTCATCTTCCGGAATGTTTTCTCTCGCGCAGCATTTGCGCTCTCATTGTACATCTCTCCTCTATCTCGCTCGAGGGAATCACTCTCCTCCCTAAAGGGGGACACATCGCATTCTCTCTGCTTCCCGAGGCTCAATATTTAATTTTGAAGTACCATTATCGCCAGGCGCGACGTTGGGAGTCTGCTGAAGGAGATCTTTCTTTCTCGGTACTTTTCAAATTTTTGGGTTGTTTTAGCTCTGAGCAGTCCTTTCCTGCACGAAATGGGTTAAATGGCAAGTTCAGAGGGTCGCCCAAGAGCTCAGAGTTTGGTAGAGGAAGGGGATCCGCTGAATGCATAGGAGTAAAGGAAAGGGATCCAGTGAATGGATCTCTCTTTCTCGGTACTTTTCAAATTTCTGGGTTGTTTTAGCTCTGAGCAGTCCTTTCCTGCACGAAATGGGTTAAATGGCAAGTTCAGAGGGTCGCCCAAGAGCTCACAGTTTGGTAGAGGAAGGGGATCCGCTGAATGCATAGGAGTAAAGGAAAGGGATCCAGTGAATGGATCTCTCTTTCTCGGTACTTTTCAAATTTCTGGGTTGTTTTAGCTCTGAGCAGTCCTTTCCTGTACAAAATGGGTTAAATGGCAAGTTCAGAGGGTCGCCCAAGAGCTCAGAGTTTGGTAGAGGAAGGGGATCCGCTGAATGCATAGGAGTAAAGGAAAGGGATCCAGCGAATGGATCTCTCTTTCTCGGTACTTTTCAAATTTCTGGGTTGTTTTAGCTCTGAGCAGTCCTTTCCTGCACGAAATGGGTTAAATGGCAAGTTCAGAGGGTCGCCCAAGAGCTCAGAGTTTGGTAGAGGAAGGGGATCCGCTGAATGCATAGGAGTAAAGGAAAGGGATCCAGTGAATGGATCTCTCTTTCTCGGTACTTTTCAAATTTCTGGGTTGTTTTGGCTCTGAGCAGTCCTTTCCTGTACAAAATGGGTTAAATGGCAAGTTCAGAGGGTCGCCCAAGAGCTCAGAGTTTGGTAGAGGAAGGGGATCCGCTGAATGCATAGGAGTAAAGAAAAGGGATCCAGTGAATGGATCTCTCTTTCTCGGTACTTTTCAAATTTCTGGGTTGTTTTAGCTCTGAGCAGTTCTTTCCTGCACGAAATGGGTTAAATGGCAAGTTCAGAGGGTCGCCCAAGAGCTCACAGTTTGGTAGAGGAAGGGGATCCGCTGAATGCATAGGAGTAAAGGAAAGGGATCCAGTGAATGGATCCCTCTTTCTCGGTACTTTTCAAATTTCTGGGTTGTTTTATCTCTGAGCAGTCCTTTCCTGTACAAAATGGGTTAAATGGCAAGTTCAGAGGGTCGCCCAAGAGCTCAGAGTTTGGTAGAGGAAGGGGATCCGCTGAATGCATAGGAGTAAAGGAAAGGGATCCACTGAATGGATCTCTCTTTCTCGGTACTTTTCAAATTTCTGGGTTGTTTTAGCTCTGAGCAGTCCTTTCCTGCACAAAATGGGTTAAATGGCAAGTTCAGAGGGTCGCCCAAGAGCTCAGAGTTTGGTAGAGGAAGGGGATCCGCTGAATGCATAGGAGTAAAGGAAAGGGATCCAGTGAATGGATCTCTCTTTCTCGGCACTTTTCAAATTTCTGGGTTGTTTTAGCTCTGAGCAGTCATTTCCTGTACAAAATGGGTTAAATGGCAAGTTCAGAGGGTCGCCCAAGAGCTCAGAGTTTGGTAGAGGAAGGGGATCCGCTGAATGCATAGGAGTAAAGGAAAGGGATCCAGTGAATGGATCTCTCTTTCTCGGTACTTTTCAAATTTCTGGGTTGTTTTAGCTCTGAGCAGTCCTTTCCTGCACGAAATGGGTTAAATGGCAAGTTCAGAGGGTCGCCCAAGAGCTCACAGTTTGGTAGAGGAAGGGGATCCGCTGAATGCATAGGAGTAAAGGAAAGGGATCCAGTGAATGGATCTCTCTTTCTCGGTACTTTTCAAATTTCTGGGTTGTTTTACCTCTGAGCAGTCCTTTCCTGTACAAAATGGGTTAAATGGCAAGTTCAGAGGGTCGCCCAAGAGCTCAGAGTTTGGTAGAGGAAGGGGATCCGCTGAATGCATATGAGTAAAGGAAAGGGATCCAGTAAATGGATCTCTCTTTCTCGGTACTTTTCAAATTTCTGGGTTGTTTTAGCTCTGAGCAGTCCTTTCCTGCACGAAATGGGTTAAATGGCAAGTTCAGAGGGTCGCCCAAGAGCTCAGAGTTTGGTAGAGGAAGGGGATCCGCTGAATGCATAGGAGTAAAGGAAAGGGATCCAGTGAATGGATCTCTCTTTCTCGGTACTTTTCAAATTTCTGGGTTGTTTTATCTCTGAGCAGTCCTTTCCTGTACAAAATGGGTTAAATGGCAAGTTCAGAGGGTCGCCCAAGAGCTCAGAGTTTGGTAGAGGAAGGGGATCCGCTGAATGCATAGGAGTAAAGGAAAGGGATCCAGTTAATGGATCTCTCTTTCTCGGTACTTTTCAAATTTCTGGGTTGTTTTAGCTCTGAGCAGTCCTTTCCTGTACAAAATGTGTTAAATGGCAAGTTCAGAGGGTCGCCCAAGAGCTCACAGTTTGCTAGAGGAAGGGGATCCGCTGAATGCATAGGAGTAAAGGAAAGGGATCCAGTGAATGGATCTCTCTTTCTCGGTACTTTTCAAATTTCTGGGTTGTTTTATCTCTGAGCAGTCCTTTCCTGTACAAAATGGGTTAAATGGCAAGTTCAGAGGGTCGCCCAAGAGCTCAGAGTTTGGTAGAGGAAGGGGATCCGCTGAATGCATAGGAGAAAAGGAAAGGGATCCAGTGAATGGATCTCTCTTTCTCGGTACTTTTCAAATTTCTGGGTTGTTTTAGCTCTGAGCTGTCCTTTCCTGCACGAAATGGGTTAAATGGCAAGTTCAGAGGGTCGCCCAAGAGCTCAGAGTTTGGTAGAGGAAGGGGATCCGCTGAATGCATAGGAGAAAAGGAAAGGGATCCAGTGAATGGATCTCTCTTTCTCGGTACTTTTCAAATTTCTGGGTTGTTTTAGCTCTGAGCAGTCCTTTCCTGCACGAAATGGGTTAAATGGCAAGTTCAGAGGGTCGCCCAAGAGCTCAGAGTTTGGTAGAGGAAGGGGATCCGCTGAATGCATAGGAGTAAAGGAAAGGGATCCAGTGAATGGATCTCTCTTTCTCGGTACTTTTCAAATTTCTGGGTTGTTTTACCTCTGAGCAGTCCTTTCCTGTACAAAATGGGTTAAATGGCAAGTTCAGAGGGTCGCCCAAGAGCTCAGAGTTTGGTAGAGGAAGGGGATCCGCTGAATGCATAGGAGTAAAGAAAAGGGATCCAGTGAATGGATCTCTCTTTCTCGGTACTTTTCAAATTTCTGGGTTGTTTTAGCTCTGAGCAGTCCTTTCCTATACAAAATGGGTTAAATGGCAAGTTCAGAGGTTCGCCCAAGAGCTCACAGTTTGGTAGAGGAAAGGGATCCGCTGAATGCATAGGAGTAAAGGAAAGGGATCCACTGAATGGATAGGGGTAAAGAAATGGTATCCAATGAATTGAAAGAGGAAGGAGTAGAGATAGGGTATCTTCTGAATAGATAGGTGAAAGGAAGGTGATTTTACTAAATTGATAGAGGTAGGAGTAGAAGAAGAGGATTCACTGAATTGATAGAGGAATGAGTAGAGGAAGGGGATCCGCTGAGTGGATAGGAGTAAAGGAAAGGGATGCACTGAATGGATAGGGGTAAAGAAATGGTATCCAATGAACTGACAGAGGAAGGAGTAGAGAAAGGGTATCTTCTGAATGGATAGGTGTATAGGAAGGTGATTTACAAAATTGAAAAACGAAGGAGTAGAAGAAGAGGATTCACTGAATTGATAGAGGAATGAGTAGAGGAAGGGGATCCGCTGAGTGGATAGGAGTAAAGGAAAGGGATCCACTGAATTGATAGGGGAAGGCATATAGGTAAGGGAGTCACTGAATGAATTGCAGAATTCTGTAATCAACCATAGTGTTCGGATACTTTTTTTAGCGACTGTACGTACACGAAGGTTGCCAAATCACTAGTTTCTAAAAACATCGTAGCCAAATATTTTTTCTGAATTCTGCAATCAACCATAGTGTTCGGATATTTTTTTGAGTGACTGTACATTCTATGAGAATAACACATCTAATATATATATAACGTACATATATATATAATATATATTGTGACGAAATACAGGGCATAATGTTATTATATGCAGAAATGCTACAGTTTTGCAAATTTTCATCTATCTGGTCCTTAGGGATTCGCTTCGCTAGATAAATATTATTTGGGCTGTTATAACAAAGACTTATGGTAACTATTTCTGGGGGAAAATAAGTTTCGTTGATGAGTGGGATTCGAACCCACGTATCCCAGTTAAATGCCAGTGTTCTAACCACTATGTTATCATCAGTTCCATCATTTATTCACTAATTGCGACATTTAACTGATTTTTTTTTCTATAAAAGTATTTCTTAAATTATTTTGTGACCTAATTTATTATTGATTATATGTTACTTATTATTTCCATTATTTATTATCATTATTCATCTATTTCATGAATTTTATCGACCATGGTCGTCAACGGTGGCGCCATCTGCTGTTGGCTAAGGATATCATCACGGATTGTTCTTGAATGCTTATTAAAAAATATATATTATTTTTGGTACTGAAAAATACCGCGTGAAAGTTTTGTTATCCAAGCAACAGATGGCGACACCGTCAAAGATCATGCTCGCTTAATCCTAAACAATGCCTGCAAGTCGTTTCAGAACAACCCAACAGATTTTTATGTAGCCAAGATGGAGTGCATGGAAATACCTGCAGATGTGGGTTGTGTTGTTTTGTCTCTGAGCTGCTCTTTTTTTGCAACACAATGTCACCACCAGGTCACAAGGACCCCGAAGGCTCACAGAAGGTTGAAGGAATGGGACCCACTGGACAGCTGTTAGGAGACAGATGGTAGCCTCCCGTCAAGGCCATCCAGCGTGTTCTTTAACGTTGGGTTGTTTTACCTCTGAGTGGCACTTTTTTTGCACACAATGGGCTAAATGGTCAGGTCACAAGGACCCCAAAGGCTCAGAGAAGGTTGGGGGAGGGGACCCACTGAAACAGCTGTTGGGAGACAGATGGTAGCCTCCCGTCAAGGCCATCCAGCGTGTTCTTTAACGTTGGGTTGTTTTACCTCTGAGCGGCACTTTTTTTGCACACAATGGGCTAAATGGCCAGGTCACATGGACCCCGAAGGTTCAGAGAGGGTTGGGAGAGGGGACCGACTGGAACAGCTGTTGGGAGACAGATAGTAGCCTCCCGTCAAGGCCATCCAGCGTGTTCTTTAACGGTGGGTTGTTTTACCTCTGAGCGGCACTTTTTTTGCACACCATGGGCTAAATTGCCAGGTCACAAGGACCCCGAATGCTCAGAGAAGGTTGGGGGAGGGGACCCACTGGAACAGCTGTTGGGAGACAGATGGTAGCCTCCCGTCAAGGCCAGCGTGTTCTTTAACGTTGGGTTGTTTTACCTCTGAGCGGCCTTTTTGCACACCATGGGCTAAATGGCCAGGTCACAAGGACCCCGAAGGCTCAGAGAAGGTTGGGGAGGTGACCCACTGGAACAGCTGTTGGGAGACAGATGATAGCCTTCCGTCAAGGCCATCCAGCGTGTTCTTTAACGTTGGGTTGTTTTACTTCTGAGCGGAAAATTTTTTGCACACCATGAGCTAAATGGCCAGGTCACATGGACCCCGAAGACTCAAAGAGGGTTGGGAGAGGGTTCCCACTGACGCTGCTGTTGGGAGACAGATAGTAGCCTCCCGTCAAAGCCATCCAGCGTGTTCTTTAACGTTGGGTTGTTTTACCTCTGAGCGGCACTTTTTTGCACACAATGCGCTAAATGGCCAGGTCACATGGACCCCGAAGGCTCAGAGAGGGTTGGGAGAGGGGACCCACTGGAGCAGCTATTGGGAGACAGATGGTAGCGTCCCGTCGTCATCCAGTATATTCTTTAACGTGCACAGGGTATGGCTCTCCCGCACACAGGGCTTAACGTCCCATCCGACGGACGGCGGCCTTTCCAAGCCCATCGGTGTCCCCTACTGACTGTGGGCAGGGCGGGGAGTTTTGCGGAGATAAATCTCAACGCTGACCCAGCTGGGACTCGAACCTGGACACTACAGATTACGAGTCTGGCGTGCTACCGACTGAGCCCCCCCCCCGCCCCCTATGGGTCAGGTGGGCTGAAAATAAGAAATTTTAATATCATTGGAATGTAATTTATTTTGGAAGAGAGCGCTCTAAATGGATATTGGAAAAATAAAATTTGCTGAACAAAATTGTTTTCTGAATAATTAATATCGGAAACTAAAATTGATTTACGTGCGGTTTAAAATGTTTTTAATTTTTTTTTTTTTTTGAAAACGGAATATTTTACTGATAATACCATTTTTAATTCCTTTGTTTTGTTTAGAAGATGCGATTATCTTAAAAATTAAAAATTTCTTTCTTTTCTTGTGCTGTTTTAATGTTGAAGAACCGATTTCTTCTCGAATCTATTCCGTGACTGACGATAGCGGCAGCTTCCTTTGTCAGATCTCTGTGGCAACAGATGCGTGAGGGGTAATTTATTTATTTTTTATGAATACTTTAGGAGATTATATTCAAAATAAAGTCGCTTTTATCCGGAATTTAAGCAGCCGACCGTTTCATACAATCAAAGATAATAAAAATCTCTTGATGTCCTTCATGAGATATCACTGTCTCCAGAATCCATCCAATAAACTGCTCTTTCCAAACTTAAATCTTCATGTGAGATTGCAGGACATTCTTTATTTTTTTCATTTATTATTAGATCTGGCAACATTCGTGTTACGTGACACGAATGTTGCCAGATCACTGATTTCTAAAAAAATCGTTGCCAGATATTTTTTCTGAATTCTGTAATTAACCACAGTGTTCGGATACTTTTTTGAGCGACTGTACCATGCCTTTGTAACTTTCTATCCTTGTGACCGTGCCTTTGTAACTTTCTATCCTTGTGACCATGCCTTTGTAACTTTCTATCCTTGTGACCATGCCTTTGTAACTTTCTATCCTTGTGACCATGCCTTTGTAACTTTCTATCCTTGTGATCACGCCTTTGTAACTTTCTATCCTTGTGACCATGCCTTTGTAACTTTCTATCCTTGTGACCATGCCTTTGTAACTTTCTATCCTTGTGACCATGCCTTTGTAACTTTCTATCCTTGTGACCATGGCCATTTAGCCAGTGTGTCCAAAGAAAATACCACTCAGACATAAAATAACACAATCCTCACAATCCCTCGACAAAATTTTAAAATTCCCCCACATGCAAATCGTGTTTACAATATTCGTTTAAAGTTTTGAGCATTTTATAAAGTTTTCTCTTCGCTAGAGGGCGCTATTGAAGCTTTTCGGAGATTAAAACAATTCGAATCATAATATTTCATCCAAACCTATCGAATTCCAAAAAAAGTTTAAATTTATCCCCAATAACAAAAAGTTCGCATCATTACAGACGACAAAAGGGAAAATATTAGCTCATTTAAAAAAAAAGCTTAAAAAATATATAGCAGAAAGAAATTTATCCTTCCACCAAACGCAAATAAATTACAAAACAGATATTTGTTCTCCACAGAATTTAGTGAAATAATATTATGTCTTGAGACGCAGTTTATCGAAAAAGATTCATACGACTAAAAAATAAAACCCCGTTGTGTTTATAACCGCCAAATGGCTAGAATGAAAAATAAATAAATAAATAAATAAATAAAGACCACTGTTGTTTCCATCCCTTATTTCCACTCCGTTTGTTTCGTCCTTTGGGACCGTAACCGTCGTGAGCACATCAAACGCTACTTTTGGCAGTCTCGACTGAAAAGAAACGGATTTGTACTGACAAGCAACTAACAGGAAAACAATAGCTATGATTGAATTCTTGCAGTTACTGAGAAGGACATGAGAGGCTCACAGGAATTAAAAAAGGAAATATTTCTTTAGGCCTAGTTGATCTCTTCTTTCTCCCAATAGAGAGAAGTCGGTAACTCATCCAGACGATCAAAAAATATTGAAGCAAGACCAAACAATTTGTGTTTTTTTTTTTGGCATGTACAATTTGTTATCTAGGTATTTTTTTTTCGACTCTACACTAAATAAGAAAAATCCTTAAATTAAAAAGGTGCCCCCATCTGCACCAGCCAAAAAGAAAAACAATTACTGAACTAAAATAATGCTCAAAATAAGAACTAATGTAAAACATCTCGAACCGTAAGTAAATAAAAAATAATATAAACACACTATATACAATAATACACTAATACACTGGAAAGCTCCGTTTGTATAGGAACTCATTTTCCACACATAAGGTATTTGCCTTGAGCGCAGCGTCCTACTATCATTCCTTGCCAACAACAAAGTGGATGAATCCAGATAACAATCTTCGTTTTTACGTCATGCTATCATTTCTTCCCTACAACAAAGTGGATGTTTCCAGATAGCAATCTACACTTTTACGTCATACTATCATTCCTTTCCTACAACAACGCTGATGTCTCCGGATAAATATCTTCACTTTTGCGTCACACTATCATTGCTTCCCTACAACAACGTTAATGGCTCCAGATAAAAATCTTCATTTTTACGACATATTAACATTCCATATTTCATATATACATTCCTACCCTACAACAATGCGAATGTCTTCAGATAAAAATCTTCATTTTTACGTCATACTTTCATCCCTTCCCTACAACAATGGGAATGTCTCCACATATCAATCTTCATTTTTACGTCATACTATCATTCCTTCCTTACAACAACGGGAATGTCTCCAGATAATAATCTTCATTTTTACGTCATACTATCATTCCTTTCCCTACAACAACGGGAATGTCTTCAGATAACAATCTTCATTTTTACGTCATAATATCATTCCTTCCCTACAGCAACGTTAATGGCTCCAGATAAAAATCTTCATTTTTACGACATATTATCATTCCTTCCCTACTACAATGGGAATGTCTTCAGATAAAAATCTTCATTTTTACGTCATACTATCATCCCTTCCCTACAACAATGGGAATGTCTCCACATATCAATCTTCATTTTTACGTCATAATATCATTCCTTCCCTACAACAAAGTGGATGTCTCCAATAAAAATCTTCATTTTTACGTCATGCTATCATTCCTTCCCTACAACAACGGGAATGATTCCAGGTAACAATCTTGATTTTTACGTCATACTATCGTTCCTTCCCTACAAAAACGGGAATGTCTCCAGATAACAATCTTCATTTTTACGTCACACTATCATTCCTTCCCTACAACAAAGTGGATGTCTCCAATAAAAATCTTCATTTTTACGTCATGCTATCATTCCTTCCCTACAACAACGGGAATGTCTCCAGATAACAATCTTCATTTTTACGTCATACTATCATTCCTTCCCTACAACAACGGGAATGCCTCCAGATAACAATCTTCATTTTTACGTCACACTATCATTCCTTCCCTACAACAACGGGAATGTCTCCAGATAACAATCTTCATTTTTATGTCATACTATCATTCCTTCCCTACAACAACGGGAATGTCTGCAAATAAAAATCTTCATTTTTCCGCCATACTATCATTCCTTCCCTACAACAACGTCAATGTCTCCAGACAACAATCTTCATGACGGGTGGAGCACGTAAATGGAACTCCTCTGCATATTATGAACGTTATGAAATATTTGCGTAGAAACCAAAATATAAAATATTCTAACCAAATAGAAAGTGTTTTTCTATTTTATGTCCTAAAAAAATTTAAATGCTTGTGTCAAGAATGTGATCGAGGAGGCTCGCTCGAACCTCTTGTTAAATTTTTCGGGATATTTTTAAGCCACTCCTAAAATAATTTTTTTAAAAAACATTTTGTGTAAATTGATTTGCGTAAGAAAAGATATATTGAACTGCTTTCCATAAATTGAGGAACAATCCTATGTTTTGTAAATGGGAACCTAACGTCAAAGCTCTATAACTTCAAAAATAAGTTTTTTTTGTTTTGAAAAATGTGACTGTAGATAAAGATCTCAATCAAATAAATCAATATGTCGATTTTAAACAATATTCGTTCAGTATATAATGAGTTATGGAATTTTGAATATTTAACAATAACTATGCCACTTTTAAGAATCTTATACAAAACTAATGAAAGTGAAATACACCTATCCCTCGATTTACACGATACTCAGTTTACACAATTTTGGCTTTGCACGGTCAAAAAATGCAACCAGTTTCGATTTACACGGTACTGACTGAGACGTACATTGAAAGAAAATCTCAGTCAGTACCGTGTAAATCGAAACTGGTTGCATTTTTTAACCGTACAAAGCCAAAATTGTGTAAACTGAGTTCCGTGTAAATCGAGGGATAGGTGTACACACTTACTTTATTAAACACTCTGATACGCGTGCAATGCTCATTGCTAAGTTTTAATTAACTTTTGTTGTCAATTTTTGTCTACATCTATCTAACAAATTGCTACCAGGTGTATTTCTGAGAAATTCTATTATTTTAACAACAATGTTTACGCTTGATTCTCGCGGCGGGCTTAAAAAAATAAAAACACCATACCATTTGAGGTGGGCTGGCCGTATACACTGAACTGGAAGGTGCCTCTCTGGACCAGAGTCTTAATGGTGCAGTTGTCTGGAGTGACCACTAATAGAGGATTATTGGTCAGCGGCCGGTAGCTCAGTGGTCAAAGCACTTGACATATTATCAGGAGGTCGCAGGTTCAGATCCGGCTAATGACAATATTTCCTCTACATCTATCTAGTTGGGCGGGGGTGGCTCAGTCGGTAGCGCGCCAGGCTCGTAATCTGCAGTTCCCAGGTTTAAGTCCCAGCTGGGTCAGCGTTGAGATTTATCTCCGCAAAACACCCCGCCCTGCCCACGGTCAGTAGGGGACACCGATGGGCTTGAAAAGGCCGCCATCCGTCGGATGAGACGTTAAGCCGTGGCCCCGTGCGCGGGAGAGCCATACCCTGTGCACGTTAAAGAACACGCTGGATGGCCTTGACGGGAGGCTACCATCTGTCTCCCAACAGCTGTTCCAGTGGGTTCCCTCCCCCAACCCTCTCTGAGCCTTCGGGGTCCATGTGACCTGGCCATTTAGCCCATGGTGTGCAAAAAAGTGCTGCTCAGAGGTAAAATAACCCAACCCATTTGCAAAACATTGCGAATGGAATCCAGCAAAATCAGACCTTGACTTCTCTTGCTTAAATACTAACTTCATTTAAACGAAATCCACCCAAATAAGGTTTGAAAACAGTGTGCACGCTATGACATAAATCACTGTCCTTCTGGTCTAAAAATACTTGTAAAAAATATATTTCTTGGTATACAGTGAAACGTGCCTTTGTGTCCCAAACACATCATTTACTGCATAAAAGAAGTTCCTTTTTTGTGGTCCCACAGGTGTCCAATTTGAATGAAATGTAGCAGCAGAAATCAATTCAGTTTCACATTACCAGTTTCGCGGAATCTAAATGAAAGTGCAGGTTTTCTCTCAGTTCAACTTACGCTCTCAAGATTTGGGTTGTTTTACCTCTGAGCGGCACCTTTTTTGCACACCATGGGCTAAATGGCCAGGTCACATGGACCCCGAAGGCTCAGAGAAGGTTGGGGGAGTAGACCCACTGGAACAACTGTTAGGAGACAGATGGTAGCCTCCCGTCAAGGCCATCCGGCGTGTTCTTTAACGTTGGGTTGTTTTACCTCTGAGCGGCACTTTTTTTTGTACACCATGGGCTAAATGGCCAGGTCACATGGACCCCGAAGGCTCAGAGAAGGTTGGGGGAGGGGACCCACTGGAACAAATGTTAGGAGACAGATGGTAGCCTCCCGTCAAGGCCATCCAGCGTGTTCTTTAACGTTGGGTTGTTTTACCTCTGAGCGGCACTTTTTTTTGCACACCATGGGCTAAATGGCCAGGTCACATGGACCCCGAAGGCTCAGAGAAGGTTGGGGGAGGAGACCCACTGGAACAACTGCTAGTAGACAGATGATAGCCTCCCGTCAAGGCCATCCAGCATGCTCTTTAATGTGCACAGGGTGTGTCTCTCCCGCACACGTAGCCACGGCTTAACGTCCCATCCGACGGACGGCAGCCTTTCCAAGCCCATCGGTGTCCCCTACTGACCGTGGGCAGGGCGGGGAATTTTGCGGAGATAAATCTCAACGCTGACCCAGCTGGGACTCTAACCTGGGAACTACAGATTACGAGCCTAGCGCGCTACCGACTGAGCCACTCCCGCCCGTACTCATTCCAGAATTCTCAATAAGAAATCATTCGACACAACTATGCTTGTTACGTGAATTAAATTCGAGGAATTTGCTCTAAACAAACATTCTTAATACGTTAAAGCGGAAGATGCCTTTTTGTTTCTCGTTTTACCAACAAAATCCAATTTTCAATGTCATCTGGTGGCTGTGCGTGCCACTCACGCGACTTCAGTTACAAGGAGCATAATTTTGTGTTCCCGGATTTGATAAATGATATTTGGCGTATGAAATATTCTCCTGCCTTTCTTGTTTTACTAGTGTGTTCAAAGTTAATGATACTTTATAACTACGTCTCGATAGTAATATCATAAGGAAATTGCACTGTAGAACATGATGGAAGTCTACGAGCAAGCTTGAACCTAGAAAAAAAAATAAATAGGGGATGAAGCTCAATAACTTCTTTAATGTGATTTTTAATGAAAAATATATCTAAAGATAAATTTAAATCTCATTCAAATCTATCTCAATCTAGATTGTGAAAAATATGTGTTCAGTATTCAAAGTTATGTTGGGTTGGGTTGTTTTACCTCTGAGCCGCACTTTTTTGCACACAATGGGCTAAATGGCCAGGTCACATGGACCCCAAGGCTCAGAGAAGGTTGGGGGAGAGGACCCACTGGAACAGCTGTTGGGAGACAGATGGTAGCCTCCCGTCAAGGCCATCCAGCGTGTTCTTTAACGTGCACAGGGTATGGCTCTCCCGTACACGGGGCCACGGCTGAAAGTCCCATCCGACGGACGGCGGCCTTTCCAAGTCCATCGGTGTCCCCTACTGACCGTGGGCAGGGCGGGGAATTTTGCGGAGATAAATCTCAATGCTGACCCAGCTGGGACTCGAACGTGGGAACTGCAGATTACGAGCCTGGCGCGCTACCGACTGAGCAACCCCCACCCCGTTCTGTATTCAAAGAGTTATGAACCTTGGAATACTTAACAGGCTGCAAAATATTGACCCCAAAATTTAATTGAAATTTTGAAATAGGTTAAGGGATCAGAGAGATCGTAGTTGACTCTTGTTATTTGAGGGACCGCGGTCATTTAGTCGGTAGCACGCCAGGCTCGTAATCTGCAGTTCTCAGGTTCGAGTCCAGCTGGGTCAGCGTTGAGATTTATCTCCGCAAAACTCCCAGCCCTGCACGCGGCCAATAGAGGACACCGATGGGTTTGGAAAGGCCGCCGTCCGTCGGATGGGACGTTAAGCCATGGCCCGTGTGCGGGAGAGACATATCCTGTGCACGTTAAAGAACACGCTGGATGGCCTTGACGGGAGGCTACCATCTGTCTCCCAACAGCTGCTCCAGTGGGTCCCCTCCCCCAACCTTCTCTGAGCCTTCGGGGTCCATGTGACCTGGCCATTTAGTCCATAGTGTGCAAAAAAGTGCCGCTCAGAGGTAAAACAACCCAACGTTAAAGAACACGCTGGATGGCCTTGACGGGAGGCTACCATCTGTCTCCCAACAACTGTTCCAATGGGTTCCCCCCCCAAATCTTCTCTGAGCCTTCGGGGTCCATGTGACCTGGCCATTTAACCCATGGTGTGCAAAAAAGTGCCGCTCAGAGGTAAAACAACCCAACGTTAAAGAACACATTGGATGGCCTTGACGGGAGGCTACCATCTGTCTCCCAACAGCTGCTCCAGTGGGTCACCTCCCCCAACCTTCTCTGAGCCTTCGGGGTCCATGTGACCTGGCCATTTAGCCCATGGTGTGCAAAAAAGTGCCGCTCAGAGGTAAAATAACCCAACGTTAAAGAACACGCTGGAGGCCTTGACGGAAGGCTACCATCTGTCTCCCAACAGTTGTTGCAGTAGGTCCTCTCCCCCAACGTTCTCTGAAACTTCGGGATCCTTGTGACCTGGCCATTTAGCCCATGGTGTGCAAAAAAGTGCCGCTCAGAGGTAAAACAACCCAACGTTAAAGAACACGCTGGAGGCCTTGACGGAAGGCTACCATCTGTCTCCCAACAGCTGTTCCAGTGGGTCACCTCCCCCAACCTTCTTTGAGCCTTCGGGGTCCATGTGACCTGGCCATTTAGCCCATGGTGTGCAAAAAGTGACGCTCAGAGGTAAAACAACCCAACGTTAAAGAACGCGCTGGAGGCCTTGACGGGAGGCTACCATCTGTCTCCCAACAGCTGTTCCAGTACGTCCCCTCCCCCAACCTTCTCTGAACCTTCGGGATCCTTGTGACCTGGCCATTTAGCCCATGGTGTGCAAAAAAGTGCCGCTCAGAGGTAAAACAACCCAACGTTAAAGAACACGCTCGGTGGCCTTGACGGGAGGCTACCATCTGTCTCCCAACAGCTGTTCCAGTAGGTCCCCTCCCCCAACCTTCTCTGAATCTTCGGGATCCTTGTGACCTGGCCATTTAGCCCATGGTGTGCAAAAAGTGACGCTCAGAGGTAAAACAACCCAACGTTAAAGAAGGCGCTGGAGGCCTTGACGGGAGGCTACCATCTGTCTCCCAACAGCTGTTCCAGTAGGTCCCCTCCCCCAACCTTCTCTGAACCTTCGGGATCCTTGTGACCTGGCCATTTAGCCCATAGTGTGCAAAAAAGTGCCGCTCAGAGGTAAAACAACCCAACGTTAAAGAACACGCTCGGTGGCCTTGACGGGAGGCTACCATCTGTCTCCCAACAGCTGTTCCAGTGGGTCCCCTCCTCCAACCTTCTCTGAGCCTTCGGGGTCCATGTGACCTGGCCACTTAGCCCATGGTGTGCAAAAGAGTGCCGCTCAGAGGTAAAACAACCCAACCCACAACTCATACCAGTGCTGCTTGTGGATATTTTTTTCATAAGGGTGTGGCGAAAAATACCAACTGGACAGGCCTGTCTGTATTCTATCATTGTCGACCACGACAAAATGTTCCTGCCATTTATTATTGGCATTATCGATCTATTCGTAATCCACTGAATTGCAGGTTTTTATCAGGCACCAGTATAATGCTGTCCGGAAAAATTCAAAGCCAATAATCTACAGTGCATTGGCCTTAATTTCACTCTTGTAGACCCCACCCAATTATGGAATGGGGCCATTAAATAAAGTAACAAGTAATGTTTAACAGCAGCAAAAATAATACACTCAGTTAATGAACGGTATGAGGACGTGGATCTTGGAAGCAATTATTAATTTCGACACAGTGATCTCTTAGGCAAATCATTATTCAGAAGGAGTTTCCAAAGCCAATGCTCAGGTGGCTACTAAGAATTATCAGCACTTTTCCTAATTTCTTTCGATGATGAATAACTATTTTCTACCAAAATGATTCCCTAGTTGGCAGATAATTTTTGTGATCATGACCAAAATTTGGCCTTAATTGATTTGGAAATAAGTGTCTGTGAAATTTAATAAATAATTAGATGTAGTTGTCGTAGCAAGTATTAATTTCATTTTTTTTTCACTTCTTGCGTTGGGTTGTGTTGTTTTACCTCTGAGCGGTACTTTTTTGCACACCATGGGCTAAATGGCCAGGTCACATGGACCCCGAAGGCTCAGAGAAGGTTCGGGGAGGGGACGCACTGGAACAGCTGTTGGGAGACAGATGGTAGCCTCCCGTCAAGGCCATCCAGCGTGTTCTTTAACGTGCACAGGGTATGGCTCTCCCGCACAAGGGGCCACGGCTTAACGTCCCATCCGACGGACGGCGGCCTTTCCAAGCCCATCGGTGTCCCCTACTGACCGTGGGCAGGGCGGGGAATTTTGCGGAGATAAATCTCAACGCTGACCCAGCTGGGACTCGAACCTGGGAACTGCAGATTACGAGACTGGCGCGCTACCGACTGAGCCACCCCCGCCCTATTCACTTCCTGCACTTATACCTATTTCTCTTTTTACTCGAATTAATTAAAAAAATTGTTTAGTTCCAGATGTCATGATAATAAGTGCTACGACATGTGTAAACCGATTTTTAGCATCTTTTACCTCTGAGCGGGAGGGGGGGCGGGCTCAGTAGGTAGCGCGCCAAGCTCGTAATCTGTAGTTCCCAGGTTCGAGTCCCAGCTGGGTCAGCGTTGAGATTTATCTCCGTAAAATTCCTCACCCTGCCCACGGGCAGTAGGGGACACCGATGGGCTTGGAAAGGCCGCCGCCCGGCGGATGGGACGTTAAGCCGTGGCCCCGTGTGCGGGAGAGCCATACCCTGTGCACGTTAAAGAACACGCTAGATGGCCTTGACGGGAGGCTACCATCTCTCTCCCAACAGCTGTTCCAGTCGGTCCCTTCCCCCTACCTTCTCTGAGCCTTCGGGGTCCTTGTGACCTGGCCATTTAGCCCATGGTGTACAAAAAATTGCCGCTCAGAGGTAAAACAATCCAACGTTGAAGAACACATTGGATGGCCTTGATGGGAGGCTACCATCTGTCTCCCAACAGCTGTTCCAATGGGTCCCCTCCCCCAACCTTCTCTGAGCCTTCGGGGTCCTTGTGACCTGGCCATTTAACCCATGGTGTCCAAAAAGTGCCGCTCAGAGGTAAAACAATCCAACGTTAAAGAACACATTGGATGGCATTGACGGGAGGCTACCATCTGTCTCCCAACAGCTGTTCCAGTGGGTCCCCTCCCACAACCTTCTCTGAGCCTTCGGGGTCCATGTGACCTGGCCATTTAGCCCATGGTGTGCACAAAAGTGCCGCTCAGAGGTAAAACAACCGAACCGAACTCACATCCGTCTTTCATCCGATTCATATTTTTGATTCATTTATAGAAACTTGCTGAGAAAAGTTGTCTCCTACAGAATAATGGCAATGCATTTGATGTCACAGAGAAAATGACAGATGGCCTCTGTCTTGAAGGAGAGGCAGCCTAAAGCTATATACCAATTAAAAAAAAACATTTATTTTTCTCTTTTGAGGCTAATCATTTCTTTCTAATTCGTTGTTTTCTTGTCTGGCATTATTTTGTTCATGTTTTTGATTTGTTTTTTCGCTTTACGAAGCTCTATAATTTTTAAAATGTACATTTAATTGATAAATGTGACTGAAGATAATGATCATAATCAAATCTGTTTAAATCACAATCTTTTAACAATATTCGTTCAGTATTTAAATAGAAAGCTCTCTATATATAAAAGCTCTCTATAATAACACTGAGTCGTGTGTGAGAGTTGGTAAGGCTTGTAGCAATTGGTTTAGCATTACTTCTGGTGTTCGACAAGGGTGCATTTTGTCTCCTTTTCTCTTTAGCTTGGTTATTGACTACGTTATGCGAAATTCACTTCAAGGGAAAGATTTTGGCCCTAAATGGGCTGGAGATACGAAAATTTCTGATTTAGATTATGCTGATGATTTAGCCCTTTTGGCAAATGATGTTGATGAGATGAACTCTTTCATTCGAGCTGTTGATGAGACTGGTAGTAGAGTAGGTTTGGTTATAAACAGAGAGAAAACTAAAGTGATGGAAATTGGTCAGACAGGCTGTGATTCAGTTAATCTGAATGGTTGCAGTCTTGAGCAGGTGTCACAGTTTAATTATCTTGGGAGCTATGTAACAGATAATGGTGATGTGCGGCATGAGATTAACAGACAAATAGGGATTGCTGCCGGGACTTTTAAGAACCTATGAAGAGTGTGGAGAAATAGGCGTATACACCTAAAGACTAAAATTAGACTGTATAATAGTTTGGTTCTTTCTAGGGTTAGTTATGGTAGTGAAACTTGGACACTTTGTAAACAAGATAACAGGAAACTAGATGCTTTTGATTCCAGATGCTTACGCAGTATCTTGGGCATTAGGTGGTTCAACTTTGTAACTAATGATGAGGTTAGGCAAAGGAGTTTGCAACCTCCTTTAAGCAGCATATTGTGCAGAGAGAGACTCTGTTGGTTTGGCCATGTTGCCCGTATGAATAATTATAGATTGGCGAATAGGGTTATGAACAGTGTGCCTAAAGGCCTCAGAAAGAAGGGGAGACCTAGGATGCGGTGGGCAGACAATGTCAAACAGGACCTTGTTAGAATTGGTGTGCAGTGGCCAGATGCAGAAGATGTAGCTCAGGATAGACTTGCTTGGAGAACTAAATTGCATGGTCTGGTTGGACCTCCGTAGCCCATGGCTGCTTGACGATGATGATGATGATGATTTAAATAGTTACAGAAGCTAGAATGTTTAACAATAAATTATCTTGTTTTATAATTTTTTTAATTAAAACCATTCATAATGAAATAATAATAACGTAAATTTCTAAAATATATATATTTTTTATTAAATGGTTTGGAAAATACTTATACTTTAAGTTTTAATTACTGTTGTGAAGTTTCCAACTTTCATAGTTCTTTAAATACTAAACGAATATAGTTGAAAATGGAGTTGGGTTGGGTTGTTTTACCTCTGAGCGGCACTTTTTTGCACACCATGGGCTAAATGGCCAGGTCACATGGACCCCGAAGGCTCAGAGAAGGTTGGGGGAGGAGACCCACTGGAACAGCTGTTGGGAGACAGATGGTAGCCTCCCGTCAAGGCGATCCAGCGTGTTCTTTAACGTTCACAGGGTATGTCTCTCCCGCACACGGAGCCACGGCTTAACGTCCCATCCGACGGACGGCGGCCTTTCCAAGCCCATCGGTGTCCCCTACTGACCGTGGGCAGGGCGGGGAATTTTGCCGAGATAAATATCAACGCTGACCCAGCTGGGACTCGAACCTGGGAACTACAGATTACGAGCCTGGCGCGGTACCGACTGAGCCACCCCCGCCCCATTTTGAAAATGGAGATTTAAATAGATTTGATTATGATCTTTAATCTATCTTCAGTCACTTTTTTTTTCATTAAATGCTTATTTAGAAGTTATGGAGCTTCGAAATTAAATTCCCATTGACATAACATAGAATGGGGCGGGGGTGGCTCAGTCGGTAGCGCGCCAGGCTCGTAATCTGTAGTTCCCAGGTTCGAGTCCCAGCTGGGTCAGCGTTGAGATTTATCTCCGCAAAATTCCCCGCTCTGCCCACGGTCAGTAGGTGACACCGATGGGCTTGGAAAGGCCGCCGTCTGTCCGATGGGACGTTAAGCCGTGGCCCGTGTGCGGGAGAGTCATACCCTGTGCACGTTAAAGAACACGCTGGATGGCCTTGACGAGTGGTTACCATCTGTCTCCCAACAGCCGTTTCAGTGGGTTCCCTCCCCCAACATTTTCTGAGCTTTCGGGGTCCATGTGACCTGGCCATTTAGCCCATGGTGTGCAAAAAAGTGCCGCTCAGAGGTAAAACAACCCAACTCATAACATAGAAATTCATTAATTTTTTTGTAGAGCAGTGTAAGATGACCTTGTCGAAGCCCATCGGTGTCCGCTATTGACCGTACGAAGGGCGGGGAATTTTGCGGACTCTCAGAACTAAAACAACTCAATTCATAACATCCCAAAATTTTCTCCTTTTATACCCAAGCTGGTGAAGGAATACACACATTAAATCACTTGAATAATCCTTCATCAATTAAAATCACCCTGTTTACCTAATCAACAACGATATTATGGCCACAAGAGATCATAAATTACAAGCCACTCAAAGAAAAGGAGATTTCACAGCATTCGCGGAAAACAGGAAGAAGGGAAAAAAGAAAACAACATGCTGAAGATTGAGCCAGCACGTACGCACTCTCTCTCTCGTGCATGCTAAGTAAATGGTCATTACGGCCAGCTGTTAGGCTTAGCCAGCGACGAAGAATCCGTGACACACAGGTGCATCTGTTGTGTAGTGAAACGCAGGTGTCAGACTTCACAGCTGCGAGTCTCATAAAGGCATTATTAATGCTGTCGGCTTGAAGAATGATTTATGCCGTAGAAGTGGTATTCAAGCTGGCTGTTTCTTTTTTTTTCTGTCTCTTTAGTTAATGGGCGAGTTTTAGATATATTGTTTCTATGTCTAGAATAAAGGAATGCAAGGTTTTTCGCAATGCACTAGTGTATTTGAGTGATTTTTACCTCTAAGTGGAACTTTTTTTGTACACAATGGGCTAAATGACCGGTCATAAGACTCCAGGAGCTCAGAGAAGGCGGGGAGGAAGAGGGACTTACTGAATAACTAAAGAAACAAATGAAAGCCTCCCGTCAAGGACGGGGCTGGGATATGCCTCAGTCGGTTGCGCGCCAGGCTTGTAATCTATGCCAGGCGCCAGGCTTGTATCAGGTTCGAGTCCCAGCTGGGTCAGCGTTGAAATTTATCTCCGCAAAATTCCCTGCCCATGGTCAATGGGGACACTGATGGACTTGGAAAAACCGCCGTCCGTCGGATGGGACGTTAAGTCGTGGGTCCGTGTGTGGGAGAGCCATACCCTGTGCACGTTAAAAAACACGCTGGATGACCTTGACGGGAGACTACCATCTGTCTCCCAATAGCCGTTTCAGTGGGTCCCCTCCCCCAACATTTTCTGAGCTTTCGGGGTCCATGTGACCTGGCCATTTAGCCCATGGTGTGCTAAAAAGTGCCGCTCAGATGTAAAACAATCCAACGTTAAAGAACACGCTGGATGACCTTGACGGGAGGCTACCATCTGTCTCCCAACAGCTGTTCCAGTGGGTCCCCTCCCCCAACCTTCTCTGAGCCTTCGGGGTCCATGTGACCTGGCCATTTAGCCCATGGTGTGCAAAAAAGTGCCGCTCAGAGGTAAAACAACCCAACCCAACTTCTCTCTGAGATTTCTTTGAAACGGAAAAGAATTCTCACACGGCTAAAAAGAGAATTCTTCCGTTTTACGGGACCAAAGTGGAAGTAATAAAGAATCATTCAACTGTGGAAACTGTCTCTTGAGGCAAACAGAAACTTGGACTAAACTGTTAATTTATCTTCGGCCGAAAGAAGGGAAAGAGCGATCTCCGTAATCTCCGTAATTCTACCGATTTCTCGCAGAAATGCGTTATATTTACATATTGTAACTCTGGACTAAAGAGGTAACAGATCTTTCTGCGTGTCGATAAAAGTTTGCCAGCAATCCCTGGACCTGTTTCTCTATTGCAGTGCTTTGAGAAATGGTTCCCGTTAAACGAGACGATAGTGCCTCTCAGGAAGAATCGGAAGGGGAAACGAAATCGTGATGAATACAAATTGCTTTTTCGAAGAGGTGTTCTTCGGATAAATGAAGTTGTTCTTAGGCTCCGGTTTGTGTTTTGATGAGGCACAAGTTGTGGCTTGTGCATCGTAAAAGCTGAACCATTCCTATACTAATTGTGTTATTAAGTTTGTTTTTTTAATACACGAGGTTTGGGAAGTTCTTAGTTGAAAGACAAGAACTCTTTTGATGACTTTCAAAACCCACAAAATTCAGATGATTTTGAAGACTATTGGAAAACGTTATTTTTCACTTAACCACTGCATAAAATGTGTTTCACACGAATTGTTCTGTATTTACTTTCTCCAGATTTTGGAGACTGATTTTTTTTTCCATGTGAAGGGGGGCGGGGGTGGCTCAGTCGGTAGCGCGCCAGGCTCGTAATCTGTAGTTCCCAGGTTCGAGTCCCAGCTGGGTCAGCGTTGAGATTTATCTCCGCAAAATTCCCCGCCCTGCCTACGGTCAGTAGGGGACACCGATGGGCTTGGAAAGGCCGCCGTCTGTCGGATGGGACGTTATGCCGTGGCCCAGTGAGCGGGAGAGCCATACCCTGTGCACGTTAAAGAACACGCTGGATGGCCTTGACGGGAGGCTACCATCTGTCTCCCAACAGCTGTTCCACTGGGTTCCCTCCCCCAACCTTCTCTGTGCCTTCGGGGTCCATGTGACCTGGCCATGGTGTGCAAAAAAGTGCCGCTCAGAGGTAAAACAACCCAACAAAACCATGTGAAGTCACTCTTTTATGAATATTTATTTAAGGGTTGTTTTATCTGTGACTGGCACCTTTTGCATACATGAGCTAAATGACCAGCTCACAAGGACCTCAAAATGCACAAGGTGTGGCTTTTCTATACACGGAGCCATGGCGAACATCTCATCTGATGCATACTTAAGGGCTCAGTTGTTTTACCTCTGAATGACACTTTTTTGCACACAGTGGTCTAAATGGCTAGGTCACAAGAATCCCGAAGGTTCAGAGAAAGTTGAGGGGAGGGGACCCCTGGAACAGCTGTTGGGAGACAGATGGCAGCCTCTCATCAAGGTCATCCAGCGTGTTCTTTAACGTGTACGAGGTATGGCTCTCCCACACATAGGAACACGGCTTAGCATTCATCCAACAGATGCTGATCTTTCCAAGCCCATCGGTGTCCCCTACTGACCGAGGGCAGGGAGGTTTGCGGAGATAAATTTCAACACTGGTCCAGGTGGGACTCGAACCTGGGAAGACACTTAAGGGGGGTTGGGGTAAAGAGAACCCACTTGATAACTGTTGAGGCAGATGGAATCCTCCCTTCAAAAACATCCAGAGTGTTCTTTAAGGTACAGAAGTTATGGGTCACAGGCAGAAGGACCCATGACTTTACGCCCCATCCATTTATGGTAGTCTTCAAAAGAGGAACGATGCCTCCTATCTCGTCAAGGACAGGTTCGTAATCTGAATTTATCAGGTTCGAGTCCCACCTGGGTCGGTCGTTGAGATTTATCTCTGCAAAACTCTCCACTCTGCCCTCAGTCAGTAAGGGACACCGATGGGCTTGGAAAAGCTGCCGTCCACGATGGGCATGGAAAAGCTGCCGTCCATGATGGGCTTGGAAAAGCTGCCGTCCATGATGGGCTTGGAAAAGCTGCCGTCCATGATGGGATGGACATGGAAAAGCTACCGTCTATGATGGGCATGGAAAAGCTGCCGTCCATGATGGGCTTGGAAAAGCTGCCGTCCATGATGGGCATGGAAAAGCTGCCGTCCATAATGTTCTTGGAAAAGCTGCCGTCCATGATGGGCATGGAAAAGCTGCCGTCCATGATGGGCATGGAAAAGCTGCCATTCATGATGGGCATGGAAAAGCTGCCGTCCATGATGGGCATGGAAAAGCTGCCGTCCATGATGGTCTTGGAAAAGCTGCCGTCCATGTTGGGAATGGAAAAGCTGCCATCCATGATGGGCATGGAAAAGCTGCCGTCCATGATGGGAATGGAAAAGCTGCCATCCATGATGGGCATGGAAAAGCTGCCGTCCATAATGTTCTTGGAAAAGCTACCGTCCATGATGGGCATGGAAAAGCTGCCGTTCATGATGGGCATGGAAAAGCTGCCGTCCATGTTGGGCTTGGAAAAGCTGCCGTCCATGATGGGATGGACATGGAAAAGCTACCGTCTATGATGGGCATGGAAAAGCTGCCGTCCATGATGGGCATGGAAAAGCTGCCATCCATGATGGGCATGGAAAAGCTGCCGTCCATGATGGGCATGGAAAAGCTGCCGTCCATGATGGGCATGGAAAAGCTGCCGTCCATGATGGTCTTGGAAAAGCTGCCGTCCATGTTGGGAATGGAAAAGCTGCCATCCATGATGGGCATGGAAAAGCTGCCGTCCATGATGGGAATGGAAAAGCTGCCATCCATGATGGGCATGGAAAAGCTGCCGTCCATAATGTTCTTGGAAAAGCTACCGTCCATGATGGGCATGGAAAAGCTGCCGTTCATGATGGGCATGGAAAAGCTGCCGTCCATGTTGGGCTTGGAAAAGCTGCCGTCCATGATGGGATGGACATGGAAAAGCTACCGTCTATGATGGGCATGGAAAAGCTGCCGTCCATGATGGGCATGGAAAAGCTGCCATCCATGATGGGCATGGAAAAGCTGCCGTCCATGATGGGCATGGAAAAGCTGCCGTCCATGATGGGCATGGAAAAGCTGCCGTCCATGATGGGCATGGAAAAGCTGCCGTCCATGATGGGCTTGGAAAAGCTGCCGTCCATGATGGGCATGGAAAAGCTGCCGTCCATGATGGGCATGGAAAAGCTGCCGTTCATGATGGGCATGGAAAAGCTGCCGTCCATGATGGGCATGGAAAAGCTGCCGTCCATGATGGGCTTGGAAAAGCTGCCGTCCATGATGGGCTTGGAAAAGCTGCCGTCCTGATGGGCATGGAAAAGCTGCCGTCCATGATGGGCATGGAAAAGCTGCCATCCATGATGTGCATGGAATAGCTGCCGTCCATGATGGGCTTGGAAAAGCTGCCGTCCATGATGGGCTTGGAAAAGCTGCCGTCCATGATGGGCTTGGAAAAGCTTCCGTCCATGATGGGCATGGAAAAGCTGCCGTCCATGATGGGCATGGAAAAGCTGCCGTCCATGATGGGCATGGAAAAGCTGCCGTCCATGATGGGCATGGAAAAGCTGCTGTCCATGATGGGCATAAATCCATGGCCTCGTGTGCGGCAGAGAACACACTGGATGGCCTTATGGGAGGATACCATCTGTCTTCTAACAGTTTTCCAGTGGGTTTCCCCCCCCCCAAAGTTATTGATAGCTTAGTGATTAAGAGCAACTAGCATCTAACTGGGCTATCTGTGGGGGTTCGAATCCCATTCCGGGCAAATCTCCGACTGTTTTTTTTGGGGGGTGGGGGGTGGGGGGGCTCAGTCGGTAGCGCGCCAGGCTCGTAATCTGTAGTTCCCAGGTTCGAGTCCCAGCTGGGTCAGCGTTGAGATTTATCTCCGCAAAATTCCCCGCCCTGCCCACGGTCAGTAGGGGACACCGATGGGCTTGGAAAGGCCCCGTCCGTCGTGGACGTTAAGCCGTGGCCCCGTGTGTGGGAGAGCCACACCCTGTGCACGTTAAAGAACACGCTGGATGGCCTTGACGGGAGGCTACCATCTGTCTCCCAACAGCTGTTCCAGTGGGTCCCTTCCCCCAACCTTCTCTGAGCCTTCGGGGTCCATGTGACCTGGCCATTTAGCCCATGGTGTGCAAAAAAGTGTCGCTCAGAGGTAAAACAACCCAATCCAACCGGAGTATAGAGGACTGGAAACACGTCATCTGGTCTGACGAATTACAGTTTCAACTCTATCTAATCACAGTTTCAAATTTACGCCGTGCTTGCGTGGCGTACACCACACGAAACGATGGACCCAGCTTGCCAAGTTGGGGTCATACAGGAAGGTGGAGGCGAGGTAACAGTTCGGAGTGCATTTATATGGACTTCCATGGGGTCCTTCGTACTCGTCGAGATCTCCGTCACTTACACAAAGTAAGTCAAGATCCTTTGCCGACCATCTAACATGTTTGTAACGATTCACTTTCCACGCCATGACGCCATCTTTCAACAGGGACAACGCTCACTGCATACGTCCCGAGTGGAGACCATTGGCTACAGGAGCATTCAAGCGAGTTTACCACATTCGAAGGGGCGGGGGTGGCTCAGTCGGTAGCGCGCCAGGCTCGTAATCTGTAGTTCCCAGGTTCGAGTCCCACCTGGGTCAGCGTTGAGATTTATCTCCGCAAAATTCCCCGCCCTGCCCACGGTCAGTAGGGGACACCGATGGGCTTGGAAAGGCCGCCGTCCGTCTGATGGGACGTTAAGCCGTGGCCCCGTGTGTGGGAGAGCAAAACTCTGTGCACGTTAAAGAACACGCTGGATGGCCTTGACGGGAGGCTACCATCTGTCTCCCAACAGCTGTTCCAGTGAGTCCCCTCCCCCAACCTTCTCTGAACCTTCGGAGTCCATGTGTCCTGGCCATTTAGCCCATGGTGTGCAAAAAAGTGCCGCTCAGAGGTAAAACAACCCAACAACCCAACCCACATTCGAATGGCCCTCTCGATCCAGACCTCAACCCCATTGAGAATTTGTGCGCGAATTGGAAAGATCTGTTCGAACCTATCAATCTCCACTGGCAACTGTAGATGCTCTATGACAGGTGGAGACGATCCTCGGTTCATGGGCGACAATACCGTCTCCGTGTTTTCGACACCTCATTGAGTCTTTACCAAGACGTCAACAAGCTGTTGTGAGGGCAAAAGGTGGGGAAACAGGTTATTAGGCAAGATAATAATTATGGTAATAGTTATGATAGTGAAACTTGGAAGCTGTGTAAACAAGATACAGAAAACTAGATGCTTTTGATTCTAGATGCTTACGTAGTATCTTGGGTATTAGGTGGTTCAACTTTGTAACTAATGATGAGGTTAGGCAAAGGAGTTTGAAACCTTCTTTAAGCTGCATATTGTGCAGAGAGAGACTCCGTTAGGTTGGGTTGTTTTACCTCTGAGCGGCACTTTTTTGCACACAATGGGCTAAATGGCCAGGTCACATGGACCCCGTAGGCTCAGAGACGATTGGGGGAGGGGACGCACTGGAACAGCTGTTGGGAGATAGATGGTAGCCTCCCGTCCAGGCCATCCAGCGTGTTCTTTAACGTGCACAGGGTATGGCTCTCCCGCACATGGGGCCACGGCTTAACGTCCTATCCGACGGACGGCGGCCTTTCCAAGCCCATCGGTGTCCCCTACTGACCGTGGGCAGGGCGGAGATAAAGACTCCGTTGGTTTGGCCATGTTGCCCGTATGAATAATTATAGATTGGCGAATAGGGTTATGAACAGTGTGCCTAAAAGCCTCAGAAAGAAGGGGAGACCTAGGATGTGGTGGGCAGACAATGTCAAACAGGACCTTATTAGAATTGGTGTGCAGTGGCCAGATGCAGTAGGTGTAGATCAGGACAGACTTGCTTGGAGAACTAAATTGCACGGTCTGGTTGGCATGGCTGCTTGAGGATGATGATGAATAATTTATCCATTCAATGTAATTCGTATGGGAAAGAGAATTTTTTTTGGCTGTCAAGTGTCCAAATGGAGACGATTCTAAGGCAAGGTGTAAATGATGTAATATTAATTTTACTGTAAGCTATGATACCATAAATGTGGTCACTAAGCATGCAAAATCATCGAGAAAGTGCTCAAACAGTATTAGTAGTAAGACTGTCAATCTGTGAGAAGCTTTTGTCACAATGTAACTATTTCTTTCCAGAGTCCGTTTTTTCTTCATCACTTCATCTGGCGCCTGGATATTTAAATGCTTATACGAATCGTTTATAAATTAAAAAAATAAATACCTCCTCAAGCAGCTGCTTGCCACAGAGGTCTGACAGGAGACTGTCAGTTTATATGGCAAAGTAGAAGATCTGAGAGGATGGCAGGACCTCAGCAGAAAAACGACACATACATACATGCCTTACCCGGGACTCGAACCCAAGTCCCTCAGATCAGTAGCCAAGTGCGCTAACCACTCGGCCACGGGACGGCAAAAAATACCCCCTCAAGCAGCTGCTTGCCACAGAGGTCTGACAGGAGCCTGTCAGTTTACATGCCATAGTAGAAGATCTGAGAGGATGGCAGGACCTCAGCAGAAAAACGACGCATACGTACATGCCTTACCCGGGGCTCGAACCCAGGGCCCTCAGATCAGTAGCCAAGCGTGCTAACCACTCAGCCACTAATAATAAAAATTTATGTTATTAATTACAACAGTATAATTGGTTGTAAATGCAATTAATGTATCGTGTTTTTAAGGACTGTTTTAGAATTTACATCACTTGCAGTCTGTGAACTGACGGAATCGATACTCTTTAAACGTTACATTTTTGAAATCACCTCTAAGGAAGAGTTAGAAATAAACGTCCACTTTTGAGACTAATTAAGATTTATGAGGCGGAATTTATCGTTCATGAAAGCTGGGCACTCTGGAAGAAAAATCAATTTCTGTATTTAGACGGGAATAAAATAAACACTTGTGAAGTGGGTCTCCACAGTTAATTACTGTATTCATTTCTAGAGGATATATTTATATCAGAGCCATGTCTAATTGCGAGTATTTTTCTAGCTTTGGAATTAACTACGTTGCGGGTTGATGCAGCCGGTAACGTAACAGACTCGTAATCTGTAGTTTCCAGGTTGAAATTCCAATTGTGCCAGGGGCGGGGGTGGCTCAGTCGGTAGCGAGCCAGGCTCGTAATCTGTAGTTCCCAGGTTCGAGTCCCAGCTGGGTCAGCGTTGAGATTTATCTCCGCAAAATTCCCCGCCCTGCCGTCGGTCAGTAGGGGACACCGATGGGCTTGGAAAGGCCGCCATCCTTCGGATGGGACGTTAAGCCGTGGCCCCGTGTGCGGCAGAGCCATACCCTGTGCACGTTAAAGAACGCGCTGGATGGCCTTGACGGGAGGCTACCATCTGTCTCCCAACAGCTGTTCCAGTGGGTCCCCTCCCCCAACCTTCTCTGAGCCTTCGGGGTCCTTGTGACCTGGCCATTTAGCCCATGGTGTGCAAAAAAGTGCCGCTCAGAGGTAAAACAACCCAACCCAATTGTGCCTGGCTTGAAATTTATCTCCGCTAACCACCGTTATACCCTCTGTGAGAGAGGGGACAACTAAAGGGCTTAAAAAATAGTCTTCGTCCGATGGTACGTTAAGCCGTGGACCGCGTGGAGGAGAGTTGTTAGTGTGCACGTTGAAGGCCATGCTAGATGACCTTGACGAGTGGCTACCATCTGTCTCTTAACAGCTATCCAGTGTGTCCCTTCCAAAACGTTCTTTGGCCATTTGGGGTCCTTTTGACTTGACCATTTAGTCCATTGCGTAAAAAAATATGTCACTAAGAGGGAGAACAACAACCGAAATTTCCAAACTGGCCACTTAGGCCATTGTGTGCGAAAAAAGTGCCATTGAGAGGTAAAATTATACACACCTTTGTAATCTGTCCATTCAGACCGTTATGAGCAAAGAAGGGTTAAAGCATCTACCAACCCTTCTGAACTGGCCATTTAGCCCATTGTGTGCGAAAAAAAGCGCTATTGCGAGGTAAAATAAAAGCAACCTTTGTTATCTGGCTATTCAGACAATAATGAGCAAAGGAGGGTTAAAACATTTATTTTCCTTTTGAACTGGTCATTTAGTCCATTGTGTGGGAAAAAAGGGCTAATGGGAGGTAAAACAACAACTAACCCTTTTGACCTGACCATTTAGCGCATTGTGTGCGAAAAAAGGCGCTATTGGGAGGTGAAATAAAGGCAACCTTTATGATCTAGCTATTCAGACCATTATCAGAAAAAAAAGTTGAAACAACCACTAACCTTTTTACTTGGCCATTTATCCCATTGTGTGCGAAAAAAGTGCCATTGAGAGGTAAAATTATACACACCTTTGTAATCTGTCCATTCAGACCGTTATGAGCAAAGAAGGGTTAAAACATCTACCAACCCTTCTGAACTGGCCATTTAGCCCATTGTGTGCGAAAAAAAGCGATATTGCGAGGTAAAATAAAAGCAACCTTTGTTATCTGGCTATTCAGACAATAATGAGCAAAGGAGGGTTAAAACATCTATTTTCTTTTTGAACTGGCCATTTAGTCCATTGTGTGGGAAAAAAGGGCTAATGGGAGGTAAAACAACAACTAACCCTTTTGACCTGACCATTTAGCGCATTGTGTGCGAAAAAAGGCGCTATTGGGAGGTGAAATAAAGGCAACCTTTATGATCTAGCTATTCAGACCATTATCAGAAAAAAAAGTTGAAACAACCACTAACCTTTTTACTTGGCCATTTATCCCATTGTGTGCGAAAAAAGTGCCATTGAGAGGTAATATAAAGCCAACCTTTATGATGTGTCCATTCAGACCATTATGAGCAAAGAAGGGTTAAAACATCTATTATATTTTGGAACTCGCCGTTTAGCCCATAGTGTGCGAAAAAAAAAAGCGCTATTGAGAGGTAAAATAAAAGCAACCTTTGCGATCCGGCCATTCAGAGCAAAGAAAGGTTAAAACAAAAACTAACCCTTTTGACATGGCTATTTAGCCCGTTGTGTGCGAGAAAAGTGCCATTGAGAGGTAAAATAAAACCAGCCTTTCGATTTCGCCATTCAGACCATCATGAGGAAAGAAAGGTTAAAACAAAAACTAATCCTTTTGACCTGGCCATTTGTGCGAAAAAAGCGCTATTAGGAGATAAAATAAAAGCAATCTTTGCGATCCGGCCATTCAGATAATCATGAGGAAGGAAATTTTAAAACAAAAACTAACCCATTTGACCTGGTCATTTAGCCCATTGTGTGGGGGGAAAAAGCGCTATTGGGAGGTAAAATAAAAGCAACCTTTATTATCCTGCCATTCAGAGCATTATGAGCAAAAAAAGTTTAAAACAACAACTAGCCCTTTTGACCTGGCCATTTAGCCCGTTGTGTGTGTGGGGGGGGGAAGCGCTATTGGGAGGTAAAATAAAAGCAACCTTTATGATCCTGCCATTCAGACCATTAGGAGCAAAAAAAGGTTAAAACAGCAACTAACCCTTTTGACCTGGCCATTTAGTCCGTTGTGTGGGGGGAAAAAAGCGCTATTGGGAGGTAAAATAAAAGCAACCTTTATGATCCTGCCATTCAGACCATTAGGAGCAAAGAAAGGTTAAAACAAAAACTAACCGTTTTGACCTGGCCATTTAGCCCATTGTGTGGGGGGGAAAAACGCTATTGGGAGGTAAAATGAAAGCAACCTTTATGATCCTGCCATTCAGACCATTATGAGCAAAGAAAGGTTAAAACAAAAACTAACCCTTTTGACCTGGCCATTTAGCCCATTGTGTGGGGGAAAAAAAGTGCTATTGGGAGGTAAAATAAAAGCAACATTTATAATCCTGCCATTCAGACCATTATGAGCAAAGAAAGGTTAAAACAAAAACTAACCCTTTTGACCTGGCCATTTAATCCATTGTGTGGGGGGAAAAAAGCGCTATTGGGAGGTAAAATAAAAGCAACCTTTATGATCCTGCCATTCAGACCATTAGGAGCAAAGAAAGGTTAAAACAAAAACTAACCGTTTTGACCTGGCCATTTAGCCCATTGTGTGGGGGGGAAAAAACGCTATTGGGAGGTAAAATGAAAGCAACCTTTATGATCCTGCCATTCAGACCATTATGAGCAAAGAAAGGTTAAAACAAAAACTAACCCTTTTGACCTGGCCATTTAGCCCATTGTGTGGGGAAAAAAAAGTGCTATTGGGAGGTAAAATAAAAGCAACCTTTATGATCCTGCCATTCAGACCATTAGGAGCAAAGAAAGGTTAAAACAAAAACTAACCGTTTTGACCTGGCCATTTAATCCATTGTGTGGGGGGAAAAAAGCGCTATTGGGAGGTAAAATAAAAGCAACCTTTATGATCCTGCCATTCAGACCATTATGAGCAAAGAAAGGTTAAAACAAAAACTAACCCTTTTGACCTGGCCATTTAATCCATTGTGTGGGGGGAAAAAAGCGCTATTGGGAGGTAAAATAAAAGCAACCTTTATGATCCTGCCATTCAGACCATTAGGAGCAAAGAAAGGTTAAAACAAAAACTAACCGTTTTGACCTGGCCATTTAGCCCATTGTGTGGGGGGGAAAAAACGCTATTGGGAGGTAAAATGAAAGCAACCTTTATGATCCTGCCATTCAGACCATTATGAGCAAAGAAAGGTTAAAACAAAAACTAACCCTTTTGACCTGGCCATTTAGTCCGTTGTGTGGGGAAAAAAAAGCGCTATTGGGAGGTAAAATAAAAGCAACATTTATAATCCTGCCATTCAGACCATTATGAGCAAAGAAAGGTTAAAACAAAAACTAACCCTTTTGACCTGGCCATTTAATCCATTGTGTGGGGGGAAAAAAGCGCTATTGGGAGGTAAAATAAAAGCAACCTTTATGATCCTGCCATTCAGACCATTAGGAGCAAAGAAAGGTTAAAACAAAAACTAACCGTTTTGACCTGGCCATTTAGCCCATTGTGTGGGGGGGGGAAAAACGCTATTGGGAGATAAAATAAAAGCAACCGTTGCGATCCGGCCATTCAGACCATTATGAACAAAGAAAGGTTAAAACAAAAACTAACCCTTTTGACCTGGCCATTTAGCCCATTGTGTGCGAAAAAAAGCGCTATTCGTAGGTAACATAAAAGCAACCTTTGCGATCCGGCCATTCAGATCATCATGAGGAAAGAAAATTTAAAACAAAAACTAACCCATTTGACCTGGCCCAACACAATTTTTCGCACACAATGGACTAAATCCATTGTGTGCGAAAAAAAAAAAAAGCGCTCTTGGGAGGTAAAATAAAAAAAGCAATCTTTATGATCTGGCCATTCAGCCCATTATGAGCAAAGAAAGGTTAAAACAACAACTAACCCTATTGACCTGGCCATTTAGCACGTTGTGTGGGGAAAAAAAGCGTTATTGGGAAGTAAAATAAAAGCAATCTTTATGATCCTTCCATTCAGACCATTATGAGCAAAGAAAGGTTAAAACAACAACTAAACCTTTTAACCTGGCCATTAAGCCCTTTGTGTGCGAGAAAAGTGCCATTGAGAGGTAAAATAAAACCAGCCTTTCGATTTCGCCATTCAGACCATTATGAGCAAAGAAAATTTAAAACAACAACTAATATTTGTGACCTGACCATTTAGCCCATTGTATAAATAGCGCGTGCTCTCTCAGAGTAAAAACCACTCTGCTCAAATGTACATTTCGAATAAAAAAAAATTACTTCTACTACTGTATTTTTAGTGAACTGCATTGAAACTAAAAAACTGATTTCATTAGATTGCAGAGTGAAGGATCAAAGGTTAACATTTTCAATAACCTGGAGCCCAGGCCAAATTATGTGTCTTAAATAACGGAAATTTGATTTCAATTTCCATGAGTGGTAACAAATGCAAAGAAATGTAACTTAAATCAACTTTGCATTAAAAATATTGAAATCTCCTAGTACAGTCGCTCAAAAAAGTATCCGAACACTATGGTTGATTACAGAATTCAGAAAACACGTGACACGAAGGTTTCCAGATCACTAATTTCTAAAAAAATCGTGGCCAGATATTTTTTTGAATTCTGTAATCAACCATAGTATTCGGATTTTTTTTAATATATATTATGCGTATGAATATATAATGGAATGAATATGGAGCGTGTGCAATTACCGTTCACAGCAAACTGGAGCGGTTGCGGTTAATGTTCACAGCACATTGAATCGTGTGAGCTCACAAAAACCTGGATCGTATGGGCCCACTCACAGAAATATTGAGCGTGTGCAGTTACCGTTCACAGCAAACTGGAGCGGTTGCGGTTAATGTTCACAGCACATTGAATCGTGTGAGCTCACAAAAACCTGGATCGTATGGGCCAACTCACAGAAATATTGAGCGTGTGCAGTTACCGTTCACAGCAAACTGGAGCAGTTGCGGTTAATGTTCACAGCACATTGAATCGTGTGAGCTCACAAAAACCTGGATCGTGTGGGCCCACTCACAGAAATATTGACCGTGTGAAGTTACCGTTCACAGCACATTGAATCGTGTGAGCTCACAAAAACCTGGATCTTATGGGCCCACTCACAGAAATATTGAGCGTGTGCAGTTACCGTTCACAGCAAACTGGAGCGGTTGCGGTTAATGTTCACAGCACATTGAATCGTGTGAGCTCACAAAAACCTGGATCGTGTGGGCCCACTCACAGAAATATTGAGCGTGTGCAGTTACCGTTCACAGCAAACTGGAGCGTGTTCAGTAACTGCACACGCTCCAGTTTGCTGTGAACGGTAACTGGAGCGTGTACAGTTACTGTACACGCTCCAGATATTTTTTCTGAATTCTGTAATCAACCATAGCGTTCGGATACTTTTTTCATCGACTGTACCACGCATTTATATCTGGTTTCTACTATATAGAACCAACGTGTCACGTGACACGAAAGTTGCCAGATCACTAATTTCTAAAAAAAATCGTAGCCAGATATTTTTTCTGAATTCTGTAATCAACCATAGTGTTCGGATACTTTTTCGAGCGACTGTACAAGCAATTCAAAGGAACACAGTGGTTTTCTTATATAAGATAATTCACGTCGATTCCTTCCTGCTATTCTCTTATTACATTGGGCAAAAGAAACTCGACCATCATTATTCATTGATGCTGTAAGGATGAGAGAAAACCAGGAGATAATATTACCGAACGAGACATGTGCATTCATTCCTTGTCCAACTAATCCCATTTCGAAACCGAATAAATGTAGCCGTTGCTCAAAATAAAACATTTTCCATTTCTTTTCCATTAGTAGTGGAAAGAAAGTCTAAAAATAAAACTTTTTCTTTTCTTATTCTCGCCAAAAAACAAGATTATGGTTGAGTCCCCGAGTTATATTCACTTCATCTAAGTATGACCACGAAAAGGCATGCGGTTCCTACATGGAGGAATAAGACAAGTTAGCCTCACAAATTAGATTTTCTCCGCTGGTTTTTTCTTCCGATATTTTTTTTTTACCCTTAGGTCCGAAATACGTGCCTCCCAAGTTCTCCTACGCTGCTAGATGTACAACTGGGTTTACCTAGTTAAAGCCATTTACTGGAAAAAGCAACAGTAGAAGGCCAACTACGCCAAAAATAGGTCAACAACTCGCGCAGGAATACTAAGACACAGAATATAAAGAATGCAGATGTATATATATGTATTATTGGCTTTGGGGCTTTTTTTGTGTTGCAAAACGGTGGGTTTGGACCGATAGAAATCCTCGCTGTACTCTTGTAGCCTTATCAAAAGCGAAAAAAATTTAATGTCGTAGAGTTTGGTGGATTTTTTTTTGTGTTGTGGGTTGTTTTTTGGAAGTGCAAGAAATATATCATTTGTTTTTTTTTACAGATAGATAAAAAAAAACAAGTTTATCGCTGCGCTGAGAATTTCTATTTTTAAATGCAGTTTAAAGGAGGGAAGGGCATTTTTGGTTTCAGGCAGAAATTCAGAAACGTACTTTGTATTCAGATGAAATGGAATTTGCGAAACAAATCTCGTTAAAAACGTGGAGAGAGGGAATTTGCGTTTTAAAGATGGTGGGAGAGAAAAAAATGTGCGGTAATGTCATTTATTTCTATTTCTAACTCAGTTCTGAAGAGATCGTGAAATCGGCTTTTCCTTTTTTTTTTTGTGTTTGAGTTTTCTTTTGTTATCATAAAGTGGATTAAGGTCGCTTTTTTTTTTCTTTGTTTTTTTTTATTATCAACGTGCTCTAGAATATCGCAGTACCAGAACAATCAAGAAAACTTAAGTGATGCATTGATATGTCACTTTATTTACTTTATGTGATATTATAGAGCTTGAGAAAATGGATTTCTCGTTTTCGGAAACGGAACGTGAAAAAAAAAATTGATATATTTTATTTTTTATCTGAAATAATTTCTTTTTTTTTTTTAGAATTTATTCTAATTTTAAGCCTTTAAGAAAACAGAATTGCAAAAGAAGCTACAAAATTAAATTTTGGAAAATAAATAAACGAATTCGAGTCAAACGTTGTGTTGTTTTACATCTGAGCGGCACTTTTCTGCACACCATGGGCTATAATGGCCAGGTCACATGGACCCCGAAGGCTCAGAGAAGGTTGGGGGAGGGGACCCACTGGAACAGCTGTTGGGAGACAGATGGTAGCCTCCCGTCAAGGCCATCCAGCGTGTTCTTTAACGTGCACAGAGTATCTCTCCCGCACACGGTGGCCACGACTTAACGTCCCATCCGACGGACGGCGGCCTTTCCAAGCCCATCGGTGTCCCCTATTGACAGCTGAGTGTATCTGATAATAAAGTGGATATGATAATATAGGGTGCGCTGAATGTGTGATAATAAAGTGGCCGTTGAGTGTATGTGATAATAGTGGATATGATAATATAATGCACGCTGAGGGTGTGATAATAAAGTGGCCGTTGAGTGTATGTGATAATAAAGTGGCAGCTGAGTGTATGTGATAATAAAGTGTCCGCTGAGTGTATGTGATAATAAAGTGTCCGCTGAGTGGATTTGATAATAAAGTAGCAGCTGAGTGGATGTGATGATAAATTGGCCGCTGAGTGGATCTGATAGTTAAGTGGCAACTGAGGTGATGTAATAATAAAGTGCCCGTTGAGTGTATGTGATAATAAAGTGGCCGCTGAGTGTATGTGATAATAGAGTGGCAGCTAAGTGTATGTGATAATAAAGTGCCCGTTGAGTGTATGTGATAATAAAGTGGCAGCTGAGTGTATGTGATAATAAAGTGGCAGCTAAGTGTATGTGATAATAAAGTGGCAGCTGAGTGTATGTGATAATAGAGTGGCAGCTAAGTGTATGTGATAATAAAGTGCCCGTTGAGTGTATGTGATAATAAAGTGGCAGCTGAGTGTATGTGATAATAAAGTGTCCGCTGAGTCGATTTCATAATAAAGTAGCAGCTGAGTGGTTGTGATGATAAATTGGCCGCTGAGTGGATCTGATAGTTAAGTGGCAACTGAGGTGATGTAATAATAAAGTGCCCGTTGAGTGTATGTGATAATAAAGTGGCCGCTGAGTGTATGTGATAATAAAGTGGCAGCTAAGTGTATGTGATAATAAAGTGGCAGCTGAGTGTATGTGATAATAGAGTGGCAGCTAAGTGTATGTGATAATAAAGTGCCCGTTGAGTGTATGTGATAATAAAGTGGCAGCTGAGTGTATATGATAATAAACTGTCCGCTGAGTCGATTTCATAATAAAGTAGCAGCTGAGTGGTTGTGATGATAAATTGGCCGCTGAGTGGATCTGATAGTTAAGTGGCAACTGAGGTGATGTAATAATAAAGTGCCCGTTGAGTGTATGTGATAATAAAGTGACCGCTGAGTGTATGTGATAATAAAGTGGCAGCTAAGTGTATGTGATAATAAAGTGGCAGCTGAGTGTATGTGATAATAGAGTGGCAGCTAAGTGTATGTGATAATAAAGTGCCCGTTGAGTGTATGTGATAATAAAGTGGCAGCTGAGTGTATATGATAATAAAGTGTCCGCTGAGTCGATTTCATAATAAAGTAGCAGCTGAGTGGTTGTGATGATAAATTGGCCGCTGAGTGGATCTGATAGTTAAGTGGCAACTGAGGTGATGTAATAATAAAGTGCCCGTTGAGTGTATGTGATAATAAAGTGGCCGCTGAGTGTATGTGATAATAAAGTGGCAGCTAAGTGTATGTGATAATAAAGTGGCAGCTGAGTGTATGTGATAATAGAGTGGCAGCTAAGTGTATGTGATAATAAAGTGCCCGTTGAGTGTATGTGATAATAAAGTGGCAGCTGAGTGTATATGATAATAAAGTGTCCGCTGAGTCGATTTCATAATAAAGTAGCAGCTGAGTGGTTGTGATGATAAATTGGCCGCTGAGTGGATCTGATAGTTAAGTGGCAACTGAGGTGATGTAATAATAAAGTGCCCGTTGAGTGTATGTGATAATAAAGTGGCAGCTGTGTATGTGATAATAAAGTGGCAGCTGAGTGTATGTGATAATAAAGTGGCAGCTGAGTGTATGTGATAATAAAGTGGCAGCTAAGTGTATGTGATAATAAAGTGGCAGCTAAGTGTATGTGATAATAAAGTGGCAGCTGAGTGTATGTGATAATAAAGTGGCAGCTGAGTGTATGTGATAATAAAGTGGCAGCTGTGTATGTGATAATAAAGTGGCAGCTGAGTGTATGTGATAATAAAGTGGCAGCTGAGTGTATGTGATAATAAAGTGGCAGCTGAGTGTATGTGATAATAAAGTGGCAGCTAAGTGTATGTGATAATAAAGTGGCAGCTAAGTGTATGTGATAATAAAGTGGCAGCTGAGTGTATGTGATAATAAAGTGGCAGCTAAGTGTATGTGATAATAAAGTGCCCGTTGAGTGTATGTGATAATAAAGTGGCAGCTGAGTGTATGTGATAATAGAGTGGCAGCTAAGTGTATGTGATAATAAAGTGCCCGTTGAGTGTATGTGATAATAAAGTGGCAGCTGAGTGTATATGATAATAAAGTGTCCGCTGAGTCGATTTCATAATAAAGTAGCAGCTGAGTGGTTGTGATGATAAATTGGCCGCTGAGTGGATCTGATAGTTAAGTGGCAACTGAGGTGATGTAATAATAAAGTGCCCGTTGAGTGTATGTGATAATAAAGTGGCCGCTTTGTGTATGTGATAATAAAGTGGCAGCTGTGTATGTGATAATAAAGTGGCAGCTGAGTGTATGTGATAATAAAGTGGCAGCTGAGTGTATGTGATAATAAAGTGGCAGCTGAGTGTATGTGATAATAAAGTGGCAGCTGAGTGTATGTGATAATAAAGTGGCAGCTGAGTGTATGTGATAATAAAGTGGCAGCTGAGTGTATGTGATAATAAAGTGGCAGCTAAGTGTATGTGATAATAAAGTGGCAGCTAAGTGTATGTGATAATAAAGTGGCAGCTGAGTGTATGTGATAATAAAGTGGCAGCTAAGTGTATGTGATAATAAAGTGCCCGTTGAGTGTATGTGATAATAAAGTGGCAGCTGAGTGTATGTGATAATAAAGTGGCAGCTGAGTGTATGTGATAATAAAGTGGCAGCTGAGTGTATGTGATAATAAAGTGGCAGCTGTGTATGTGATAATAAAGTGGCAGCTGAGTGTATGTGATAATAAAGTGGCAGCTGAGTGTATGTGATAATAAAGTGGCAGCTGAGTGTATGTGATAATAAAGTGGCAGCTAAGTGTATGTGATAATAAAGTGGCAGCTAAGTGTATGTGATAATAAAGTGGCAGCTGAGTGTATGTGATAATAAAGTGGCAGCTAAGTGTATGTGATAATAAAGTGCCCGTTGAGTGTATGTGATAATAAAGTGGCAGCTGAGTGTATATGATAATAAAGTGTCCGCTGAGTCGATTTCATAATAAAGTAGCAGCTGAGTGGTTGTGATGATAAATTGGCCGCTGAGTGGATCTGATAGTTAAGTGGCAACTGAGGTGATGTAATAATAAAGTGCCCGTTGAGTGTATGTGATAATAAAGTGGCCGCTGAGTGTATGTGATAATAAAGTGGCAGCTGAGTGTATGTGATAATAAAGTGGCAGCTAAGTGTATGTGATAATAAAGTGGCAGCTAAGTGTATGTGATAATAAAGTGGCAGCTAAGTGTATGTGATAATAAAGTGGCAGCTAAGAGTATGTGATAATAAAGTGGCAGCTGAGTGTATGTGATAATAAAGTGGCAGCTGAGTGTATGTGATAATAAAGTGGCAGCTGAGTGTATGTGATAATAAAGTGGCAGCTAAGTGTATGTGATAATAAAGTGGCAGCTGAGTGTATGTGATAATAGAGTGGCAGCTAAGTGTATGTGATAACAAAGTGCCCGTTGAGTGTATGTGATAATAAAGTGGCAGCTGAGTGTATGTGATAATAAAGTGGCAGCTGAGTGTATGTGATAATAAAGTGGCAGCTGAGTGTATGTGATAATAAAGTGGCAGCTAAGTGTATGTGATAATAAAGTGGCAGCTGAGTGTATGTGATAATAGAGTGGCAGCTAAGTGTATGTGATAATAAAGTGCCCGTTGAGTGTATGTGATAATAAAGTGGCAGCTGAGTGTATATGATAATAAAGTGTCCGCTGAGTCGATTTCATAATAAAGTAGCAGCTGAGTGGTTGTGATGATAAATTGGCCGCTGAGTGGATCTGATAGTTAAGTGGCAACTGAGGTGATGTAATAATAAAGTGCCCGTTGAGTGTATGTGATAATAAAGTGGCCGCTGAGTGTATGTGATAATAAAGTGGCAGCTAAGTGTATGTGATAATAAAGTGGCAGCTAAGTGTATGTGATAATAAAGTGGCAGCTAAGTGTATGTGATAATAAAGTGGCAGCTAAGAGTATGTGATAATAAAGTGGCAGCTGAGTGTATGTGATAATAAAGTGGCAGCTGAGTGTATGTGATAATAAAGTGGCAGCTGAGTGTATGTGATAATAAAGTGGCAGCTAAGTGTATGTGATAATAAAGTGGCAGCTGAGTGTATGTGATAATAGAGTGGCAGCTAAGTGTATGTGATAATAAAGTGCCCGTTGAGTGTATGTGATAATAAAGTGGCAGCTGAGTGTATGTGATAATAAAGTGGCAGCTGAGTGTATGTGATAATAAAGTGGCAGCTGAGTGTATGTGATAATAAAGTGGCAGCTAAGTGTATGTGATAATAAAGTGGCAGCTGAGTGTATGTGATAATAGAGTGGCAGCTAAGTGTATGTGATAATAAAGTGCCCGTTGAGTGTATGTGATAATAAAGTGGCAGCTGAGTGTATATGATAATAAAGTGTCCGCTGAGTCGATTTCATAATAAAGTAGCAGCTGAGTGGATGTGATGATAAATTGGCCGCTGAGTGGATCTGATAGTTAAGTGGCAACTGAGGTGATGTAATAATAAAGTGCCCGTTGAGTGTATGTGATAATAAAGTGGCCGCTGAGTGTATGTGATAATAAAGTGGCAGCTGTGTATGTGATAATAAAGTGGCAGCTGAGTGTATGTGATAATAAAGTGGCAGCTGAGTGTATGTGATAATAAAGTGGCAGCTAAGTGTATGTGATAATAAAGTGGCAGCTAAGTGTATGTGATAATAAAGTGGCAGCTGAGTGTATGTGATAATAAAGTGGCAGCTAAGTGTATGTGATAATAAAGTGCCCGTTGAGTGTATGTGATAATAAAGTGGCAGCTGAGTGTATGTGATAATAGAGTGGCAGCTAAGTGTATGTGATAATAAAGTGCCCGTTGAGTGTATGTGATAATAAAGTGGCAGCTGAGTGTATGTGATAATAAAGTGGCAGCTCAGTGTATGTGATAATAAAGTGGCAGCTGAGTGTATGTGATAATAGAGTGGCAGCTAAGTGTATGTGATAATAGAGTGGCAGCTAAGTGTATGTGATAATAAAGTGCCCGTTGAGTGTATGTGATAATAAAGTGGCAGCTGAGTGTATATGATAATAAAGTCTCCGCTGAGTCGATTTCATAATAAAGTAGCAGCTGAGTGGTTGTGATGATAAATTGGCCGCTGAGTGGATCTGATAGTTAAGTGGCAGCTGAGGTGATGTAATAATAAAGTGCCCGTTGAGTGTATGTGATAATAAAGTGGCAGCTGAGTGTATGTGATAATAAAGTGTCCGCTGAGTGTATGTGATAATAAAGTGTCCGCTGAGTGTATGTGATAATAAAGTGTCCGCTGAGTGGATTTGATAATAAGTTAGCAGCTGAGTGGATGTGATGATAAATTGGCCGCTGAGTGGATCTGATAGTTAAGTGGCAGCTGAGGTGATGTAATAATAAAGTGCCCGTTGAGTGTATGTGATAATAAAGTGGCAGCTGAGTGTATGTGATAATAAAGTGGCAGCTAAATTTATGTGATAATAAAGTGGTGATTGGGTGTATGTGATAATAAAGTGGCAGCTAAGTGTATGTGATAATAAAGTGGCAGCTGAGTGTATGTGATAATAAATTGCCAGCTGAGTGTATGTGATAATAAAGTGTCCGCTGAGTGTATGCAATAATAAAGTGCCCATTGAGTGTATGTGATAATAAAGTGGCAGCTGAGTGTATGTGAGAATAAAGTGGCAGCTAAGTGTATGTGATAATAAAATGGCCATTGGGTGTATGTGATAATAAAGTGGCAGCTGAGTGTATGTGATAATAAAGTGGCAGCTGAGTGTATGTGATAATAAAATGGCCATTGGGTGTATGTGATAATAAAGTGGCAGCTAGGTGTATGTGATAATGAAGTGTCCGCTGAGTGTATGTGATAATAAAATGGCCATTGGGTGTATGTGATAATAAAGTGGCAGCTGACTGTATGTGATAATAAAGTGGCAGCTAAGTGTATATGATAATAAAGTGGCCATTGGGTGTATGTGATAATAAAGTGGCAGCAGAGTGTTTGTGATAATAAAGTGGCAGCTGAGTGTATGTGATAATAAAGTGTCCGCTAAGTGTATGTGATAATAAAGTGTCCGCTGAGTGTATGTGATAATAAAGTGTCTGCTGAGTGTATGTGATAATAAAGTGTCCGCTGAGTGTATGTGATAATAAAGTGTCCGCTGAGTGTATGTGATAATAAAGTGTCCGCTGAGTGTATGTGATAATAAAGTGTCCGCTGAGTGTATGTGATAATATAGTGTCCGCTGAGTGTATGTGATAATAAAGTGTCCGCTGAGTGTATGAGATAATAAAGTGTCTGCTGAGTGGATTTGATAATAAAGTAGCAGCTGAGTGGATGTGATGATAAATTGGCCGCTGAGTGGATCTGATAGTTAATTGGCAGCTGAGGTGATGCAATAATGAAGTGCCCGTTACGTGTATGTGATAATAAAGTGGCAGCTGAGTGTATGTGATAATAAAGTGGCAACTAAGTGTATGTGATAATAAAGTGGCCATTGGGTGTATGTGATAATAAAGTGGCCATTGGGTGTATGTGATAATAAAGTGGCAGCTGAGTGTATGTGATAATAAAGTGGCAGCTGAGTGTATGTGATAATAAAGTGGCAGCTGAGTGTATGTGATAATAAAGTGGCATTGGGTGTATGTGATAATAAAGTGGCAGCTGAGTGTATGTGATAATAAAGTGGCAGCTGAATGTATGTGATAATAAAGTGGCAGCTAAGTGTATGGGATAATAAAGTGCCCATTGAGTGTATGTGATAATAAAGTGGCAGCTGAGTGTATGTGATAATAAAGTGTCTGCTGAGTGTATGTGATAATAAAGTGGCAGCTGAGTGTATGTGATAATAAAGTGTCTGCTGAGTGTATGTGATAATAAAGTGGCAGCTGAGTGTATGTGATAATAAAGTGTCCGCTGAGTGTATGTGATAATAAAGTGGCAGCTGAGTGTATGTGATAATAAAGTGTCTGCTGAGTGTATGTGATAATAAAGTGGCAGCTGAGTGTATGTGATAATAAAGTGGCAGCTAAGTGTATGTGATAATAAAGTGTCCGCTGAGTGTATGTGATAATAAAGTGGCAGCTGAGTGTATGTGATAATAAAGTGTCTGCTGAGTGTATGTGATAATAAAGTGGCAGCTGAGTGTATGTGATAATAAAGTGTCCGCTGAGTGTATGTGATAATAAAGTGGCAGCTGAGTGTATGTGATAATAAAGTGGCAGCTGAGTGTATGTGATAATAAAGTGGCAGCTAAGTGTATGTGATAATAAAGTGTCCGCTGAGTGTATGTGATAATAAAGTGTCCGCTGAGTGTATGTGATAATAAAGTGGCAGCTGAGTGTATGTGATAATAAAGTGGCAGCTAAGTGTATGTGATAATAAAGTGTCCGCTGAGTGTATGTGATAATAAAGTGTCCGCTGAGTGTATGTGATAATAAAGTGTCCGCTGAGTGTATGAGATAATAAAGTGGCCGCTGAGTGGATTTGATAATAAAATAGCAGCTGAGTGGATGTGATGATAAATTGGCCGCTGAGTGGGTCTGATATTTAAGTGGCAGCTGAGGTGATGTAATAATAAAGTGCCCGTTGAGTGTATGTGATAATAAAGTGGCCGCTTTGTGTCTGTGATAATAAAGTGGCCGCTGAGTGTATGTGATAATAAAGTGTCCGCTGAGTGTATGTGATAATAAAGTGTCCGCTGAGTGTATGTGATAATAAAGTGGCCATTGGGTGTGTATGATAATAAAGTGGCCGCTGGGTGTCTGTGATAATAAAGTGGCCGCTGGGTGTATGTGATAATACAGTGGCCGCTGAGTGTTTTTGTTAATAAAGTGGCCGCTGAGTTTATGTGAAACTTCATAAAGTTATAGCCTCCTCGTGAGTAACGATGATCAATATTAGAAGGTCAGCGAAAATCATTACTGTTTCATCCGGTAGAATCGTGTACAATGGAAACTACGGAAACTATTCCTTGGGCAACGCAACAAACGGATAAATTCGTTTCGTATCAAGCTAACAGACTCATCAAGTGACAATAGAGTTTAAGCATAATTTCGCCACAGACAGAATGTTTCATTATTGCAACGTGTATCGCGATTTACGAACAACTGAAGCTTCTAGCGAACAGTTCAGCACTTCTGTTCCGACTACTGAGTGCGAGATCTCATTCTGGCGTTGTAGCGACCATTAATTGTTGGATTGCGTTGTTTAACCACTTTATTCCACACAATGGAGAAAATTGATAGGGGCAAAGGGCACCAAAGGTTCAGAGAAGGTTGAGGGCAGAGTTCTTTAACATGCATGGAGTATAGCCAAAGAATGTATAAGAAGAAGAGGTGTTGCATTAGCTAGGGGTAAGTAGCACCTCCTGGAGGATTTTTGGCAAACTCGAACGTAGCATTTTTAAGCCTTCTATAAAAAAGTAACTGAGAGGCAAAACGCAAATATTCGTGCCATTGGAAACGAAATTTCATCTTATTGATTTTAGTCTAAGGACGAAAAGGCCTAATTTAGCTGCAATGCAGGAATTTGCCCCGTTTAGAGGCCGCTGCAGTCGCAAGGCTTACATTGTGTGTATGGTAGCATGCACTCTTCTCCTTTAGACATCCCCTTTATGAAAGCTTGTTCTCTTCTCTCTTAGGCACTGCTTTTATGTAAGCTTCCACTCTTCTTTATTAGGGAGAAGAGACACTCCAAGCTTGCTCTCGTATCGCTTATACACTCCTTTTATGAAAACTTGCTCCCTTCTTCCATACACACTCATTTTATGAAATCTTGCTCTCTTCTCCCTTATATATTTCTTTTATGAAAGCTTGCTATCTTCCCCCTCAAGAGCTCCTTTTATTAAAGCTTGCTCTCTTCTCTCTTATACACTCCTTTTATGGAAGCTTGCTCTCTTCTCCCATAGACATCCCTTTTATGGAAGCTTGTTATCTTCTCTCATAGACACTTCTCTTATGGAAACTTTGCTATCTTCTCCCATAGACATCCCTTTTATGGAAGCTTGTTCTCTTCTCCCATAGACACTCCTTTTATGGAATCTTGCTCTCTTCTCCCATAGACACTCCTTTTATGGAAACTTGCTATCTTCTCCCTTAGACACTCGAAGCTTGCTCTCATATCGCTTATACACTCCTTTTATGAAAGCTTGCTCTCTTCTCTCTTATATCTTACTTTTACGGAAATTTGCTCTCTTCTCTCTTAGACACTCTTTTATGAAAGTTTGCTCCCTTCTCCCATACACACTCCTTTTATGAAATCTTGCTCTCTTCTCCCTTATACATTCCTTTTATTGTAGCTTGCTCTCTTCTCTCTTAGGCACTCTTTTATAAGAAACCTTGCTGGATTCTCCCTTTGTTACTTACTCTTTGGTATAGCTCTCCTGCACAAGAGCGACGGCTTCTTCTGCTCGGTTTTTTTCCCTTAAAACGAGCTAAAAACGAGGTAAAATAAGACAGAAGAATAGTAGAGTAATTTGTGTACAAAAAGGACATTTTGAGAATGATAGGTAGGATAATCAGAGATTTTTTGGGATGGGTTGTTTTACCTCTGAGCGGCACTTTTTTTGCACACAATGGGCTAAATGGCCAGGTCACATGGACCCCGAAGGCTCAGAGAAGGTTGGGGGAGGGGACCCACTGGAACAGCTGTTGGGAGACAGATGGTAGCCTCCCGTCAAGGCCATCCAGCGTGTTCTTTAACGTGCAAAGGGTATGGCTCTCCCGCACACGGGGCCACGGCTTAACGTCACATCCGACGGACGGCAGCCTTTCCAAGCCCATCGGTGTCCCCTACTGACCGTGGGCAGGGCGGGGAATAATCAGAGATGAGAGACAACATGAATAAAATACAGTGAAAAAAGAGAGTCGTGCTTAAGAGGGAAAAGCATTCGGTTGAGAATATTTTCATAATGAAAAGAAAATAATTAAATGAAAAACACTTGTGGAATTTGTATGATCGGAAGACGCGTATGATAAAGCACCTCGGAACAAGCCATGTAAATTCACCAAGAGAATTAGTGGAAAAGTTTCAAAAAATGTAAACTTTTTTTAATTGGGATAATGCCTGTCAAACAAAACAGAAAAGAATTCCTCCAAAATCTTCATCTACTGAATAACTGCATCGCATTAGGAAACATTTATGCAAATAAAGCAAAAGATAGAAATTGCTTAAACATAAAGCCATTGGCTATCGACGTATTTGATGTCCTGATCACAGATATCACCCCTGGGTGAGAAAGCATCCACACCTCGTCTTACTTCTTGCTATCATTCACATCATAAGCCATCTTCCCTCTTCCCATCACACACGTGACCGCACTCTCCTCCTCTCGCATCCATTTCCCTCCGCTGCGCTTCGGAGCCAACTAGAAAGAAAATGGTCCGACAAAGATCAACCATCGGGCTCTGCCTCTATCGACCATTGCTGTAACTCCATCTTCTTCCTCTGCGCTGAAAGGATGCTCTTTATGAGCGTTCGTGTCTTCTGTCATTTCTTGGTGTCATCAAACTAATAATTCTCTTTTCATTTCGGAGGTGAGATACTGCAACGACAGTTTAGTGTCGTCTCTGATAGCACTTGTGTCATCGGAAAGCAAAGAGTGTTTCAAAAATAAACACGTCGCAAAAAACGTCTTTAACGTTAAGAATGATGCCATTTTTTTTACCCACATATTAAGCTAATATTATCATGGGACACAGAGTGTGGATTGGAAGCTAATTTTAAGGCATTCAGTTATGAAAGCCTGCATTCTTCTCCCTCAGACAGCCCTTTTATGGAAGCCTATTCTCTCCTCCCTTATGCACTCCTTTTATGAAAGCTTGCCCTCTTCTCCCTTAGACACCCCTTTTATGGAAGCCTATTCTCTCCTCCCTTATGCACTCCTTTTATGAAAGCTTGTCCTCTTCTCCCTTAGACACCCCTTTAATGGAAGCCTATTCTCTCCTCCCTTATGCATTCCTTTTATGAAAGCTTGCCCTCTTCTCCCTTAGACATCCCTTTTATGGAAGCCTATTCTCTTCTCCCTTATGCACTCCTTTCATGAAAGCTTGCCCTCTTCTCCCTTAGACACCCCTTTTATGGAAGCCTATTCTCTCCTCCATTATGCACTCCTTTTGTGAAAGCTTGCCCTCTTCTCCCTTAGACACCCATTTTATGGAAGCCTATTCTCTCCTCCCTTATGCACTCCTTTTATGAAAGCTTGCCCTCTTCTCCCTTAGACATCCCTTTTATGGAAGCCTATTCTCTCCTCCCTTATGCACTCCTTTTATGAAAGCTTGCCCTCTTCTCCCTTAGACATCCCTTTTATGGAAGCCTATTCTCTCCTCCCTTATGCACTCCTTTTATGAAAGCTTGCCCTCTTCTCCCTTAGACACCCCTTTTATGCAAGCCTATTCTCTCCTCCCTTATGCACTCCTTTTATGAAAGCTTGCCCTCTTCTCCCTTAGACACCCTTTTTTATGGAAGCCTATTCTCTCCTCCCTTATGCACTCCTTTTATGAAAGCTTGCCCTCTTCTCCCTTAGACACCCCTTTTATGGAAGCCTATTCTCTCCTCCCTTATGCACTCCTTTTATGAAAGCTTGTCCTCTTCTCCCTTAGACACCCCTTTAATGGAAGCCTATTCTCTCCTCCCTTATGCATTCCTTTTATGAAAGCTTGCCCTCTTCTCCCTTAGACACCCCTTTTATGGAAGCCTATTCTCTCCTCCCTTATGCACTCCTTTTATGAAACCTTGCCCTCTTCTCCCTTAGACACCCCTTTTATGGAAGCCTATTCTCTCCTCCCTTATGCCCTCCTTTTATGAAAGCTTGACCTCTTCTCCCTTAGACATCCCTTTTATGGAAGCCTATTCTCTCCTCCATTATGCACTCCTTTTATGAAAGCTTGCCCTCTTCTCCCTTAGACACCCCTTTTATGGAAACCTATTCTCTCCTCCCTTATGCACTCCTTTTATGAAACCTTGCCCTCTTTCCCTTAGACACCCCTTTTATGGAAGCCTATTCTCTCCTCTCTTATGCACTCCTTTTATGAAAGCTTGCCCTCTTCTCCCTTAGACACCCCTTTTATGCAAGCCTATTCTCTCCTCCCTTATGCACTCCTTTTATGAAAGCTTGCCCTCTTCTCCCTTAGACATCCCTTTTATGGAAGCCTATTCTCTCCTCCCTTATGCACTCCTTTTATGAAAGCTTGCCCTCTTCTCCCTAGACACCCCTTTTATGGAAGCCTATTCTCTCCTCCCTTATGCACTCCTTTTATGAAAGCTTGCCCTCTTCTCCCTTAGACACCACTTTTATGGAAGTCTATTCTCTCCTCCCTTATGCACTCCTTTTATGAAAGCTTGCCCTCTTCTCCCTTAGACACCCCTTTTATGGAAGCCTATTCTCTCCTCCCTTATGCACTCCTTTTATGAAAGCTTGCCCTCTTCTCCCTTAGACATCCCTTTTATGGAAGGCTGTTCTCTCCTCCCTTATGCACTCCTTTTATGAAAGCTTGCCCTCTTCTCCCTTAGACATCCCTTTTATGGAAGCCTATTCTCTCCTCCCTTATGCACTCCTTTTATGAAAGCTTGCCCTCTTCTCCCTTAGACATCCCTTTTATGGAAGCCTATTCTCTCCTCCCTTATGCACTCCTTTTATGAAAGCTTGCCCTCTTCTCCCTTAGACATCCCTTTTATGGAAGCCTATTCTCTCCTCCCTTATGCACTCCTTTTATGAAAGCTTGCCCTCTTCTACCTTAGACATCCCTTTTATGGAAGCCTATTCTCTCCTCCCTTATGCACTCCTTTTATGAAAGCTTGTCCTCTTCTCCCTTAGACACCCCTTTAATGGAAGCCTATTCTCTCCTCCCTTATGCACTCCTTTTATGAAAGCTTGCCCTCTTCTCCCTTAGACACCCCTTTTATGGAAGCCTATTCTCTCCTCCCTTATGCACTCCTTTTATGAAAGCTTGTCCTCTTCTCCCTTAGACACCCCTTTAATGGAAGCCTATTCTCTCCTCCCTTATGCACTCCTTTTATGAAAGCTTGCCCTCTTCTCCCTTAGACACCCCTTTTATGGAAGCCTATTCTCTCGTCCCTTATGCACTCCTCATCCTCATCATTAGTTACAAAGTTGAACCACTTAATGCCCAAGATACTACAGAAGCATCTAGAATCAAAAGCATCTAGTTTCCTGTTATCTTGTTTACAAAGCTTCCAAGTTTCACCACCATAACTAACTCTATAAAGAACCAAACTATTATACAGATAACTATTATGCAATGATTCCAGCATTTATAAATATAAATAAATAAATTACGATTAATTAAATACCAAAAATGAAATTCGTTCAGCAACAAAGTTTAGTTAGATTTAGAAAGCATCCCAAGTATTATCTCGAAGACCGTATTATCACTAAACGAGTTTTTCCTCAAGGATCTACCTGATGGCATTTAGGTAGTTGCTCCGAAATCTCTTTTATCGTAAATGAGGACACGGGAGAGCAATTCGTAGATCTTACCCTCTTGGGAATAGTCTGCAACATCTGCTACCCAGCTTTGCAATTAAATGGATTGACGGAATCAACATTTATCTACTGGTAATGATGATCGATTTTTTGGGTGGATGAAAATAACTTTATCCCTCGTGGAAGAAGATAACGAAAAAAGAGTTTTTCGTCCATCTACTCTCCTTTAATAAATTGAAAAAATATAAATCTTAGTTTCTACGACAATGATTATTTTGATAAAGGATAAGCTACTGCGATGGGGCTTCAGAGCAAAGCATTAAGTTTCTAAAGTTGGGTTGGGTTGTTTTACCTCTGAGCGGCACTTTTTTGCACACCATTGGCTAAATGGCCAGGTCACATGGACCCCGAAGGCTCAGAGAAAGTTGGGGGAGGGGACCCGCTGGAACAGCTGTTGGGAGACAGATGGTAGCCTCCCGTCAAAGCCATCCAGCGTGTTCTTCAACGTGCACAGGGTATGGCTCTCCCGCACACGGGGCCACGGCTTAACGTCCCATCCGACGGACGGCGGCCTTTCCAAGCCCATCGGTGTCCCCTACTGACCGTGGGCAGGGCGGGGAATTTTGCGGAGATAAATCTCAACGCTGACCCAGCTGGGACTCGAACCTGGGAACTACAGATTACGAGCCTGGCGCGCTACCGACACGAAGGCTTAATGTTTCATCCAAAGAAGGGCGACATTCTCAAGCCTAACGTTGTCCCCTTTCTGACAGAGGGTAGGATTGAGGATTCGGGGAGGTAAATCGCAGAAGGAGGGATTCGAAACTAATAAATGTACACCAACTTTTTTTCTCCCTATATCAAAAGGGAATCAGATTTTGAGCTCAGTAACACTTCAGTTCATATTCAGGACTTAATAATTTCTTAGCTTAGATTCAGAGCTGATTCAGAGTTCAATAACTTCTTAGCTAATATTCAGGATTCAGTAATTCTTCGCTTAGGTTCGGAGCTCAGTTTCTTAGCTCAGTTCAAAGATCAGTGCTTCTTGGATTCGAAACTCAGTGATATCTTAACTTATATTCGAAGCTCAGATTCCGAGATCACTAAGTTCTTAGCTCTGATTCAGAGTTCAGTAATTTCTTAAGATTCGCAAACGAGATTCGTAGCTCAGAATCAGAGCTCATTAATTTCTTAGCTTAGATTCGAAGCTCATATTCAGAGATTATAGATCATATTCAGAGATCACATTGAGATTTATCTCCGCAAAATTCCTCGCTCTGCCCACGGTCAGTAGGGGACACCGATGGGCTTGGAAAGGCCACCGTCCATCGGATGGGACGTTAAGCCGTGGTCCCGTGTGCGGAAGACCATATCCTGTGCACGTTAAAGAACACGCTGGATGGCCTTGACGGGAGGCTACCATCAGCTGTTCCAGTGGGTCCCCTCTCCCAACCTTCTCTGAGCCTTTGGGGTCCACGTGACCTGGTCATTAGCCCATGGTGTGCAAAAAAGTGCCGCTCAGAGGTAAAACAACCCAACACAACGTTAAAGAACACGCTGGATGGCCTTGACGGGAAGCTACCATCTGTCTCCCAACAGCCGTTCCAGTGGGTCCCCTCCCTCAACCTTCTCTGAGCCTTCGTGGTCCTTGTGACCTGGCCATTAAGCCCATGGTGTGCAAAAAAAGTGCCGCTCACAGGTAAAACAACCCAACCCAACGTTAAAGAACACACTGGATGGCCTTGACGGGAGGCTCCCGTCTGTCTTCCAACAGCTGTTCCAGTGGTTCCCCTCCCCCAACCTTCTCTGAACCTTTGGGGTCCTTGTGACCTGGCATTTAGCCCATGGTGTACAAAAAAGTGTCGTTCAGAGGTAAAACAACCCAACAAAATGTTAAAGAACACGCTGGATGGCCTTGACGGGAGGCTACCATCTGTCTCCTAACAGCTGTTCCAGTGGGTCCCCTCCCCCAACCTTCTCTGAGCCTTCGGGGTCCTTGTGACCTGGCATTTAGCCCATGGTGTGCAAAAAAGTGCCGTTCAGAGGTAAAAAAACCCAACAAAACGTTAAAGAACACGCTGCATGGCCTTGACGGGAGGCTACCATCTGTCTCCCAATAGCTGTTCCATTGGGTCCCCTCCCCCAACCTTCTCTGAGCCTTCGGGGTCCTTGTGACCTGGCATTTAGCCCATGGTGTGCAAAAAAAGCGCCGTTCAGAGGTAAAACAACCCAACAAAACGTTAAAGAACACGCTGCATGGCCTTGACAGGAGGCTACCATCTGTCTTCCAACAGCTCTTCCAGTGGTTCCCCTCCCCCAACCTTCTCTGAGCCTTCGGGGTCCTTGTGACCTGGCATTTAGCCCATGGTGTCCAAAAAAGTGCCGTTTAGAGGTAAAACACACCAACAAAACGTTAAAGAACAGGCTGCATGGCCTTGACGGGAGGCTACCATCTGTCTCCCAACAGCTGTTCCAGTGGGTCCCCTCCCCCAACCTTCTCTGAGCCTTCGGGGTCCTTGTGACCTGGCATTTAGCCCATGGTGTGCAAAAAAAGTGCCGTTCAGAGGTGAAACAACCCAACAAAACGTTAAAGAGCACGCTGGATGGCCTTGACGAGAGGCTACCATCTGTCTCCCAACAACTTTTCCAGTGGTTCCCCTCCCCCAACCTTCTCTGAGCCTTCGGGGTCCTTGTGATCTGACATTTAGCCAATGGTGTGCAAAAAAAATGCCGCTCAGACGTAAAACAACCCAACAACAATGATACGATCTCTGCGACTTGTTCGAATAAAGAGAAAATGTTTTTGAAAATCTCAATTTATCTCTAATTGATTTAGGTGATTAATTTATCTTCTGACTACGTTTTTCGTAAAACTGATTTTTTTTAAAAAATTCTTCACATTTTGCACAAACCACTAAAAATACCCTTATTCGCTTTAGCACACTTTACATAACAGTTAATGTTCTCTTTTCGACTTGTTTAAATTAACCTTTCACATTGGTTATTTCAACCAGTGTTGGTGCCATTAAAGAGTGATTTAAAAAGCACTTTAAACTCTAAACAGGTATAATTGATATTCTACCTTTCGATAGATTTTTTAAATCTTTGTCTTAAAGCTCATATGTTCCTTCAACGAAACATAAAGTCACATATTTCCCTTCAACGAAACGAAGAGTCACATATATTTCTTCAACGAAACATAGAATCACATATTTCCCTTCAACGAAACATAGAGTCACATATTTTCCTTCAACGAAACGTAGAGTCACATATATTTCTTCAACGAAACATAGAATCACATATTTCCCTTCAACGAAACATAGAGTCACATATTTTCCTTCAACGAAACGTAGAGTCACATATTTTTTCTTCAACGAAACGTAGAGTCACATATTTTTTCTTCAACGAAACGTAGAGTCAGATATTTTTTCTTCAACGAAACATGGAATCACATATTTCCCTTCAACGAAATATAGAGTCACACATTTTCTTCAACGAAACATAGAGTCATATTTCCCTTCAACGAAACATAGCGTCACATATTTCCCTTCACCGAAACATAGAGTCACATATTTTTTCTTCAACGAAATATAGAGTCACATATTTTCCTTCAACTAAACATAGAGTCACATATTTTTTCTTCAACGAAACATAGAATCACATATTTTTTCTTCAACGAAACATAGAATCACATATTTTCCTTCAACGAAACATAGAATCACACATTTTCTTCAACGAATCATAAAGTCACGTATTTCCCTTCAACGAAATATAGAGTCACATATTTTCTTCAACGAAACATAGAGTAGCATATTTCCCTTCATGAAACATAGAGTCACATGTTTTCCTTCAACGAAACATAGAGTCACATATTTTTTATTCAACGAAACATAGAGTCACATATTTCCTTCAACGAAACATAGAATCACATATTTTCCTTCAACGAAACATAGAGTCACACATTTTCTTCAACGAAACATAGAGTCACATATTTTCTTCAACGAAACCTTCTACGATATTTCCCTTCTACGAAATATAGAGTCACATATTCTCTTCAACGAAACACAGAGTCACATATTTTTTCTTCAACGAAACACAGAGTCACATATTTTTCTTCAACGAAACATATAGCGACATATTTTCCTTCAACCAAACGTAAAGTCACATATTTTCCTTCAATCAAACATATAGTCGCATATTTGCCTTCAATCAAACTTATAGTCACACATATTTTCCTTCAACGGGACATACAGTCACACATTTTCCTTCGAAGAAAGGGCATTTAAAAAATGTTCCTGAGCTCTGAACTGACTCTCTATTGACATGGGAGGGGGAGAGGTGGCTCAGTCGGTAGCATGCCAGGCTCGTAATCTGGAGTTCCCAGATTCGAGTCTCCAACTGTTCCGGCGATTAGCTTTATCTGCACTAACCCTCATCCTGTCCTTGGTGAAAAAAGGACGTCGAAGGGCTTGGAAAGGCCGCCGTCCTTCTGGTGGTATATTAAACCTTTGATCCATGTGCAGGAGAGTGTACAGCTGTTCATCTTAAAGAACACGCTGGATGGCCTTGACGGAAGGCTTCCATCTGTCTCCTAGCACAACTGGGTTGGATTGTTTTACCTCTGAGCGGCACTTTTTTGCACACCATGGGCTAAATGGCCAGGTCACATGGACCCCGAAGGCTCAGAGAAGGTTGTGGGAGGGGACCCACTGGAACAGCTGTTGGGAGGCAGATGGTAGCCTCTCGTTAAGGCCATCCAGCGTGTTCTTTAACGTGCACAGTGTATGACTCTCCCGCACACGGGGCCGCGACTTAACGTCCCATCCGACGGACGGCGGCCTTTCCAAGCCCATCGGTGTCCCCTACTGACCGTGGGCAGGGTGGGGAATTTTTACGAAGATAAATCTCAACGCTGACCCAGCTGGGACTCGAACCTGGGAACTACAGATTACGAGCCTGGCGCGCTACCGACTGAGCTACCCCCACTGCCCTAGCACAATTGTCTAGTGGATAACCTTCCTTAGCCTTTTCTGAGTCGTTGGAGTCTTTGTAACCTGTCCATTGTGCAGAAAGATACCGCTCATAAGTAAAACAAGCTATCCCCCATTGCCTAGCTTGTTTTATTATGATTGTACCCGTTCCTGATAAGTGCCCACGAACTGTTTATCAATAATTTATTACATGAATACAGAGCCTTATTCGTATATCGCAAAATACTTATTAAACACCAAAGTTTTACAGTTAAAGACAGTAATGATTTACCGATCTCCAGTAAAGGTACACGATTATCATTTTCCAGTGAATTTTAAACAATACACTCTTCATCACACGTTCTCTCAGACGCGTGGGGGACACACGCAGTCTCTCTCACACGATCTCTCAGTCCCACAAACACCAACTTCGCTCTCGTTTCATAGCAACTCTGAGAGCAATTTCCACGAAGATGTGTATCTCCCTGGTGAGCCATCACTCTCCCCATTTTATGTTACAGTCATTACCTTGTACCTTACGACAGTTACGTGGATTCTGGTTCCACATTTGTTTCTCATGACAGAGATGCTTTCAACACTAATGCTGTTCCGATATAAATAGCCTCGCCCAACAGGTCTCTCTGGCATCTCTTGAGACGATGGTGATCATTTCAGTGTCACGTGAGCTCTGCCATTCCACCTCACCGACCTTTTAAGTCTGATTAATGACGTCAGAGGTTCTGTGAAATGGTGAAATGATTTTAATTATTTCTAAATGTGGGGGAGGATTTTCTCTGTTGGTGTCGCGCTGGGTTCGTGGATTGAAGTTACCAGATTGGAGTCCAAACTGCGCCTATATTGAGATTTTCTCCGTTGACCTTCTGTTCTCCGCTTCGTCAAAAAGGGATATTAACTTTTTTACCAACTAGAGTGCAGGTCAAGAAAGTACGGAATGGGATCAAAAGAAAACGAATATAGGTCACAAAAGACAGGGGACGGTATCAAAAGGCTAGCGTTACAAAAGGCACAGAATGTATGTCCGAAAGGTATGGAATGGTATCAAAAAGTATGGAGTGATGGTCAGGAAAGGTTCGGGAGGGGGAGCCAATGGCATATAGTGGAGGTCACAAAAAGTAAAGAATAGGTATCAGAAGGGTATGGAATGCTATCACGAAAGATATTGTGTAGAGGTCATAAAAGGGATGGAATGAGATTAAAAGGGACAGAGTGAAAGTCCGAAAGGTATGGAATGGTATCAAAAAGTATGGAGTGATGGTCAGGAAAGGTTCGGGAGGGGGAGCCAATGGCATATACTGGAGGTCACAAAAAGTAAAGAATGGGTATCAGAAGGGTATGGAATGCTATCACGAAAGATATTGTGTAGAGGTCATAAAAGGGATGGAATGAGATTAAAAGGGACAGAGTGAAAGTCCGAAAGGTATGGAATGGTATCAAAAAGTAAGGAGTGATGGTCAGGAAAGGTTCGGGAGGGGGAGCCAATGGTATATAGTGGAGGTCACAAAAAGTAAAGAATGGGTATCAGAAGGGTATGGAATGCTATCACGAAAGATATTGTGTAGAGGTCATAAAAGGGATGGAATGAGATTAAAAGGGACAGAGTGAAAGTCCGAAAGGTATGGAATGGTATCAAAAAGTAAGGAGTGATGGTCAGGAAAGGTTCGGGAGGGGGAGCCAATGGTATATAGTGGAGGTCACAAAAAGTAAAGAATGGGTATCAGAAGGGTATGGAATGCTATCACGAAAGATATTGTGTAGAGGTCATAAAAGGGATGGAATGAGATTAAAAGGGACAGAGTGAAAGTCCGAAAGGTATGGAATGGTATCAAAAAGTATGGAGTGATGGTCAGGAAAGGTTCGGGAGGGGGAGCCAATGGCATATAGTGAAGGTCACAAAAAGTAAAGAATGGGTATCAGAAGGGTATGGAATGCTCTCACGAAAAATATTGTGTAGAGGTCATAAAAGGAATGGAATGAGATTAAAACGTACAGAGTGAAAGTCCGAAAGGTATGGAAAGGTATCAAAAAGTATGGAGTGATGGTCAGGAAAGGTTCGGGAGGGGGAGCCAATGGCATATAGTGGAGGTCACAAAAAGTAAAGAATGGGTATCAGAAGGGTATGGAATGCTATCACGAAAGATATTGTGTAGAGGTCATAAAAGGGATGGAATGAGATTAAAAGGGACAGAGTGAAAGTCCGAAAGGTATGGAATGGTATCAAAAAGTATGGAGTGATGGTCAGGAAAGGTTCGGGAGGGGGAGCCAATGGCATATAGTGGAGGTCACAAAAAGTAAAGAATGGGTATCAGAAGGGTATGGAATGCTATCACGAAAGATATTGTGTAGAGGTCATAAAAGGGATGGAATGAGATTAAATGGGACAGAGTGAAAGTCCGAAAGGTATGGAATGGTATCAAAACGTATGGAGTGATGGTCAGGAAAGGTTCGGGAGGGGGAGCCAATGGCATAGAGTGGACGTCACAAAAAGTAAAGAATGGGTATCAGAAGGGTATGGAATGCTATCACGAAAGGTATTGTGTAGAGGACACAAAAGGAATGGAATGAGATTAAAAGGGACAGAGTGAAAGTCCGAAAGGTATGGAATGGTATCAAAAAGTATGGAGTGATGGTCAGGAAAGGTTTGGGAGGGAGAGCCAATGGCATATAGTGGAGGTCACAAAAAGTAAAGAATGGGTATCAGAAGGGTATGGAATGCTATCACGAAAGATATTGTGTAGAGGTCATAAAAGGGATGGAATGAGATTAAAAGGGACAGAGTGAAAGTCCGAAAGGTATGGAATAGTATCAAAAAGTATGGAGTGATGGTCAGGAAAGGTTCGGGAGGGGGAGCCAATGGCATATAGTGGAGGTCACAAAAAGTAAAGAATGGGTATCAGAAGGGTATGGAATGCTAACACGAAAGATATTGTGTAGAGGTCATAAAAGGGATGGAATGAGATTAAAAGGGACAGAGTGAAAGTCCGAAATGTATGGAATGGAATCAAAAAGTAAGGAGTGATGGTCAGGAAAGGTTCGGGAGGGGAACCAATGGCACATAGTGGAGGTCACAAAAAGTAAAGAATGGGTATCAGAAGGGTATGGAATGCTATCACGAAAGGTATTGTGTAGAGGACACAAAAGGAATGGAATGAGATTAAAAGGGACAGAGTAAAAGTCCGAAAAGTATGGAATGGTATCAAAAAGTATGGAGTGATGGTCAGGAAAGGTTCGGGAGGGGGAGCCAATGGCATATAGTGGAGGTCACAAAAAGTAAAGAATGGGTATCAGAAGGGTATGGAATGCTAACACGAAAGATATTGTGTAGAGGTCATAAAAGGGATGGAATGAGATTAAAAGGGACAGAGTGAAAGTCCGAAAGGTATGGAATGGTATCAAAAAGTATGGAGTGATGGTCAGGAAACGTTCGGGAGGGGGAGCCAATGGCATAGAGTGGAGGTCACAAAAAGTAAAGAATGGGTACCAGAAGGGTATGGAATGCTATCACGAAAGATATTGTGTAGAGGTCATAAAAGGGATGGAATGAGATTAAAAGGGACAGAGTGAAAGTCCGAAAGGTATGGAATGGTATCAAAAAGTAAGGAGTGATGGTCAGGAAAGGTGCGGGAGGGGGAGCCAATGGCATATAGTGGAGGTCACAAAAAGTAAAGAATGGGTATCAGAAGGGTATGGAATACTATCACGAAAGATATTGTGTAGAGGTCATAAAAGGGATGGAATGAGATTAAAAGGGACAGAGTGAAAGTTCGAAAGGTATGGAATGGTATCAAAAAGTATGGAGTGATGGTCAGGAAAGGTTCGGGAGGTGGAGCCAATGGCATATACTGGAGGTCACAAAAAGAAAAGAATGGGTATCAGAAGGGTATGGAATGCTATCACGAAAGATATTGTGTAGAGGTCATAAAAGGGATGGAATGAGATTAAAAGGGACAGAGTGAAAGTCCGAAAGGTATGGAATGGTATCAAAACGTATGGAGTGATGGTCAGGAAAGGTTCGGGAGGGGGAGCCAATGGCTATAGTGGAGGTCACAAAAAGTAAAGAATGGGTATCAGAAGGGTATGGAATGCTATCACGAAAGATATTGTGTAGAGGTCATAAAAGGGATGGAATGAGATTAAAAGGGACAGAGTGAAAGTCCGAAAGGTATGGAATGGTATCAAAATGTATGGAGTGACGGTCAGGAAAGGTTCGGGAGGGGGAGCCAATGGCATATAGTGGAGCTCACAAAAAGTAAAGAATGGGTATCAGAAGGGTATGGAATGCTATCACGAAAGATATTGTGTAGAGGTAATAAAAGGGATGGAATGAGATTAAAAGGGACAGAGTGAAAGTCCGAAAGTTATGGAATGGTATCAAAAAGTAAGGAGTGATGGTCAGGAAAGGTACGGGAGGGGAACCAATGGCATAGAGTGGAGGTCACAAAAAGTAAAGAATGGGTATCAGAAGGGTATGGAATGCTATCACGAAAGGTATTGTGTAGAGGACACAAAAGGAATGGAATGAGATTATAATGGACAGAGTGAAAGTGCGAAAGGTATGGAATGGTATCAAAAAGTATGGAGCGATGGTCAGGAAAGGTTCGGGAGGGGGAGCCAATGGCATATAGTGGAGGTCACAAAAAGTAAAGAATGGGTATCAGAAGGGTATGGAATGCTCTCACGAAAAATATTGTGTAGAGGTCATAAAAGGAATGGAATGAGATTAAAACGGACAGAGTGAAAGTCCGAAAGGTATGGAAAGGTATCAAAAAGTATGGAGTGATGGTCAGGAAAGGTTCGGGAGGGGGAGCCAATGGCATATAGTGGAGGTCACAAAAAGTAAAGAATGGGTATCAGAAGGGTATGGAATGCTATCACGAAAGATATTGTGTAGAGGTCATAAAAGGGATGGAATGAGATTAAAAGGGACAGAGTGAAAGTCCGAAAGGTATGGAATGGTATCAAAAAGTATGGAGTGATGGTCAGGAAAGGTTCGGGAGGGGGAGCCAATGGCATATAGTGGAGGTCACAAAAAGTAAAGAATGGGTATCAAAAGGGTATGGAATGCTATCACGAAAGATATTGTATAGAGGTCATAAAAGGGATGGAATGAGATTAAAACGGACAGAGTGAAAGTCCGAAAGGTACGGAATGGTATCAAAAAGTATGGAGTGATGGTCAGGAAAGGATCGGGAGGGGGAGCCAATGGCATAGAGTGGATGTCACAAAAAGTAAAGAATACGTATCAGAAGGGTATGGAATGCTATCACGAAAGGTATTGTGTAGAGGTCACAAAAGGGATGAAATGAGATTAAAAGGGACAGAGTGAAAGTCCGAAAGGTATGGAATGGTATCAAAAAGTATGGAGTGATGGTCAGAAAAGTTACGGGGGGGGGGGAGCCAATGGCATAGAGTGGAGGTCACAAAAAGTAAAGAATGGGTATCAGAAGTGTATGGAATGCTACCAAGTAAGGTATTGTGTAGAGGTCACAAAGGGATGGAATGAGATTAAAAGGGACAGAGTGAAAGTCCGAAAGGTATGGAATGGTATCAAAAGGTATGGAGTGATGGTCAGGATAGGATCGGGAGGGGGAGCCAATGTCATATAGTGGAGGTCACAAAAAGTAAAGAATGGGTATCAGAAGGGTATGGAATGCTATCAAGAAAGATATTGTGTAGGGGTCATAAAAGGGATGGAATGAGATTAAAAGGGACAGAGTGAAAGTCCGAAAGGTATGGAATGGTATCAAAAAGTATGGAGTGATGGTCAGGAAAGGTTCGGGAGGGGGAGCCAATGGCATATAGTGGAGGTCACAACAAGTAAAGAATGGGTATCAGAAGGGTATGGAATGCTATCACGAAAGGTATTGTGTAGAGGACACAAAAGGAATGGAATGAGATTAAAAGGGACAAGATGAAAATCCGAAAGGTATGGAATGGTATCAAAAAGTATGGAGTGATGGTCAGGAAAGGTTCGGGAGGGGGAGCCAATGGCATATAGTGGAGGTCACAAAAAGTAAAGAATGTGTATCAGAAGAGCATGGAATGCTATCACGAAAGGTATTGTGTAGAGGTCACAAAAGGGATGGAATGAGATTAAAAGGGACAGAGTGGAAATCCGAAAGGTATGGAATGGTATCAAAAGGTATGGAATGGTATCAAAAGGTATGGAGTGATGGTCAGAAAAGGTACGGGAGGGGAGCCAATGGCATAGAGTGGAGGTCACAACAAGTAAAGAATGGGTATCAGAAGGGTATGGAATGCTATCACGAAAGGTATTGTGTAGAGGTCACAAAAGGGATGAAATGAGATTAAAAGGGACAGAGTGAAAGTCCGAAAGGTATGGAATGGTATCAAAAAGTAAGGAGTGATGGTCAGGAAAGGTACGGGAGGGGGAGCCAATGGCATATAGTGGAGGTCACAAAAAATAAAGAATGGGTATCAGAAGGGTATGGAATGCTATCACGAAAGGTATTGTGTATAGGTCACAGAAGGGATGGAATGAGATTAAAAGGGACAGAGTGGAAGTCCGAAAGGTATGGAATGGTATCAAAAAGTATGGAGTGATGGTCAGGAAAGGTACGGAAGGGGAGCCAAAGGCATAGAGTGGAGGTCACAAAAAATAAAGAATGGGTATTCAGAAGGGAATGGAATGCTATCACGAAAGGTATTGTGTAGAGGTCACAAAAGGGATGAAATGAGATTAAAAGGGACAGAGTGAAAGTCCGAAAGGTATGTAATGGTATCAAAAAGTAAGGAGTGATGGTCAGGAAAGGTTCGGGAGGGGAGCCAATGGCATAGAGTGGAGGTTACAAAAAGTAAAGAATGGGTATCAGAAGGGTATGGAATGCTATCACGAAAGGTATTGTGTAGAGGTCACAAAAGGGATGGAATGAGATTAAAAGGGACAGAGTGGAAGTCCGAAAGGTATGGAATGGTATCAAAAAGTAAGGAGTGATGGTCAGGAAAGGTACGGGAGGGGAACCAATGTCATATAGTGGAGGTCACAAAAAGTAAAGAATGGGTATCAGAAGAGCATGGAATGCTATCACGAAAGGTATTGTGTAGAGGTCACAAAAGGGATGGAATGAGATTAAAAGGGACAGAGTGAAAGTCCGAAAGGTATGTAATGGTATCAAAAAGTAAGGAGTGATGGTCAGGAAAGGTACGGGAGGGGGAGCCAATGGCATATAGTGGAGGTCACAAAAAGTAAAGAATGTGTATCAGAAGAGCATGGAATGCTATCACGAAAGGTATTGTGTAGAGGTCACAAAAGGGATGGAATGAGATTAAAAGGGACAGAGTGGAAGTCCGAAAGGTATGGAATGGTATCAAAAAGTAAGGAGTGATGGTCAGGAAAGGTACGGGAGGGGAACCAATGTCATATAGTGGAGGTCACAAAAAGTAAAGAATGGGTATCAGAAGAGCATGGAATGCTATCACGAAAGGTATTGTGTAGAGGTCACAAAAGGGATGGAATGAGATTAAAAGGGACAGAGTGGAAGTCCGAAAGGTATGGAATGATATCAAAAAGTATGGAGTGATGGTCAGGAAAGGTACGGGAGGGGAGCCAATGGCATAAAGTGGAGGTCACAAAAAGTAAAGAATGGGTATCAGAAGAGGATGGAATGCTATCACGAAAGGTATTGTGTAGAGGTCACAAAAGGGATGGAATGAGATTAAAAGGGACAGAGTGGAAGTCCGAAAGGTATGGAATGGTATCAAAAAGTATGGAGTGATGGTGAGGAAAGGTACGGGAGGGCAGCCAATGGCATAGAGTGGAGGTCACAAAAAGTAAAGAATGGGTATCAGAAAGGTATGGAATGCTATCACGAAAGGTAACAGAAAAGGTCGCAGAAAAAAAGATCGAAAAATCTGTCACAGAAGAGAAAGGATCGAAAAGAATGGAGTAATGGTCAGCAAAGGCAAAGAATGGAGGTCACAAAAGCTCCGGAACGGGATCAAAAGGATGCACAGCAGTATTCAAAGGTACTGAGTGGAGGTCATAAAAATTAGGTGATGGAATCTAAAGGTATAAAGTAGAGGTAACGAGAGCTACGGAGTGGGATCTGAAGGTTCAGAGTAGAGGTCACGAGAACTACGGAATGGTATTAAAGATATATGGTAGAGGTCACGAGAGCTATGGGACTGGATCTAAAGGTAGAAAATAGAGGTCATGAAAGTTTATTCGCGGAATCTAAAGGTACAGAGTAGAAGTCACGAAAACTAATGAATGAAATCTAAAAGTACACAGTAGATGTCACGAGAGCTAATGAACGGAATCTAAAGTTGCAGAGTAGATGTCACGAGAGCTAATGAACGTAATCTAAAGGTGCACAATATATGTCACGAGAGCTAATGAACGGAATCTAAGGACGCAGAGTAGAGGTTACGAAAGCTAATGAACGGAATCTAAAGGTGCAGAGTAGATTTCACGAGAGCTAATGAATGGAATCTAAAAGTACAGAGTAGATGTCATGAGAGCTAATGAACGGAATCTAAAGGTACAGAGTAGATATCACGAGAGCTAATGAACGGAATCTAACGACGCAGAGTAGAAGTTACGAAAGTTAATGAACGGAATCTAAAGGTGCAGAGTAGATTTCACGAGAGCTAATGAATGGAATCTAAAAGTACAGAGTACATGTCATGAGAGCTAATGAACGGAATCTAAAGGTGCAGAGTAGATTTCACGACAGCTGATAAACGGAATCTAAAGGTACAGAGTAGATGTCACGAGAGCTAATGAACCGAATCTAAAGGTACAGAGTAGATGTCACGAGAGCTAAAGAATGGAATCTAAAGGTACAGAGTAGATGTCACGAGAGCTAAAGAATGGAATCTAAAGGTACAGAGTAGATGTCACGAGAGCTAATGAACGGAATCTAAAGTTGCAGAGTAGATGTCACGAGAGCTAATGAACGGAATCTAAAGGTACAGAGTAGATGTCAGGAGAGCTAATGAATGGAATCTAAAGGCACAGAATAAATGTCACGAGAGCTAATGAACGGAATCTAAAGGTACAGAGTAGATGTCACGAGAGCTAATGAACGTAATCTAAAGGTACAGAGTAGATGTCACGAGAGCTGATAATCGGAATCTAAAGGCACAGAGTAGATGTCACGAGAGCTAATGAACGGAATCTAAAGGTGCAGAGTAGATGTCATGAGAGCTAATGAACGGAATCTAAAGGTGCCGAAGAGATGTCGCGAGAGCTGATAAACGGAATCTAAAGGTACAGAGTAGATGTCACGAGAGCTAATGAACGGAATCTAAAGGTACAGAGTAGATGTCATGAGAGCTAATGAACGGAATCTAAAGTTGCAGAGTAGATGTCACGAGAGCTAATGAACGGAATCTAAAGGTACAGAGTAGATGTCAGGAGAGCTATTGAATGGAATCTAAAGGTACAGAATAAATGTCACGAGAGCTAATGAACGGAATCTAAAGGTACAGAGTAGATGTCACGAGAGCTAATGAACGGAATCTAAAGGTACAGAGTAGATGTCACGAGAGCTAATGAACGGAATCTAAAGGTACAGAGTAGATGTCACGAGAGCTAATGAATGGAATCTAAAGGTACAGAGTAGATGTCACGAGAGCTGATAAACGGAATCTAAAGCTACAGAGTAGATGTCACGAGAGCTAATGAACGGAATCTAAAAGTACAGAGTAGATGTCACGAGAGCTGATAAACGGAATCTAAAGCTACAGAGTAGATGTCACGAGAGCTAATGAACGGAATCTAAAGGTACAGAGTAGATGTCATGAGAGCTGATAAACGGAACCTAAAGGTACAGAGTAGATGTCACGAGAGCTAATGAATGGAATCTAAAGGTACAGAGTAGATGTCATGAGAGCTAATGAACGGAATCTAAAGGTGCAGAGTAGATGTCACGAGAGCTGATAAACGGAATCTAAAGGTACAGAGTAGATGTCACGAGAGCTAATGAACGGAATCTAAAGGTACAGAGTAGATGTCATGAGAGCTAACGAACGGAATCTAAAGTTGCAGAGTAGATGTCACGAGAGCTAATGAACGGAATCTTAAGGTACAGAGTAGATGTCACGATAGCTAATGAATAGAATCTAAAGGTACAGAATAAATGTCACGAGAGCTAATGAACGGAATCTAAAGGTACAGAATAAATGTCACGAGAGCTAATGAACGGAATCTAAAGGTACAGAGTAGATGTCACGAGAGCTGATAAACGGAATCTAAAGCTACAGAGTAGATGTCACGAGAGCTAATGAACGGAATCTAAAGGTACAGAGTAGATGTCACGAGAGCTGATAAACGGAATCTAAAGGTACAGAGTAGATGTCACGAGAGCTAATGAACGGAATCTAAAGGTACAGAGTAGATGTCATGAGAGCTGATAAACGGAATCTAAAGGTACAGAGTAGATGTCACGAGAGCTAATGAATGGAATCTAAAGGTACAGAATAGATGTCATGAGAGCTAATGAACGGAATCTAAAGGTGCAGAGTAGATGTCACGAGAGCTGATAAACGGAATCTAAAGGTACAAAGTAGATGTCACGAGAGCTAATGAACGGAATCTAAAGGTACAGAGTAGATGTCATGAGAGCTAATGAACGGAATTTAAAGTTGCAGAGTAGATGTCACGAGAGCTAATGAACGGAATCTAAAGGTACAGAGTAGATGTCACGAGAGCTAATGAACGGAATCTAAAGGTACAGAGTAGATGTCACGAGAGCTAATGAATGGAATCTAAAGGTACAGAGTAGATGTCACGAGAGCTAATGAACGGAATCTAAAGTTGCAGAGTAGATGTCACGAGAGCTAATGAACGGAATCTAAAAGTGCAGAGTAGATGTCACGAGAGCTAATGAACGGAATCTAAAGGTACAGAGTAAATGTCACGAGAGCTAATGAACGGAATCTAAAGGTGCAGAGTAGATGTCACGAGAGCTAATGAACGGAATCTAAAGGTACAGAGTAGATGTCACGAGAGCTAATGAATGGAATCTAAAGGTACAGAGTAGATGTCACGAGAGCTAATGAACGGAATCTAAAGTTGCAGAGTAGATGTCACGAGAGCTAATGAACGGGATCTAAAAGTGCAGAGTAGATGTCACGAGAGCTAATGAACGGAATCTAAAGGTACAGAGTAGATGTCACGAGAGCTAATGAACGGAATCTAAAGGTGCAGAGTAGAGGTTACGAAAGCTAATGAACGGAATCTAAAGGTGCAGAGTAGATTTCACGAGAGCTAATGAATGGAATCTAAAAGTACAGAGTAGATGTCACGAGAGGTAATGAACGTAATCTAAAGGTGCAGAATAGATGTCACGAGAGCTAATGAACGGAATCTAAGGACGCAGAGTAGAGGTTACGAAAGCTAATGAACGGAATCTAAAGGTGCAGAGTAGATTTCACGAGAGCTGATAAACGGAATCTAAAGGTACAGAGTAGATGTCACGAGAGCTAATGAACGGAATCTAAAGTTGCAGAGTAGATGTCACGAGAGCTAATGAACGGAATCTAAAGGCATATACTAATAATAGCATAACTCTAATGAACGGAATCTAAAGGTACAGAGTAGATGTCATGAGAGCTAATGAATGGAATCGAAAAGTACAGAGTAGATGTCATGAGAGCTAATGAACGGAATCTAAAGTTGCAGAGTAGATGTCACGAGAGCTAATGAATGGAATCTAAAAGTACAGAGTAAATGTCATGAGAGCTAATGAATGGAATCTAAAAGTACAGAGTAGATGACATGAGAGCTAATGAACGGTATCTAAAGTTGCAGAGTAGATGTCACGAGAGCTAATGAGCGGAATCTAAAGGTGCAGAGTAGATGTCATGAGAGCTAATGAATGGAATCTAAAGGTGCAGAGTAGATGTCATGAGAGCTAATGAATGGAATCTAAAAGTACAGGGTAGATGTCATGAGAGCTAATGAATGGAATCTAAAAGTACAGAGTAGATGTCACGAGAGCTAATGAACTGAATCTAAAGGTACAGAGTAGATGTCATGAGAGCTAATGAATGGAATCGAAAAGTACAGAGTAGATGTCATGAGAGCTAATGAACGGAATCTAAGGACGCAGAGTAGAGGTTACGAAAGCTAATGAACGTAATCTAAAGGTGCAGAGTAGATTTCACGAGAGCTAATGAATGGAATCTAAAAGTACAGAGTAGATGTCATGAGAGCTAATGAACGGAATCTAAAGGTGCAGAGTAGATGTCATGAGAGCTAATGAATGGAATCTAAAAGTACAGGGTAGATGTCATGAGAGCTACTGAATGAAATCTAAAAGTACAGAGTAGATGTCATGAGAGCTAATGAACGGAATCTAAAGTTGCAGAGTAGATGTCACGAGAGCTAATGAACGGAATCTAAAGGTACAGAGTAGATGTCATGAGAGCTAATGAATGGAATCGAAAAGTACAGAGTAGATGTCATGAGAGCTAATGAACGGAATCTAAAGGTACAGAGTAGATGTCACGAGAGCTAATGAACGGAATCTAAAGTTGCAGAGTAGATGTCAAGAGAGCTAATGAACGGAATCTAAAGGTACAGAGTAGATGTCATGAGAGCTAATGAATGGAATCTAAAAGTACAGAGTAGATGTCATGAGAGCTAATGAACGGAATCTAAAGGTGCAGAGTAGATGTCATGAGAGCTAATGAATGGAATCTAAAAGTACAGGGTAGATGTCATGAGAGCTAATGAATGGAATCTAAAAGTACAGAGTAGATGTCATGAGTGCTAATGAACGGAATCTAAAGTTGCAGAGTAGATGTCACGAGAGCTAATGAATGGAATCTAAAAGTACAGAGTAAATGTCATGAGAGCTAATGAATGGAATCTAAAAGTACAGAGTAGATGACATGAGAGCTAATGAACGGAATCTAAAGTTGCAGAGTAGATGTCACGAGAGCTAATGAACGGAATCTAAAGGTGCAGAGTAGATGTCACGAGAAGTAATGAACGGAATCTAAAGGTACAGAGTAGAGGTCACAACAGCTACAGAACGCGATCTAAAGGTTCAGAGTAGAAGACACGAGAGTTACGAAACGGGATCTAGACATCATAGAAGCTAAGAAATGGAATCACGAAATGTATAGATTGGAAGTCACGAAAGGTAAAGCTTGGGAGTCACAAAAACTACGAAACTGGATCACGAAAGGTGTAGAGTGGAGGTCATGAAAAATACCTCGTATGAAAGTCGTGACTGTACGTGCATTTCAAGACAAATCTTTTACACATTAAAGAACACCTTGGATAACACCTTGGATAGCATTGACGGAAGATTTCCATCTGTCATTGAACAGCTATTCAATTGATCCTTTTCCCAGAAACATCTCTGATCCCTTGAAACACTCTTGGTCATTTTTCTCAGCAGCTGAACGAAACTGCTATCCAGAGTAAAATACCCGAAAACAGCCAAACTCTATGTCCTCGCTAGAGTACCCAAAAACTAGTGGGATTTTTTCTTTATGCCTGGGAAACGAAATAAATTTTTCCTTTTCATTCTAAAATTTCCTATTTCTCTCTCAAGTGGATAGGGGAGGCTCAGTCTGTAGCGAGCCAGGTTCGCAATTTGCAGTTCCCAAGTTCGAGTTCCAGCTGGGACAGCTTTGAGATTTAAATCCACAAAATCCCCTTCCTGATAACGGTCTCCTCTAGGATAGCCATGCCCTGTTCACGTTAAAGAACACGCTTGATGGCCTTGACCTCGAGGGCTATCGTTTATCTCCCTACAACTATCCAGTGGGTCCCCTTCGCCAACCTTCTCTGAGCGCCTTTGGGGCCCTTGTGACCTGGTCATTTGTGTGCAGAAAAGTGACGCTCAGAAGTAAAACAATCCAACCGAAATCCTCTCTCAACTGACACGAACATATAAAAGATGTCATTTCATTCACGTCAGTAGAGAGCCAACAAAAGCCTGAACAGATGAAAAAAAAGGGAGCGTGTGGTAATTTAATTTTCAGTTAAGAGGCGGATACTGTGTTTGCAGAAGGATTTAAGGACTCAGTTCCCCCAATAACAAGGTAATACCCAGGTTGGGTTGGGTTGTTTTACCTCTGAGCGGCACTTTTTTGCACACCATAGGCTAAATGGCCAGGTTACATGAACCCCGAAGGCTCAGAGAAGGTTGGGGGAGGGAACCCACTGGAACAGCTGTTGCTCCCAACAGATGGTAGCCTCCCGTCAAGGCCATCCAGCGTGTTCTTTAACGTGTATGGCTCTCCCGCACACGGGGCCACGGCTTAACGTCCCATCCGACGGACGGCGGCCTTTCCAAGCCCATCGGTGTCCCCTACTGACCGTGGGCAGGGCGGGGAATTTTGCGGAGATAAATCTCAACGCTGACCCAGCTGGGACTCGAATCTGGGAACTACAGATTACGAGCCTGGCGCGCTACCGACTGAGCCACCCCCGCCCCAGTAATACCCAGGAATAACTGCTTTGTGAAAGGCACAGAGATAAGAGAATCCCCTTGGTAGCTGTTGGAAAAGAAGTCTTCCATTCATAAACGTCTCCAGTCACTGCAGGACATACAATGTTGATGAGACTCTGCAAGGACGACAGAGCACAATGACTCTATAACTGAAAGATGATCCATGTATTATTCACTGAATAGGAGGAAGGATAAACAGGAGGTGCTTTAGATCCCGAGATGCTACAGCATCATCAGTTATGGAGAATCAGGATAGATGTTGGTCTAAGAAGCAGTAAAGGAGCACTTTAACTATTAGCTTTAGAGGAAATATTTCAGCGATTTTTCTGATTTCTGTTTGGGATCGTGATAAGGTTTTGTTTGGTAAATAAAACAATTCAAATAATCTTGAAATGAATTCTTTTAAAATACGGTTCAGATATTACTAACTGTGCCGCTGGTTTCATTGCAAATGTTGGGTTGTAATTTAGAAGAAACAAGACTGGTAAGAAGTCTTTAGTATTCATTGTCGATGTCAGTTTTTTAGCTCCTTTAAAATTTATTGTTTGCGCTTCATAGTCTGTCAGTCCTTAGACATTCATGTGCATTTACTTTACACTCATTTTGTCGAAACTTATTGTCGTCATTCTCATCTCGTCCGTTGAAACTTATTCGCCTCATTCTAATCTTATCGAAACTTATTTTCCTCATTCTAATCTTGTCGAAACTTATTTTCCTCATTTTAATCTTGTTGAAACTTATTTTCCTCATTCTAATCTTGTCGAAACTTATTTTCCTCATTCTAATCTTGTCGAAACTTATTTTGCTCATTCTAATCTTGTCGAAACTTATTTTCCTCATTCTAATCTTATCGAAATTTATTGTTCTTATTTTCCTCATTCTAATCTTATCGAAACTTATTGTCCTCATTCTCAGCTTGTTGAAAATCATTGTCTTTATCCTCGCATGTCGAAACTTATTGTTTTCATTCGCATCCTGTGGAAATCTATTGTTTTCATTCGCATCTTATCGAAATTTTTTGTCTTCATTTTCATGTTGTTGAAACTTATTGCGTTAGTTTTCATGTTGTCGAAACTTATTATCTTCATTTTCATGTTGTCGAAATTTATTGTCTTCATTCTCATATTGTCGAAATTTATTGACCTCTTTTCTCATCTTGTCGAAATTATTGTCTTCGCTTTCATCTTATCGAAACTTATTTTCCTCATTCTAATCTTTTTAAAACTTATCCGCATTCACCACTTGTCGAAACGTATTATCCTCATTCCTATCTTCCAGAAACTCATTTTTATCATTCTCTTATAATTTATTTTTCTCATTCTCCTCTGGGCGATTCATTGCCTTCATTCTGATTTCATCGAAATTCATTCTTCTCTTTCTCAGCTTGTCGAAACATATTGTCTTCATTCTCAGTTTGTCGAAAAACTATTGTCTTAATTCTCCCTCTTCAATTTTTCCTTTCTTAATTTTAGTTCTTGCCAATATCTTCATTTTTCCTTTGAGCTGTCTTCATCTTCCCATTGTTATCTTCATTCCACGTTCTTCCACTCTCTTTGTCCATCTGTCCTTTTCCATCAATGTGGTCCTAATAGTAATTGTTGTCTTAAGTTTTCTTTTATAGCGATTGTTGTATCCATCTCACTCTTTTTGATACTGATATCTTATAAGCAAATATAATGATATCTTATCTGATATCTTATAGATACTGATATCTTACAAGCTTATAATTATTTATAGCAAAATAACCGAAAACAGCCTAAATCTATGTCCTCACTAGAGTTCCCAAAAACTTGGTGGATTATTTCTTTATGCATGGCAAACGAAATATATATTTTTTTTCATTTTAAAATTTCCTATTCCTCTCTCAAGAGGATGGGGGTGGCTCAGTCGATAGCGCACCAGATTCGCAATTTGCAGTTCCCAAGTTCCAACTTCGAGATTTATATCCACAACCCCCCCCCCCCCCCAGCTCCCTGCCTACGGGCTCCTCTAGGATAGCCATGCGCTGTGCACGTTAAAGAACACGCTGGATGGCCTTGACCTTGGGGGCTACCATCTGTCTCCCTACAGCTGTCCAGTGGGTCCCCTTCGCCAACCTTCTCTGAGCCTTTGGGGTCCTTGTGACCTGGTCATTTTTGCGCAGAAAAGTGTCGCTAGAGTTCACTCTCTTCAATGCTGTTATATTTGTCGTTATTGCTGTGTTCATTCTGCTCTTGTTGCATTTATCTTCTTCTTTCACATATGCTCTTGTCATTATTACCTTTATTTCCTGTTGTCATTATTGCTACATATATTTTTTTTCTTTCTGCTGCTATTTGTGTCATTTGCCCTTGCCTTTATTGTAGCCTTCATTTTACTCTTGCCCTTATTGGTGGTTCCTCCGTTTTTCTCTTGTTATTATTGTTGCACTAATTTTCTTTAGTCCTTATTGTTGCCTCTGTTTTCCTATTGCCTTCGTTATTATATCTGTTTCACTCTTTTTTATTATTGTTGCCTTTGTTTTCCTCTTGATGTTATTGTTCAATTCATTTACCTATACCCCTCAATGTTGTCCCTGTTTTACTCTGGCCTTATTGTTGTTCTCCTTTTTATTCTTAGTGTTTCATTATTAATTTTTCCTCTTATTATTCAATTTTTTTTCCTCTGGTCTTTATTGTTCTTTCTGTTTTCTTCTTGATATAATTGTAGGTTTCGTTTTCCTCTTTTTCTTTTCGTTGTCTTCATTTCCTTCTTGCCATTATTCTTGGTTTCATATCCTAGTCTTTATTGTTCCCTCAGCTTTCATCTTGATCTTTCTCTTCTACTTATTTTTATTGTTATGTTCATTTTCTTCCTTCCTTATTGTTGCATCATTTTCCTCTTACTATTATTTTCTCTGGAAAAAATAACAATAAGGACTAGAGCTAATAAAAAACAACAAGTTCGTTGCCTCTGTTTCCCTATTACTATATTGTTGCATCTCTTTTCCTATTGTCCTCATTGTTGAAATCATTTATCTCTTGGTCTTATCTTATCTCTAATCTCATGAACTTTGTGTCCTTGGGATTTTTGTGACCTGTCCAGTTAACATGTTTTGTGCCACAATATTATCGATCATAGGTCAAATCACAGAACTCTCTATCAATGGGATGAATGGAAATTATGGAGACTATGCAGCTACGCAGTTGAAGCAAGTGATGTAGAATCCTTGGGATCTTTGTGACCTGTCCGGTTAACCTGTTTTGTGCCACAATATTGCCGATCATCGGTCAAATCACAGAATTCTCTATCAATGGGGTGAATGGAAATTATGGAGACTATGCAGCTACGCAGTTGAAGCAAGTGATGTAGAATCCTTGGGATCTTTGTGACCTGTCCAGTTAACCTGTTTTGTGCCACAATATTGCCGATCATAGGTCAAATCACAGAACTCTCTATCAATGGGGTGAATGGAAATTATGGAGACTATGCAGCTACGCAGTTGAAGCAAGTGATGTAGAATCCTTGAGATCTTTGTGACCTGTCCAGTTAACCTGTTTTGTGCCACAATATTGCCGATCATAGGTCAAATCACAGAACTCTCTATCAATGGGGTGAATGGAAATTATGGAGACTATGCAGCTACGCAGTTGAAGCAAGTGATGTAGAATCCTTGGGATCTTTGTGACCTGTCCAGTTAACCTGTTTTGTGCCACAATATTACCGATCATAGGTCAAATCACAGAACTCTCTATCAATGGGGTGAATGGAAATTATGGAGACTATGCAGCTATGCAGTTGAAGCAAGTGATGTAGAATCCTTGGGATCTTTGTGACCTTCCAGTTAACCTGTTTTGTGCCACAATATTGCCAATCATAGGTCAAATCACAGAACTCTCTATCAATGGGGTGAATGGAAATTATGGAGACTATGCAGCTACGCAGTTGAAGCAAGTGATGTAGAATCCTTGGGATCTTTGTGACCTGTCCAGTTAACCTGTTTTGTGCCACAATATTGCCGATCATAGGTCAAATCACAGAACTCTCTATCAATGGGGTGAATGGAAATTATGGAGACTATGCAGCTACGCAGTTGAAGCAAGTGATGTAGAATCCTTGGGATCTTTGTGACCTGTCCAGTTAACCTGTTTTGTGCCACAATATTGCCGATCATAGGTCAAATCACAGAACTCTCTATCAATGGGGTGAATGGAAATTATGGAGACTATGCAGCTACGCAGTTGAAGCAAGTGATGTAGAATCCTTGGGATCTTTGTGACCTGTCCAGTTAACCTGTTTTGTGCCACAATATTGCCGATCATAGGTCAAATCACAGAACTCTCTATCAATGGGGTGAATGGAAATTATGGAGACTATGCAGCTACGCAGTTGAAGCAAGTGATGTAGAATCCTTGGGATCTTTGTGACCTGTCCAGTTAACCTGTTTTGTGCCACAATATTACCGATCATAGGTCAAATCACAGAACTCTCTATCAATGGGGTGAATGGAAATTATGGAGACTATGCAGCTACGCAGTTGAAGCAAGTGATGTAGAATCCTTGGGATCTTTGTGACCTGTCCAGTTAACCTGTTTTGTGCCACAATATTGCCAATCATAAGTCAAATCACAGAACTCTCTATCAATGGGGTGAATGGAAATTATGGAGACTATGCAGCTATGCAGTTGAAGCAAGTGATGTAGAATCCTTGGGATCTTTGTGACCTGTCCAGTTAACCTGTTTTGTGCCACAATATTGCCGATCATAGGTCAAATCACAGAATTCTCTATCAATGGGGTGAATGGAAATTATGGAGACTGTGCAGCTACGCAGTTGAAGCAAGTGATGTAGAATCCTTGGGATCTTTGTGACCTGTCCAGCTAACCTGTTTTGTGCCACAATATTACCGATCATAGGTCAAATCACAGAACTCTCTATCAATGGGGTGAATGGAAATTATGGAGACTATGCAGCTACGCAGTTGAAGCAAGTGATGTAGAATCCTTGGGATCTTTGTGACCTGTCCAGTTAACCTGTTTTGTGCCACAATATTGCCGATCATAGGTCAAATCACAGAACTCTCTATCAATGGGGTGAATGGAAATTATGGAGACTATGCAGCTACGCAGTTGAAGCAAGTGATGTAGAATCCTTGGGATCTTTGTGACCTGTCCAGTTAACCTGTTTTGTGCCACAATATTGCCGATCATAGGTCAAATCACAGAACTCTCTATCAATGGGGTGAATGGAAATTATGGAGACTATGCAGCTACGCAGTTGAAGCAAGTGATGTAGAGTCCTTGGGATCTTTGTGACCTGTCCAGTTAACCTGTTTTGTGCCACAATATTACCGATCATAGGTCAAATCACAGAACTCTCTATCAATGGGGTGAATGGAAATTATGGAGACTATGCAGCTACGCAGTTGAAGCAAGTGATGTAGAATCCTTGGGATCTTTGTGACCTTCCAGTTAACCTGTTTTGTGCCACAATATTGCCAATCATAGGTCAAATCACAGAACTCTCTATCAATGGGGTGAATGGAAATTATGGAGACTATGCCGCTACGCAGTTGAAGCAAGTGATGTAGAATCCTTGGGATCTTTGTGACCTGTCCAGTTAACCTGTTTTGTGCCAAAATATTGCCGATCATAGGTCAAATCACAGAACTCTCTATCAATGGGGTGAATGGAAATTATGGAGACTATGCAGCTACGCAGTTGAAGCAAGTGATGTAGAATCAGGGACAGCTCCGTAGAACAAATGTAAGATCATGCCCCTAAACGTGTGCTTCTTTGCATGACATTTGAGCTTGACTTGACAACTTTTTTTCCTTCCTTCTTCTCAGAAGTATACGACTGTCGAAAATTTGTATCTTACGTTCTCTACACTTATTTTTTGCCCCGTTTTCATCTTGTTGTTATTGTTTTCAATGCCTTCTTGTTATCCTTACTGACGAATTTATTTTTATCTCTGCCCTTGTTCTTGACTTTACTATTTTTCTCTTCCTTTTTGTGTTTTTTCCCTTTGTCATCATTGTGGTTATAAATTTTCACTGCTTGTTTTTGAGAAATCGTTAGCTTCGATCATCTTTTTCACTGAGCCTTTTCAAATCGTTTTGCCAACAATGCTAATTCTACAGTCTTAAGCGTTCAAAATAATCCCCTCTCATGAACCATTACAACGCATTATTTCTTTTATTCGTCATAAAATTTCGCAAATTAAAACTACAGACATTCACTAGGAAACAATTTCCTAGGAATCGATTTATTTCTGACCATGCAGCGAACGAAAAAAAAAACCAAAATCAACTGCCACCTTTAGTTTTAAGCAGATTTTCTCTAGTCGAGGTTAACAGGGAGAAAAATAACTATCGGCAAAACTTTAAAAATATTTTTCCGAAGACTTGTCAGTTCAAGGAGGAAAATACAGATAAAGGAAAAATAAAAGTCACCGCAGCAAAATTACTCCATCGTTCTGTACGAAAGAATTGAATTTTCGTGTTCAAGAGGCAGCAACAAATGCACATACGAAGTATTGATCAGACCTCAAGTTCCACTTCAACCATTGCTAAAAGAAGCATGAGAATCAGCGGAGTACTTTTTTTTTTCTTCTCATTCCCACGTAGAAGTTTTCAAGGCTTTTGGGTTGTTTTACCTCTGAGCGGTACTTTTTTGCACATCATGGGCTAAATGGCGAGGTCACATGGACCCCGAAGGCTCAGAGAAGGTTGGGGGAGGGGACCCAGTGGAACAGCTGTTGGGAGACAGATGGTAGCCTCCCGTCAAGGCCATCCAGCGTGTTCTTTGACGTTGGATTGTTTTACCTCTGAGCGGCACTTTTTTGCACACCATGGGCTAAATACCCAGGTCACATGGACCCTGAAGGCTCAGCGAAGGTTGAAGGAGGGGACCCACTGGAACAGCTGTTGGGAGACAGATGGTAGCCTCCCGTCAAGGCCATCCAGCGTGTTCTTTAACGTTGGATTGTTTTACCTCTGAGCGGCACTTTTTTGCACACCATGGGCTAAATGGCCAGGTCACATGGACCCCGAAGGCTCAGAGAAGGTTGGGGGAGGAGACCCACTGGAACAGCTGTTGGGAGACAGATGGTAGCATCCCGTCAAGGCCATTCAGCGTGTTCTTTAACGTTGGATTGTTTTACCTCTGAGCGGCACTTTTTTGCACACCATGGGCTAAATGCCCAGGTCACATGAACCCTGAAGGCTCAGCGAAGGTTGGGGGAGGGGACCCACTGGAACAGCTGTTGGGAGACAGATGGTAACCTCCCGTCAAGGCCATCCAGCGTGTTCTTTAGCGTGCACAGGGTATGGCTCTCCCACACATGGGGCCACGGCTTAACGTCCCATCCGACGGACGGCGGCCTTTCCAAGCCCATCGGTGTCCCCTACTGACCGTGGGCAGGGCGGGGAGTTTTGTGGAGATAAATCTCAACGCTGGCCCAGCTGGGACTCGAACCTGGGAACTACAGATTACGAGCCTGGCGCGCTACCGACTGAGCCACCCCCGCCCCAGTTTTCAAGGCATCGAGCAGAAAAGCGGGAACAAAACTTCTTTGTCGGTAATAAATGAAAAATATCATCCACCAAGTTGGCAGGCAATTGTATATCAGAGAGTCTTACTTGTCCAGACTTGGTTGAAACAACTAACAAAATGCTGATGTCATTTCTGCTTGTGTTGAACACGAAGCCATGGCAATCAGCTTTCAAACTTCGAAGAAGAAATTCAAAAATAAGTTAGAACATATGTGTAAAAGGTTGGGTTGGGTTGTTTTACCTCTGAGCGGCACTTTTTTGCACACCATGGGCTAAATGGCCAGGTCACAAGGACCCCGAAGGCTCAGAGAAGGTTGGGGGAGGGGACCCACTGGACAACTGTTAGGAGACAGATGGTAGCCTCCCGTCAAGTCCATCCAGCGTGTTCTTTAACGTGCACAGGGTATGGCTCTCCCGCACACGGGGCCACGGCTCAACGTCCCATCTGACGGACGGCGACATTTCCAAGCCCATCGGTGTCCCCTACTAGGGCGGGGAATTTTTGCGGAGATATGTGTAAAAGAAAAATGGTCTTGAACAGCGAGGATCTGTCTCACTTTCCCATTGAGAATGCCAATAACAAGAACGGAGAGTTGTGGGGGTTGGCCCAGTCGGTAGCGCACTGGGCTCGTAATCTGCCGTTCCCAGGTTCGGGTCCCACCTGGGCTCAGAGTTGAGATTTATCTCTGTGAAACTTCCATCCCTTCCCTCAGTCAGTAGGGGATACTGATGAGCTTGGAAAGTCCCCCACTCATCATACTTCAGATGGAACATTCAGCCCATTTGACTTACAGGAGATTCATTGGCTGTGCATGTTAAAGAACACGCTGTATGGTTTTTGACGGGAGGCAACCATCTGTTCTCTAATAGCTGTCCTCTCCCCCAATATTTTCTGAGCCTTCGGAGTCCTTGTGACCTGTACATTTAACCCATTGTGTGCAAAAAGTGACGCTAAGAGGTAAATCAACCCAATCCAGAATGGAGGAAGCAAAGTTTTAAACACATATGAGTATTACACGTATTTTATCAAGTAATGTTGTGTAGATCACTGGGGCGGGGGTGGCTCGGTAGCGCGCCAGGCTCGTAATCTGTAGTTCCCAGGTTCGAGTCCCAGCTGGGTCAGCGTTGAGAATTATCTCCGCAAAATTCCCCGCCCTGTCCACGGTCAGTAGGGGACAGCGATGGGCTTGGAAAGGCCGCCGTCCGTCCGATGGGACGTTAAGCCGTGACCCCGTGTGCGGGAGAGCCATACCCTGTGCACGTTAAAGAACACGCTGGATGGCCTTGACGGGAGGCTACCATCTGTCTCCCAACAGCTGTTCCAGTGGGTCCTCTCCCCCAACCTTCTCTGAGCCTTCGGGGTCCATGTGACCTGGCCATTTAGCCCATGGTGTGCAAAAAAGTGCCGCTCAGAGGTAAAACAACTCAACGTGAAAGAACACGCTAGATGGCCTTGACGGGAGGCTACCATCTGTCTCCCAACAGCTGTTCCAGTGGGTCCCCTCCCCCAACCTTCTCTGAGCCTTCGGGGTCCATGTGACCTGGCCATTTAGCCCATGGTGTGCAAAAAAGTGCCGCTCAGAGGTAAAACAACTCAACGTGAAAGAACACGCTAGATGGCCTTGACGGGAGGCTACCATCTGTCTCCCAACAGCTGTTCCAGTGGGTCCTCTCCCCAACCTTCTATGAGCCTTCGGGGTCCATGTGACCCTGGCCATTTAGCCCATGGTGTGCAAAAAAGTGCCGCTCAGAGGTAAAACAACCCAACGTGAAAGAACACGCTAGATGGCCTTGACGGGAGGCTACCATCTGTCTCCCAACAGCTGTTCCAGTGGGTCCCCTCCCCCAACCTTCTCTGAGCCTTCGGGGTCTTTGTGGCCTGGCCATTTAGCCCATGGTGTGCAAAATAGTGCCGCTCAGAGGTAAAACAACCCAACGTGAAAGAACACGCTAGATGGCCTTGACGGGAGGCTACCATCTGTCTCCCAACAGCTGTTCCAGTGGGTCCCCTCCCCCAACCTTCTCTGAGCCTTCGGGGTCCATGTGACCTGGCCATTTAGCCCATGGTGTGCAAAAAAGTGACGCTCAGAGGTAAAACAACCCAACGTGAAAGAACACGCTAGATGGCCTTGACGGGAGGCTACCATCTGTCTCCCAACAGCTGTTCCAGTGGGTCCTCTCCCCCAACCTTCTATGAGCCTTCGGGGTCCATGTGACCTGGCCATTTAGCCCATGATGTGCAAAAAAGTGCCGCTCAGAGGTAAAACAACCCAACGTGAAAGAACACGCTAGATGGCCTTGACGGGAGGCTACCATCTGTCTCCTAACAGTTGTCCAGTGGGTCCCCTCCCCCAACCTTCTCTGAGCCTTCGGGGTCCATGTGACCTGGCCATTTAGCCCATGGTGTGCAAAAAAGTGCACGGTAAAACAATCCGACGGACGGCGGTCTTTCCAAGTCCATCGGTGTCCCCTGCTGACCGTGGGCAGGGCGGGGAATTTTTGCGGAGATAAATCTCAACGCTGACCCAGCTGGGACTCGAACCTGTGAACTACAGATTACGAGACTGGCGCGCTACCCACTGAGCCACCCCCGCCCCGTAGAATCAGGGACAGCTCGTAAGATCATGCCCCTAGAAGTTTGCTTCTTTGCGTGATAGTTTGAACCCTCAAAAGCCGTCCCATGGCCGAGTGGTTAGCGTGCTTGGCTACTGATCTAAGGGACCTGCGTTCAAGCCCCGGATATCGTTCAAGCCCCCCGATGTATGTATCGTTTTTCTGCTGAGGTCCTGCCATCCTCTCAGATCTTCTACTGTGGCACGTAAACTGACAGGCTCCTGTCAGACTTCTGTGACAAGCAGCTGCTTGAGGGGGTATTTATTTGTTTTTTATTTTGAGCCCTCAAAAAGTGTTGCCAGATTGTGGGTTTTCCTCCCCTATATCTAGGTGTTTTTTTTTAGCATCTGGCGTGAAATCCAGTGAGATATATTTTTGGGAGGAAAATTTATAGGGATTTATAAATTTATTGGGATAATTTGGAGGTTTATTTGAAATGCAGTTTATTTGTACGGTTCTTGTAAGAAATTAAAATAAGAATAATTGTGAAGGGGGGGGGGTGAAAACCTGACTAATAAAAATCTGCATTTATAAAATTTAATCTTAACAGCAATTCTCATTTTGATCATTCTTTGATTTGTTCTTTGTTTTCTTCTAAAATGTTTTGTTTTACATTGTAATAACCAAGAATGATATAATGTGATTTAACACATTGAACAGTCGAGAAGCATTTCAACGTCGAAAGGAGGTGAAAATAGATCAATAAATCCCAAGGGAAAAACAAACATAAGAGTAACAAAGCGAAATTTAATTTTCCAGTGAATACCTTCTTTTAACGTATATCAAGAGTTCTTCAGACAGATTTTGATGCTGATGATAAGCCTATCGATTTCTTTTAACGGGGGGCGGGGGTGGCTCAGTCGGTAGCGCGCCAGGCTCGTAATCTGTAATTCCCAGGTTCGAGTCCCAGCTGGGTCCGCGTTGAGATTTATCTTTGCAAAATTCCCCCGCCTTGCCACGGTCAGTAGGGGACAGCGATGGGCTTGGAAAGGCCGCCGTCCGTCGGATGGGACGTTAAGCCGTGGCCCCGTGTGCGGGAGAGCCATACCCTGTGCACGTTAAAGAACACGCCGGATGGCCTTGACGGGAGACTACCATCTGTCTCCCAACAGCTGTTCCAGTGGATCCCCTCCCCCAACCTTCTCTGAGCCTTCGGGGTCCATGTGACCTGGCCATTTAGCCCATGGTGTGCAAAAAAGTGCCACTCAGAGGTAAAACAACCCAAACAACAACCCCCAACCTTCTCTGAGCCTTCGGGGTCCTTGTGACCTGGCCATTTTGCCCATGGTGTGCAGAAAAGTGCCGCTCAGAGGTAAAACAACCCAAACAACAACCCCCAACCTTCTCTGAGCCTTCGGGGTCCTTGTGACCTGGCCATTTAGCCCATGGTGTGCAAAAAAAGTGCCGCTCAGAGGTAAAACAATCCAACCCTTTTTTAACGGTTAAAAATTGTTAAAGTGATTCCTATAAAAGTCGTTGTTTCTTTCTGTTCCGTTTTCTTAAAACATGAAACGAAACTTATCTTTGAGGGTTTTTTTGCAAATAACAAGCATTATTTCGGAAGAAAGTAAATATTTATAAGAAGCTCCCCCCCCCCCCAAAAAAAAAGAGAAGAAATAACAACGTTGCTTTGTTTGTGAACATACAAAGCGATGATTTGAAGAGCGACAGAAGAGAAAGCGGAAAATGTTTTTTTTTTGTTCAGTTAAATCTCTTTCAGTTTCGTGGAATGTATTCATTGGAAGAGAACCGAGGGCTTTATTTTTGGATTCAATCGTTAGTATTCGTGAATTATGGATTAGTCTGCGCATCTTCTAAAGCTATTTTTGGACGCATATTTTGATGTCTGAAGTTCCATCCGATTCCATAAAGTGAAATATTTTTGCTTTTTTTTTTTTCCGGTGATGTAATGGTAGGAAAAGAAGCAATGGTAGGAGATCGGTGCAGGAGATTACATCGTAAACAAGGAAGGAAAAGTATATTGCAGAGATGTAAGAGAATTACTTCGACACTTTTCAAACAGGAGAAAGCATAAATGAGAGAAATATTATATTTTATTATGCATTGTTAGTACGTTAAAGGGTTTAGAACAGAAAAATATTTCGTTGGGAAGTTTGAGAATAGATGTGTATGGGAGAAGTGTTGCTGATGGGGGATAGTTCATGTGTAAGCCCAAGGATCAGCAATGTGGAGTGCGACCATCTTATACGAATTTAAATTTTTCTACAGCAAAAGGCCCTTTAGAAATTAATAGAGAGTTGAGAGTTCCCTTTCTCCAAGGAGTTGCGATTTTTCACCAAGAAAATGCATTTTAGAAATTAATAAGGAGCTTTTTTTTTTCAAGGATATTCGATATTTTTCTCCAACAAAATACATTTCAGAAACTTATAGAGAGCTCCCTTTCTTCTACATATTTTGATTTTTTTCCCCTCCAACAAAATGCACTTTTAGAAATTAACAGAAAGCGCCTTTCTGCTACAAATTTCGATTCCCCCCCCCCCTCTCTCTCCAACAAAATCACTTTTAGAAATTACCAGAGAGAGTCTTTCTTCTATAAATTTCGATTTTTCCCCTCCAACAAAATGTACTTTTAGAAATTAACAGAGAGAGCCTTTCTTCTTCAAATTTCGATTCATCCTCTATCTCCCTCCAACAAAAGCACTTTTAGAAATTAATAGAGAGCGCCTTTCTTCTACAAATTTCAATTCCCCTTCTCCCTCCCTCCAACAAAATCACTTTTAGAAATTAATAGAGAGCGCCTTTCTTCTACAAATTTCGATTCCCCTTCTCCCTCCCTCCAACAAAATCACTTTTAGAAATTAATAGAGAGCGCCTTTCTTCTACAAATTTTGATTTTCCCCCTCCAACAAAATGTACTTTTAGAAATCAACAGAGAGAGCCTTTCTTCTACAAATTTCGATTCATCCTCTATCTCCCTCCAACAAAATCACTTTTAGAAATTAAGAGAGAACGCCTTTCTTCTACAAATTTCGATTCCTTCTTTCTCTCTCCCTCCAACAAAATCACTTTTAGAAATTAATAGAGAGCGCCTTTCTTCTACAAATTTCGATTCCTTCTTTTTCTCTCCCTCCAACAAAATCATTTTTAGAAATTAATAGAGAGCGCCTTTCTTCTACAAATTTCGATTCCTTCTTTCTCTCTCCCTCCAACAAAATCATTTTTAGAAATTAACAGAGAGAGCCTTTCTTCTACAAATTTCGATTCCCCCTTGCTCTCCCTCCAACAAAATCACTTTTAGAAATTAATAAAGAGCGCCTTTCTTCTACAAATTTCGTTATTTTTTCCCTCCAACGAACTTTAAAATTCAATAGAGCAATGGAGAGCACCCTTCTGATACGGATTTTTTCCCAAGTTAATGAGTTTTAGGAATTAATTGACAGCAGCCTTTCTTCTATGAATTCCGATTTTTCTCCGACAAAATGCATTTTCGAAATTAATTGAGAGTGCCTTTGTCAAACGGATTAAAATTTGTTTTTCAACAGATTGTAGCAGTCTTTCTTCTACGAATATAGATTTTTTCTCCCAAATCTCTAAAAAACCTTAAATATTCCAGCATTTACTCAGACGAATCTATTCTCCATATCTTCCACACTGTCTCGAAAGTTAGGATACATTAAAATACCCTATTAAATATACAACAGACATAGAAAATATATTAACATAAATAAATGACAGAAATACAAAAATAATCAATATCTTGAAAAAGAATGCAGGTATGTTTTGCTGACAATTCGTAGTTTCGCACGAAATGCTTGAAAAAATCTTTTAGTTTGGCTTAATTTCTAAACGAGGAATTCGCATTTCTTCCAATATTATTACTGCTTTTCGTCCTCACCTTCTTTCCTAATAGCTCTCGTTACTTTTAAATTAATATATATATAATATATTTTATTTTAATTAATATAATATAATTTAATTAAAAAGTAATGAGAGTTCTTAGAAAAGGAGGAATAAATCCCTCCTTTTCTAAGAGCTCTCATTACTTTTTAATCTTCCCCTCCTTTCCTAATAACTCTCATTACCTTTTAGCCCTCACCTCTTCTCCTAATAGAACTGATTATATTTTAGTCCTCACCTCGTTTCCTAATAGCTCGCATTACTGTTTGGTCCTCATCTCCTTTCTTAAGAGTGCTCATTGCTTTTTAGTCCTCCCCTCCTTTCCTAATAACTCTCATTATCTTTTAGTCCTCACCTCTTCTCCTAATAGAACTGATTACATTTATTCCTCACCTCGTTTCCTAATAGCTCTCATTACTTTTTATTCCTCACCTCGTTTCCTAATAGCTCTTATCACTTTTTAATCCTATGATGTTTCATTTAGATTTTAGTTCTGACTTTCATTTCCTAATAGCTCTCATTATTTTTTGTCCTTCACCACTTTTCCAAATAGCTCTCATTACTTTTTAGTCCTCACCTCGTTTCCTAACATCCCTCATTTCTTCTTAGTCCTCACCTCGTTTCGTAATAGCTCTCACCACATTTATTTTTTCTCTGCCTCTCGCAATCCACATCAATCTTTCATCGGTTAAATGCCCAGGCAGACGTCACCGAAATAGCTCATCTCTTTCCCCGGCAGCGCCAATGGTTTTCGGCTAGCAACCAGTTGCTATGGAAGATGATCACTCGTGGGATTCCACTGGGATGCTGGACGAAAAGGAAAGGCAACTGCAGAGATGGAGATAAATTAATCGAATCGATGTTTTGTAATTTGTTCTCTCTTAATTGCTATTCTTACATATTTGTATTTTAGCGTTTCACTAAATCTTAAATTCTTACACAACAATTGAACTTCTCCCACCGACTAAAGTTAGACGAGCTTTCTAAAGTCAAGTGTTTAACGCAAACCAGTCTTGGAACCACCTGATACCGACATCAATTCATAGAGTTTATCGGATTCGGTGACTGTATTTTCAGGAGCAAAACCAAGTTATGTTCGTGGGGAAACCAAATTCAGATCCCTTATTCGCTGTTTTACATTAAAAAAAAAGAATGCAGGTATATTATACAGATCACAGCCAAAACCATCTAACTCTCGATTTTAAAAGACTTTTGGAAGCTGAAACATTTAACAAAATTATTTAATCTTCAAAATTCATTTAAGAATTGGTGAAAGACTGCAATGATCATTACATAAACTGCTATAAATACGTTTGTTAATATTAGTAAAATATAAAATAACTAGTATCGCTTCATCTTTAACTATTTCAATGTTGGACATTACCTCTTCCATATTCCGGTTGGGTTGGGTTGTTTTACCTCTGAGCGGCACTTTTTTGCACACAATGGGCTAAATGGCCAGGTCACATGGACCCCGAAGGCTCAGAGAAGGTTGGGGGAGGGGACCCACTGGAACAGCTGTTGGGAGACAGATGGTAGCCTCCCGTCAAGGCCATACAGCGTGTTCTTTAACGTGCACAGGGTATGGCTCTCCCGCACACGGGGCCACGGCTTAACGTCCCATCCGACGGACGGCGGCCTTTCCAAGCCCATCGGTGTCCCCTACTGACCGTGGGCAGGGCGGGGAATTTTGCGGAGATAAATCTCAACGCTGACCCAGCTGGGACTCGAACCTGGGAACTACAGATTACGAGCCTGGCGCGCTACCGACTGAGCCCCCCCCCCCCCCCATATTCGGGTGGAGGTTGACTCAGTCGGTATTGCGCCAGGCTCGTAATCTGTAGTTCCCAGGTTCGAATCCCACATGGGCCGGCGTATAAATTTTTTTCGTAACCCCCACCTCGGTCAGAAAAGGGACGACGATTTGCTTTGATAAGGCCGCCGATCCTCTGGTGTGACGTCAGGCAGTTTCCCCGTGTGTGGGAGAGCTCTGCACGTTAAAGAACATGTTAGATGGCCTTGACGAGAGGATATCTCTTGTCTCCTAATAGCTGCCCACAGTGTCCCCTTGCTCCCAACCTTCTCTGAGTCCTCGGGGTCCTTATGACCTGGCCATTTTACCCTTTGTGCGAAAAAATGCCGTCAGTGGTGAAACAACCCAACCCGAGGCTTATCAAGAGTTGGGTTAATTTACCTCTGAGCGGCAGTCTCGTAACCTGCAGTTCCCAGGTTCGAGTCCCACTTGGGCCAGTGTTGAGATTTATCTCCGCAAAACTTCCCGCCATGCCCTCGGTAAGTGAGGGGCTTGGAAAGGCCGCCATCCGTTGAATGCGACGTTAAGACGTGGCTCCGTGTCCACAACGGATTTTTGAATACAATAGAGAGTTGGGTTGGGTTGTTTTACCTCTGAGCGGCACTTTTTTGCACACCATGGGCTAAAGTGACCAGGTCACATGGACCCCGAAGGCTCAGAGAAGTTGGGGGAGGAGACCCACTGGAACAGTTGTTGGGAGACAGATGGTAGCCTCCCGTCAAGGCCATCCAGCGAGTTCTTTAACGTTGGATTGTTTTACCTCTGAGCGGCACTTTTTTGCACACCATGGGCTAAATGGCCAGGTCACATGGACCCCGAAGGCTCAGAGAAGGTTGGGGGAGGGGACCCACTGGAACAGCTGTTGGGAGACAGATTGTTGGGAGACAGCTGTTGGGAGACAGACACTTAGATGGTAGCCTCCCGTCAAAGCTATTCAGCGTGTTCTTTAACGTGCACAGGGTATGACTCTCCCACACACGGGACCACGGCTTAACGTCCCATCCGACGGACGGCGGCCTTTCCAATAGAGAGTAATTTGAAAGTAATTGCGAGTTAATTAATTGCGATTTAACATTTTATTTTTTTTTTATAAACTTATTTATATTTCATGCATTTTTCTAGAAATTTCGAAGGGCTTGTAACACATAGGGGGAAATATTATACTGCATTGAAAATCCTCTCGCTACCCCCCCCCCCTTGAATTTTTTAGGTTTGATTTTGTTTCTTGCCTCCCCCTTCCTGACGATTTTTTTTTTGTAGATCCGGGCCTGTATGAGTATATACTTCTCCCATCCACAAAACTACAGCTACGAAAGTTGACAGTTTTGCTCGTTCAAAATGTTTCGTGGAAACAAATTTTGCCTTTTGTGCCTTAAGAGGAATTTATGCAAACGATTTTTTTCATCTATCATGATTCGCAAAGCCTTTTTTTTTTAACCGTAACTGCGATATAGGGAAAATAAAATGCTCATCGTGGACACTGAAGCCAATTTCTTTTGTCGAATTCACTGGAAACTGAAGCCTCGTTTCCATTTCTTTGTATATATGTATAAGCAATCGTATTATATTCCCTGTCAATGTCACGCATTTAAAAAAAATCGTTCAATCATTCCTTTGAATGGCCCTCATCTTTCACAATCCGTCCTTTGCCATTTGCTATGACATTTTATATTTCTTCGTCTGTCTAGGTTTGTCATTTTAAAAATGTCAAAGTTACGGTTAAACGTTTAAAAAAAAATTCTTCAAAATTTGCATTTTTGCGGACGAAATTCGATGTCTGAATGCCGCATCTGCTTTGGAGTAAGGATGTCAAGATATCTTTTTAAACTGATGCTGTCAATGCTATCAGTGGTACAGTAATGGTACATGCGTCTAACGGATGATGTAGGAAGAGATGATGGAAGAGAAGCATAAGGCAATGATACGAAGGATGAAAACGTGAAAGATCTGGAGAACGTAATCGGGAAAAGGTAAGAAAAGAAGTACAAGAGAGGGGGGGAAACATGGGGAACTGGAATAGGGGAAAATATAAGGCCGAGAACAAGGAAAAATGTATGAAGAGAAGGGTAAAGAAAATGGGGGAAATTAAGGGATAGAAGAATCAGAAGAGGAGAAAATTATGAAGTAAACCAAAAGGACAGAAAGATCAAGATTAATAAGGAGAAAAGGAATCCCAAAGGAAAAAAGTAGGTAAAGGAAATGGGGGAAATTAAGGGATAGAAGAATCAGAAGAGGAGAAAATTATGAAGTAAACCAAAAGGACAGAAAGATCAAGATTAATAAGGAGAAAAGGAATCCCAAAGGAAAAAAGTAGGTAAAGGAAATGGGGGAAATTAAGGGATAGAAGAATCAGAAGAGGAGAAAATTATGAAGTGAACCAAAAGGACAGAAGGATCAAGATTAATAAGGAGAAAAGGAATCCCAAAGGAAAAAAGTAGGTAAAGGAAATGGGGGAAATTAAGGGATAGAAGAATCAGAAGAGGAGAAAATTATGAAGTAAACCAAAAGGAGAGAAAGATCAAGATTAATAAGGAAAAAAGGAATCCCAAAGGAAAAAAGTAGAATTGAAAAGAAATAAAGGGATGATTATCAGCAGAAAAAAAGTGAAAAAGGATCAGATGAGAAATTAAAATGGGATTAAGAAAAAGGATTAAAGGAATAAAAAGAAAAGTGTCGAGATGTAAGAAAAAAAGGATAAAAGGAAATGAGGAAATTAGGAAAAAAGAAATTAGGAGAAATAAGGTGAAAAGAAACAGTAAATATATGGGTATAAGGAGTAAAACTTCTATGAAAAAATAAGTAGGAAAAATAGGGAGAGATAGGGATAAACAGGAAAAATACTATGAAGGAAATTTAGAGAAAGGGATCAAGATAAATAAGAAGAAAAGGATCAAGAGATAAATGAAAAGAAGGATCAGGAGAAATAAGGAGAGTATGATCAAAAGGAATAAGAAGAAAAGGATCAAGAGATAAATGAAAAGAAGGATCAGGAGAAATAAGGAGAGTATGATCAAAAGGAATTTGAAGACAAAATCGGGAGATGTGAGACACATGATGCAGTAGTAATATATAACTAATTAAAAAATATTTTAACGAGAACAAGATGAGGATGTGGCGAAGAGAAATAAGAAGGAAAGAATCAGCAAAAATAATGATAAAAGGATTAGCGTAAAAATGGAAAGTCAGATCAAAGAAATGAAGAAGAAAGGGATTAGAAGAGAATATGTAAGGGAAGATGAGGCACAAATTACAGAAGGATTAAAATCAGTGAGGGTTGGGTTGTTGTTTTACCTCTGAGCGGCACTTTTTTGCACACCATGGGCTAAATGGCCAGGTCACATGGACCCCGAAGGCTCAGAGAAGGTTGGGGGAGGGGACCCGCTGGAACAGCTGTTGGGAGACAGATGGTAGTCTCCCGTCAAGGCCATCCAGCGTGTTGTTTAACGTGCACAGGGTATGGCTCGCCCGCACAAGGTCTCATCCGACGGACGGTGGCCTGTCTCATCCGACGGACGGCGGCCTTTCCAAGCCCGTCGGTGTCCCCTACTGACCGTGGGCAGGGCGGGGAATTTTGCGGAGATAAATCTCAACGCTGACCCATCTGGGACTCGAACCTGGGAACTACAGATTACGAGCCTGGTGCGCTACCGACTGAGCCACCCCCGCCCAATCAGTGAGGAAAAAAGGATGAAGTGAAAAGAAGAAAAGGAGGATCGGGATAAATAAGGAGAGTTAGATGAAAAGAAGAAAATGATAAGAAGAAATTAAAGAGAGAAAATAGGAAAACTAATTGTGAAGAGAGCGAGATTAAAAAAAACGAGAAAGGGATCGGATGAATGTTGTGTCACGATAATAATAAGGATGGAAATATCAGGAGAAATAAATAGAATAGGGTTAAGATGAATGAGAAAAGAAGGATCAAGAGAAAATAATAGAAGTAAAGTATTACAGAAATATCACAAGGAAATGTGCTTTAAAAGTCCGCCTTTTTCATTCTTTTGTAGACCTGAAAGGTGAGATAATTTAACAAATATTTCTAAAACGTGCCATCGTAATAAAAAATTAATCTTGTAAAGCCCCAAAGTCTGCAGAAATGAAGACTAGATTGGCCCGCTACAAAAACTAAACAAAAAATGCTAACAAGAGCTGAGGAAGAAAAAGAGCACAATCTCCAAGAATTACAAGGGGCGGAGGTGGCTCAGTCGGTAGCGCGCCAGGCTCGTAATCTGTAGTTCCCAGGTTCGAGTCCCAGCTGGGTCAGCGTTGAGATTTATCTCCGCAAAATTCCCCGCCCTGCCCACGGTCAGTAGGGGACACTGATGGGCTTGGAAAGGCCGCCGTCCGTCGGATGGGACGTTAAGCCGTGGCCCCCTGTACGGGAGAGCCTACCCTGTGCACGTTAAAGAACACGCTGGATGGCCTTGATGGGATGCTACCATCTGTCTCCCAACAGCTGTTCAAGTGGGTCCCCTCCTCCAGCCTTCTTTGAGCCTTCGGGGTCCATGTGACCTGGCCATTTAGCCCATGGTGGGCAAACAAGTGCCGCTCAGAGGTAAAACAACCCAACCCAAGAACTACAAAACTCTAACAGAAAAAAAATGATGACAAGACGCACGAACAAAAAATAGCCACTACAGAAACAACTTTGCAATCTTCAATCAGCCTGAAGCAATTTAATTTGCATCATAGTCTCACGAATAATTTGCTGACATCCGATAACATTTTATCACTGCCGATGATTCGAATATTGCTCTTTAATCTGTGATGAGACAGAGAAATTGCTGTTCAGATTATTGCATTAAAACCGGAAACGAGCCGAAATCAGGCAGCCATTTAGAAACAACTAGAAAACTTTTAAAGCCGAACTGAATTAATTTAATCTCTGCCTCTATTTGACTTCTCATTATTGCCAACGAGCTGACGTTAAACGATGACTGGAAAACGATCTCCGATCATATATTAAGGATGTTTAAACAGACTCATGATGTGTCTGGGGAAAATGCAAAGTTAATAGAGACAGTCATCACGGAGGCATCTGGATCTTTAGTCCTGTCTACAACGGAAACGGACGACCCATGTTTGGCTTTGATCCAATATCTGATTCCTTCCATTCGCCACGAAACGAGATGTTTAATGGACTTTAGCGATTGCTTTGAAGGGAGTACATTGATCTCAAATATGCTTCAGTCAAAGATTAAGAATGAACGCTATTTTCACTCTGGGAATCACGTGTTGTCGAACTGGTATTTACTATTTCCATTACCAAAGATGTGGTTCTCACTCATCCTTAACGTTATATATCGCAGTTTTAAGAATGTGGAAATTTCATGTCGTATTTATCACACGTTGATATGAAACAAATATCACTCATCGCAGCTTTTCTAAGGGTATTATTGAATTTGAAACGCACTGATTGCTAATGGCCGTTGGTTTTCAAAACAATGTAGCTCACCGTACTTGATAAAGCGAAGATTCTGCTGAAATTTTGGAGTTCCGAGTTTTGTTATATTGGTGCTCTTAAGAGTGTGTTTGTGCAATCTTTGTGCTTTTAAGAGAGTGTGTTTAAAAGTGTGTGTTTTTGTAATCTTTGTGCTTTTAAGAGAGTGTGTTTAAAAGTCTGTGTTGCGTTTGTGCAATCTTTGTGATTCTAAGAGAGTGTGTTTAAAAGTGTGCATTATGTTTGTGCAATCTTGTGCTTTTAAGAGAGTGTGTTTAAAAGTGTGCATTATGTTTGTGCAATCTTGTGCTTTTAAGAGAGTGTGTTTAAAAGTCTGTGTTGTGTTTGTGCAGTCTTTGTGATTCTAAGAGAGTACGTTTAAAAGAGTACATTATGTTTGTGCAATCTTGTGCTTTTAAGAGAGTGTGTTTAAAAGTGTGTGTTATGTTTGTGCAATTTTTGTACTTTAAAAAGAGTGTTTAAAAGTGTGCATTATGTTTGTGCAATCTTTGTGCTTTTAAGAGAGTGTGTTTAAAAGTGTGTGTTATGTTTGTGCAATCTTTGTGCTTTTAAGAGAGTGTATTTAAAAGTGTGTGTTATGTTTGTGAAATCTTGGGCTTTTAAGAGAGCGTGTTTAAAAGTGTGTGTTTTTGTAATCTTTGTGCTTTTAAGAGAGTGTGTTTAAAAATTTGTGTTGTGTTTAAAGGAGGTGTATTAAAAAGAAGTGTGTTGTTTAAAGGAGGTGTGGTTTCTGAAGAGGGTGTGTTTAAAAGTCTGTGTTGTGTTTGTGCAATCTTTGTGATTCTAAGAGAGTACGTTTAAAAGAGTACATTATGTTTGTGCAATCTTATGCTTTTAAGAGAGTGTGTTTAAAAGTGTGCATTATGTTTGTGCAAACTTCTGTTTTAAGAGAGTGTGTTTAAAAGTGTGTGCTATGTTTGTGCAATCTTGTGCGTTTAAGAGAATGTGTTCAAAAGTGTGCATTATGCTTGTGGAAACTTGTTCTTTTAAGAGAGTGTGTTTAAAAGTGTGCATTATGTTTGTGCAATCTTGTGCTTTTAAGAGAGTGTGTTTAAAAGTGTGTGTTATGCTTGTGCGTTTAAGAGTATATAAATAATTTTTTCATTCGGCCAAGATCAGAATTTATACTCCTTTAAGAACCAAAAACGATAAAGTAATTTTAATCAAATTTCTTACGAAACATTCCTAATCAATGTTTCTGACTCTTAGGAATCAAATGAAGATTAAAATTTAGACATTACTTAAATAAATAGTTGAATTACCTTGAAAGTATTTCAATCCGGAAATTGGAAATTATCCTACTAAAATATTACAGAATTTGCATTTTAGGCCAATGGAAATCAAACTTCGAAACTGTATAACTTCTAAAATATGCATGTAATGAAAAATTGTTACTGACGTAGATTAAAGATTGAAATAAAATATATGTAAAATCTCGGTTTTCCCCAATATTCGTTCAGTATTTAAATAGTTTTGGAAGATGGAATGTTTAACGATAAATAATATTGCTTGATAAAAAATATTCATATTGTCATTGTAATCTGAACGCTACTACAGTTGGAACTCGAACCTGGGATCGCCATAATCCACTCTTTATTCTGAAAATGATATCACATCAACGTTTCGGTTCTCTATTATTACAATATTGAAATAATCAATACGCAATCTTTGAAATCGTATATTTATTCTATTCAATTGTTTTAAGCAATATTTATCATTTAAGTTTTAGTTAATTCCCGTGGTTAATTCCCAAGACGCATCACTATTCTGGAATATTCCAGCTCCCATTACTGTTTAAATATTGAGCGAATCTTGTTGAAAATCGAGATTTAAAAGGTTTAGATTCTGATCTTTAATTTACCTGCAGTCACAGTTTTCCATTAAATGAATATTTTATAAGTTAGAGTTGGGTTGTTTTACCTCTGAGCGGCACTTTTTTGCACACCATGGGCTAAATGGCCAGGTCACATGGACCCCGAAGGCTCAGAGAAGGTTGGGGGAGGGGACCCACTGGAACAGCTGTTGGGAGACAGATGGTAGCCCCCCGTCAAGGCCATCCAGCGTGTTCTTTAACGTGCACAGGGTATGGCTCTCCCGCACACGGGGCCACGGCTTAACGTCCCATTCGACGGACGGCGGCCTTTCCAAGCCCATCGGTGTCCCTTACTGACCGTGGGCAGGGCGGGGAATTTTGCGGAGATAAATCTCAACGCTGACCCAGCTGGGACTCGAACCTGGGAACTACAGATTACGAGCCTGGCGCGCTACCGACTGAGCCACCCCCGCCCCGATATAAGTTAGAGAGCTTCAAAGTTAGATTCCCATTGACATAACATGGAAAGCTTCAATATTTTGGTACTGCAGTAGATATCGTTGTATTAAAGAGACTCGAAACGAAATGAAGTGATATCACTGTCAGATCAAAGAAGGGATCATGGCTATCCCAGGTTCGAGTCCCAAGTGTAGTAACGTTCAGATTTATCTCTGCTAAACCCCCATTCTGGATTTTTAGGCGTTTAGTGGGGATAATTAATATAATGAGAGTAATGAGATTTATCATCTACTAAACCCCATTGTGCAGTCCATAAGAAAGGAAAACCGATGAGTTTGGAACAACTGCAGTCCTTTGGATGGGTTATTAAACAACGTCTCTGTGTGCAGTCGCTCAAAAAAGTATCCGAACACTAGGGTTGATTACAATTATGTCACGTGACACGAAGGTTGCCAGATATTTTTTCTGAATTCTGCAATCAACCGTAGTGTTCGGATACTTTTTTGAGCGACTGTACATTGAAGTTATTCCCTATTTGGTGAGAATAATATCTGAAGAAACAAAAAAAAAGAAATATATTGGAAATGCATTCTATTCCCCCCCCCCCCCGATGAATTCTGTCCCTTCCTTCGCGAACCTTCCTAAAAACCTTGCTACATCATGATCTTAAAAAACTTATTTCAGAACAAATGGAAAACTGGAATTTTATTTTTCTCTAACATTTTTTTAGGGGAAGGAACTTCACCCTTTATCCCTCTGTAGATCAACCTTAATGAGAGCTAAATCAAATCCCAAACCGATCTACACCAATTCGCTCAATATCAAATAAAAAAGCGAACTTTATCAGCAAATTGGTGCCCCTATCTAAAAGAACCAAATTGGGAGTTATATGTGTACTTGTTGTGTGCTTCGGGCATTTATCCAAGTCAAGTACTGAGCGTTTTTTTCTCCCACATCCCATCCTACAAGCACTTACTGTTTCTGTTCCTTTACTCTCATTGCCATGGTTTCGTGCTCGCTACAAACGACGCATTTGTCACTACAGGCGATGCTTGTGTCTGCCATTGTACCTCCAGTAACAACTTCACCCTCAGAACAACCTCTTTGACCTTGGAAAAACTGACCACTCATTTGTCCGGTTGTAATGGAAGCTCTTTTTTCCTCTTGACCGCTGTTGATTTTGTTTTCTGTACGAGAATGTATTTCTTTCTTATTTTTACCGAAGCACAGAAGAAAAATCCTTCTACTAGAGAATAGTGTGTTTGTTTCTATTTAAGGCTAGCAACACTGGAAGGACTGTGTCCTTCCAGTGTTGCTAGCAAGCACTGCAAGGAATGCACTGCTCTTGCTAGCAGTGTGCACTGCAAGGAATGTTTGTCTCTTGCGTTTGATTTAGAGGTTGAACCATAAGAGGAGTGGCTTTATCCGATAGCATTAAGGGAATAAAAAATATAGAAGGATAACGTATCACCTTTCTGGAACATAGCATTTTCGTTTTTCGAAGAGAATGAATTGTGGGCATACTTTGTGAATATGCGTTCCTGAAATCCATGCATTAAACAAGGCCTCACGTACAGTCGCTCAAAAAAGTATCCGAACACTATGGTTGATTACAGAATTCAGAAAAAATATCTGGCAACGATTTTTTTAGAAATTAGTGATCTGGCAACCTTACGTGACACGAAGGTTGCCAGATCACTAATTCCTAAAAAAAAATCGTTGCCAGATATTTTTTCTGAATTCTGTAATCAACCATAGTGTTCGGATACTTTTTTGAGCGACTGTACCCTCTCTAACAGTGGTAATTTGAAATAAAGGTTATTGGGAAAAAGGCAACGAAAACTATTTTATTAGTGCTTATAAAACATAGAAAATGTTTTTTTTTATTTCTTTAAAATGAAAAAAGGGTCAAATCATTCAATGTAAACCATTTGACTATTCAAAAATAAATAAATACCCCCTCTGACAAGAGCCTGTCAAGCAGGTTTATATGCCATAATAGAAGGTCTGTGAGGATGGTAGGACCTCAGCAGAAATACAACACAAGCATCGATGCCTTAACCTGGGGCTCGAACCCAGTCCCTTAAATCAGCAGCCAAAGCGTGCTAACCACTCGGCCACAGGACGGTAATTTGGTTATTGCTCTCTGCAAACAAACTTTTGAATTTTAAACATAAGTTGATCGTTTGCAAGACTGTCCACAGTTACAGCCTTCTAACGATGAATATTGACAAACGCTTTTGGAGGATTTCAAAAATTTGAATTAAAATATTTAAATATTGCCTATAAAATATAAGGAGGTTTCTCATTTATTTCTAAAGAATAAAATCGTATACAGACGCTTGGTGAAAGTTGCTATTTACCCTAAGCAGTCGAAACTCACTCAGAGTTACTACTTACACCAAACTACTGAAAAGCTTGATGAGAATCGTTACTTACTGCAATGAAACTCTAGGAAAGAGTTAATACTTACACTCAGCGACTAAAACTATTGGTGAGAGTTGATACTTACGCCCAGCCATTGAAGCTCTTGGTGAAAGTCGATACACCCAGCCACTAAAATTCTTGGTGAGAGTTGTTACTTAGGCACAGCCACTGAAACTCTTGCTGAGAGTTGGTACTTACGCACAGCTACTAAAACTCTTGGTGAAAGTTGACACTGACACCCAACCACTAAATAGCATACTATATTTATATAACTCTTGGTGAAAGTCGATACTTACGCCCAGCCATTAAAATTCTTGGTGAGAGTTGATACTTACGCACATCCACTAAAACACTCGGAAAGAGTTGATACTACGCCCAGATACTGAATTTTCTCGGAGAGATTTGATACTTACGTTCAGTCAATGAAATGCTTGTTGAGAGTTGCTATTTTCGCTGAGTCACCTGACATCACATATCCCTAGCTTGTCCACGTTTATCTCATGCAGAGAAAGGCCTGCTGAAACAGAAGTCCGGATATTTTACCTGAGGGATTTCTAATGACAGTCGAAACTTAACTCTTAGCCCAGGGGGGGGGGGGGGGGGATGCGGCGGGACTCAGTCGGTAGCACGCCAGGCTCGTAATCTGTAGTTCCCAGGTTCGATTCCCAGCTGGGTCAGCGTTGAGATTTATCTCCGCAAAATTCCCCGCCCTGTAGCAAAATTCCCCGTCAGTAGGGGACACCGATGGGCTTGGAAAGGCCGCCGTCCGCCGGATGGGACGTTAAGCCGTGGCTCCGTGTGCGGGAGAGCCATACCCTGTGCACGTCAAAGAACACGCTGGATGGCCTTGACGGGAGGCTACCATCTGTCTCCCAACAGCTGTTCCAGTGGGTCCTCTCCCCCAACCTTCTCTGAGCCTTCGGGGTCCATGTGACCTGGCCATTTAGCCCATGGTGTGCAAAAAAGTGCCGCTCAGAGGTAAAACAACCCAACCCAACTTAGCCCAGGGATGACAGACAAGCAAACGACAAATTGAAGCTAATATATATTTTTAAACGAGCCGAAAATTTGATTATTTGGAATCTTTCTCAGCTTCTTTATTCTTTTTTTTTCTGTTTTTTCTTGCAATCAAGTTTTTTTTAAATAGCGCAAAGGAAAAGAAAACTAATGATTTTCTAATCAATAAAATCAATGATTAAAACTAAAGACGATACAAAACACCGCAAAAATGACGATAAATTTAACGATAATAAAATTAACGATACAAAGTTAACTCTAAAAAAGTATCGATAAAATTAACGATACAAAATCATCAACTGAAAAGCTAATAATGGCAAAACCAACCGAACAAAATAAAAGATAGAACAAACATAAAATAACAGTAAATCAACTGAACCGTTGTACTTGAATCTCTGAGGGGCGGGGGTGGCTCAGTCGGTAGCGCGCCAGACACGTAATCTGCAGTTCCCAGGTTCGAGTCCCAGCTGGGTCAGCGTCGAGATTTATCTCCGCAAAACTCTTCGTTCTATCAACGGTCAGTAGGGGACACCGATGGGCTTGGAAAGGCCGCCGTCCGTCGGATGGGACATTAAGTAGTGGTCCCGTGTGCGGGAGAGCCATACCTTGTGCACGTTAAAGAACACGCTGGATGGTCTTGACGGGAAGCTAACATCTGTCTCCCAACAGCTGTTCCAGTGGGTCCCCTCCCCCAACCTTCTCTGAGCCCTCGGGATCCGTGTGACCTGCCCATTTAACCCATGGCGTGCAAAAAAGTGCCGCTCAGAGGTAAAACAACCCAACCCAACTTGAACCTCTGGGTCCTTGTGACCTGGCCACTTTGAGCGTTGAGTGATAAATCTTCCCCTAAGCGATATTTTTGTCAGAAATCACCCACGTGCAACAGTCCCATTATCGATTCCTTTCAAGCTTCAATTTCCATGCAAAGACGCGCCTAGGGAATTCGAACAGCAGTAATCTCGGTAACAAAGTCTGCGAACGTAATTTTACGAGCCTTTTTAGTAACTAGCTCCTCGTTGATTCTTGAGAATTGCTAGTAAACGTCGCCTGTAAATCAGCTTCTCCGGCAGAGTCAATTACGCTGCGGGAAAGCGCGCATTTAGTCGTCTCCAACAAGAGAGTGGTTAACGTTGAAAGTAAAGCTGTTAGGTGAAGGGTTGGGTTGGGTTGTTTTACCTCTGAGCGGCACTTTTTTGCACACCATGGGCTAAATGGCCAGGTCACATGGACCCCGAAGGCTCATAGAAGGTTGGGGGAGGGGACTCACTGGAACAGCTGTTGGGAGACAGATGGTAGCCTCCCGTCAAGGCCATCCAGCGTGTTCTTTAACGTGCACAGGGTATGGCTCTCCCGCACACGGAGCCACGGCTTAACGTCCCATCCGACGGACGGCGGCCTTTCCAAGCCCATCGGTGTCCCCTACTGACCGTGGGCAGGGCGGGGAATTTTGCGGAGATAAATCTCAACGCTGACCCAGTTGGGACTCGAACCTGGGAACTACAGATTACGAGCCTGGCGCGCTACCGACTGAGCCACCCCCGCCCCTACTAGGTTGGTGTTCCTAATGTTTTTTAAACACGTGTTTTTAAGTCTAACCGGTATAAAAAGCGTTTTCCTTTATTACACGAGTTTTCTGTTGGGATGTTAGAATATTGTTTTAGTCCTAGTCATGAACATTTCGTTTTTGAATAGATGTTGAAAAGTGAATTCTGTCATCCTCTCTGTTCTTCAGGTGATGATTTCTTTTTCAAGGGGCGGAGGTGGCTCAGTGGGTAGCGCGCCAAGCTCGCAATTTGTAGTTCCCAGGTTCGAGTCCCAGCTGGGTCAGCGTTGAGATTTATTTCCGCAAAACTCCCCGCCCTGTCCACGGTCAGTAGGGGACAACGATGGACTTGGAAAGGCCACCATCCGTCGAATGGGACGTTAAGCCGTGGTCCCGTGTCCGGAAGAACCATACCCTCTGCACGTCAAAGAACACGCTGAATATCCTTGGCGGGAGACAATCATCTGTCTCCCAACAGCTGTTCCAGTGGGTCCCCTCCCCCAACTTTCTCAGACTTCGGGGTCCTTGTGATCTGGCCATTTAGCTCATGGTGTGCAAGAAAGTGCCGCTCAGAGGTAAAACAACCCAACCCAAATCTTTTTCAAAGGACGCAAAGTGATGCTTGGAATATATTTAAGTACCGCGTTCGTGAAGTTTTAATGTGGAAGCAATGAAAGAGAAATAATTGGAAATAAAAACGCAGAAACCAGAGATTTTTTTCCTCTTAATGTATATATGATTACCTTTAGAGAAAAAGTGATTTTAGGTTGATGGCGATGTTATCTGCCTTATTTTCTTCTTCCCTTTCGCTTTGGCTATTCAGTGTCACGTGTCTGTGATGTCCTGATAAGAAATAGATGAGGTGAAATAGTTTATTAAATGTCATGTCTGGATGTTATCGACACAGATGATGTTAAAAAGCAATCAACGTTTAAGTCATTTTAGCAACTGCTTTGATCGTCCATGATTTTCGTATTGAAAATCAATCAAAGAAATTTCTTCTACTGTTTTTCGTTTCAATACATCCCGGTATCAGAGTGGTTAAAGCGCTTCGCAATTGATTAAAGAGACTCTGGTTCGAGCCTCAAGTAAAATATGGATGTTTCTTTCTTATTTTGTGTTTCTGTTAAGGTCTCATCTTCCTCACAGATCTCTTTGTAGTATTATACCGACAGGCAGTCCTCTCTTGCACCTTCCAGTCTCATTATCACAGTCTCTAACGTCTTTCACTCTCATTCTTTCACCCTTTGCATCTCACTCTCTCTTTGTCACAGCATATTGCATCTTACACTGTCATTGTCGCTGCATCTTGCATCTTACACTCTCATTGTCGCAGCCTCTTGTATCTTCCTCTCCTATTGTCGCAGCCTCTTGCATCTTACACTCTCATTGTCACAGCCTTTTATATTTTTCGCTCTCATTGTCACAGCCTCTTGCATCTTACACTCTCATTGTCTCACCTTTTGCATCTCACTCTCTCATTGTCGCTGCATCTTGCATCTTACACTCTCATTGTCACAGCCTCTTGTATCTTCCTCTCCTATTGTCGCAGCCTTTTGCATCTTACACTCTTATTGTCACAGCCTCTTACATTTTTCGCTCTCATTGTCACAGCCTCTTGCATCTTCCACTCTCATTGTCTCACCCTTTGCATCTCACTCTCTCTTTGTCACAGCATAATGCATCTTACACTGTCATTGTCGCTGCATCTTGCATCTTACACTCTCATTGTCGCTGCATCTTGCATCTTACACTCTCATTGTCGCAGCCTCTTGTATCTTCCTCTCCTATTGTCGCAGCCTCTTGTATCTTCCTCTCCTATTATCGTAGCCTCTTGCATCTTACACTCTCATTGTCACAGCCTCTTGCATCTTACACTCTCTTTGTCACAGCCTCTTGCATCTTACACTCTCTTTGTCACAGCCTCTTGCATCTTACACTCTCGTTGTCTCACCCTTTGCATCTCACTCTCTCTTTGTCACAGTCTCTTGCATCTTCCACTCTCATTGTCACAGCCTCTTGCATCTTCCACTTTCATTGTCGCAGCCTCTTGCATCTTCCACTCTCTGTCATAGCCTCTTGCATCTTGCGCTCTGATTGTCGCACCCTTTTGCATCTTACATTCTCATTGTCGTAACCTCTTGAATATTGCAATCCTATCGTCTCAGCCTTTATCTTGCATCTTACACTCTCATTGTCGCATCCTTTTGTATCTTGCACTCCCATTATCGCAGCCTCTTGCATCTTGCACTTCCATTTTCGCAGCCTTCCTCTTGCATCTTACGCTCTCATTGTCTCAGCCTCTTGTATCTTACATACAATCTTTCTACAGACCCACCTACACCTTCCACTCACTTGTCTATATACCCCCTTACATCTTCTACTCACTTACCTATAGACCCACTTACACATTTCACTCACTTGCCTAGAGATCTACTTACATTTGCCACTCATTTACCTCTAGACCCATTTACACCTGGCACTCATCCACTCACTTACCTACAGACCCACCTACACCTTCCACTCACTTGTCTATATACCCTCCTTACATCTGCTACTCACTTACCTATAGACCCACTTACACCTTTCACTCACTTGCCTAGAGACCCACCTGTACTTTCCAATCACTTACCTTCAGATCCACTTCTTACCTATAGACCTACTTACACCTTCCACTGTCATTGCCACATCTGTTCAAATCTCTCCGTCCTTTTTTTTTTTGTCACCACCATGCAATTATCCCCTGATCGATTTGTCTATTCTTTCGTCATTGAAGTTGCCCCTTTGTGTCATTCCTATTTGATTGAGTGGGCGTGGGTGGCTCAGTCGATAGTGCGCCAGGCTCGTAATCTGTAGTTCCCAGGTTCGAGTCCCACCTGGGTCAGCGTTGAGATTTATCTCCGCAAAATTCTCCGCCGTGCCCAAGGTCAGTAGGGGACACCGATGGGCTTGGAAAAGCCACCGTCCGTCTGATGGGACGTTAAGCCGTGGCCCCGTGTGCGGGAGAGCCATACCCTGTGCACGTTAAAGAACACGCTGGATGGCCTTGACGGGAGGCTACCATCTGTCTCCCAACAGCTGTTCCAGTGGGTCCCCTCCCCAAACCTTCTCTGAGCCTTCGGGGTCCATGTGACCTGGCCATTTAGTCCATGGTGTGCAAAAAAGTGCCGCTCAGAGGTAAAACAACCCAACCCAACCCTATTTGATTGAGAGCAGGCATCGTTTGATACATCACATGCAAAAAAGAATAAAAAAAAAAAACTCTTCATCGTGATTCCACCCAAAACAAAAATATCTCTCTCTCTTTCCGAATAGCAAAATCAGCATCTTCTTAAAGCTACAAGGGAAACATCTTTTCTTGCAGCTTCCTTGCTCAGCTTCATTATTCCGAGCACGTTCCCATCTCTCCTCCTAGTTATCAACACTGGCGTATCCTAGCAACGCATCGGATGGGAAGGTTTGCCTTCAGATCACAACTTTCGCCAATAAACGACTTGGAAACAAAACGACCTAAGAGAAATTGACATGTTTTTGTTTTTACTGATCTTAATTTTTTTAGTGTTCAAAAAACATCAAAATGTGGTTCTTTCCATTTACCAAATGTTTACGTTTTTAAATAACAAATTCCAGAAAGGAATTTCTTGCACCTACGATAATTTTTTTTCCGTGATAAATTCTTCTGCAAACTAAAAAGAAATAGCTCAACTTTTTCAATTTTTTTTTTCTTTCCGCAAGACTTAATTTTTCTTTTTCTCCGGTATAATTTAATTTACTTTTTAACTTTCGGACTGACATCTTCCTTAAAAACTTTCAGAACCGTATTTATTCTTGATTTGCTTTTGAGGTAATCAAATTAATAATCACCAAAAAACTGAAATGCTCACAATGCACTATATTAAGTTTTTTTTTGTATTCTTTTAAAAAATTCAGTTTCCAGTACAGTCGCTCAAAAAAAATATCCGAACACTATGGTTGATTACAACTTGCCTTATCTGGCAACCTTCGTGTCACGTGACACGAAGGTTGCCAGATCACTAATTTCTAAAAAAAATAATCGTTGCCAGATTTTTTTCCTGAATTCTGTAATCAACCATAGTGTTCGAATATTTTTTTGAGCGACTGTATCAATTGAATGTTATGCGTCTGGAAACATATTTTTTCCATAACTGGTACTAAAGTAAATACTGGACAAGTTACGAAAAGATTTTTTTTTTACCAAAGAAGCCCAAGCAGCGAGCCATAGATTGCAGCTGGTCAGTTTCTGATGGCTCGTGGACCATCGCTTTGAGAAACACGGTTTGGAAAAGTTTGCATAAAGAAATGATCTCTGGTGTTAAATAGCCGGGAATAGGGCCTAAAGCTTTCCCTATCGACTCATTTCCCTTCAATGATAAATGGTATTTTTTGTACAATATTTTGATAGAAATCCGAAAGATTAGTGCACTGTACGGTCGGTAGATGGCGCAAGCTACCGACCGTATTAATATTTAGTGAATTCTGTTAGGTATGTTTCGTCTGAAATCCTATTTCCAAGATAATAGGATTAATGAAAGTATCTTTTCAACCGTTTACGTCAATTTACGGAAGCAACACTATTGATCCATTGGTAATATATATCTTTGATATTATAGAAAGATACATAAAGCCTTAAAATTTGAATAGTACATAAGTTACCGTTCGTTATACAAAGGCAAATAACTTATTAATATTCGGTTCGTTCAAACAGCAATGTAATTAAATAAATCATCAATCTAGATTGGATCAGATCGAGCGATTTGATTCTGAAATCAGTCCTTTAATTTAAGTCCTTTGATTTTACTTCTGAGCGGCACTTTTTTGCACACCGTGGGCTAAATGGCCAGGTCATATGGACCCCGAAGGCTCAGAGAAGGTTGGGGACCCATTGGAACGGCTATTGGGAGACAGATGGTAGCCTCTCGACAAGGTCACCCAGTGTGTTCTTTAAGGGTATGGGATCTCTCGCACACTTGGCCACGGCTTAAAGTCCCATCCGACGGACGGCGGCCTTTCCAAGCCCATCAGGTCCCTTACTGACCGTAGTCAGGGCGGGGAATTTTGAGGAGATAAATCTCAATGCTGACCCAACTGGGACTCGAACCTGGGAACTGCAGATTACGAGCCTGGCGCGCTACCGACTGAGCCACCCCCCCCCCCAATCAACTATACTTCCACAATAATTAGCAGTAGTGCGGTGTAAGTAGCGTAATCTTTTATCGAAGAGCCACCACGTGGTTGATGATCCATTCATCTTCCAATTCATTTATCCATCCTTTTATTCTGTTAACTGTCCATTCATCCATCTATTTATCCATTCATCCACCCATTCATTCCTTCATACCGTCAACCATCCCATCACTGCACCATTCTCATCACTCATATCCATCGTTCATTCATCCATGCATCCACTCACCCACCCATTCACTCATCCATCTCACCATCCCCTCATCAGCCCTCCCTCCTCCCCATTCATTTCATTCATCACTCTTGTGTGCATTTTACGTTCATATAAGTCGTACATTTCTTTTCACCATTTTCGCGTTCGGTTTCAAAAGATGAAAAAAAGCACCTTTTGGGGAGAATGAAACTACCGGACTCATTTTCAACCACCTCCCCCACCCCCTTCCTCCCGCAACAAATGTTTCATCAGTTTTCCCCTCCTGTGCCACTCTACGAGAACTTATCTCCCCCCCCTCCCAGGCCGTAACTTTCGCGGAGGAACAACTCTTGGAAGTTTTTCTTCATCATCCCAGTATCGAATTTCGAGCAACAGTAATTCCTTCATTTGCTCCTTAGCTTCCTTCCGCATCAAATGGATCCGCTTTATCTTTTTCCTCCTTCTCAGACGATGCAGCTCCTCATCTAATATGGACTGGCGTACGAGATCATTGATGCGAAGAGCGCATGAATTGAAGAAGAGGTGGAAGTTCTCTCTAAAGTATCCTTTACCGCCACCACTATCCATCCGCCTTTGTGCGTCCGAAGCCTGCGTTTCATTTCTGCTAAATGATTTTTCCTCCCCGCATCTCTTCAAGGTGCTCACTTTGTTTCCAAGCTACGACCAGAAAAAAGTTACTGTTGTTATTGTCGCCGTCGTTATGGATGTCGTTAGAGTAATAGTTGTTACGTCGTTATGGATGTCGTTAGAGTAATAGTCGTTGTCGTCACGTCGTTATGGTTGTCGCCATCGCTATAGTTGTCGTAAGTATTGAGAGTGTTGTTGCTATTGTTGTTGTCGCCGTCGTTAGACATGTGATAGTTGTTACTGTTGTCGTCGCGATAGTTGTTTCTGTTGTTATCGTCGTGATAGTTGTTACTGGGTTGGGTTGTTTTACCTCTGAGCGGCACTTTTTTGCACACCATGGGCTAAATGGCCAGGTCACATGGACCCTGAAGGCTTAGAGAAGGTTGGGTGAGGGGACCCACTGGAACAGCTGTTGGGAGACAGATGGTAGACTCCCGTCAAGGCCATCCAGCGTGTTCTTTAACGTGCACAGGGTATGGCTCTCCCGCACACGGGGCCACGACTTAACGTCCCATCCGACGGACGGCGGCCTTTTCAAGCCAATCGGTGTCCCCTACTGACGGTGGGCAGGGCGGGGAATTTTGCGGAGATAAATCTCAACGCTGACCCAGCTGCGACTCGAACCTGGGAACTACAGATTACGAGCCTGGCGCGCTACCGACTGAGCCACCCCCGCCCCATAGTTGTTACTGTTGCTGACGTCAAGGCTAGCATGCATAAATCTTAACACAGTCAGAGTTTAGACTCGAACAGCAAAACAAAAGAACTTTGGTTCGAATCCTGGTGAAAGAAAAGAACTGGGTTCGATTCATAGCGAAAGAAAGTTGGATTTTACAGAGAACTGTGATTTGTCTTCTCCATCAGATTAGCAGTCTGCGCGTGCTATCGTTGCTACCCCAACCCTGGTAGGAAGTATAATCTCTAAATAAAAGGCTTATTAGTCTGCATTTTGGGATATGCACTCCATTTAAATCCTTATTTAATATTTTTTGTAATGTGCGCAATATTTGACGTTATTAACTATTAATTAATCTTCTTCAATTTAAAGGCTAATAAGCCTCTTTGTATTTAAAAAGGTTTTTCTCTTAATTCTTTTCTCTTTATGCCACCTGTCATCCAGTCTGTAGATGTTAAACTTATATAATAATATACAGTCGCTGAAAAAAATATCCGAACACTATGGTTGATTACAGAATTCAGAAAAAGTATCTGGCGACGATTTTTTTTTTTAGAAATTAGTGATCTGAGCAACCTTCGTGTCACGTGACAAGAAGGTTGCTCAGATCACTAATTTCTAAAAAAAAAATCGTCGCCAGATATTTTTTCTGAATTCTGTAATCAACCATAGAGTTCGGATGCTTTTTTGAGCGACTGTAGCTTCCAGTTAAGGCCATCCACCGCCTTCTTCAACGTGCTCAGGGTATGACTCTCCCTCAGATTTGCTGGGAATCGAACCCCGATTTCTTTATTTCCAATGTGATCGCTTGGTGTCCAAGCTACGACTAAAAAGATTCCTCAGACTACGTTTGTCCTTCAATATACTTTATTTTCTTCGGGCTTTCCCAACCACCAGCACCATAAAAAAAACTGTGTTCGATACCTTGAGAAAAATGTTTGAGCCCACACCCCCCTTCCCTCCAAAAAGTTGGGGGGGATGACGACCTGGGTTTGATTGCCAACAAAACAAAAGAACTTTGGTTCGAATCCTGGTGAAAGAAAAGAACTGGGTTCGATTCATAGCGAAAGAAAGTTGGATTTTACAAAGAGCTGTGATTTGTCTGCTCCATCGGAGCGGAAATGGGGGGGGGGGGGGGGGGGCGAAACGGATTTTTTTTTCTTTCCAAAAAAGAGAATCCTATTTTCGCCAGAGGAGAGATTGTAATTCCCAATTTTCGATAAAGCGATTTTTCGATTCAGCGATTGAATCAATCCCCACACAAACATCAGTGGCTTTCAACCATAAGATAAAAAAAAACTTCTTTCCATTCGCAATCCTTTTCTATAGTAACTGGATCAAATTCCTTTCCCAAAGGGTCTGATAAATAATCAGCCAGCTAGTGTCGCAGTCTCCTTCCTCCTCGGAGATTCTCCGAAATTCTGCTCTTCTTTCCATCAGTGAGCATCAGTAGCGACAGGAGGCGGAAGAGGGGGGGGGGGGTGGATTCGAAGAAGCTGGAGGAAAGGGATCGAAAGAACAGCAGGAAGAGAATGAAAGTATTAAACGATTCTAATGGAAAGCGACTCGGTGGTTAATTTGAAAGCATCTCTTGAGTGAAGAGAATGGACTGCCATGTTGTTAGAATTCCGACTCCAGCATCTTTGTCTTTCCCATCTCTTGGATACGCCACTAAGAGAAAGAAGATGCATGAGATCTTGTTTGTTCTACATCCTCCCTGACGCTCTGCAAATAATAGGAGAAAGTTTGTTTTTAATGCTTGTGCTCCAATCAATGAAAAGACTTTAAAATAATGCTAGACGAATAAGTGGGTTGGGTGTTATTACCTCTGAGTTGATTGAGTATTACCTCTGAGTGTATTTACCTCTGAGTTGATTGAGTGTATTTCCTCTGAGTTGATTGAGTATTACCTCTGAGTGTATTTACCTCTGGGTTGATTGAGTATTTCCTCTGAGTGTATTTACCTCTGAGTTGATTGAGTATTACCTCTGAGTGTATTTACCTCTGAGTTGATTGAGTATTACCTCTGAGTGTATTTACCTCTGAGTTGATTGAGTATTACCTCTGAGTGTATTTACCTCTGAGTTGATTGAGTATTACCTCTGAGTGTATTTACCTCTGAGTTGATTGAGTGTTTCCTCTGAGTGTATTTACCTCTGAGTTGATTGAGTATTACCTCTGAGTTGATTGAGTATTACCTCTGAGTGTTATTTACCTCTCAGTTGATTGAGTATTACCTCTGAGTGTATTTACCTCTCAGTTGATTGAGTATTACCTCTGAGTGTATTTACCTCTGAGTTGATTGAGTATTACCTCTGAGTTGATTGAGTATTACCTCTGAGTTGATTGACTATTACCTCTGAGTTGATTGAGTATTACCTCTGAGTGTATTTACCTCTCAGTTGATTGAGTATTACCTCTGAGTGTATTTACCTCTGAGTTGATTGAGTATTACCTCTGAGTTGATTGAGTATTACCTCTGAGTGTATTTACCATTGAGTTGATTGAGTATTGCCTCTGAGTGTATTTACCTCTGAGTTGATTGAGTATTTCCTCTGAGTGTATTTACCTCTGAGTTGATTGAGTATTACCTCTGAGTGTATTTACCTCTGAGTTGATTGAGTATTTCATCTGAGTGTATTTACCTCTGAGTTGATTGAGTATTACCTCTGAGTTGATTGAGTATTACCTATGAGTGTATTTACCTCTGAGTTGATTGAGTATTACCTCTGAGTGTATTTACCTCTGAGTTGATTGAGTGTATTTCCTCTGAGTTGATTGAATATTGCCTCTGAGTGTATTTACCTCTGAGTTGATTGAGTATTACCTCTGAGTGTATTTACCTCTGAGTTGATTGAGTATTTCCTCTGAGTGTATTTACCTCTGAGTTGATTGAGTATTACCTCTGAGTGTATTTACCTCTGAGTTGATTGAGTATTACCTCTGAGTGTATTTACCTCTGAGTTGATTGAGTATTACCTCTGAGTGTATTTACCTCTGAGTTGATTGAGTATTTCCTCTGAGTGTATTTACCTCTGAGTTGATTGAGTATTACCTCTGAGTTGATTGAGTATTACCTCTGAGTGTTATTTACCTCTCAGTTGATTGAGTATTACCTCTGAGTGTATTTACCTCTCAGTTGATTGAGTATTACCTCTGAGTGTATTTACCTCTGAGTTGATTGAGTATTACCTCTGAGTTGATTGAGTATTACCTCTGAGTGTATTTACCTCTGAGTTGATTGAGTATTACCTCTGAGTGTATTTACCTCTGAGTTGATTGAGTATTTCCTCTGAGTGTATTTACCTCTGAGTTGATTGAGTATTACCTCTGAGTTGATTGAGTATTACCTATGAGTGTATTTACCTCTGAGATGATTGAGTATTACCTCTGAGTGTATTTACCTCTGAGTTGATTGAGTATTACCTATGAGTGAATTTACCTCTGAGTTGATTGAGTATTACCTCTGAGTTGATTGAGTATTGCCTATGAGTGTATTTACCACTGAATTGTTTGAGTATTAACTCTGAGTGTATTTACCTCTGAGTTCATTGAGTATTACCTCTGAGTGTATTTACCTCTGAGTTGATTGAGTATTTCCTCTGAGTGTATTTACCTCTGAGTTGATTGAGTATTACCTCTGAGTGTATTTACCTCTGAATTGATTGAGTATTACCTCTGAGTGTATTTACCTCTGAGATGATTGAGTATTTCCTCTGAGTGTATTTACCTCTGAGTTGATTGAGTATTACCTCTGAATTGATTGAGTATTACCTCTGAGTGTATTTACCTCTGAGTTGATTGAGTATTAACTCTGAGTGTATTTACCTCTGAGTTGTTTGAGTATTACCTCTGACTGTATTTACCTCTGAGTTGATTGAGTATTACCTCTGAGTGTATTTACCTCTGAGTTGATTGAGTATTACCTCTGAGTGTATTTACCTCTGAGTTGATTGAGTGTATTTACCTCTGAATTGATTGAGTGTTACCTCTGAATTGATTGAGTATTACCTCTGAGCGTATTTACCTCTGAGTTGATAGTGTATTACCTCTAAGTGTATTTACCTCTGAGTTGATTGAGTATTACCTCTGAGTTTATTTACCTTTGAGTTGATTGAGTATTACCTCTGAGTTGATTTACCTCTAAGTTGATTGAGTATTACCTCTGAGTGTATTTACCTCTAAGTTGATTGAGTATTACCTCTGAGTGTATTTACCCCTGAGTTGATTGAGTATTACCTCTGAGTGTATTTACCTTTGAGTTGATTGAGTATTACCTCTGAGTTGATTTACCTCTGAGTTGATTCATTTCTTTTGCCCACAACAGGCTAAATGGCCAGCTCACAAGGATCCCAAGGCTCAGAGGAGGTTAGGAGAAGCTGCACACTAGAGAGCTAGTAGGAGACATCATCTCCAGTCAAGACCATCCAGATTGCTCACGGTCAGTAGGGGACACCGATGGGCTTGAAAAGGCCGCCGTCCGTCGGATGGGACGTTAAGCCGTGGCCCCGTGTGCGGGAGAGCCATCCCCTGTGCACGTTAAAGAACACGCTGGATGGCCTTGACGGGAGGCTACCATCTGTCTCCCAACAGCTGTTCCAGTGGGTCCCCTCCCCCAACCTTCTCTGAGCCTTCGGGGTCCATGTGATCTGGCCATTTAGCCCATGGTGTGCAAAAAAGTGCCGCTCAGAGGTAAAACAACCCAACGTTAAAAAACACGCTGGATGGCTTTGACGGAAGGCTATCATCTGTCTCCCAACAGCTGTTCCAGTGGGTTCCCTCCCCCAACCTTCTCTCAGCCTTCGGGGTCCATGTGATCTGGCCATTTAGCCCATGGTGTGTAAAAAAATGCCGCTCAGAGGTAAAACAACCCAACCCAACACGATGGACAGTGGAGGGTACACCGATGAACTTGGAAAGGTCGCCGTCCGTCAGGTGTGACATCCATTTTTAAGCCGTGGCCCTGTGCACGTTAAAGAACACGCTGGATGGCCTTGACGGGAGTCTACCATCTGTCTCCTAACAACTGTTCTAGTGGGTCCCCTTTCGCAACCTTCTCTGAGCCTTCGGGGTCCATGTGACCTGGCCATTTAGCCCATGGTGTGCAAAAAAGTGCCGCTCAGAGGTGAAACAACCCAAACCTTGTAAGTAGGCTCATTAGACTGATTAGACAACAACACAGTAAGAAAATGACATATTCCTTGTCTTGAAAGCAGGCTCGTAATCTGTAGTTCCCAGGTTCGAGTCCCAGCTGGGTCAGCGTTGAGATTTATCTCCGCAAAATTCCCCCAACCTGCCCACGGTCAGTAGGGGACACCGATAGGATTGGAAAGGCCGCCGTCAGTCGGATGGGACGTTAAGCCGTGGCCCCATGTGCGGGAGAGCCATACCCTGTGCACGTTAAAGAACACGCTGGATGGCCTTGACGGGAGGCTACCATCTGTCTCCCAACAGCTGTTCCAGTGGGTCCCTTCCCCCAACCTTCTCTGAGCCTTCGGGGTCCATGTGACCTGGCCATTTAGCCCATGGTGTGCAAAAAAATGCCTCTCAGAGGTAAAACAACCCAACCCAACACGATGGACAGTGGAGGGTACACCGATGGGCTTGGACAGGTCGCCGTCCGTCGGATGGGACGTTAAGCAATGGCCCCGTGTGCGGGAGAGCCATTACCCTGTGCACGTTAAAGAACACGCTGGATGGCCTTGACGGGAGACTACCATCTGTCTCCCAACAGCTGTTCCAATGGGTCCCCTCCCCCAATCTTCTCTGAGCCTTCGGGGTCCTTGTGACCTGGCCATTTAGCCCATGGTGTGCAAAAAAGTACCGCTCAGAGGTAAAACATACCAAAGCTACATGTTGGTTTATTTTTTTCCTTTTTTTTTTAGTAAAACGTCTTTAAAGAATCGCGTACATAGATAAATACGTATAAATATTTTCTGTATCGATCTTCCCGGTTATTTTGTGATATCCAGGTCAGGTCTTGAAAAATAGAAAGGAGGGGGGGGGAGAAACACAATCGAGCCGAAAATTGTAAAAGCTGGAGTGGGTAAAAGATATATTTAATTTTCAATACAGTATGGCACTTCGCCGTCCGTTTTACATGATTTAAAAAAAAATGAAAAACGCACGAAATATAAATATTTTAAGTTTTTTTTTGTCTCTTTTATCCTTACTCGCATTCTGAAAGGGAGAGCCATTGACTCCCCCCCCGGAGACATCAACGAAGTGTAGAATCGTATAGTAACGTTTAATGTGGGTCTCCCCGGAACGCATTTTCCGCCTTAAACGAGGGGTTATACTGTATTTATTTACCTGTACTATGAAAGGGGCAATTTGGAAAGAAAATATTGAACTAATATACTTTGAGAAGGGATGTAATGTAACTCTCTTTTGGAAAAATTAGAGCAGGTGTTCTCCAAATTGCAGGGGCGGGGGTGGCTCAATCGGTAGCGCGCCAGGCTTGTAATCTGTAGTTCCCAGGTTCGAGTACCAGCTGGATCAGCGTTGAGATTTATCTCCGCAAAAATTCCCCGCCCTACCCACGGTCAATAGGGGACACCGATGGGCTTGGAAAGGCCGCCGTCCGTCGGATGGGACGTTAAGCCGTGGCCCCGTGTGCGGGAGAGCCATACCCTGTGCACGTTAAAGAACACGCTGGATGGCCTTGACGGGATTTTACCATTTGTCTCCTAATAGCCGTCCCTCCCCCAACATTTTCTGAGCTTTCGGGGTTCTTGTGACCTGGCCATTTAGCCCATGGTGTGCAAAAAAGTGCCGCTCAGAGGTAAAACAACCCAACCCTCTTTTGGAAAAATTAGAGCAGGTGTTCCCCAAATTGCGTTCAGTTAACTATTGGTGCTACAGTAAGAAAGAAATTTATATTGAATGTTTTTATATACACTACAATCCAAAAAATATCTGGACAACCTGCTTTCATAGCCCATAGTGTTATGGTGTGGAATTGTTTCTTATGGTAGGAGTGCGGGTTGGCTCAATTGATAGCGCACCAGGTTCGTTATCTCCAGTTCTCAGGCTCGAGTCCCAGCTTTGAGATTTATCTCCGTAAAACTCTTCACCCTGCCCACAGTCAGTAGGAGATACCGATGGGCTTGAGAAAGGCTACTCTCCGTCGGATGGGACGTTAAGCCGTGTGCGGGAGAGTCATACCTTGTGCACACTAAAGAACACGCTGGATAACGGGAGGCTACCATCTGTCTCCCAAAAGCTGTTCCAATGGGTCCCCTTCCCAACTTTCTCTGAGTCCTTGGGGTTCTTGTCACCTGGTCATTTAGCGCATTGTGTAGAATTGTGTGCAAAAAAAGTTCTGCTCGTAGGTAAAACAACCCAAATCTTTCTTGTGGTATGGTCTAGGACCTTAGGTGTTTGCGCCACGAATCATGAACGCCGAATGCTACCTTAACATTTTGAACAAATCCACGTTCCCAATTTAATACCTGACAGATTCCATGAAGTGTATAAAGGAACACCAAAATATAAAACCTCTTTGCGATACTCTTTTAACTGTAAGAGTTGGGTTGTTTTACCTCTGAGCGGCACATTTTTGCACACCATGGGCTAAATGGCAAGGTCACAAGGAACCCGAAGGCTCAGAGAAGGTTGGGGGAGGGGACCCACTGGAACAGCTGTTGGGAGGCAGATGGTAGCCTCCCGTCAAGGCCATCCAGCGTGTTCTTTAACGTTGGATTGTTTTACCTCTGAGCGGCACTTTTTTGCACACCATGGGCCAAATGGACAGGTCACAAGGACCCCGAAGGCTCAGAGAAAGTTGGGGGAGGGAACCCACTGGAACAGCTGTTGGGAGACAGATGGTAGCCTCCCGTCAAGGCCATCCAGCGTGTTCTTTAACGTTGGATTGTTTTACCTCTGAGCGGCACTTTTTTGCACACCATGGGCCAAATGGACAGGTCACAAGGACCCCGAAGGCTCAGAGAAGGTTGGGGGAGGGGACCCACTGGAACAGCTGTTGGGAGACAGATGGTAGCCTCCCGTCAAGGCCATCCAGCGTGTTCTTTAACGTGCACAGGGCATGGCTCTCCCGCACACGGGGTCACGGCTCCCCATCCAACTGACGGCAGCTTTTACCAATCCCATCGGTGTCCCCTACTGACCGTGGTCAGGGCGGGGAGCCCTCCCCCCCAAATACAAACTCCTAATTCTTCAATAAAAAACTCAATATTTCATTTATATTTCTTTTTGATCCCAAATCCAACTCTTGTGTTTCTACAACATTTCTATAAAGTTAATAATCAGTGGTTAAAACTTCTGAGAAAATAATCAATAGAAGAAAAATACACGCATGAATCTTTTTAAGCTTCTCGTTTCATATTTTTCTTTTAAGATTTCTGTCAAGCGCGTTCATCAACGTATTTTTCTTTCCTCGATAGATGCTGTCGTCTTCCATTTTTCTTCTCATTTCTTTCCAACGTTTTACGAGTAACGACGAAGAAGAATGAACAACCTTCCTTCTAAATCGATAATTTTCAGTTTCTCTCTGGTATGTAAATATTATTCCGCATTTTGTCATCACCTTTTTTTCTTTCCGCCGTTAATTTCATTTTTCTCTTCTTCACAAATAACAGAGGACTGCGAGATTTTATCTTCTTTGCAATGACGTCTTAAATTCGTCTGCAATCTACTTTTAATCAATTTCGTTAGGTTGTTATCAAGTTGCGAGTTGTTGGGTTGTTTCACCTCTGAGCGGCACTTTTTTGCACACCATGGGATAAATAGCCAGGTCACAAGAACCCCGAAGGCTCAGAGAAGGTTGGGGGAGGGGACCCACTGGAATAGCTGTTGGGAGACAGATGGTAGTCTCCCGTCAAGGCCATCCAGCGTGTTCTTTAACGTTGGGTTGTTTTACCTCTGAGCGGCACTTTTTTGCACACCATGGGATAAATAGCCAGGCCACAAGGACCCCGAAGGCTCAGAGAAAGCTAGGGGGAGGGGACCCACTGGAACAGCTGTTGAGAGACAGATGGTAGCCTCCCGTCAAGGCCATCCAGCGTGTTCTTTAACGTGCACAGTGTATGGCTCTCCCGCACACGGGGCCAAGGTTTAACGTCCCATCCGACGGACGGCGGCCTTTCCAAGCCCATCGGTGTCCCCTACTGACCGTGGCCAGGGCGGGGAATTTTGCGGAGATAAATCTCAACGCTGACCCAGCTGGGACTCGAATCTGGGAATTACAGATTACGAGCCTGGCGCGCTACCGACTGAGCCACCCCCGCCCCGATCAAGTTGCGAGAAAAATTAAAAGCATCCTCGAAATTTGCTTCAAGTCACCCGAAAGTTAAAGAAATGTATTCTTAACACTTCTTATTACATCGTTCGAGTTGAAGATGCGAGTACAGTCACTCAAAAAAAGTATCCGAACGTTATGGTTGACTACAGAATTCAGAAAAAATATCCGGCAACGATTTTTTTTTTTTTAGAAATTGGTGATCTGGCAACCTTTCGTGTCAAGTGACACGAAGGTTACCAGATGACTAATTTCTAAAAAAAAATCGTTGCCGGATATTTTTTCTGAATTCTGTAATCAACTGTAGTGTTCGGATACTGTTTTGAGCGACTATACTTTTACAACATAAAAGGTATTTGTCTGTTATTCCTTCATTTTAGAAAGCTGCTTTTTTGACACCCCTTGAGAAAAAGAAGTCAGATTGTTGATGTCAGTGGAATAGCTCTTAATACTCTATCATCGAAATTCCTACCACATGCAGATTAATTTTTTCTCTAATAAGGTACTCCGCTACACAAAGGATTTGGTTGGGTTGTTTTAGCTCTGAGCGGCACTTTTTTTGCACATACCATGGGCTAAATTGCCAGGTAACATGGACCCCGAAGGCTCACAGAATGTTGGTGGAGGTGACCCACTGGAATAACTGTTGGGAGACAGATGGTAGCCTCTCGTCAAGGCCATCCAGCGTGTTTTTTAACATTGGGTTGTTTTACCTATGAGCGGCAATTTTTTGCACACAATGGGCTAAATGGTCAGGTCACAAGGACCCCGAAGGTTCAGAGAAGGTTGGGGGAGGGGACCCACTGGAACAGCTGTTGGAAGACAGATGATAGCTTCCCGTCAAGGCCATCCAGCGTGTTCTTTAACGTGCACAGAGTATGACTCTCTCGCACACGAAGCCACGGCTTAACGTCCCATCCGACGGACGGCGGCCTATCCAAGCCCATTGGTGTCCCCTACTGACCGTGGCCAGGGCGGGGAATTTTGCGGAGATAAATCTCAACGCTGACCCAGCTGGGACTCGAACCTGGGAACTGCAGATTACGAGCCTGGCGCGCTACCGACTGCTAACCTAGAAACTCTATTGCATTTCTCCTGGCTTCTCATATAACATATACAAAGGGACAGTTCGCCTGTCTAGTAGGCAGATACGCAAACTGCTAGACCAGGCGTGGTTTATATCACTTGAAACATTCGTTAAAAGCTTCGCTGTTCCCTTTCAACCCTGCTGAGGAGTGGTCAACTTCACAGGGTCCTGGTGCTGACCATTTATACCTACTAGACTGGACTTGTTTATGGATTTGAGCTTAATTATTGATCCTGGACTTGCTGCACTGGTGGGCCTCTGTTGAGGAGAGTCTGCCGCTGTGTTTTCTGCTTGCTTCTGGGTTGCCAGCTCTAAGTGAACACAGGCATGGGATACCTTATATCAGCTGGTGGATAATCCTAATCAGAGGCCATCGCAGGTACCTGAACCTTACTTAGCTAGTTGGGCATCGTCAAGCCTAAACTGGAGTAATGTGTCTCAGGCAGGCCATGTGGCTCTTGAAAAAGTCCACTTGAAAAGGTGGTGCCTGAAGTTTCTACCAGCATCGGTGACTTCAGCCTTTAGTGGAGGAGGAACAGGTCTTTGCCCCATGCCTGCGATCAGGGGGCTGTTTGATATTGTTGGCCCTACCAATCTCAATAAAACTAATTTCTTTAAAAATCCTACTAATCATTTTCTCACTGCAGGAACGTGGAACGTGAGGACATTAGATAGAAATTATTCTCCTGATGTCCTCATGCAGGAATTCCAGTGATATAACCTAGATATTCTAGGCTTGCAAGAGACCAGATGGACAGGTAAAGGTGAGATACTTAAAAATAACTTTAAATTTCTCTTTACAGGGAGGGAGGATAGAAAGCATTACCAAGGCTTGGGTCTGCTGCTCAGCAGACATGCTAGTGATGCTCTTCTGGGATATGAGTGCATTAATGAAAGGTTTCTTACAGCAAACTTTCAGACAAGCAATAAAGACTTAAATGTTATCTGCTGTTATGCCCCCACTGAGGATGCTGATGAGGATGAGAAGGATAATTTTTACGGACAACTTCAGGATATTTTGAATTCTGTCAAGAAAGGAGATATTACCCTTGTTCTAGGTGACTTCAATGCCAAAGTTGGTACTGACTCTGATCTTTGGGGAGGGGTGATAGGCCCTTTTGGTATTGGTAGCTGCAATGGCAATGGGCAACGTCACCTACAGGTAAGTAAACTCAATGGTTTCAGAATAACTAACACATATTACAAACACCACGATATACATAAATACACATGGGTTTCACCTGATGGGCTGCATAAGAATATGATTGATTATATATTAATTAACAGCAAATGGGCTAGTTCTGTTAGAAATACCATGGCATATAGGGGAGCTGAAATTGGATCTGACCATTACCTTGTTAAAAGTGTCTTGCAAATTAAACTTAAAAAGTGTTGTACTAGGATTAAAAAATTTACCTTTAATACTGAAGCTCTGAAAGACCCAGTTATAGCTAAAGCTTAACATGATAGGTTACTTAGTCATTATGACAGTCATGGTTTGCTTAATACTGAAGTTGAGGATGAATGGGACCATTTTAAACAGGCTTTTTTGGAAACTAACAGTACTCTTTTAGGAAAAAAGGAGCAGAAGAGACAGAATTATTTAAGTGATAAGGCGCTTGAGCTTATTTCTGAAAGAAGGAACTGCAGGAATGTCCTTAATCAGTACCCTACTAGTCCTAATAGAAAAGATTACAGAGAGCTTAATAAACGTGTAAAGGATCAGTTAGCTACTGATAAGAATCTTTGGCTTGATGGTTTGGCTGACAAAGCTGAGAAAGCAGTTAGGCAGTACAACAGCAGAGAGCTGTACCAGATAGTTAATGTTTTATATGGTAGAAAACGGACAGGCATACAAGGATTGCAGGATAAACAAGGTAAGGTTATAGAAGGTGAAGATTCTGTCGTGGCTAGGTGGGCTGAGCATTTCAGTGGTGTTCTGAACAATGTGGTTAGTTCTACTCCCATTGTTTGTAATGATGATAGATGCATTGGCAGCTTTAATGTTGGCCGTGTAACACAATCTGAAGTTATTTTGGCTATCTCTAAACTTAAACTTCATAAATCCCCAGGAAATTACTACAGAAATGCTCAGAGCTGGGAATGCTTCGGTTACCACTTGGATGACTGAAATTTTGAATAACTTTTATGATAAAGGCATGGTTCCTAAAGATTTTACCAGAGCTATTATTATCCCTATTTTCAAAAAAGGTGATCGCAGTTCTTGTGATAACTATAGGGGTATCAGCCTACTCTCTGTTCCAGGTAAAGTTCTTTCCATGGTTGTGCTTAATAGAATTAAGAATCTGGTTGACAGACAATTGCGTGATGAGCAATGTGGATTCAGAAGTGGTAGGGGATGTGTAGATCAGATATTTTCACTTAAGCAGATTCTTGAGAAATGTTTAGAGTTTCAGAAACCTTTGGTTGCTAGCTTTGTTGATTTCAAAAAGGCTTTCGACTCTGTTGATCGTCATAATTTGTGGTTGATTGTGAGATCATATGGTATACCAGACAAGTTAGTTAACATAATGAAAGCTCTCTATAATAACACTGAGTCATGTGTGAGAGTTGGTAAGTCTTGTAGCAATTGGTTTAGCATTACGTCTGGTGTTCGACAAGGGTGTATTTTGTCTCCTTTTCTCTTTAGTTTGGTTGTTGATTATGTTGTGCGAAATTCACTTCAAGGGAAAGATTTTGGCCTTAAATGGGCTGGAGATGCGAAAATTTCTGATTTAGATTATGCTGATGATTTAGCCCTTTTGGCAAATGATGTTGATGAGATGAACTCTTTCATTCGAGCTGTTGATGAGACTGGTAGTGGAGTAGGTTTGGTTATAAACAGAGAGAAAACTAAAGTGATGAAAATTGGTCAGGCAGGTTGTGATTCAGTTAATCTGAATGGTTGCAGTTTTGAGCAGGTGTCACAGTTTAATTACCTTGGGAGCTTTGTAACAGATAAGGGTGATGTGCGGCATGAGATTAACAGACGAATAGGGATTGCTTCCGGGACTTTTAAGAATCTATGGAGATTGTGGAGAAATAGGCGTATACACCTAAAGACTAAAATTAGACTGTATAATAGTTTGGTTCTTTCTAGGGTTAGTTATGGTAGTGAAACTTGGACGCTGTGTAAACAAGATAACAGGAAACTAGATGCTTTTGATTCTAGATGCTTACGCAGTATTTTGGGTATTAGGTGGTTTAACTTTGTAACTAATGATGAGGTTGGGCAAAGGAGTCTGCAACCTCCTTTAAGCAGCATATTGTGCAGAGAGAGACTCCGTTGGTTTGGCCATGTTGCCCGTATGAATAATTATAGATTGGCGAATAGGGTTATGAACAGTGTGCCTAAAGGCCTCAGAAAGAAGGGGAGACCTAGGATGCGGTGGGCAGACAATGTCAAACAGCACCTTGTTAGAATTGGTGTGCAGTGGCCAGATGCAGTAGATGTAGATCAGGACAGACTTGCTTGGAGAACTAAATTGCACGGTCTGGTTGGACCTCCGTAGCCCAGCTGCTTGATGATGATGATGATGATGATGATGATGATGATGATGATGATGATGATGATGATGATGATGATGATGATGATGATGATGATGATGATGATGATGATGATGGTGGTGGTGGTGGTGGTGGTGGTGGTGATGATGAACGATATAAATTAAAGCCACCTAAGAAAAATGCAAATTGCAGTTTCATTCGTACCAATTCAACTGAAAGAAGATTTCCAATTATCTCTTAAAACCAAACAAATTGCAATTCCTACCCACCATGGGCGTAAGGCGTCAAAATCATCGCTGCCAATGGAAATTTCGTGATCTTCACATTCCGCCACCAAAATATCAGCGTTAGCAATATTCGTTTAAAAGGGTTGTGGAATTTACGACTTTTTCTACCGTTAGATGGAGCAATTTTAGCTTTTGGTATATTCAGAAAGTGCCAGTCGTAATATTTCATATTATTCCGCTTACACCTGCAATCCCTTTCCGCTGGGTTCTGCCTGCAAGGGCACTCCTATTACTTGGTGAGGGTGGGAGTGGCTCAATCGGTAGCGCGCCAGGCTCGTGATCTGTAGTTCCCAGGTTCGAGTCCCAGCTGCGTCAGCGTTGAGACTTATCTGCGCAAAACTCCCCGCCCTGCTCACGGTCAGTAGGGGACACCGATGCGCTTGGAAAGGCTGCCGCCCGTCGGATATGACGTTAAACCGTGGTTCGGTGTGCGGGTTGTTGTTGTTGGGTTGTTGGGTTGTTTTATCTGAGCGGCACTTTTTTGCACACCATGGGCTAAATGGCCAGGTCACAAGGACCCCAAGGCTCAGAGAAGGTTGGGGGAGGGGACCCACTGGAACAGCTGTTGGGAGACAGATGGTAGCCTCCCGTCAAGGCCCTCCAGCGTGTTCTTTAACGTGCACAGGGTATGGCTCTCCCTCACACGGGGCCACGGCTTAACGTCCCATCCGACGGACGGCGGCCTTTCCAAGCCCATCGGTGTCCCCTACTGACCGTGGGCAGGGCGGGGAATTTTGCGGAGATAAATCTCAACGCTGACCCAGTTGGGACTCGAACCTGGGAACTGCAGATTACGAGCCTGGCGCGCTACCGACTGAGCCACCCCCGCCCCTCGGTGTGCGGGAGAGCCATTCCCTGTGCACGTTAAAAAACGTACTGAAATGCCTTGACGGGAGGCTACCATCTGTCTCCCAACAGCTGTTCCAGTGGGTCCCCTTCCCCAACCTTCTCTGAGCCTTCGGAGTCGTTGTGACCTGGCCATTGAGCCCATTGTGTGCAAAAAAGTGCCACTCAGAGATAAAACAACCCATCCTATTACTTTGTTTCCGCTTACATCTGCACTCCTATTTTTCTATAATCGAAATGTTTTGAAAATTTGAATTTCCTTTTCTGTTGTCCGACTGGAATCTTGAAAATATACGCAAATTTTACATTTTTCTCGACTTTTGCCCAGTTACAAAACAACTTCATAATCTTCGAGTCTTTCTTCGCCAAATCGTCACGAAACTGGTACCAACATCTATTGCTTTTTTTTCCCCCACCAAAAAAAAAAACAAAAATATATCAACTGTCATATTTTTGAATCAAATAGATTTCTGAGTCCGATAACAAACCAATGGGGCGGGGGTGGCTCAGTCGGTAGCGCGCCAGGCTCGTAATCTGTAGTTCCCAGGTTCGAATCCCAGCTGGATCAGCGTTGAGATTTATTTCCGCAAAATTCCCCGCCCTGCCCACGGTCAGTAGGGGACACCGATGGGTTTGGAAAGGCCGCCGTCCGTCGGATGGGACGTTAATCCGTGGCCCCGTGTGCGGGAGAGTCATACCCTGTGCACGTTAAAGAACACGCTGGATGGCCTTGTCGGGAGGCTACCATCTGTCTCCCAACAGCTGTTCCAGTGGGTCCTCTCCCCCAACCTTCTCTGAGCCTTCGGGGTCCATGTGACCTGGCCATTTAGCCCATGGTGTGCAAAAAAGTGCCGCTCAGAGGTAAAACAACCAACGTTAAAGAACACGCTGGATGGCCTTGACGGGAGGCTACCATCTGTCTCCCAACAGCTGTTCCAGTGGGTCCCCTCCCCCAACCTTCTCTGAGCCTTCGGGGTCCATGTGACCTGGCCATTTAGCCCATGGTGTGCAAAAAAGTGCCGCTCAGAGGTAAAACAACCCAACGTTAAAGAACACGCTGGATGGCCTTGTCGGGAGGCTACCATCTGTCTCCCAACAGCTGTTCCAGTGGGTCCTCTCCCCCAACCTTCTCTGAGCCTTCGGGGTCCATGTGACCTGGCCATTTAGCCCATGGTGTGCAAAAAAGTGCCGCTCAGAGGTAAAACAACCCAACGTTAAAGAACACGCTGGATGGCCTTGACGGGAGGCTACCATCTGTCTCCCAACAGCTGTTCCAGTGGGTCCCCTCCCCCAACCTTCTCTGAGCCTTCGGGGTCCTTGTGACCTGGCCATTTAGCCCATGGTGTGCAAAAAAGTGCCGCTCAGAGGTAAAACAACCCAACCCTAACAAACCAATGTCTATAGCAGAAAGATACTTTGTCACATCTTGATCCGATCATCAACATTAGCCAACACAGTGACCAAAGAATCTTTTGCAACATCCCCAGAAAGAAAACAGGTCTCTGATGATGCTGATAATTAGTCTCGCTAGAGGAACAGGTCAGCCGACACAGCTAACGCCTCTATCATGACCTTTGCACGAAGTTCCTGTCACCATCAGACCTTGCAATACTCCTCCTAACCGTTGCACGTGATCGGTGGCATTTATCACAGCAATCATCTCTTATCTTCAGCTTCCTTTCGTTCCGGATGACAGGAGCACTAAAGTGAGTTGTTAAGCCTTCTGGTTCGGGATTGGTTCGGCTCCACGATATCTTATATTTATATATACATCATTACTTGAGTTAGTCGGAACAAAATGTCGTTATTGTTATTTGTTGTTTAAAATGTCGTTATTGTTATGTTAACGACAAAATGTCGTTATTATTCAGAGAATAATGACTTGAAATTTATTAGAAAGGAAGATGACATTTATTTTGTTGCACTACCATATCAAAATATTAGAGAATTTGCGCGACTAGAAGTGCTAAACCTTTAAACGATTATTGTGAACGACAAATTTAGGAAATGAATTTGAAAATTCATCATCAATTTCGGATCAGTAATCTAGATAGCAGGAACTTGCCTTCTTTTCAAAAGTGGGTAGAAAAAATGTAACTTTCCTGTTGCTTTACGAGATAAATACATTTTTTTTTTGTCTGGATAGGTACAGTCGCTCAAAAAAGTATCCGAACACTACGGTTGATTACAGAACTCAGATAAAATATCTGGCAACGATTTTTTTAGAAATTAGTGATCTGGCAACCTTCGTGTCACGTGACACGAAGGTTGCCAGATCACTAATTTCTAAAAAAATCGTTGCCAGATATTTTTCGTGAATTCTGTAATCAACCGTAGTGTTCGGATTTTTTTTAATATATATAATGTGTATGAATATAAATAAAAAAAAATAAATACCCCCTCAAGCAGCTGCTTGCCACAGATCTCTGACAGGAGCCTGTCAGTTTATATGCCATAGTAGATGAATATATAATGCAATAAATATGGAGCGTGTGCAGTTACCGTTCACAGCAAACTGAAGCGGTTGCGGTTAATGTTTACAGCACATTGGATCGTGTGAGCTCACAAAAACCTGGATCGTGTGGGCCCACTCACAGAAATATTCAGCGTGTGCAGTTACCGTTCACAGCAAACTGGAGCGGTTGCGGTTAATGTTCACAGCACATTGGATCGTGTGAGCTCACAAAAACCTGGATCGTGTGGTCCCACTCACAGAAATATTGAGCGTGTGCAGTTAGCGTTCACAGCAAACTGGAGCGGTTGCGGTTAATGTTCACAGCATATTGAATCGTGTGAGCTCACAAAAACCTGGATCGTGTGGGCCCACTCACAGAAATATTGAGCGTGTGCAGTTACCGTTCACAGCAAACTGGAGCGGTTGCGGTTAATGTTCACAGCACATTGAATCGTGTGAGCTCACAAAAACCTGGATCGTGTGGGCCCACTCACAGAAATATTGAGCATGTGCAGTTACCGTTCACAGCAAACTGGAACGTGTGCAGTTAATGTTCCCAGCACATTGAATCGTGTGAGCTCACAAAAACCTGGATCGTGTGGGCCCACTCACAGAAATATTGAGCGTGTGCAGTTACCGTTCACAGCAAACTGAAGCGGTTGCGGTTAATGTTCACAGCACATTGAATCGTGTGAGCTCACAAAAACCTGGATCGTGTGGGCCCACTCACAGAAATATTGAGCGTGTGCAGTTACCGTTCACAGCAAACTGGAGCGGTTGCGGTTAATGTTCACAGCACATTGGATCGTGTGAGCTCACAAAAACCTGGATCGTGTGGGCCCACTCACAGAAATATTGAGCGTGTGCAGTTACCGTTCACAGCAAACTGGAGCGGTTGCGGTTAATGTTCACAGCACATTGGATCGTGTGAGCTCACAAAAACCTGGATCGTGTGGGCCCACTCACAGAAATATTGAGCGTGTGCAGTTACCGTTCACAGCAAACTGGAGCGTGTGGGCCCACTCACAGAAATATTGAGCGTGTGCAGTTACCGTTCACAGTGAACGGTAACTGGAGCGTGTACAGTTGCTGTACATGCTCCAGATATTTTTTCTGAATTCTGTAATCAACCATAGTGTTCGGATACTTTTTTGTGCGACTGTACAGATTGGCCTATTAATATTTGAATTTTTCAAATTATCAGTACTTCGAATTTCCAGCGATAGAGGGCGAAAAGTAAGAAATGACAAGTTCCTTCTTTTTGAAATTAATTATTCAGTGTTCTCCAGAAGCGCTATGGTACTCGCCCTGAATCATTTTTCTGTGTTTAAAATAAATGAAATGTGAATGTTTTTTTTTTTTCATTATCCTGTTGACAAAAAGGTGGGGATAGGGGGGTAGCGCGCCGGGTTCGTAATCTGCAGTTCCACGTTCAAGTCCCGACTGCGTTTGCTGTAGATTTATCTAATAGGCCCGCCGTCCGTCAGATGAGACGTTGAGCCGTGGTTCCGTGTATAGAATAAGCTACAATATGCGCACGTGAAAGAAAAATCTGGATAGCTTACACAAATGGCGTTTATCTGTATCCTAATAGTTGTCCAGTTAGTCCTCTTTACCCAACCTTCTGGGGCGGGGGTGGCTCAGTCGGTAGCGCGCCAGGCTCGTAATCTGTAGTTCCCAGGTTTGAGTCCCAGCTGGGTCAGCGTTGAGATTTATCTCCGCAAAACTCCCCGCGCTGCCCACGGTCAGTAGGGGACACCGATGGGCTTGGAAAGACCACCGTCCGTCGTATGGGACGTTAAGCAGTGGCCCCGTGTGCGGGAGAGCCATACCCTGTGCACGTTAAAGAACACGCTGGATGGCCTTGACGGGAGGCTACCATCTGTCTCCCAACAGCTGTTCCAGTGGGTCCCCTCCCCCAACCTTCTCTGAGCCTTCGGGGTCCATGTGACCTGGCCATTTAGCCCATGGTGTGCAAAATAGTGCCTCTCAGAGGTAAAACAACCCAACCCAACAACCCAACCTTCTCTGAACTTTTAGTGGTCCCTTTTACCCAACCTTCTCTGAGCCTTTGGGGTCCTTGTGACTTGGTCACTTAATCTATTTTCAGCACAAAAAATGCATCTCTGAGGTAAAAACAATCCAGCTGTGCGTTGAGATTTATGTCCGCAAAACTCATCGCCCTTCCAACGATCAGTAAGGAACGCCGATGGGCTTGAAAACCTTCTCTGAGCCTTCGGGGTCCTTGTAACTTTGCCATTTAGACAATTGTGTGAAAAAAAAGCACCATTCATATGTAAAAAACAAACCATTGTTAAGAAACAACATTGTTAATATGAAAAACTTTTTACCCATGAAAGAAAATAACATTTTTTTTAAAGTTTCCTAGAAAGTCAAAAATGAATTTCCGTATTTTTTATTTTTTTTTTTTCAGTTGTTTCTGTTCCAATAAAGAACACGTTTTTTTTTTACAAAGAATAAATATTCGGTATTTCCCATCAGAAAACAAAATCCCCCGTAGCAAAATTGCAACAACAACCAAAATATAAAAAGAAATTCGATGATTGTTCAAACAAATAAATATGAAAGAGTTTTTAAATTTCATTTTCTGACTGCAGAAGAAAATATTTTGCTTTCAGGCCGAAAATCTGTATTTCTTGTAGGAACAGAAAAGCTATAAGGTAACGAGAAGAAATAATATAAAGGAAGAAATGCGATTTCATAAAATGCAAAATATGCAATTCTAAAAAAAAAGTAAAAACGTGGGCGTGTTTGTTTACTTTTCCAAGCACATCACGATTAAAAGTTACAATAAATTTCAAAAGAAAAAATTAAATAACCTTTGAATTTGTTATAGCGATTTGGCCAATCTGTACAGTCGCTCAAAAAAGTATCCGAACACTACGGTTGATTACAGAACTCAGATAAAATATCTGCCAACGATTTTTTGTTGGGATATTTATTTTTCCTTCGTGTCACGTGACACGAAGGTTGCCAGATCACTAATTTCTAAAAGAATCGTTGGCAGATATTTTTTATGAATTCTGTAATCAACCATAGCGTTCGGATACTTTTTCAGCGACTGTACATTGTAATGTGCCCAAGGTATTACGGAGTTTAGGGAGGGGGGGGGGGGTCTGATGATTGCAAAGAGAATATTTTTACATGATTACCAACAGGGTACTTTTTACTTTCCCAATTTAGGGGACGACAGTGGCTCATTCGGTAGCGCGCCAGGTTCGTAATCTGATAGTTCCCAGGTTCGAGTCCTACCTGAGTCACCGTTGAGGGTTGGGTTGTTTTACCTCTGAGCGGCACTTTTTTGCACACCATGGGCTAAATGTTCAGGTCACATGGACCCCGAAGGCTCAGAGAAGGTTGGGGGAGGGGACCCACTGGAACAGCTGTTGGGAGACAGATGGTAGCCTCCCGTCAAGGCCATCCAGCGTGTTCTTTAACGTGCACAGGGTATGGCTCTCCCGCATACGGGGCCACGGCTTAGCGTCTCATCCGACGGACGGCGGCCTTTCCAAGCCCATCGGTGTCCCCTACTGACCGTGGGCAGGGCGGGGAATTTTGCGGAGATAAATCTCAACGCTGACCCAGCTGGGACTCGAACCTGGGAACTACAGATTATGAGCCTGGCGAGCTACCGACTAAGCCACCCCCGCCCCCACACCGTTGAGGTTTATCTCCGCAAAACCCGCATAGCCCTGGTTCAATAGGGGATACCGATGGGTTTAGAAAGGCCACTGTCCGTCGGATCTGACGTTAAGCCGTGGCCCCGTGTGCGAGAGAGCCATATGCTGTACACGTTAAAAAACACGCTGCATGTCCTTGACGCGAGGCTACCATCTGCTAACAGTTGTCCAGTGGGTTCCCTTCCCCCCAACTTTCCTTGTGATCTGGTCATTTATCCCAGTTAGGAGTCCGATTTAATGATTCGGACTCCCAAGAACAGGATCGGCGTTGCTATTTAATATGAGAAATTCTTTTGGAAATACTTCCCTTCGTTTAAAAGATCCTGCTTTACCACACAAGGAGGGACGGGCTGGGACGGGGTGGCTCAGTCGGTGGCACACATGGCAGCGTTCAGATTTATCTCCGTAAAACTCCCAACATGCCCACGGTCAGCAGGGGATACCGATGGGCTTGGAAAAGCTGACGTCAGTCGTACGGGACGTTAAGCCGTGGTCCAGTGTCCGGGAAAGATTTGCAACCTGTGCACATTAAAGAACACGCTGGATGGGTGTGATGGGTGGAACGGTGTGAACAGCTATTCATTGGGTACCCCCCCCCCCAACCTTCTCTGAGCCCTCGGGGTCCTTGTGACTCGACCATCTAACCCATTAGCCCATTGTGTGCAAAAAAAGTGAATCACATTAATGAACACGCTGGATGGGCGTGACGGGTGGAACGGTGTGAACAGCTATTCATTGGGTCCCCCCCCCCCAACCTTCTCTGAGCCTTCGGGGTCCTTGTGACTTAGCCACCTAACCCATTAGCCCATTGTGTACAAAAAAAGTGAATCACATTAATGAACACGCTGGATGGGCGTGACGGGTGGAACGGTGTGAACAGCTATTCATTAGGTCCCCCCCCCCAACCTTCTCTGAGCCTTCGGGGTCCTTGTGACTTAGCCACCTAACCCATTAGCCCATTGTGTACAAAAAAAGTGAATCACATTAATGAACACGCTGGATGGGCGTGACGGGTGGAACGGTGTGAACAGCTATTCATTAGGTCCCCCCCCCCCCAACCTTCTCTGAGCCTTCGGGGTCCTTGTGACTTAGCCACCTAACCCATTAGCCCATTGTGTGCAAAAAAAGTGAATCACATTAATGAACACGCTGGATGGGCGTGACGGGTGGAACGGTGTGAACAGCTATTCATTAGGTCCCCCCCCAACCTTCTCTGAGCCTTCGGGGTCCTTGTGACTTAGCCACCTAACCCATTAGCCCATTGTGTGCAAAAAAAGTGAATCACATTAATGAACACGCTGGATGGGCGTGACGGGTGGAACGGTGTGAACAGCTATTCATTAGGTCCCCCCCCCCCCAACCTTCTCTGAGCCTTCGGGGTCCTTGTGACTTAGCCACCTAACCCATTAGCCCATTGTGTACAAAAAAAGTGAATCACATTAATGAACACGCTGGATGGGCGTGACGGGTGGAACGGTCTGAACAGCTATTCATTGGGTCCCCCCCCCAACCTTCTGTGAGCCCTCGGGGTCCTTGTGACTCGACCATCTAACCCATTAGCCCATTGTATACAAAAAAAGTGAATCACATTAATGAACACGCTGGATGGGCGTGACGGGTGGAACGGTCTGAACAGCTATTCATTGGGTCCCCCCCAACCTTCTGTGAGCCCTCGGGGTCCTTGTGACTCGACCATCTAACCCATTAGCCCATTGTGTACAAATAAAGTGAATCACATTAATGAACACGCTGGATGGGCGTGACGGGTGGAACGGTCTGAACAGCTATTCATTGGGTCCCCCCCCCCAACCTTCTCTGAGCCTTCGGGGTCCTTGTGACTCGGCCATCTAACCCATTAGCCCATTGTGTACGTAACAAGTGCCGCTCAGAGGTAAAACAAACCAACCACACAAGGAAATGTCCAAGTCAAAGAAACTTATGTTTACAAATTCTATACTTTCTAAGTTATAATTTTTAAATATTCATTATATATTGATGTTTAATGCCTATTTCACTCGATATATTACCATAATCGAGAAATATGCATTTTAAGAATATTATTTCGAGTGGAAATTTTCTGACTTTTTACCAGTTTCATTTCTTTTTTTAAGAAGAGAATTTTCTTAGTTTAGAATTCCTCCGATAGATGGTGCCACTAGCATACAGTTTTCTACTTGTGGCTAGCAACGAAGTATTATAGTTAGAATCCTAAATATCCTCATTTGAAAACAAATTTTATTCAGTTTAAAACTGTTAAATGGAGAAACGTTTTCGCATATTATTTCCTAAAATAGAACTTTTAATATATTTGTAATTGATAAAGAGTCGCATTAAACAAAGTATTATCTATAATTATTATCTATAATTATTTTACATAAAAAAATACAACTAAGCCGAAGCTTATCAGTGAGAATTATCAGATATGATCTAGATTACTTACATCAGTATCATTACATAAAATGAAGGAGAAGAGAAAAGAATAAATACACTGGTTTCCATAAATTAAAGAAAATCCCCATGTTAAGTCAATGGGAAACTAACGTCAAAGCTCTATAACTTCTAAAATAAGTTTTTTATTTTGCAAAATGTGATTGCAGATAAAGATCTCAATCAAATAAATCAATATCTCGATTTTCAACAATATTCGTTCAGTATTTAATGAATTATGGAAGTTTGAATATTTAACAATAGCAATGCCATTCTTAACAAACTTATACAAAACTGAAGAAGAGTGAAAGAATTCTTTACATAATGTCCTAAAATACAAACTTATTAAACACTTTGATTTGATACAATACTTATTACTAAGTTTTAATTAACTTCTGAAGTCAATTTTTGTGGCTGGCATTGTTATCGCTAAATATTCAAACTTCCATAACTCATTAAATACTGAACGAATATTGTTGAAAATCGAGATATTGATTTATTTGATTGAGATCTTTATCTGCAATCACATTCTTCAAAACAAAAAAAAATATTTTAGAAGTTATAGAGCTTTGACATTAGCTTAACACAGGAATTTTCCTTAATTATATTAATTATTAAAGATATATTTCATTATTTTCCATCTGTAATAAAAATATTTCGAAATAACATTAACGTTAAAACGAAATTTGTATTTTCTATAACGGAAAAGGTAACAAAAAACGATACTAAAGTTTTTGGCTGAAACAAAAAAGTAACGAAACCTTTTTTCGTTTGCCAACTATGGTAAAATGAATGGCAAAAAAATGTCATTGAAAGAGTTGCAAACGTCACCAGCAGATGGCAGCACAACACAGAGAAAACGAAGAAAGCACACTGATGACGTACAATGCGCAACATTTAAAGCTCTGATATCACGTGATTGATGACAAGTTAAGGTTGGTTTTTTACCTCTGAGCGGCTTTGGATTGGATTGTTTTACCTCTGAGCGGGACTTTTTTGCACACCATGGGCTAAATGACCAGGCCACATGGCTCAGAGAAGGTTGGGGGAGGGGACCCACTGGAACAGCTGTTAGGAAACAGATGGTAGCTTCCCGTTAAGGCCATCCAGCGTGTTCTTTAACGTGAACAGGGTACGGCTCTCCCGCACACGGAGCCACGGCTTAACGTCCCATCCGACGGACGGCGGCCTTTTCAAGCCCATCGGTGTCCCCTACTGACCGTGGGCAAGGGGGGGGGGGATTTTGCGGAGATAAATCTCAACGCTGACCCAGCTGGGACTCGAACCTGGGAACTACAGATTACGAGCCTGGCGCGCTACCGACTGAGCCACCCCCACCCCCCTCTGAGCGGCACTTTTTTTTGCACACAATGGCCAGGTCACAAGGATACCGAAGGCTCAGAGAAGGTTGGGGGAGGGGACCTACTGGACACTTGTTAGGAGACAGATGGTAGCCTGCCGTGAACGCCATCTACCGTGTTCTTTAAAATGCACAGGGTATAACTCTCCGCAGATGGAGCTGATGACAAGAAAGCATTGAAACTGAGATTACCAAATGTCCTTTCACAAAAAATTACAGATGGAAAATTTTGCAAGTTCTCAATTCTTGTTCGGATATAAAGCTGCATTCCAAAGAAAGCTTCCTCAGATTCTGCTTATTTAAATTCTTTCAAATTTCAGAAAAACAGTGTTGGTTGACAACATAGAGGTTGGACACAGATGAAAGAGATTACAGAGATTTAACTCTCATAGACTTCACAATTATAATGAAACGATCGCAGCGCCTTTCTCGGTCGGACCCCGAACTTCCAAACAAATATTCACCGTCTAGTTTGGGGCGGGGGTAGCTCAGTCGGTAGCGCGCCAGGCTCGTAATCTGTAGTTCCCAGGTTCGAGTCCCAGCTGGGTCAGCGTTGAGATTTATCTCCGCAAAAATTCCCAGCCCTGCCCACGGTCAGTAGGGGACACCGATGGGCTTGGAAAGGCCACCGTCCGTCGGATGGGACGTTAAGCCGTGGCCCCGTGTGCGGGAGAGCCATACCCTGTGCACATTAAAGAACACGCTGGATGGCCTTGACGGGAGGCTACCATCTGTCTCCCAACAGCTGTTCCAGTGGGTCCCCTCCCCCAACCTTCTCTGAGCCTTTGGGGTCCATGTGACCTGGCCATTTAGCCCACGGTGTGCAAAAAAAGTGCCGCTCAGAGGTAACACAACCCAACCCATTATGATGACACTCTCTAATGACACTGAGTATAGACTATATATGACAGTAAGACTGCTATAGGAAACTGGTTTAGCACTGCAAGTGAATTTAGCCAAAGGTGAATTTTGTTTGCTTTTCTCTTCAGTTTGGTTATTATGTTATTCAGAATTCTCTGAAACGGAAAGATTATGGATTTAAATGATCTAGAGATTTGAATATTTCTGATTTAGATTGTGCTGATGATTTAGCCCTTTTGGCAAATGATGTTGATGAGATGAACTCTTTCATTCGAGCTGTTGATGAGACTGGTACTAGAGTATGTTTGTTAATAAACAGAGAGAAAACTAAAGTGATGAAAATTGGTCAGGCAGGTTGTGATTCAGTTCATCTGAATGGTTGCAGTCTTGAGCAGGTGTCACAGTTTAATTATCTTGGGAGCTATGTAACAGATAATGGTGATGTGCGGCATGAGATTAACAGACGAATAGGGATTGCTGCCGGGACTTTTAAGAATCTATGGAAAGTGTGGAGAAATAGGCGTATACACCTAAAGATTAAAATTAGACTATATAATAATTTGGTTCTTTCTATGGTTAGTTATGGTAGTGAAACCTGGACACTTTGTAAACAGGATAACAGGAAACTAGATGCTTTTGATTCCAGATGCTTACGCAGTATCTTGGGCATTAGGTGGTTCAACTTTGTAACTAATGATGAGGTTAGACAAAGGAGTTTGCAACCTCCTTTAAGCAGCATATTGTGCAGAGAGAGACTCCGTTGGTTTGGCCATGTTGCCCATATGAATAATTATAGATTGGCCTATAGGGTTATGAACAGCGTGCCTAAAGGCCTCAGAAAGAAGGGGAGACCTAGGATGCGGTGGGCGGACAATGTCAAACAGGACCTTATTAGAATTGGCCCACAGAAGCAAAATGCAGCAATTACAGGACACTTGCAGCTCCATATTTTGGAGAACTAAATTTCACAGTCTGGTTGGAACTCCGTAGCCTTAGCTGCTTAAGGATTCTGTACGAGTATGTATGAGCTCACTCTTATGTAGTGTACAGTACGGACCACCAAGACGGGTATTATCCAATAGACAGAGCAGGCATTGCACGTAAATAATACGAATCAAAACTCACCGTCTTTTTTTCTATGCTAAAAGAACCGTAACAAAGATATCTTTCTGAATAAATAATAATTAAATCAGCTAATAATGCCTGTTATATACGATTTTTCTCGCCGAGCAAAATTATTCAAGATAATGTTCATCATCCATCTAGCCATCGAAATCAATACACGCAGAAAATTGTACGCTACATAAGGCCTACGAGGATCTTAATCCGACACTGAGGTTGGATTTGCTAGTTTTTACCTCTGAGTGGCACTTTTTTTGCACACCATGGGCTAAATGGCCAAGTCACATGGACCCCGAAGTCTCAGAGAAGGTTGGGGGAGGGGACCCATTGGAACAGCTGTTGGGAGACAGATGGTAGCCTCTCGTCAAAGCCATCCAGTGTGTTCTTTAACGTGCACAGGGTATGGCTCTCCCGCACATGGGGCCACGGCTTAACGTCCCATCCGACGGACGGCGGCCTTTCCAAGCCCATCGGTGTCCCCTACTGACCGTGGGTTGGGTTGGGTTGTTTTACCTCTGAGCGGCACTTTTTTGCACACCATGGGCTAAATGGCCAGGTCACATGGACCCCGAAGTCTCAGAGAAGGTTGGGGGAGGGGACCCATTTGAACAGCTGTTGGGAGACAGATGGTAGCCTCCCGTCAAGGCCATCCAGCGTGTTCTTTAACGTGCACAGGGTATGGCTCTCCCGCACATAGGGCCACGGCTTAACGTCCCATTCGACGGACGGCGGCTTTTTCAAGTCCATCGGTGTCCCCTACTGACTGTGGGTAGGGCGGGGAAATTTCAGATCACAACGAACCTGAAAACTCAGACAAGGTTGTGCAAGGGGACAGCTGTTGGGAACAAACGGTAGCCTCCCGTGAAAGCCATCAGCGTGTTCTTTAGCGTGCACAGGGTATGGCTATCCTGGACACGGAGACACGACTTAACGCCCCACCATCGAACGACGGCCTTTCCAAGCCCATCGATATCCCCTACTAATCGTGGGCAGGTGGAGAGTTCTGCGAAGATAAATCTGTCCACCCTGCCGTGGGCAGGGTAGAGAGACAAGTAGTCAAAATCACATCTTGGTCTGAGAGATCCAAAATGTGTAGTTAATGGCCAAATAATCAATGCTTTACGTTGGCGCAACTGGCATCGATCATCCTCCTCTTTCTCACCGAGAGTTAGGTAGAGGTGATAAAGCTCAATTGAGGACGGGACTCGAATCTGGGTTGAGTTGGATTGTTTTACCTCTGAGCGGCACTTTTTTTGCACACCATGTGCTAAATTGCCAGGTCACATGAACCCCGAAGGCTCAGAGAAGGTTGGGGGAGGGGACCCACTGGAACAGCTGTTGGGAGACAGATGGTAACCTCCCGTCAAGGCCATCCAACGTGTTCTTTAACGTTGGATTGTTTTACATCTGAGCGCACTTTTTTTGCACACCATGGTCTAAATGGCCAGGTCACATGAACCCCGAAGGCTCAGAGAAGGTTGGGGGAGGGGACCCACTGGAACAGCTGTTGGGAGACAGATGGTAACCTCCCGTCAAGGCCATCCAACGTGTTCTTTAACGTTGGATTGTTTTACCTCTGAGCGCACTTTTTTTGCACACCATGGTCTAAATGGCCAGGTCACATGAACCCCGAAGGCTCAGAGAAGGTTGGGGGAGGGGACCCACTGGAACAGCTGTTGGGAGACAGATGGTAACCTCCCGTCAAGGCCATCCAGCGTGTTCTTTAACGTTGGATTGTTTTATCTCTGAGCGGCACTTTTTTTGCACACCATGGTCTAAATGGCCAGGTCACATAAACCCCGAAGGCTCAGAGAAGGTTGGGGGAGGGGACCCACTGGAACAGCTGTTGGGAGACAGATGGTAACCTCCCGTCAAGGCCATCCAGCGTGTTCTTTAACGTTGGATTGTTTTATCTCTGAGCGGCACTTTTTTTGCACACCATGGTCTAAATGGCCAGGTCACATCAACCCCGAAGGCTCAGAGAAGGTTGGGGGAGGGGACCCACTGGAACAGCTGTTGGGAGACAGATGGTAACCTCCCGTCAAGGCCATCCAGCGTGTTCTTTAACGTTGGATTGTTTTATCTCTGAGCGGCACTTTTTTTGCACACCATGGTCTAAATGGCCAGGTCACATGAACCCCGAAGGCTCAGAGTAGGTTGGGGGAGGGGACCCACTGGAACAGCTGTTGGGAGACAGATGGTAACCTCCCGTCAAGGCCATCCAGCGTGTTCTTTAACGTGCAAAGGGTGTTCTCCCGCACACGGGGCCACGGCTTAACGTCTCATCCAACGGACGGCGGGCTTTCCAAGACCATCGGTGTCCCCTACAGAACATAGACAGGGCGGGGAGTTTTGCGGAGATAAGTCTCAACACTGACCCAACTTGGACTCGAACCTGGGAATTGCAGATTACGAGCCTGGCGCGCTAACGACTGAGCCACCCCCTCCCCGCTCGAATCTGGGAACATTAATTTGCGAGAATGGCGCACTGCCGACTGAGCCAATCCCAGATCCTTTAAAATGTATCATTCCATTCACATAACATGAAAATACCTCAGTTGTTTGGATTGTTTTACCTCTGAACGGAACTTTTTTTCACACTGTGGGCTGAATGGCCAAGTCACAAGGACCCCGAAGGTTCAGAGAAGATTGGGGGAGGGTATCCAACCAGCGTGTTTTTAACATGCACAGGATACGACTCTCCCGAACACAGGAAGAGGCATGCCTGAAAGGTCATGATCGTAAACTGCAGTTTCCAGGTTCGAGTCCCAATTGTGACAGTAGATAAAGCTCCACTCTGCCCTCAGTGAGAAAAGGGTCACCGATGATCTTTGAAAAGTAGCCGTCCGTCGCATGGAACAGTAAGCCGTGACCCCGTGCGCTGCAAAGCTGTATACTGTGCACGTTAAAGAACACGATTTCACCCCAAACAGGCACCCAGTTGGTTACCTTCCTCAACTTTATCTAAGTCTTGTAGTCCTTGTGGTCTGGTGGGGCGGGGGTGGCTCAGTCGGTAGCGTGCCAGGCTCGTAATCTGTAGTTCCCAGGTTCGAGTCCCAGCTGGGTCAGCGTTGAGACTTATCTCCGCAAAACTCCCCGCCCTGTCCACGGTCAGTAGGGGACACCGATGGGCTTGGAAAGGCCGCCGTCCGTCGGATGGGACGTTAAGCCGTGGCTCCGTGTGCGGGAGAGCCATACCCTGTGCACGTTAAAGAACACGCTGGATGGCCTTAACGGGAGGCTACCATCTGTCTCCCAATAGCTGTTCCAGTGGGTCCCCTCTCCCAACCTTCTCTGAACCTTCGGGGTCCATGTGACCTGGCCATTTAGCCCATGGTGTGCAAAAAAGTGCCGCTCAGAGGTAAAACAACCCAACCCTTGTGGTCTGGCAATTTTAGCCATTATATACTGCTCACAAATTAGGGGATATATTTTCGCTTCATATTCATTTTGAAATATCCCCTAATTTTTGTGAGCAGTATATTAATAAGAATGCCGCTAAAACAAACCAACCTCAATACTTCAGGAAACGTATTTTCAACATTCAAATCTACATTCGCTCAAAAAAATTTTCCGAACACTACGGTTGATTACAGAATTCAGAAAAAATATCTGGCAACGATCTTTTTAGAAATTAGTGATCTGGCAACCTTTGTCTACGTAAACGAAGGTTGCCAGATCACTAATTTCTAAAAAAAATCGTTACCAGATATTTTTTCGGAATTCTCTAATCAACCATAGCGTTCGGATACTTTTTTGTGCGACTGTACATCAGGACACACATACCCTGTTATGTCTGTTCGTTCAGTGAACAGCATAAAAAACAAGCCAGGTGTTAAAGAACAGAGCTTTAGAAAATGACTAAAGTTTCCAGAACTTTATTTATTACAAATCATTGTTACATTTTTTTCTCTTTAAATATGATAAAAACTGTTATTTTACAATAGACAACACATAAACAATGGACGGCATTGCTGACTTTTAGAGCAAGCCAGATATAGCAGAGGTCAAAGGTGAGTCGACGAGATGGGGAAACTAGTTTTATAGTTTCTTTTCGGATTAAAAAAGAATGGTTAAAAAAGGAACATTGTTGAAAAGAGACAAAATTAAATTACTTCAGCAAGTTTTAATTTTCTAAATCTATAAACATTAGTGGGAAGTTAGAATAATAAATATATTACTTAAACATCAGTTAATTCGGTTAATATCTTTTATAGAAATGATTCATAGCTTCATTCAGGTCAAAATGTTTTCACACTAAATTATTTTTCCAATTTACACAAATCCACAAACGAATTTTATTATTTTGCCGCTAAATAATAGTTTCAAGTGGCACTATTTTTGTTATTATTGACTTGTGTGTAAAACAAAAAAAGCTTTAATTATATATTCATCCGCAGTGTTTGTAACACCTTTCCATTATGAACAACATGTTGTTAAATAGTTGCAGTATTAAATATGATTATTTTTGTTCATTTAAAAATAAAATATTTTAACTGTTAAAATTCAGCCTAACTTTATAATTCTTTAAACATATGCTAATTGGTTATTTTATTAACATTAATTTAATAGTTCGTGTTTAAAAGGTTCTTTGAACATAATATCTGAACAAAAGCTAAATTACATTCTTCCACAATTTAAATATGACGATTTCTATTTTTCTTTTCCCACACAAAAAAATTAAATTAGCTAAACCAGTTAAGACAAACGCCAAATGGTTTTTTATTAAGTACAGTCGCTCAAAAAAGCATCCGAACACTACGGTTGATTACAGAATTCAGAAAAATATCTGGCAACGATTTTTTTAGAAGTTAGTGATCTGGCAACCTTCGTGTCACGTGACACGAAGGTTGCCAGATCACTAATTTCTAAAAAAAAATCGTTGCCACATATTTTTTCTGAATTCTGTATTCAACGATAGTGTTCGGATACTTTTCTGAGCGACTGTACATATTTTTAGTAAATAATCACACTCAGCTCTAGAGCTAGAAAAAATAAAGAGGGAGGGGGGGGTGAGAGGGGAAGGGTGAGTCTTCATTTCAATTGAAGTATAACATTTTCTCTTCCATTTCAAAGTTCCTTAAAACATTTCTTTAAAAATGAATGAAACATGCATCATTTTAACAATTTTTGTCTTCATTTTCCTTATTGGCATTCTCAAAAGGTGGTGGTGGGGGGGGGTATTTGCCCCTTTGAACAACCTCAATACGTTTGGAAATGTATTTTCAACATTGCAAAGCTAGAAAAGGACATGTGTACAGTCGCTCAAAATAATATCCGAACACTACGGCTGATTACAGAATTCAGAAAAAATATCTGGCAACGATTTTTTTTAGAAATTAGTTATCTGGCAACCTTCGTGTCACGTGACACGAAGGTTGCCAGATCACTAATTTCTAAAAAAAAATCGTTGTCAGATATTTTTTTCTGAATTCTGTAATCAACAATAGTGTTCGGATACTTTTTAATATATATAATGCGTATGAATATATAATGCAATGAATATGGAGCGTGTGCAGTTACTGTTCGCAGCAAACTGGAGCGGTTGCGGTTAATGTTCACAGCACGTTGAATCATATGAGCTCACAAAAACCTGGATCGTGTGGGCCCACTCACAGAAATATTGAGCGTGTGCAGTTACCGTTCACAGCAAACTGGAGCGTGTGCAGTAACTGCACACCCTCCAGTTTGCTGTGAACGGTAACTGGAGCGTGTACAGTTGCTGTGCACGCTCCAGATATTTTTTCTGAATTCTGTAATCAATCGTAGTGTTCGGATACTTTTTTCAGCGACCGTACCACGGATTTATATCTGGTTTCTAATGTATAGAACCAACGTGTCACGTGACACGAAGGTTGCCAGATCACTAATTTCTAAAAAAGAACGTAGTTCGGATACCGGCCGTAACGTTCGGATATTTTTTTGAGTGACTGTACATGTCCTGTTTTGTCTATTCGCTCAGTAAACAGCAATAAAAAAAACATTTCTAAAAGACAGACTTGAAAAATGACTAAAGTTTCTAGAACTTTATTTATTATTAACCCCCCCCCCCTACATCTGGTCTTGATCACACAATCCTTAATTCCTTAATTCACACATCCTTAATTCCTACTATCAGTTTGTAAGTTATTGCGTGACACTATTAAATCATTATTTTCTGCTAAAATAAGTTAATGCTAAAAATATATGTTTTTTTCAATACTTTGCAGTTGAAAAAGGGGTTTAGATCGAAATAATTTAGAAAAAAAAAATACTTTTTTTTGTATAGAAGCTTAAATTTTTTTCATCAAATTACATTCTAGTTCTCATAAAAAAAAAGAGTATTATTTCATAATCCAAGTTAACGATTTTTGAAAATTTCTCTAACAAACATTTACAAACTCGGTAACTTCTTTAAAGTGACAGAAATGCACATTCAACCAAATAAAAGACAAAAAATTACATTAAAGGAAAACATAAACAATAAACATAAATTAGTTTGTTTTTTTAAAATATGCTTCCGTTCTAAGTACATGTTTTGAGGAAATAGTCTCAAACTGATCTTGAAAGAATCATTTTTTACTTTCTGCTGTTACATTTTCAGAAACCTTCTACAGCAAAAACTGGATAATCCGATTTACCAATATTAATTGAGAATGTCCTGCCATCCTCTCAGACCTTCTACTCTGGCATATAAACTGACAGGCTCCTGTCAGACCTCTGTGGCAAGCAGCTGCTTGAGGGTGTATTTATTTTTTTAGCCGTCCCGTGGCCGAGTGGTTAGCACGCTTGGCTACTGATCTAAGGGACCTGGGTTCGAGCCCCGGATTAGGCATGGATGTGTGTGTCGTTTTTCTGCTGAGGTCCTGCCATCCTCTCAGATCTCCTACTGTGGCATATAAACTGACAGGCTCCTGTCAGACCTCGGTGGCAAGCAGCTGCTTGAGAGGGTATTTATTTATTTATTTATTTATTTTTAGGTAGTTCGGTTAATGGGAAATCCGGATAATCGATTTTAAATAAACCAGGGATTTGTATTTTATATCTATAAATTTTTATCGTGTTTTAAAGAAAATATTAAACGAAAAACGTTTAACTAATTAAATTTTGGGTAAGCATTCTAAAAAAATAAAGAATTACATGCAAAATTAACAAGATTCTTTAAATGTGAAAAATTACATACAATTAAATCACCACACATCGAGAGCTAATGGTGTTCGATGCAATCTTAAAACTCGATTAGATTGTTGGCAACACCGCGCGGCGAAAAATCGGTATCCGGATAATCGAATGTCTCGACAATCAGGGTCCGGAATAACCGAATATCTGGATATCCAAGGTCCCGATAATCGTTGTTCGGATAATCGAATATATGGATAATTAGGATCTGAATAATCTGGGTCCTGATAATCGGTATCTGGGTAATCACGTGTCTCGACAATCAGGGTCCGGAATAATCGAATATCTGGATATCCAGGTTCCCGATAATCGGTGTTCGGATAATCGAATATATGGATAATTAGGATCTGAATAATCTGGGTCCTGATAATCGGTATCTGGATAATCGCGTGTCTCGATAATCAGGGTCCGGAATAATCGAATATCTGGATATCCAAGGTCCAGATAATCGGTGTTCGGATAAACGAATATATGGATAATTAGGATCTGAATAATCTGGGTCCTGATAATCGGTATCTGGATAATCGCGTGTCTCGATAATCAGGGTCCAGATAATCGAATATCTGGATGATCAGTGTCCCATAATCGAGTATATAGATTATTAGAGTCTAGATAATCATAGTCTTGATACTCAGGGTATCTGGATAATCAGGGTCAAGATAAATCGAATATCTGGATAATTGGGGACCAGATAATCAGTGTCCGAATAATCGAAAATCCACATAATCTGGCACTGCATAATCGAATATTCTGATAACTGTGTCCGGATAATCGAATATCCAGAAAATAGCGGCCCGGATTACCGAGTTTCCACTGCACTTCACAATTTTCTTCCGGAGATTATCACTCAAAACACGAAAGCAATATTCGGTGTAAAGAAACTCTGGCACCAAAATTTAAAAATGACTGACAAACCCAAACATTCTGAAGAACTGTATCACTTACCATCTATACACTGAATAGATATATAAATTTTTTGAGGAAAAAAAAATTCTTGATAGACAGAGAGAGAGAAAAAAAACAGAATTTTTACTGTCTTTCTCGTTTCATCGCAGCTCCTGTTGGAATGCGTCTTCTCAGAAGTCATATATAGTTTATTGGGAATGCCTGGGTTCTCTATTTCTTAGCAACTACTTATGTACAATCATTTATTTATTTATTATAGCACACTGTGTCCCTCAGCCATAAGGGATGACTCTTTATAGTTCACTCTTTGATGAGAGTTGAGAGCAATGCCATGTTATCGATGTCGTTTCGATTTTGTGAACAACGTGTACATTCATATTCATATACACGGACAAACACGCACACTTCAGGTAGGCAGGGAGCCTACATCATTCACCTGACCCTTGAAACTAGGCCTTTGGCTTCCTTCAGGGTTGGATTGTTCCGTTCTTGTCCTCTGTACGTTCACCATCGTAAGTCTGTAAGGGATACAAAAATTAATCATTAGTCAGTATTAATGTTCATTATACAGGGTGATTCAAAACTCTTCGACCAAACTTTAAGAGGTGATAGAACACACCTAAACAAGCACTTTTCGTCATACAATGCATGGTCGGAACTCAAGCAGTGAAGCGCTAGAGGGCGGTATCCAGTGAACATTTATAAGCGCTGGTTTTCGCACTCGTCGTCATTTCTACTGTGGATGGGGCGGGGGTGGCTCAGTCGGTAGCGCGCCAGCCTCGTAATCTGTAGTTCCCAGGTTCGAGTCCCAGCTGGGTCAGCGTTGAGATTTATCTCCACAAAATTCCCCGCCCTGCCCATGGTCAGTAGGGGACACCGATGGGCTTGGAAAGGCCACCGTCCGTCGGATGGGACGTTAAGCGTGGCCCCGTGTGTGGGTGAGCCATACCCTGTGCACGTTAAAGAACACGCTGGATGGCCTTGAAGGGAGGCTACCATCTGTCTCCCAACAGCTGTTCCAGTGGGTCCCCTCCCCCAACCTTCTCTGAGCCTTCGGGGTCCATATGACCTGGCCATTTAGCCCATGGTGTGCAAAAAAGTGCCGCTCAGAGGTAAAACAACCCAACCCTACTGTGGATTGCAGAACAGATGGATTATTTCACGAATAAGTAGAAGGCGGACATGCATTTCACATACAGAGCTGCGGATGGGAATGCGGGGGAAGCCCAAAGACTGTGCAATCCACGGTAGAAATGACGACGAGTGCAAAAACCAGCGCTTATAAGTGTTCACTGGAAAGCGCCCTCTAGCGCTTCTCTCTTGAGTTCCGACCATGCATTGTATGACAAAAAGTACTTATTTAGGCGTGTTCTATCACCCCTTAAAGTTTGGTCCAAGAGTTTTGAATCACCCTGTATATTGTAAAAAGGAAAGTACTACTTTCTATTATTAATTTTATAGGAGGCTGTATTTATAGGGGGCGGGGGTGGCTCAATCACTAGACCTCCAGCTGGCCAGATGGGCCAGCTGGAGGTCTAGTGATTGAGCCACCCCTGATTCACTGATTGATGATTGAGCCACCCCTGATTCACAATCATTCCACCCCAATCACTGATTGATGATGGAAATATGGCTGCTCGTATGGCAGATGGGCCATACGAGTTCCAGCTGGGCCAGATGGAAGATTTTTTCCATAAAATTACCTGCACTCAATCAGTATGGGGCACCAATGGGCTTGGAAAAGCCGCCTTTCTTCGGATGGGACGTTAAGCCGTGACCCCATATGCGGAGAGCCTGTGCACTTTAAAGAACACACTGGATGACCTTGACGGGAAGCTTCCATCTGTCTCGCAACAGTTGTCCAGTTTGTCGCATCCTCCCAATATTCTCTTAGGCAATATTCTCTTTAGGGCTTGGAAAAGCCGCCTTTCTTCAGATGGGACGTTAAGCCATGACCCCATATGTGGAGAGCCTGTGCACTTTAAAGAACACACTGGATGACCTTCACGGGAAGCTACCATCTGTCTCGCAACAGTTGTCCAGTGTGTCGCATCCTCCCAATATTCTCTTAGGCAATATTCTCTTTAGGGCTTGGAAAAGCCACCTTTCTTCAAATGGGACGTTAAGCCGTGACCCCATATGCGGAGAGCCTGTGCACTTTAAAGAACACACTGGATGACCTTCACGGGAAGCTACCATCTGTCTCACAACAGCTGTCCAGTGTGTCGCATCCTCCCAATATTCTCTTAGGCAATATTCTCTTTAGGGCTTGGAAAAGCCGCCTTTCTTCAGATGGGACGTTAAGCCATGACCCCATATGCGGAGAGTCTGTGCACTTTAAAGAACACACTGGATGACCTTGACGGGAAGCTTCCATCTGTCTCGCAACAGTTGTCCAGTGTGTCGCATCCTCCCAATATTCTCTTAGGCAATATTCTCTTTAGGGCTTGGAAAAGCCGCCTTTCTTCGGATGGGACGTTAAGCCATGACCCCATATGCGGAGAGTCTGTGCACTTTAAAGAACACACTGGATGACCTTGACGGGAAGCTTCCATCTGTCTCGCAACAGTTGTCCAGTGTGTCGCATCCTCCCAATATTCTCTTAGGCAATATTCTCTTTAGGGCTTGGAAAAGCCGCCTTTCTTCGGATGGGACGTTAAGCCGTGACCCCATATGCGGAGAGCTATACCCTGTGCACTTTAAAGAACACACTGGATGACCTTGACGGGAAGCTACCATCTGTCTCGCAACAGCTGTCCAGTGTGTCGCATCCTCCCAATATTCTCTCATCTCTCGGGGTCCTTGTGCCCATTGTGGTTCAAACAGGTGCTGCTCACAGGTAAAACAAACGAACTCAATACTCGACAATCATGTATTAAAAAAAATTGCATTTAGGCATTTTCTGTTACTCTCTTTTATTATTGATTCTTTTTTGTAAAAATTTTAAATGTGTGAACTATAGGTTAACAAATTAAAGACACAAAGTATTAGCCACAGTACAGTTGCTCAAAAAAATATCCGAATACTATAGTTGATTACAGAATTCAGAAAAAATATCTGACAACAATTTTTTTTAGATTGGGTTGGGTTGTTTTACCTCTGAGCGGCACTTTTTTGCACACCATGGGCTAAATGGCCAGGTCACATGGACCCCGAAGGCTCAGAGAAGGTTGGGGGAGAGGACCCACTGGAACAGCTGTTGGGAGACAGATGGTAGCTCCCGTCAAGGCCATCCAGCGTGTTTTAACGTTCACAGGATATGGCTCTCCCGCACACGGGGCCACGGCTTAACGTCCCATCCGACGGCGGCCTTTCCAAGCCCATCGGTGTCCCCTACTGACCGTGGGCAGGACGGGGAAATTTGCGGAGATAAATCTCAACGCTGACCCAGTTGGGACTCGAACCTGGGAACTACAGATTACGAGCCTGGTGCGCTACCGACTGAGCCCCCCCCCCCTTTTTTTTTTCAGAAAGTAGTGATCTGGAAACCTTCGTGTCAGGTGGGGCTTGAGCTTGGGAACTACAGATTATGAACCTGACCCACAGAAAAGAGGAAAACAGTGAAAATCTGAATGTAGACTAAATAATATCATCGAAGTTTCAGAAGTTGTCCCATGAATCAATCTTTCCGATCCTGATGAAAACTGTTTGGGATGATCGTAACAGTATATAAAACACATGTTTCAAAAAAAGGTATTATGTCATAAACTTAAAACATTCATCTTGTCTCAAAACCCTTCATTACCCAGTCACATTCATTTCCCTTCCATTAAGAAGAGGGGGCGCGGGTGGCTCAGTCGGTAGCGCGCCAGGCTCGTAATCTGTAGTTCTCAGGTTCGAGTCCCATCTGGGTCAGCGTTGAGATTTATCTCCGCAAAAGTTCCCCGCCCTGCCCACGGTCAGTAGGGGACACCGATGGGCTTGGAAAGGCCGCCGTCCGTCGGATGGGACGTTGAGCCGTGGCCCCGTGTGCGGGAGAGCCATACCCTGTGCACGTTAAAGAACACGCTGGATGGCCTTGACGGGAGGCTACCATCTGTCTCCCAACAGCTGTTCCAGTGGGTCCCCTCCCTCAACCTTCTCTGAGCCTTCGGGGTCCATGTGACCTGGCCATTTAGCCCATGGTGTGCAAAAAAAAGTGCCGCTCAGAGGTAAAACAACCCAACTCATTAAGAAGAATAGGCCGACATCTTAAATGTGAATTTACTTTGATTCATTTCGTGAAGGGAATGATCTTTTCATTTCGCTGTTACCTTATACGTTGGATTGTCATAAGCCGATTCCGAAGGAGATCTGGTGATGGGAGCCTTGGCACTACTCTGTTTTCTCATGAGGATGATGAGGAGGACGATGAATCCCAATCCAGCTACTGCAGCCACAATGGCCACTACAATCAAAGCCACGTAATACGCTTCGCTGTCTGCTTTATCGTGAGTGATTTGGAGGGCTTCTGCTGAATTACCTGTAATATAAAGGAAAAAAAAAACTTATTGATTATTGAAAAAAAATACTTAGAACAATAATAAAAAAAATTAAAAAAATAAATACCCCCTCAAGCAGCTGCTTGCCACAGAGGTCTGACAGGAGCCTGTCAGTTTATATGCCATAGCAGAAGATCTGAGAGGATGGCAGGACCTCATCAGAAAATAACACGTACATCCATGCCTTACCCAGGGCTCGAACCCAGGTCCCATAGATCAGTATCCAAGCGAGCTAACCAAATAATTTTGTGAAAAAGTTAGTTTCGCCGTGAGTGGGATTCGAACCCACGTCTCCCATATACATGCCTGGTATTCTGACTACTAAACAATCAATGGTTAATTCAATAGTTTAGAAGTCAGAAACCCGGACACGTACAGTCGCTCAAAAAAGTATCCAAACACTATGGTTGATTGCAGAATTCAGAAAAAATATCTGGCAACGATTTTTTTTTAGAATTTAGTGATCCGGCAATCTCCGTGTCACGTGACACGGAGGTTGCCAGATCGCTAATTTCTAAAAAAAATCATTGCCAGATTTTTGTTCTGAATTCTGCATTCAACCATAGTGTTCGGATATTTTTTTGAGCGGTTGTACTTCCCTACACAAAGGACAGAGATAAACTAGAAGCTAAATAAGGCTTATCCTGGTTTCTCATACAACATATTAACACTTACACAAGAACATACCCAGCTGGTCTTAGTAGTCAGATATGCTAACTTCTACATCAGATAGGATCTACTGTAAAATAAAATAATAAATACCCCCTCAAGTAGCTGCTTGCCACAGAGGTCTGACAGGAGCCTGTCAGTTTATATGCCATTAGAAGATCTGAGAGGATGGCAGGACCTCAGCAGGAAAACATCACAAATGTCCATGCCTTATCCGGGGCTCGAACCCAGGTCCCTTAGATCAATAACTAAGCGTGCTAACCATAGAAGATCCTATTTCAGAACTTTTCTTTTTTCATTTAAACAAAGGGTTGGGTTGTTTTACCTCTGAGCGGCACTTTTTTGCACACCATGGGTTAAATGGCCAGGTCACATGGACCCCGAAGGCTCAGAGAAGGTTGGGGGAGGGGACCCACTGGAACAGCTGTTGGGAGACAGATGGTAGCCTCCCGTCAAGGCCATCCAGCGTGTTCTTTAACGTGCACAGGGTATGGCTCTCCCGAATACGGGGCCACGGCTTAACGTCCCATCCGACGGACGGCGGCCTTTCCAAGCCCGTCGGTGTCCCCTACTGACTGTGGGCAGGGCGGAGGATTTTGCGGAGATAAATCTCAACACTGACCCAGCTGGGTCTCGAACCTGGGAACTACAGATTACGAGCCTGGCGCGCTACCGACTGAGCCACCCCCGACCCTTTTAAACAAAGGATCTAGCAAATTTATAAATGACACAGACTATTTTTAAGGAACATTGTGATTAGGAAACGTTTGTTTGACAATAATGCGATATTACTACATAAAAATTTTCAATAAAGTTTTTTAAAAAGAAGCAATTTTAACTATTTTCTTAAATATTGACTGCAAATTTAATGAAATTAAAAAATCATGGACAATTTCAACGAGTTTCCTCTGCTGGCAGTATTGTTCACGCTTTTAACAATCTTTAGTGGCGCTGAAAACCTAGTCAGAAAAGTCTAGTCATTAACAACCTACTCAGAGTGGTACAGCCACTCAAAAAAGTATCCGAACACTATGGTCGATTACAGAATTCAGAAAAAATATCTGGCAACGATTTTTTTAGAAATTAGTGATCTGGCAACCTTCGTGTCATGTGATTGCAGAATTCAGGAAAAATATATGGAGCGTGTACAGCAACTGTACACGCTCCAGTTACCGTTCACAGCAAACTGGAGCGTGTGCACTTACTGCACACGCTCCAGTTTGCTGTGAACGGTAACTGCACACGCTCAATATTTCCGTGAGTGAGCCCACATCATCTAGTATCAAAATAATATGACCACCTACAGTCGCTCAAAAAAGTATCCGAACACTATGGTCGATTACAGAATTCAGAAAAAAATCTGATAACGATTGTTTTAGAAATTAGTGATCTGGCAACCTTCGTGTCACGTGACACGAAGGTTGCCAGATCACTAATTTCTAAAAAAGTCGTTGCCAGATATTTTTTCTGAATTCTGTAATCGACCATAGTGTTCGGATACTTTTCTAAGCGACTGTACCAAGATATTGGCAAACCGGGGAGACTCGGAGTTGAAAACTTTTTTGAGAACGCATTTTAAAATCATTAAAAATATATTAACTAATTATCAAATGGTCCGATTACCACGGGGTTATGAGAGGCAGTTACTAATATAACACACAAAAAAAGACGCAATGGGTGCATTATGCCAGGACTCCAAAAAATTGGAAAAGGCCGCGTCACAAATTTAAATGTAATAAAATTTTCAATTTTAATTCAGTTAAAAGTTTTGAAGGTCACTCTTATAATTTCGATATCATATTTAGAGGAAAACTTTTATTGAACCGGGTGGAATTGGTTCCAGAGATTATGGTATTGAACCAATCCTGGTATTGAACCAGAAAATTGGTGGAGGGGACCCACTGGAACAGCTGTCTCCCAACAGCTGTTCCAGTGGGTCCCCTCCACCAATTTCTCTGAGCCTTCGGGGTCCTTGTGACCTGGCCATTTAGCCCATGGTGTGCAAAAAACTGCGGCTCAGAGATAAAACAACCCAACCCAACTCCCCCCCCCGCCCCCAGATCTGGCTCTGATTAAATAAAAAAAAAATAAATACCCCCTCAAGCAGCTGCTTGCCACAGAGGTCTGACAGGTAGAAACCTATTAATAAACGGCAGAGTCATATTGATTAATTATTGAGTCATGTGGTGGGGCATATATTTATTATTATTTTTAAAAATTATTTTGATCGAATCACGTAGTTTCATTAAATTGCTTCTTTTGGGGGAGCAGGGCACGACATCAAACGAAATTGCAATTTTTTTGTTCAGTGTTTTCACATTCATTGTTTAAAAAGTGATACATTTTTTACCCACCAGTCTCTTCGGTATTTGATCGCGCCTCAGGAGCAGCAGCTTTGGTCATAAATTCCACAACATCAGCTGACAGGGTCTTTCCGTTCGTCAAGTAGAGATCCAGCCATACCTTGTACCTGTTAAACAGGGAAGAAGCGAATTCAATATTAATACTTATATCACTGTTTCGTTAAAAACGACGCGACAACAACAGACTACGAGAAAAAAAAATGAATGTCCCATGACAATGTTTTTTTCTTATCTGTTATAAGGTCTATGTTTGAAAGTGAGATTACATGCCTCATTACTCTTTCATTAAAGAGTGCAATTAGCTTTTGCTAATGTTATATCAATGTTAATTTATTGCATTCATAAATACAATACACACAGACTATACACAATAAAACACACAATAATTGGAACATAAATTTGGTCTCTACAATTGATAACAAAGGGGCAACTGTCCGTCCAGGTTCTGATGAAAATTTCGGCGGCAGCACACTGTTTCTAATGCCAAACAACAATATAAAGTAAAATGGTCTCTATAATTGAGAACAAAGGGGCAACTGTCCGTCCAGGTTCTGATGAAAATTTCGACGGCAGCACACTGTTTCACATGCCAAACAACAATATAAAGTAAAATGGTCTCTACAATTGATAACAAAGGGGCAACTGTCCGTCCAAGTTCTGATGAAAATTTCGACGGCAGCACACTGTTTCACATGCCAAACAACAATATAAAGTAAAATGGTCTCTACAATTGATAACAAAGGGGCAACTGTCCGTCCAGGTTCTGATGAAAATTTCGGCGGCAGCACACTGTTTCACATGCCAAACAACAATATAAAGTAAAATGGTCTCTACAATTGAGAACAAAGGGGCAACTGTCCGTCCAGGTTCTGATGAAAATTTCGGCGGCAGCACACTGTTTCACATGCCAAACAACAATATAAAGTAAAATGGTCTCTATAATTGAGAACAAAGGGGCAACTGTCCGTCCAAGTTCTGATGAAAATTTCGACGGCAGCACACTGTTTCACATGCCAAACAACAATATAAAGTAAAATGGTCTCTACAATTGAGAACAAAGGGGCAACTGTCTGTCCAAGTTCTGATGAAAATTTCGGCGGCAGCACACTGTTTCACATGCCAAACAACAATATAAAGTAAAATGGTCTCTACAATTGAGAACAAAGGGGCAACTGTCCGTCCAGGTTCTGATGAAAATTTCGACGGCAGCACACTGTTTCACATGCCAAACAACAATATAAAGTAAAATGATCTCTACAATTGAGAACAAAGGGGCAACTGTCTGTCCAAGTTCTGACGAAAATTTCGGCGGCAGCACACTGTTTCACATGCCAAACAACAATATAAAGTAAAATGGTCTCTACAATTGAGAACAAAGGGGCAACTGTCCGTGCAGGTTCTGATGAAAATTTCGGCGGCAGCACACTGTTTCACATGCCAAACAACAATATAAAGTAAAATGGTCTCTATAATTGAGAACAAAGGGGCAACTGTCCGCCCAGGTTCTGATGAAAATTTCGGCGGCAGCACACTGTTTCACATGCCAAACAACAATATAAAGTAAAATGGTTTCTACAATTGAGAACAAAGGGGCAACTGTCCGTCCAGGTTCTGATGAAAATTTCGGCGGCAGTACACTGTTTCACATGACAAACAACAATATAAAGTAAAATGGTCTCTATAATTGAGAACAAAGGGGCAACTGTCCGTTCAGGTTCTGATGAAAATTTCGGCGGCGGCACACTGTTTCACATGTCAAACAACAATATAAAGTAAAATTCAGTTTGTTTAAAATAAATTTTCTACATTAGAAATATTTAAAACAATATAAAGTAAAACTCAGTTTCTTTAAAATAAATTTTCGACATTAGAAATATTTAAAACAATATAAAGTAAAACTCAGTTTCTTTAAAATAAATTTTCTATATCAGAAATATTTAAAACAAAGAAAAGTAAATATTTTTTAAATAGCATATTGTTATTTTCATTTCTAATTTCCGAAGGTAAAGAATTGAACCTTGATGATGCAAGATATGAGAAATGTCTAGAACTGGGACAACATAAATTTCTCTAATTATTAAACAGATTTTTTTTATCACCTGTTTTGAAAATAGGAAGAATGAAAGCCTTTTTTTAAGACACTATAAAATTTTCCCTTATCAAAGACATATTAATGATATCTGTAGGAGTTTTCAACTGATGTTTAGCAATAACTTGTAACGTTTCAAATATAACTTCATCCTAGCCAGCTGCTCTATTATTTTTTAAAACAAAAATTGCTTTACTTACCTCTGCTTCACAAGTATTTTTTAAAAACATTGTTTTCATAAAAAATCTATTTGAAGTAGTGAAGGATTATCATATATCATAATCCTGTCAGTCTGCATGATTATGAGTAAAGGATCTATTCATTTCATTAAGCAAAGAATTAATATTTTGAAATGTGGGTATAGCATAATTCATTTTATATTTTTCTTATCTATCAAAGTGTTGATATAGTTCCATGGTTTTTTAGCATCTTTTCCACAATTTTGAAAATTCCTTGTACAGTCGCTCAAAAAAATATCGGAACACTATGGGTAGGGTTGTTTTACCTCTGAGAGGCACTTTTTGCACACCATGGGCTAAATGGCCAGGTCACATGGACCCCGAAGGCTCAAAGAAGGTTGGGGGAGGGACCCACTGGAACAGCTGTTGGGAGACAAATGGTAGCCTCCCGTCAAGGTCATCCAGCGTGTTCTTTAACGTTGGGTTGTTTTACCTCTGAATTGCACTTTTTTTTGCACACAATGGGCAAAACGACCAGGCCACAAGGACCCCGAAGGCTCAGAGAAGGTTGGAGGAGGGGACCCACTGGAACAGCTGTTGGGAAACAGATGGCAACCTCCCGTCAAGGCCACCTAGCATATTCTTTAATTCGCACGGGGTATGGCTCTCCCGCACACGGGGCCACGACTCCCATACGACTGCCTTTCCAAGCCCATCGGTGTCCACTACTGGCCACGTGCAGGGCTGGGAGTTTTGCGGAGATAAATCTCAACGCTGACCCAGCTGGGACTCGAACCTGGGAACTACAGATTACGAGCCTGGCGCGCTACCGACTGAGCCACCCCGCCCCAAATCGGAACACTATGGTTAATTACAGAATTCAGAAAAAATATCTGGCAACGATTTTTTAGAAATTAGTGATCTGGCAACCTTCGTGTCACGTGACACGAAGGTTGCCAGTCACGTGACACGAAGGTGACACGTGACGGTGAAGGTGTCACGTGTCACGTGACACGAAGGTTGCCAGATCACTAATTTCTAAAAAATCGTTGCCAGATATTTTTTCTGAATTCTGTAATTAACCATAGTGTTCCGTTAGTTTTTTGAGCGACTGTTTGATACTCCTCTTTAGCATTATTTATTTTCGTTTTAAAGAATTTACAATAATTTTAAAATCCATTTCTATTGATAGAACAGCAGCCGAGATTTTAAGAAGATAAATCTCTACGCTAGCCCAGGTGAGACTCGAACCTGGAAACTGCAGATACGACCCCCCCCCCACCACCACCACCACCACCATTATTTGATTTTAAATGCTTTTTTTTCATTGTCACAAAATACAGCGGTGCGAAGTTATTTCGAATAAGTGTAAATTGCCGCTTGTGGGAATGGAACATACCTTCGACCAGGCTTCAAACTTTCCAATGAAATCTTGTTATTTTTTGGCACTTTAAAAACTTCGGATTGTTCGGCGTCTGTGTCGGTCTTATAAGTGGCTTTCACGACGTGCACATATTTGGTGAGTGGCTCGGGGACACCGTCGAGACCGATGTCGGACCCGTAGGGGCCTATCTTCTCTTTATGGGCTGAGACATGGAAGCCGTATTCATCTGAAATGGGGAATTAAAGAAATAATGAATCTACAATCATCTCTTTTTGCAGACTTTTCATGTTACAGTTGTTTTTAGGAGAATCCGTTGGATTCTGTATAAAAAAAAAATTAATAAAATAGTAAGATAAACTGAAGATAGAAAAGCAACTTTTTTTTTGCGAATGTATTTTTTTTTTCATTAATATGTACAGTCGCTCAAAAAAGTATCGAACACTATGGTTGATTACAGAATTCAGGAAAAATATCTGGAGCGTGTACAGCAACTGTACACGCTCCAGTTACCGTTCACAGCAAACTGGAGCGTGTGCAGTTACTGCACACGCTCCAGTTTGCTGTGAACGGTAACTGCACACGCTCAATATTTCCGTGAGTGAGTCCACACGGTCTAGTATCAAAATAATATGACCACCTACATTCGCTCAAAAAACTATCCGAACACTATGGTTGATTACAGAATTCAGAAAAAATATCTGGCAACGATTTTTTTAGAGATCAGTGATCTGGCAACCTTCGTGTCACGTGACACGAAGGTTGCCAGATCACTAATTCGATCGTGTGAACTCACAAAGACCTGGATCGTGTGGACTCACTCACGGAAATATTGAGCGTGTGCAGTTACCGTTCACAGCAAACTGGAGCGTGTGCAGTAACTGCACACGCTCCAGTTTGCTGTGAACGGTAACTGGAGCGTGTACAGTTGCTGTACACGCTCCAGATATATTTCCTGAATTCTGTAATCATGTGACAGGAAGGTTGCCAGATCACTGATTTCTAAAAAAAATCGTTGCCAGATATTTTTTCTGAACTCTGTAATCAACCATAGTGTTCGGATACTTTTTTGAGCGACTGTACACTGGTGAGCAAACGTTAAGCTACAATTCCGCGTTATGTCGATAAGAAAATAATTTCAAAGCGAAAATTTCTGAAACCAGTTTTGTTCAATGACTAAAGATGAAGATTTCTATGATGTCTATCTAAATCTCGATTTTGAGCAATAAAAACTGGGTATTTAAAGAGTTATAGAAGCTGTAATATTTAGCAATACCAATACCACTAAAAAAAACCTTAAAAAATAATTTATGAATATTGAAATAATTATTTACACAAACTTTTGACATAAAAAATATATAAACCAATATCTTGTCAAGCAGCTGCTTGCCGCAGTAGTTTGATAGGACCCTGTCATTTTATATGCCATAGTTGCCTATTTCAGAACTTTTTAGGTTCTGAAAAAAACAGGAAACTGAGACTTGAAAGAAACTGGGTTGGGTTGTTTTACCTCTGATCGGCATTTTTTTGCACACCATGGGCTAAATGGCCAGGTCACATGGACCCCGAACGCTCAGAGAAGGTTGGGGGAGGGGAACCCACTGGAACAGCTGAATGGGAGGCTACCATCTGTGTGTTGCACGACAGATGGTAGCCTCCCATCAAGGCCATCCAACGTGTTCTTTAACGTGCACAGGGTATGGCTCTCCCGCACACGGGCCACGGCTTAACGTCCCATCCGACGGACGGCGGCCTTTTCAAACCCATCGGTGTCCCCTACTGAGCGTGGGCAGGGCGGGGAAATTTTGCGCAGATAAATCTCAACGCTGATCCAGCTGGGATTCGAACCTGGGAACTACAGATTACGAGCCTGGCGCGCTACCGACTGAGCCACCCCCGCCCCATTTATATGCCACAGTAGAAGGTCTGTAAGAAAGGAGAGATCTCGGCAGAAGGACAACACAAACATCAATGTCTTTACCCAGGGCTCAAACTCAGGTCCCTTTGATCAGTAGTCAAGCACGCTAACCACTTAGCCACGGGAAGTAAACTTATTTTATTAAAAAAAATAAATAAATAAATACCCCCTCAAGCAGCTGCTTGCCACAGAGTCTGACAGGAGCCTGTCAGTTTATATACCAGAGTAGAAGGTCTATGAGGATGGCAGGACCTCAGCAGGAAAACGACACACACATCCATGCCTTACCCGGGCTCGAACCCAGGTCTCTTAGATCAGTAGCCAAGCGTGCTAACCACTCGATCAGGCGGTTCACAATAACGCTTATGTTTTAAGTTTTAATTAATTTTTGAGGTCAATCCTTAGTACTGTCATCGATCTTCTTAAATGTACAAACTTCCAAACCTCTTTAAATATCGAACGGATAAGGCGTATTAAACTGGCAGGCTTAGAAAAAACAGCAAAATAGAGGAAAGTTTAGGCCTGCTTAGAAGGCTCAGCAGGCCTAACCTTTCCTCTATCTGGATGTTTTATCTATCTATATGTCAGACCTCTGTGGCAAACTGGGGCGGGGGTGGCTCAGAGAGTAGCGCGCCAGGCTTGTAATCTGCAGTTCGCAGGTTCGAGTCCCAACTGGGTCAGCGTTGAGACTTATCTCTGCAAAACTCCCCGCCCTGCCCACGGTCAGTAGGGGAAAGTGATGGGTTTGGAAAGACCGCCGTCCGTCGGATGGGACGTTAAGCCGTGGCCCCGTGTGTGGGAGAGCCATACCCTGTGCACGTTAAAGAACAAGCTGGATGGCCTTGACGGGGGGCTACCATCTGTCTCCCAACAGCTGTTCCAGTGGGCCCCTCCCCCAACCTTCTCTGAACCTTCGGGGTCCATGTGACCTGGTCATTTAGCCCATGGTGTGCAAAAAAGTGCCGCTCAGAGGTAAAACAACCCAACGTTAAAGAACACGCTGGATGGCCTTGACGGGGGGGGGCTACCATCTGTCTCCCAACAGCTGTTCCAGTGGGCACCTCCCCCAACTTTCTCTGAACCTTCGGGGTCCATGTGACCTGGTCATTTAGTCCATGGTGTGCAAAAAAGTGCCGCTCAGAGGTAAAACAACCCAACGTTAAAGAACACGCTGGATGGCCTTGACGGGGGGGCTACCATCTGTCTCCCAACAGCTGTTCCAGTGGGCACCTCCCCCAACCTTCTCTGAACCTTCGGGGTCCATGTGACCTGGTCATTTAGCCCATGGTGTGCAAAAAAGTGCCGCTCAGAGGTAAAACAACCCAACGTTAAAGAACACTCTGGATGGCCTTGACGAGAGGCTACCATCTGTCTCCCAACAGCTGTTCCAGTAGGTCCCCTCCCCCAACTTTCTCTGAGCCTTCGGGGTCCATGTGACCTGGTCATTTAGCCCATGGTGTGCAAAAAAGTGGCGCTCAGAGGTAAAACAATCCAACGTTAAAGAACACGCTGGATTGCCTTGACGGGAGGCTACCATCTGTCTCCCAACAGCTGTTGCAGTGGGTTCCCTCCCCCAATCTTCTCTGAGCTTTCGGGGTCCTTGTGACCTGGCCATTTAGCCCATGGGGTGCAAAAAAGTGCCGCTCAGAGGTAAAACAATCCAACGTTAAAGAAAACGCTGGATGGCCTTGACGGGAGGCTACCATCTGTCTCCCAACAGCTGTTCCAGTGGGTCCCCTCCCCCAACTTTCTCTGAGCCTTCGGGGTCCTTGTGACCTGGCCATTTAGCCCATGGTGAGCAAAAAGTGCCGCTCAGAGGTAAAACAACCCAACTCTGGGCAATCAGCTGCTTGAATGGATAATTATAAAATTATTAACGTTGAAATTCCGGGTTTAGATTTATTTGATTCAGACCATTTTCTTCAGTGACATTTTATCAAACTAAATTATTAGGAGTCCATCAGATTAAACTCTACAAACCTTTTGGAAGATCACCCGTCCTCATCTCAACGGGATTGGTGGACACCACTTGGGTAGGGATTCCTTCCGAAGTTGAAAATACCAAATCCATCATGTACGAGGTGCTGGGCTTTAGGTCTCGGAGAACGAAAGAGGTGACGTCACGGTGGATCATGGGAGTGGTGATCCACTGTCCGTCCTTCTGGTCTGCCATCTTGTATTTCAGCATGAATCCATCGAGGTATTTTTTCTCTTGGGGTTCAAAAGACCTCCAGGAGACTTTGGCACTAGAAGACTGGATGTCTGTCACGGAGAGCAGAGGATCCATCATGATCATTGGAGGAATAGTGGTGGTCGTGGTGGTGGTTGTCGTCGTCGTCGTCGTCGTTGGTTGGCTAGTGGTGATGGTAGTCGTTGTAGTTGGAAAAGTGGTCGGAGTTTGAGTTGCAGTTGGCGAAGTCGTCGTAAGAAGCGTTGTAGTCGTCGGCACTGGAGTACGAAAAAGGAATAAGTGACGTTATTAAAAATCTTGCGAAGAATTTTTATTTAGAGTTTTATTTTTAATCCATTCAGAGAACAACGTCGTTATTTATTTTTATTTTGTTTCTTATTATTAGGCCAACTACAAGATAAAGTTCAATTACACTACAATCGCTAAAAAAAAGTATCCGAACACTATGGTCGATTACAGAATTCAGAAAAAAATATCTGGCAACGATTTTTTTTAGAAATTAGTGATCTGGTAACCTTCGTGTCACGTGATAACAGAATTCAGGAAAAATATCTGGAGCGTGTACAGCAACTGTACACGATCCAGTTACCGTTCACAGCAAATTGGAGCGTGTGCAGTTACTGCACACGCTCCAGTTTGCTGTGAACGGTAACTGCACACGCTCAATATTTCCGTGAGTGAGCCCACACGATCTGGTATCAAAATAATATGACCACCTACAGTCGCTCAAAAAATATCCGAACACTATGGTCGATTACAGAATTCAGAAAAAAATATCTGGCAACGATTTTTTTTACAAATTAGTGATCTGGCAACCTTCGTGCCACGTGATATGGCAACCTGCGGGGTTAATGTGACCTGGCTATTTAGCCCATGGTGTGCAAAAAAGTGCCGCTCAGAGGCAAAACAATCCAACGTTAAAGAATACGCTGGATGGCCTTGACGCGAGACTACCATCTGTCTCCCAACAGCTGTTCCAGTGGGTCCCCTCCTCCAACCTTCTCTGAGCCTTCGGGGTCCTTGTGACCTGGCCATTTAGCCCATGATGTGCAAAAAAGAGCCGCTCAGAGGTAAAACAACCCAACGTTAAAGAACACGCTGGATGGCCTTGACGCGAGACTACCATCTGTCTCCCAACAGCTGTTCCAGTGGGTCCCCTCCCACAACCTTCTCTGAGCCTTCGGGGTCCATGTGACAAATTTTACCCATGGTGTGCAAAAAAGTGCCGCTCAGAGGTAAAACAACCCAACGTTAAAGAACACGCTGGATGGCCTTGACGAGAAGCTACCATCTGTCTTCTAACAGTTGTTCCAGTGGGTCCCCTCCCCCAACCTTCTCTGAGCCTTCGGGGTCCATGTGACCTGGCCATTTAGCCCATTGTGTGCAAAAAAGTGCCGCTCAGAGGTGAAACAATCCAACGTTAAAGAACACGCTGGATGGTTTTAACGAGAGGTTACCATCTGTCTCCCAACAGCTGTTCCAGTGGGTCCCCTCCCCCAACCTTCTCTGAGCCTTCGGGGTCCTTGTGACCTGGCCGTTTAGCCCATTGTGTGCAAAAAAGTGCCGCTCAGAGGTAAAACAACCCAACGTTAAAGAACACGCTGGATGGCCTTGACGAGAAGCTACCATCTATCTCCCAACAGCTGTTCCAGTGGGTCCCCTCCCCCAATCTTCTCTGAGCCTTCGGGGTCCATGTGACCTGGCCATTTAGCCCATGGTGTGCAAAAAAGTGCCGCTCAGAGGTAAAACAACCCAACGTTACAGAACACGCTGGATGGCCTTGACGAGAAGCTACCATCTGTCTCCCAACAGCTGTTCCAGTGGGTCCCCTCCCCCAACCTTCTCTGAGCCTTCGGGGTCCATGTGACCTGGCCATTTAGCCCATGGTGTGCAAAAAAGTGCCGCTCAGAGGTAAAACAACCCAACGTTAAAGAACACGCTGGATGGCCTTGACGAGAAGCTACCATCTATCTCCCAACAGCTGTTCCAGTGGGTCCCATCCCCCAACCTTCTCTGAGCCTTCGGGATCCATGTGACCTGGCCATTTAGCCCATGGTGTGCAAAAAAGTGCCGCTCAGAGGTAAAACAACCCAACGTTACAGAACATGCTGGATGGCCTTGACGAGAAGCTACCATCTGTCTCCCAACAGCTGTTCCAGTGGGTTCCCTCCCCTAACCTTCTCTGAGCCTTCGGGGTCCATGTGACCTGGCCATTTAGCCCATGGTGTGGAAAAAAGTGCCGCTCAGAGGTAAAACAATCCAACGTTAAAGAACACGCTGGATGGCCTTGACGGGAGGCTGCCATCTGTCTCCCAACAGCTGTTGCAGTGGGTCCCCTCCCCCAACCTTCTATGAGCCTTCGGGGTCCATGTGACCTGGCCATTTAGCCCATGGTGTGCAAAAAAGTGCCGCTCAGAGGTAAAACAACCCAACCCAAACTTCGGGAAAAGAAGGCATTTGCAAAAAAGCCTTTTCTTCTTACCCCCCGAACATATGAATTTTTTCCTCCCCCCCTTCCCCATTGACATTTTCCCTTTTATCCATCTTAACAAGAAGAGTTAATTTGATAAGAATCGGATTTTCTTGCAACCAAAAGAGATTTAAAAATCTCTGAGATGCACCGACTGTATTCCCGAAGACTCAAAAGTTTCCCAAATTTAACCGACAGCAGACTCATTCGAAGTGCCCTTAGGGAATCAGTAACAACCTACCCCCCCCCTCTCCTCCCTTAAAATCCACCCCCCCCCCCCCCGTCTCCTCTTTGAGCAAAGAGTAAAAAGCTTCTGCCACCTCAAAGATGAAAGAAACGATTGCTCCGATATGACAATCAAAATGGAACCAATTTAGAGTTTTGCAACCGATCTTTTTTTCTCCCATCTTCCGATTTGTTCTGGATCCAGTTTCATCCCTTCTCGCAAAGGCAGTCTGTCAGCCTCTGAGCCGATCTCTGATTGCGAATGGGAATTCATTTTCCCCAATCAACACCCCTGCTGCTCTTTGGGAATTAACACGGAAAGGGTTCACCGAACTGTCAAACAAATCTTGACAAGAATGGAGCCTTCCTTTTTTTATCCCGATTCTTGCTCAGATTTTTCTTTTTTTTTTCTCTTTTCGTTTTTACCGAGAATGAAAAAAAAGAAGTTTCCGTAGTGCGAAAAGAAGTTTTGACAGATTAAATAAAAGAATAAAATCTGCCCTGAAGAAAGAAAATTATTTTAATGTCTGCGACGTGTCAGTGGATGTCAGAAACTAAAGTTCTATAACTTTTAACATAATCTAATCATCAAAAAAAAAAATCCGGAAAAAAGTTTAAACTGAAGGAATTTGAATTTTCAAATGAAAAAAAAATCCGGAAAAAAGTTTAAACTGAAGGAATTTGAATTTTGACATTTAGAAATATTCAGCAAGTGTAAAGCATGCTTTTATAATTTTCGGTGTTGTGTTGTGTTGTTTTACCTCTGAGCGGCACTTTTTTTGCACACCATGGGCTAAATGGCCAAGTCACATGGACCCCGAGGGCTCAGAGAAGATTGGGGGAGGGGACCCACTGGAACAGCTGTTGGGAGACAGATGGTAGCCTCCCGTCAAGGCCATCCAGCGTGTTCTTTAACGTGCACAGGGTATGGCTCTCCCGCACACGGGGCCACGGCTTAACATCCCATCCGACGGACGGCGGCCTTTCCAAGTCCATCGGTGTCCCCTACTGACCGTGGGCAGGGCGAGGAATTTTGCGGAGATAATAATTTTCGGTAAAATTTTGCAAAACATAAAGCCTTTTACAAAAACGATTTATTAAAAATTTATATATTATATAGGGTGGAAAAATAAATTACCAATTTTTTGTGTAAAACAAGAATAGTTCAAAAACTTTTAATATTTTTAACGTTCAAATAAAATTTTTAAAAGGCATTTCATCATTTTGAGTACAGTCTCTCGAAAAATATCCCAACACTATGGTTGATTACAGAATTCAGGAAAAATATATTACGATTTTTTTAGAAATTATTTAAATATACGGTTTTTTTTTCATTTTTTTTTTACATATACAGGGTGTCTCAAAAATATAGGTACAAACCTTTAGGGGAGGTAAATAGCATCTAAAGGAATGAGAATTGCATAGGAACCCATAACCGGAAACGTCATGGGAAAGTGGTAGCAGAGGTACAAGATCTGAAAGAACACAAGACTGGTACTAGGATTAGTCTCCACGGCATCCAACACACTTTCTTCCATGGCGGGAGTACGCGTCGATCGTGGCCTGCCCTCACTTCTGCTACCTCTATACCTATAATTGTACAAATTTTGATGCGCACGCGCAAACAAACGGTGGCCCGGTACATGTCTCTGTGGGAAGTGTTCTTGATACATTCGTTGAGCGGCTCGTCCGTTGCCCTCAGCTATTCCATACACTAAGTGCATGTCTGCCAGATCACTGTTCGAATACCTTTGCATGCTCTTCGTCAGCCGACTACTGCTCGAATGAGAAAATTCGAAATGTCCCCTATAGCGCACTGATGAACAGCGCCGCCTATTGACTTACGGTGACGTTCCCGGTTATGGGTTCCTATCCAATTCTCATTCCTTTAGATGTTATCTACCTCCCCTAAACGTTTGTACCTATATTTTTGAGACACCTGTATATACGATATTTTAGAAATTAGTGATCTGGCAACCTTCATGTCACGTGACATGAAGGCTGTCAGATCACTAATCGCGAAAAAAATCGTTGCCAGATTTTTTTTTCTGAATTCTGTAATCAACCATAGCGTTCGGATACTTTTTTGAGCGACTGTACTTATACATAGTGAGTGCAGCCTTAAATGTTTAAAACCCTATATTGTCAATAATTCTAGTCACAAATTCCTTTGAATAGCATATTGTTCTTGGTATCTTTTCAAATGCATCTAGAAAAAAATATAAATAAAAAATTTCGGAAAAACTACCTTTCTCGCTCTGAGACGGAGATGGCTCAGTCGGTAACGCACTAGACTCATAATCTGCAGTTCCCAGGTTCGAGTTTCGCCTGAGCCACCGTTGGCATTTATCCCCACGAAACTCCCTGCCCGCCCTCGGTCAGTAGAGGACACCAATGTGCTTGGAAAGGCTGCCGTCCGTCGGATGGGACGTTAAGCCGTGACCCTTGTGTGCTAGGCTGGGTTTTTTTACCTCTGAGCGGCACTTTTTTGCACACCATGGGCTAAATGGCCAGGTCAAAAGGAGCCTGAAGGCTCAGGGAAGGTTGGGGGAGGGGACCCACTGGACAACTCTTAGAAGACAGATGGTAGCCTCCCGTCAAGGCCATCCAGCGTGTTCTTTAACGTGCGCAGGGTATGGCTCTCCCGTACACAGTGCCCGGCTTAACGTCCCATCCGACGGACGGCGGCCTTTCCAAGCATATCGGTGTCCCCTACTAACCGTGGGCAGGGTGGGGAGTTTGGCGGAAATAAATCTCAACGCTTACCCAGCTGGCACTCAAACCTGGGAACTCTAGATTACGAGCCTGTAGCGCTACCGACTGAGCCCCCCCCCCCCTCCCCGTATGCTGGAGAGCCATACTCTATACACGTTAAAGATCACGCTGGATGGCCTTGACGCGAGACTACCATCTGTCTCCCAACAGCTGTTCCAGTGGGTCCCCTCTCCCAATCTTCTCTGAGCCTTCGGGGTCCATGTGACCTGGCCATTTAGCCCATGGTGTGCAAAAAAGTGCCGCTCAGAGGTAAAACAATCCAACGTTAAAGAACACGCTGGATGGCCTTGACGGGAGTCTACCATCTGTCTCCCAACAGCTGTTCCAGTGGGTCCCCTCCCCCAACCTTCTCTGAGCCTTCGGGGTCCATGTGACCTGGCTATTTAGCCCATGGTGTGCAAAAAAGTGCCGCTCAGAGGTAAAACAATCCAACGTTAAAGAACACGCTGGATGGCCTTGACGGGAGTCAACCATCTGTCTCCCAACAGCTGTTCCAGTGGGTCCCCTCCCCCAACCTTCTCTGAGCCTTCGGGGTCCATGTGACCTGGCCATTTAGCCCATGGTGTGCACAAAAGTGCCGCTCAGAGGTAAAACAAACCAAACCAAACTCTCTTTCCCTTGATAGCACATAAAATTCCTATAGGTAAAAAATACAAAATTCGTTTAATGGACGAAACTTTCTTACATGACGGCATTCTGAGCTTGAAGACCTCGCTTTCAGGTCCTCTCTGCAAAGCCTCGACAATGATGAGCACCTGGAAGAAGTAGGAGGTGTCTGGCCTCAGCCCAGACATGTAGTACTCGATGTTTGCTGTGTCAAAGAGCCGTTTCGGGCGCGCGAATTTTTGCACGTGCCACGCGTTCCTTGGCACAGTTGGATCAGTGGTGAAGTGAAGTTCGGCGTGTCCGATGAGGCCGACCATCAGTGCTGGGAGGGTGAATCGAACCCGGATCGTCGTGGAATTCATCGAGATGATGCTGACGTTCTGGAGCTCTTTTCCTGGAGGGTAGAAAAAGGGAAAAAAATATCGTACGATCAGTGTTTTATTAAAACTGTTGTCGTAAATTATTCTAGAGTAAAATTCTAAAACTTCGTCTCGAAATCATTTCTCCCGATATTTTTCTCATTTCTCCGATATCGCAATAATATCTCCCGATATTATTGCGATGATATTTTTTTTGCTGCTGTGGTTTTATCTGTTTATGATGTATTTACTTAAATGCACATTAATTTTAATGTTTTGTAATTTTTCGAAAATTTAAACCTTCATCCAGGATCTTAGTAAGGGTGGAAAAAAAAAAATTCTAAGATGGTTAAAATTTAGATTAAAATTTAAAAGATTAATTATTTTGCAATGTCTTTTAATCTTTTTCTTTTTCTTTTACAGATATTTATAAATTTTACCAGAAATTATTTTAATATATTTTTATTATATCTATTTTGATATATATATCTCGTTTTAATTATATTTATTGTTTTCCTTTCTGACACAATTTATATCGGTTTGCACCAGCAGAAAAATTAACTCTTTTTCTCACTTCCCCCCCCCCCAAAAAAAAAAATATATATATATACCGTATATTTCCGCAGATAAGACGACCTTCAGATAAGACGAGGTATAAATTTTCGGCAAAAGTTTTATAGTTTTAGCATATATCTGTCCTATAAGACGACCCCAAACTATCAACGGCCTATGAATTTAGTTTCGATCGGCGATCATCATCTGGATAATAATACTGTATAGCGTATACGGAATTATGTCCTATTCGCAACCATTCCCACTGATTCGGGCATTCGGGTAATGACCTTCACTATTCACAAAAGCATCGTATGGGCTATTCTATTTTGGGGACATACCCTACTCTGTACTAGTAAATAATTACGGTTTGTCCGTTTTTTCCTCAGTAGCTGGGGCGGGGGTGGCTCAGTCGGTAGCGCGCCAGGCTCGTAATCTGTAGTTCCCAGGTTCGAGTCCCAGCTGGGACAGCGTTGAGATTTATCTCCGCAAAATTCCCCGCCCTGCCCACGGTCAGTAGGGGACACCGATGGGCTTGGAAAGGCCGCCGTCCGTCGGATGAGACGTTAAGCCGTGGCCCCGTGTGCGGGAGAGCCATACCCTGTGCACGTTAAAGAACACGCTGGATGGCCTTGACGGGAGGCTACCATCTGTCTCCCAACAGCTGTTCCAGTGGGTCCCCTCCCCCAACCTTCTCTGAGCCTTCGGGGTCCATGTGACCTGGCCATTTAGCCCATGGTGTGCAAAAAAGTGCCGCTCAGAGGTAAAACAACCCAAATCCTCAGTATCTCAATAAACATAACTTTTAATATTTATTTTGTTTTAGTATTGTTTTACTATTACAATGTAATGTATTATTTACTATTACAATGTAATGTATTATCATGTAGCCTATTTAAATAATATGATAGATTTTTCGATAAGTTGTAGTAATTTTCAAAATCAGTCGCAGTTGGTGGTGAGTGATTTGTTTTATTTTATAATGGTTTCAATTTATATAAATTTCAATCTAATTTTTTTTGTATCTGTCCTATAAGACGACCCAGATTTTGGGGCCTTTTTTATGATTCAACTATCGTCTTATCTGCGGAAATATACGGTATATATACAGGGTGAATCTGAAAAAGTGGGCAAAACTTTACGGGGCGGTAGAACGCAGCTATATGAGCAATATTCGTCATAGAATGTATGGTCGGAACGCAAACGGCGAGCCGCTAGGTGGCGTTGGAAATGGTATAAAAGGGTCAGTCCTCTCACCCAACGTCATTTCTACCGTGGATTGCCGAGAGGATGGCTGGTTATACTTACCACGAAATGGCGGATATGCACTTTGTGTACGTTATTTTTATGCCGTTGGGTACGAGGACCGACCCTTTTATACCATTTCCAACGCCACCTAGCGGCTCGCCGTTTGCGTTCCGACCATACATTCTATGACGAATATTGCTCGTATAGCTGCGTTCTACCACCCCGTAAAGTTTTGCCCACTTTTTCAGATTCACCCTGTATATAAAAGAGTGTCTGGCCTCATCCACCTAATTTTAGTGCATACGCTACTAATAATTGAGTACAAACAATTCGAGTGTAAAATTTTTCGTGAATAAATTTAGATCATGTTTAATACATTACGTTTTTCATAGCAGTTTTACATTTTTTACCAAGTTATTTGTCTCGTTCATAATTAACCTTAGGAAATAGTCTTATCCGAACTGAACAGAATCATAATTTTAACATTTGTATCAACTGTGATAAATGCTCTTGGGTTGGGTTGGGTTGTTTTACCTCTGAGCGGCACTTTTTTGCCCACCATGGGCTAAATGGCCAGGTCACATGGACCCCGAAGGCTCAGAGAAGGTTGGGGGAGGGACCCACTGGAACAGCTGTTGAGAGACAGATGGTAGCCTCCCATCAAGGCCATCCAATGTGTTCTTTAACGTTGGGTTGTTTTACCTCTGAGCGGCACTTTTTTGCACACCATGGGCTAAATGGCCAGGTCACATGGACCCCGAAGGCTCAGAGAAGGTTGGGGGAGGGGACCCACTGGAACAGCTGTTGGGAGACAGATGGTAGCCTCCCGTCAAGGCCATCCAATGTGTTCTTTAACGTTGGGTTGTTTTACCTCTTAGCGGCACTTTTTTGCACACCATGGGCTAAATGGACAGGTCACATGGACCCCGAAGGCTCAGAGAAGGTTGGGGGAGGGACCCACTGGAACAGCTGTTGGGAGACAGATGGTAGCCTCCCGTCAAGGCCATCCAGTGTGTTGTTTAACGTTGGGTTGTTTTACCTCTGAGCGGCACTTTTTTGCACACCATGGGCTAAATTGACACGTCACATGGACCCCGAAGGCTCAGAGAAGGTTGGGGGAGGGACCCACTGGAACAGCTGTTGGGAGACAGATGGTAGCCTCCCGTCAAGGCCATCCAGTGTGTTCTTTAACGTTGGGTTGTTTTACCTCTGAGCGACACTTTTTTGCACACCATGGGCTAAATTGACAGGTCACATGGACCCCGAAGGCTCAGAGAAGGTTGGGGGAGGGGACCCACTGGAGCAGCTGTTGGGAGACAGATGGTAGCCTCCCGTCAAGGCCATCCAGTGTGTTCTTTAACGTGCACAGGGTATGGCTCTCTCACACAGGGGCCACGGCTTAACGTCCCATCCGACGGACGGCGGCCTTTCCAAGCCCATCGGTGTCCCCTACTGACCATGGGCAGGGCGGGGAATTTTGCGGAGATAAATCTCAACGCTGACCCAGCTGGCAGTATCGCTCTATAAGCTATTAAAAGACAATCAGACTTGAACGTAACTTTGTTTAATTAGTTAACATTAAGCCCTATTTTAAGTTTACGTTATATATGATATTTTCGAATTTACCCCAAAGAGACATGGAAAAAGAAATTAATGATTATGTGATTCCTTATCTCTTTAACCAATTACCCAGAGAATTAATAAATATCCCAAATATTCCATTCCAAGCTATATTGCAATATTGCTTAGTAAAAATATAAAACAAACTTGACAAATATTAGGACGGGTGTCAGATATACAAATTACACATCCATAAAAAAAAATACCCTCTCAAGCAGCTGCTTGCCACAAGAGCTATATTGTAACAAAATTTGTTTTCCCTTCAGAAAAAAGGACGGGGTGGCTAAGTCGGTAACGCGCCAGGCTCGTAATCTGTAATTGCCAGGTTCGAGTCTCAGCTGGGTCAGCGTTGAGATTTATCTCCACAAAATTCCCCGCCCTACCTACGGTCAGTAGGGGACACCGCTGGGCTTGGAAAAGCCTCCGTCCGTCGGATGGGACGTTAAGCCGTGGCCCCGTGTGCAGGAGAGCCATACCCTGTGCACGATAAAGAACACGCTGGATGGCCTTGACGGGAGGCTACCATCTGTCTCCCAACAGCTGTTCCAGTGGATCTCCTCCCCCAACCTTCTCTGAGCCTTCGGAGTCCTTGTGACCTGGCCATTTAGCCCATGGTGAGCAAAACAGTGCCGCTCAGAGGTAAAACAATCCAACGTTAAAGAACACGCTGGATGGCCTTGACGGGAGGCTACAATCTGTCTCCCAACAGCTGTTCCAGTGGGTCCCCTCCCCCAACCTTCTATGAGCCTTCGGGGTCCTTGTGACCTAGCCATTTAGCCCATGGCGTGCAAAAAAGTGCCGCTCAGAGGTAAAATAATCCAACGTTAAAGAACACGCTGGATGGCCTTGACGGGAGGCTACCATCTGTCTCGCAACAGCTGTTCCAGTGGGTCCCCTCCCCCAACCTTCTATGAGCCTTCGGGGTCCTTGTGACCTGGCCATTTAGCCCATGGAGTGCAAAAAAGTGCCGCTCAGAGGTAAAACAATCCAACGTTAAAGAACACGCTGGATGGCCTTGACGGGAGGCTACCATCTGTCTCGCAACAGCTGTTCCAGTGGGTCCCCTCCCCCAACCTTCTCTGAGCCTACGGGGTCCTTGTGACCTGGCCATTTAGCCCATGGCGTGCAAAAAAGTGCCTCTCAGAGGTAAAACAATCCAACGTTAAAGAATACGCTGGATGGCCTTGACGGGAGGCTACCATCTGTCTACCAACAGCTATTCTAGTGGGTCCCCTCCCCCAACCTTCTCTGAGCCTTCGAGGTCCATGTGACCTGGCCATTTAGCCCATGGTGTGCAAAAAAGTGCCGCTCAGAGGTAAAACAACCCAAATCCTCAGTATCTCAATAAACATAACTTTTAATATTTATTTTGTTTTAGTATTGTTTTACTATTACAATGTAATGTATTATTTACTATTACAATGTAATGTATTATCATGTAGCCTATTTAAATAATATGATAGATTTTTCGATAAGTTGTAGTAATTTTCAAAATCAGTCGCAGTTGGTGGTGAGTGATTTGTTTTATTTTATAATGGTTTCAATTTATATAAATTTCAATCTAATTTTTTTTGTATCTGTCCTATAAGACGACCCAGATTTTGGGGCCTTTTTTATGATTCAACTATCGTCTTATCTGCGGAAATATACGGTATATATACAGGGTGAATCTGAAAAAGTGGGCAAAACTTTACGGGGCGGTAGAACGCAGCTATATGAGCAATATTCGTCATAGAATGTATGGTCGGAACGCAAACGGCGAGCCGCTAGGTGGCGTTGGAAATGGTATAAAAGGGTCAGTCCTCTCACCCAACGTCATTTCTACCGTGGATTGCCGAGAGGATGGCTGGTTATACTTACCACGAAATGGCGGATATGCACTTTGTGTACGTTATTTTTATGCCGTTGGGTACGAGGACCGACCCTTTTATACCATTTCCAACGCCACCTAGCGGCTCGCCGTTTGCGTTCCGACCATACATTCTATGACGAATATTGCTCGTATAGCTGCGTTCTACCACCCCGTAAAGTTTTGCCCACTTTTTCAGATTCACCCTGTATATAAAAGAGTGTCTGGCCTCATCCACCTAATTTTAGTGCATACGCTACTAATAATTGAGTACAAACAATTCGAGTGTAAAATTTTTCGTGAATAAATTTAGATCATGTTTAATACATTACGTTTTTCATAGCAGTTTTACATTTTTTACCAAGTTATTTGTCTCGTTCATAATTAACCTTAGGAAATAGTCTTATCCGAACTGAACAGAATCATAATTTTAACATTTGTATCAACTGTGATAAATGCTCTTGGGTTGGGTTGGGTTGTTTTACCTCTGAGCGGCACTTTTTTGCCCACCATGGGCTAAATGGCCAGGTCACATGGACCCCGAAGGCTCAGAGAAGGTTGGGGGAGGGACCCACTGGAACAGCTGTTGAGAGACAGATGGTAGCCTCCCATCAAGGCCATCCAATGTGTTCTTTAACGTTGGGTTGTTTTACCTCTGAGCGGCACTTTTTTGCACACCATGGGCTAAATGGCCAGGTCACATGGACCCCGAAGGCTCAGAGAAGGTTGGGGGAGGGGACCCACTGGAACAGCTGTTGGGAGACAGATGGTAGCCTCCCGTCAAGGCCATCCAATGTGTTCTTTAACGTTGGGTTGTTTTACCTCTTAGCGGCACTTTTTTGCACACCATGGGCTAAATGGACAGGTCACATGGACCCCGAAGGCTCAGAGAAGGTTGGGGGAGGGACCCACTGGAACAGCTGTTGGGAGACAGATGGTAGCCTCCCGTCAAGGCCATCCAGTGTGTTGTTTAACGTTGGGTTGTTTTACCTCTGAGCGGCACTTTTTTGCACACCATGGGCTAAATTGACACGTCACATGGACCCCGAAGGCTCAGAGAAGGTTGGGGGAGGGACCCACTGGAACAGCTGTTGGGAGACAGATGGTAGCCTCCCGTCAAGGCCATCCAGTGTGTTCTTTAACGTTGGGTTGTTTTACCTCTGAGCGACACTTTTTTGCACACCATGGGCTAAATTGACAGGTCACATGGACCCCGAAGGCTCAGAGAAGGTTGGGGGAGGGGACCCACTGGAACAGCTGTTAGGAGACAGATGGTAGCCTCCCGTCAAGGACATCCAGCGTGTTCTTTAACGTGCACAGGGTATGGCTCTCTCACACAGGGGCCACGGCTTAACGTCACATCCGACGGACGGCGGCCTTTCCAAGCCCATCGGTGTCCCCTACTGACCGTGGGCAGGCGGGGAAATTTTGCGGAGATAAATCTCAACGTTGACCCAGCTGGCAGTATCGCTCTATAAGCTATTAAAAGATAAACAAAGTTACGTTCAAGTCTGATTAATTAGTTAACATTAGGCCCTATTTTAAGTTTACGTTATATATGATATTTTTGAATTTACCCCAAAGAGACATGGAAAAAGAAATTAATGATTATGTGATTCCTTATCTCTTTAACCAATTACCCAGAGAATTAATAAATATCCCAAATATTCCATTCCAAGCTATATTGCAATATTGCTTAGTAAAAATATAAAACAAACTTGACAAATACTAGGACGGGTGTCAGATATACAAATTACACATCCATAAAAAAAAATACCCTCTCAAGCAGCTGCTTGCCACAAGAGCTATATTGTAACAAAATTTGTTTTCCCTTCAGAAAAAAGGACGGGGTGGCTAAGTCGGTAACGCGCCAGGCTCGTAATCTGTAATTGCCAGGTTCGAGTCTCAGCTGGGTCAGCGTTGAGATTTATCTCCACAAAATTCCCCGCCCTACCTACGGTCAGTAGGGGACACCGCTGGGCTTGGAAAAGCCTCCGTCCGTCGGATGGGACGTTAAGCCGTGGCCCCGTGTGCAGGAGAGCCATACCCTGTGCACGATAAAGAACACGCTGGATGGCCTTGACGGGAGGCTACCATCTGTCTCCCAACAGCTGTTCCAGTGGATCTCCTCCCCCAACCTTCTCTGAGCCTTCGGAGTCCTTGTGACCTGGCCATTTAGCCCATGGTGAGCAAAACAGTGCCGCTCAGAGGTAAAACAATCCAACGTTAAAGAACACGCTGGATGGCCTTGACGGGAGGCTACAATCTGTCTCCCAACAGCTGTTCCAGTGGGTCCCCTCCCCCAACCTTCTATGAGCCTTCGGGGTCCTTGTGACCTAGCCATTTAGCCCATGGCGTGCAAAAAAGTGCCGCTCAGAGGTAAAACAATCCAACGTTAAAGAACACGCTGGATGGCCTTGACGGGAGGCTACCATCTGTCTCGCAACAGCTGTTCCAGTGGGTCCCCTCCCCCAACCTTCTATGAGCCTTCGGGGTCCTTGTGACCTGGCCATTTAGCCCATGGAGTGCAAAAAAGTGCCGCTCAGAGGTAAAACAATCCAACGTTAAAGAACACGCTGGATGGCCTTGACGGGAGGCTACCATCTGTCTCGCAACAGCTGTTCCAGTGGGTCCCCTCCCCCAACCTTCTCTGAGCCTACGGGGTCCTTGTGACCTGGCCATTTAGCCCATGGCGTGCAAAAAAGTGCCTCTCAGAGGTAAAACAATCCAACGTTAAAGAATACGCTGGATGGCCTTGACGGGAGGCTACCATCTGTCTACCAACAGCTGGTCCAGTGGGTCCCCTCCCCCAACCTTCTCTGAGCTTACGGGGTCCTTGTGACCTGGCCATTTAGCCCATGGCGTGCAAAAAAAGTGCCACTCAGAAGTAAAACAACCCAACCCTTCAGAGAAGGGAGGAGCCTCAAAAGCGAGTGGCCCACTCGGTATTGCACCAGGCCCGTAATTTGTAGTTCCCAGGTTCGAGTTCCAACTGTGATATTTAACTTCATTAACCCTCACCCTGCTCTCGACTAGAAAGGGAACATCGATGGGTTTGGAAATGCCGCCATCCGTCATATGAGGACTTAAGCCATGAACTGTGTGCATGAGAGCTCTACCCTGTGTCAGTTAAAGTACACGCTGGATAGCCTTGACGGGAGTCTACCATTTATCTCACTAGCCTTCCATTGGTCACTCCGTATGATGTATGTTACACCGTGGAGTTGTATGATCACTTTAACGTGCACAGGGTATGGTATACACGATAGCCATATCCTGTGCACGTTGAAGAACACGCTGGATGATCTTGACGGGAGACTTCTGTTTGTATCCTAATGGATGTTCAGTGAGTCCCCCTCCCCCAACCTTCAAAAGCCCTCGGGGTACTTGTGACCTGACCATTTAACCCATTTTGTGCAGAAAAAAGGGGGGCGGGGGGGGGGCTCAGTCGGTAGCGCGGCAGGCTCGTAATCTGTAGTTCCCAGGTTCGAGTCCCAGCTGGGTCAGCGTTGAGATTTATCTCCACAAAATTCCCCGCCCTGCCCACGGTCAGTAGGGAACACCGATGGGCTTGGAAAGGCCGCCGTCCGTCGGATGGGACGTTAAGCCGTGACTCCATGTGCGGGAGAGCCATACCCTGTGCACGTTAAAGAACACACTGGATGGCCTTGACGGGAGGCTACCCTCTGTCTCTCAACAGCTGTACCAGTGAGTCCCCTCCCCCAACCTTCTCTGAGCCTTCGGGGTCCATGTGACCTGGCCATTTAGCCCATGGTGTGCAAAAAATGCCGCTCAGAGGTAAAACAACCCAAACCCAACGCAGAAAAAACGCCCCTCCGAGGAAAAACAACACAGCCCTGCGGATCAATCTTTAGTGCTTCGCGCAGATATACACCTATTTGTCACTATTTATTGCCTGGCAACAAATATAAATCAATCAGTCACACAAAATTTGATGTTCAGTTGCAAAGATATTCCTTGTAACCAGTGCACCCTACTTATGGGTTGGGTTGTTTTACCTCTGAGAGACACTTTTTTGCACACCATGGGCTAAATGGCCAGGTCACAAGGACCCCGTAGTCTCAGAGAAGGTTGAGAAAGGGGACCCACTGAAACAGCTGTTGGGAGACAGATGGTAGTCTCCCGTCAAGGCCATCCAGCGTGTTCTTTAACGTTGGACTGTTTTACCTCTGATCGGCACTTTTTGCACACCACGGGCTAAATGGCCAGGTCACAAGGACACCGTAGGCTCAGAGAAGGTTGAGAAAGGGGACCCACTGGAACAGCTGTTGGGAGACAGATGGTAGCCTCCCGTCAAGCCATCCAGCGTGTTCTTTAACGTTGGATTGTTTTACCTCTGAGCGGCACTTTTTTCCACACCATGGGCTAAATGGCCAGGTCACAAGGACCCCGTAGGCTCAGAGAAGGTTGAGAAAGGGGACCCACTGGAACAGCTGTTGGGCAACAGATGGTAGCCTCCCGTCAAGGGCATCCAGCGTGTTATTTAACGTGCACAGGGTATGGCTCTCTCCTGCACACGGGACCACGGTTTAACGTCCCATCCGACGGACGGCGACCTTCCCAAGCCCATCGGTGTCCCCTACTGACCGTAGGCAGGGAGGAGAATTTTACGGAGACCCTACTTATGTCTACAGTATTGTAACGTGTATATGATTATATATGTTTTGTTTCCATTTCATAGGAATAGAGTTTTGACTCGCATAAATATCAAAAATTGATTAGATTTCGTGAGAATGGAGTACTCCCTCACATAAATTCCAAAACTGCATTTCCTGCAAAGACAAAATTTAAATACTTTAAAAATAATTTGTTGAACTTCTTGGTTTCGAATTTAGTTGCATTGATTCAGTGCTTAAAGTCTAATTCGTTTGGGGCGGGGGTGGCTCAGTCGGTAGCGCGTCAGGCTCGTAATCTGTAGTTCACAGGTTCGAGTCCCAGCTGGGTCGGCTTTGAGATTTACCTCCGCAAAATTCCCCGCCCTGCCCACGGTCAGTAGGGGACACCGATGGGCTTGGAAAGGCCGCCGTCCGTCGGATAGGATGTGTAAGCCGTGGCACCGTGTGCGGGAGAGCCATACCCTGTGCACGTTAAAGAACACGCTGGATGGCCTTGACGGAAGGCTACCATCTGTCTCCCAACAGCTATTCCAGTGGGTCCCCTCCCCCAACCTTCTCTGAGCCTTCGGGGTCCATGTGACCTGGCCATTTAGCCCATGGTGTGCAAAAAAGTGCCGCTCAGAGGTAAAACAACCCAACGTTAAAGAACACGCTGGATGGCCTTGACGGGAGGCTACCATCTGTCTCCCAACAGCTGTTCCAGTGGGTCCCCTCCCCCAACCTTCTCTGAGCCTTCGGGGTACATGTGACCTGGCCATTTAGCCCATGGTGTGCAAAAAAGTGCCGCTCAGAGGTAAAACAACCCAACGTTAAAGAACACGCTGGATGGCCTTGACGGGAGGCTACCCTCTGTCTCCCAACAGCTATTCCAGTGGGTCCCCTCCCCCAACCTTCTCTGAGCCTTCGGGGTCCATGTGACCTGGCCATTTAGCCCATGGTGTGCAAAAAAGTGCCGCTCAGAGGTAAAACAACCCAACGTTAAAGAACACGCTGGATGGCCTTGACGGGAGGCTACCATCTGTCTCCCAACAGCTGTTCCAGTGGGTCCCCTCCCCCAACCTTCTCTGAGCCTTCGGGGTCCATGTGACCTGTCCATTTAGCCCATGGTGTGCAAAAAAGTGCCGCTCAGAGGTAAAACAACCCAACGTTAAAGAACACGCTGGATGGCCTTGACGGAAGGCTACCATCTGTCTCCCAACAGCTATTCCAGTGGGTCCCCTCCCCCAACCTTCTCTGAGCCTTCGGGGTCCATGTGACCTGGCCATTTAGCCCATGGTGTGCAATAAAGTGCCGCTCAGAGGTAAAACAACCCAACCTAATTCGTTTAAGTCAGGGTTTATCAGAGGAATTTATAGTTAAAGGAACCTTTGATAAAACAAAAAAAGTTCTAATAAAAAAAAATCTTATTGGAGCTGAAGCCCCTCCCAAACTTTAAGCACTGTTTTTTTTTTCACTTGAAAATAAGAAAATAAATAATACTAAACAGATTTTACACAATAGAATCGGGAACTCCGTTAGTACTTCTCCGCCATATTTCTACGCACCTGTCTTTTCAGATTGTCGACACATCCAATGAAGACAGCAAGTATCTCCAGGGAGATGACCTTGGTAGGCCATTTGCGGGGGACAAGGCAATGTGGGCGGTGGCGCATCCCCCACCAGGGGGCATCGGTTTTCACAAGAGACATTTCCATGGACACACACACAACGGGTGCTGCAATCCACAAGATCTTGAGGAATTGACTGGAAATTGGAGAACCGATGACCATTCAAGGTACAAGAGCCATCTGAAGAAAAATACATCCAAAATAGATAAGTAACTTAAGATATGATCAAGTTTTTTAACGACATTAACTCATGAAGTTTCCTACCTAGATGGGTTGTTTGGGTTGTTTTACCTCTGAGCGGCACTTTTTTGCACACCATGGGCTAAATGGCCAGGTCACATGGACCCCGAAGGCTCAGAGAAAGTTGGGGGAGGGGACCCACTGGAACAGCTGTTGGGAGACAGATGGTAGCCTCCCGTCAAGGCCATCCAGCGTGTTCTTTAACGTGCACAGGGTATGGCTCTCCCGCACACGGGGCCACGGCTTAACATCCCATCCGACGGACGGCGGCCTTTCCAAGCCCATCGGTATCCCCTACTGACCATGGGCAGGGCTGGAAATTTTGCGGAGATAAATCTCAACGCTGACCCAACTGGGACTCGAACCTGGGAACTACAGATTACGAGTCTGGCGCGCTACCGACTGAGCCACCCCCGCCCCACCTAGGTGGTAAAATGAATAAAGTCACCGGAATTCTCTATACGCCAGGAATTCCAAACAACACTTGCTTTGGGTAGGGTACATTATTGTAGTGTTATAGTTTATTTATTAAAGCGGAAGAATGCATTCTTTTTAACTTTTAGACGAATAAAATGCTAGGATACATTCTTCAAGAACGGTTAAATAAGTCATAAAAAAGACTCATAGAGAGCACTCATAGAAAATTTATTTTACAATTAGACAAAATTTATAATTTATTTTATGTAGATGAACATTAGGTGTAGTAATATTATGTTACCTTGCCAAGAAGGAATGCAGTCAGTGAATCTTAAAATTCTGCAAGTTTTAGGTCACCCAGAAGATGTACTGTCAATAATAGGGGTGTCCCTTCTGATCATCCAGAAAGTGTGCTGTCAATCATAGGGGTGTCCCTTCTGATCATCCAGAAGGTGTGCTGTGTCCCTTTTGATCATCCAGAAGGAGTGCTGTCAATCAAAGGGGTGCCCCTTCTGATCATCCAGAAGGCGTGATGTCAATCAAAGGGGTGTCCCTTCTGATCATCCAGAAGGTGTGTTGTCAATCATAGGGGTGTCCCTTCTGATCACCCAGAAGCTGTGCTGTCAATCAAAGGGGTGTCCCTTCTGATCATCCAGAAGGAGTGCTGCCAGTCAAAGGGATGTCCCTTCTGATCACCCAGAAGCTGTGCTGTCAATCAAAGGGGTGCCCCTTCTGTTCACCCAGAAAGTTTGGTGTCAATCATAGGGTGTCCCTTCTGATCATCCAGAAGGTGTGTTGTCAATCATAGGGGTGTCCCTTCTGATCATTCAGAAGGAGTGCTGTCGATCAAAGGGGTGTCCCTTCTAATTACCCAGAAGGTGTGCTGTCAATCATAGAGGTGTCCCTTCTGATCATTCAGAAGGTTTGCTGTCAATCATAAGGGTGTCCCTTCTGATCATCCAGAAGGTGTGCTGTCAATCATAGGGGTGTCCCTTCTGATTACCCAGAAGGTTTGCTGTAAATCATAGGGGTGTCCCTTTTGATCATTCAAAAGGTTTGCTGTCAATCATAGGGTGTCCCTTCTGATCATTCAAAAGTTTTGCTGTCGATCACAGGGTGTCCCTTCTGATCATCCAGAAGGAGTGCTGTCAATCAAAGGGGTGTCCCTTCTGATCATCCAGAAGGCGTGATGCCAATCAAAGGGGTGTCCCTTCTGATCATCCAGAAGGCGTGATGCCAATCAAAGGGGTGTCCTTATAGGGACACCCCAGAAAGGACACCCCTTGGACACCCCAGAAGTCGCTCAGGTCGCTCGTTTTGCCCATTCTGAAGCTCAATCCGACTCTGACTGATGCTCAAAGAGCTGCCTGACTGATTTGTAACGCACACCGCAGTCACTTGACCAATTACATGTTGCAATGAACTATTAATGTGGCGAGAGATTATGTGCCTAATGAACTAGCATCTCAGTGTACATTTAAATCTTGAGTATTCAATGATTGCCCTCAAAATGAAGTGAGGTGGGTACATCACCTCACTTGCTAAAGGCACCATCAGCATGGATCTGGGGCGGGGGTGGCTCAGTCGGTAGCGCGCCAGGCTCGTAATCTGTAGTTCCCAGGTTCGAGTCCCAGCTGGATCAGCGTTGAGATTTATATCCGCAAAATTCCCGCCTGCCCACTGTCAGTAGGGGACACCGCTGGGCTTGGAAAGGTCGCCGTCCGTCGGATGGGACGTTAAGCCGTGGTCCCGTGTGCGGGAGAGAGCCATACCCTGTGCACGTTAAAGAACACTGGATGGCCTTGGCGGGAGATTATCATCTGTCCCCCAACAGCTGTTCCAGTGGGTCTCCTCCCCCAACCTTCTCTGAGGCTTCGGGGTTCATGTGACCTGGCCATATATCCCATGGTGTGCAAAAAAAAGTGCCACTCAGAGGTAAAACAACCCAACCCAGCATGGATCTTTTTCAAGGCTTTATGCATCACTCCTATATAAGAAGTGAGGATCACTAAAGATATTATTTACCTAAATATGATTACCCCATTGCTCAAGAATTCGAAGTTGGTATTTGAAGCAGTACTTTTTTTGGACGGTAAGAATTATTTCGAAATCTAAAGCTATTTATGATTTTGTCTTCAAGTTATATATCTAAAAAAATGAACACTGTGAGACGAATCATCGATTTGCTCACCGTTTTTACACCTTGGCTGTGGACAGCAATTCGGAGGGCTTGGAACGAAGTTTGGGTCTTCTTCCCACTCAAGACAGTCGTTCATATGAGGAGCGAATTGCTGGGGACATTTCACGACGGCGCAATTCACCCGCAAGTCACGGCCACAGTGGCACACTGCTCGGCAGCTGTCGTAGAACTCTTCTCCGACGTGATACCTGCGACCTTTGTATTCACACATAGGTGGAGGGACGCTTAAGGCTGCAAGGGAAAAATATTAGTGAGAAGGATACACTTTGTCATTGAAAGCATGAAAAAACTTGTGCATGAAACATATTCAATCGTGGTCTTATTTAGGAGAAAAAAAAATTTTTTTTCTATTGAAAAAAATTTTTTTTGATCTATTGAAAAAATTTGTTTAATAAATTTTTGCGTCCATTAGTCTCATTGCATTCTCATAGATAATGGGGTCATACCTCCTTGCCCCTCCCCCTTTGGGGCGGGGGTGGCTCAGTTGGTAGCGCGCCAGGCTCGTAATCTGTAGTTCTCAGGTTCGAGTCCCAGCTGGGTCAGCGTTGAGATTTATCTCCGCAAAATTCCCCGCCCTGCCTACGGTCAGTAGGGGACACCGATGGGCTTGGAAAGGCCGCCGTCCGTCGGATGGGACGTTAAGCCGTGGCCCCGTGTGCGGGAGAGCCATACACGTTAAAGAACACGCTGGATGGCCTTGACGGTAGACTACCATCTGTCTCCCAACAGTGTTCCAGTGGATCCCCTTCCCCAACCTTCTCTGAGCCTTCGGGGTCCATGTGACCTTGCCATTTAGCCCATGGAGTGCAAAAAAGTGCCGCTCAGAGGTAAAACAACCTAACAACAACTGAAGTCCAACAAGTTCAAAATGGCCATTACATCGTTTTCTTGCTAGGCTCCGAATTGCTGTAGTCTGATGGGACTGCTATGTCCCAATTCGAAAATCAAAAGGTTTTTTCCATAGTAGGTGAAGAGTGACCTGTCAGGACTTTAAGTCTCATTAATAATATGATTTGTTTATAAAAATATAACTTTTTTTCTTCTCTTACCTATTAAAACAGATTACATCTTTACAATAAAATAGTTTCTATTTTCAGTTTCTCTGATACGCAAAATTCATCTCATGAAGGGTTGACGAACACGACGAATAGTTAAGAGTAGTTTCCGTATGTTTCCTACCATTGTCAAATGAAGAGCCAGCTTTTAGCTTTGGGGTACTTGTGACCTGGACATTGGCATATTATGGGCAAAAGAAAAAGTTCTTCTCAGCGGTAAAAATAATAAAGTGTAATTTCAAATTGAATAAAAAAACTTATATAATAAGTTATTGAACTATGAATCAGAGTGTCTATCGATATAACATGGTTCTCTTAATAGAGTTACTACTGAGTATATATTAAACTTTACTAAAACCATTTTCTAGAGTTTTGGAAAATTGTTTACTTCAAAGTTATTAAAAGCATTTTTATTTCCCATTTTGCTCCGATTAAAGAGCGAAATTCAACTTACGATTCACTGAGTTGCTGCATACGATGTAGGGACACAAGCAAGGGTCATCTGGAGTGACGAGGAGAGGCTGAGGACAATCCTGTGTTGGATGCTGGACATTGCTTGGAATTGGAGGACAGCCTCCTTTACACTCGACGGTGGTGGTTCCGTTGGGTTGCAATACGCATGTGCACATCTGACGTTGGCAACCGTCGACCACTTCCCACTTCTCGCCTACGGGCCTCATCTCTCCACGTCCTACGATGCAGAACGCATCTCTTGGGGACGGGAACTGTGGTTGGTCAACTGAAAGAGAAGATGGAAATGCTTGAAATAGAATATGCAAATGTTTAAAAGAGAAGACGCAAATGTTTGGGGGAAAACGCAAATGTTTGAAAAAGAAAATGCAAATGTTTGAAAAAGTAAAATGCAAATGTTTGAAAGAGAAGATGTAAATGCTTTAAAAAGAAGATGCAAATGCTTGAAAGAGAAGATGCAAATTCTTAAAAAAGAGATAGAAATGCTTTAAAGAGAAGATGCAAATGCTTGAAAAGGGGAGATAGAAATGCTTTAATGAGTAGATGCAAATGCTTGAAAAAGGGAGATAGAAATGCTTTAAAGAGAAGATGCAAATGCTTGAAAAAGGAGATATAAATGCTTTAAAGAGAAGATACAAATGCTTGAAAAAGGGAGATAGAAATGCTTTAAGGAGAAGATGCAAATGCTTGAAAAAGGGAAATAGAAATGCTTTAAAGATAGGATGCAAATGCTTGAAAAGGGGAGATAGAAATGCTTTAAAGAGAAGATGCAAATGCTTGAAGGAGAAGATGCAAATTCTTGAAAAAGAAGTTGCAAACGCTTTAAAGAGAAGATGCAAATGGTTAAAAGAGAAGATGCAAGTACTTTAAAGAGAATATGCAAATGCTTGAAAGAGAAGATGCAAATGGTTAAAAGAGAAGATGCAAGTACTTTAAAGAGAATATGCAAATGCTTGAAAGAGAAGATGCAAATGGTTAAAAGAGAAGATGCAAGTACTTTAAAGAGAATATGCAAATGCTTGAAAGAGAAGATGCAAATGTTTCAAAGATGAAAAAGATTGAAAGAGAAGAAGCAAATGTTTGAAAAAAGGATGCAAGTTTTTGAAAGAGGAAATGTAGATGCGTGGAAAAGAAAATGCAGATGCTTGAAAGAGAACATGCAAATGTATGAAAGAGAAGAAGATGAAACGCTCGATAAGGAAGGTGAAATGTTTGAAAGAGAAGTAGTAAATGTTTGAAAAAAGGCTACAAATTCTTAAAAGAGAATATTCGAAATAGGGGATGCAAATGCTTGAAAAAGAAGAAAAACAATGACAAAGGAAAGCCCAATATTACACACAGACTCGATCTAGTAGAGAAGTGGCAAAGGGTCATCCACTTTCCGGGGCGGGGGTGGCTCAGTCGGTAGCGCGCCAGGCTCGTAATCTGTAATTCCCAGGTTCGAGTCCCAGCTGGGTCGGCGTTGAGATTTATCTCCGCAAAATTTCCCCGCCCTGCCCACGGTCAGTAGGGGACACCGATGGGCTTGGAAAGGCCGCCGTCCGTCGGATGGGACGTTAAGCCGTGGCCCCGTGTGCGGGAGAGCCATACTCTGTGCACGTTAAGAACACGCTGGATGGCCTTGACGGGAGGCTACCATCTGTCTCAAAACAGCTGTTCCAGTGGGTCCCCTCCCCCAACCTTCTCTGAGCTTTCGGGGTCCATGTGACCTGGCCATTTAGCCCATGGTGTGCAAAAAAGTGCCGCTCAGAGGTAAAACAACCCAACCCATCCCCTTTCCTTTCAGAGTGCTAGTAACCGGAACGAAGGTGAAAAAATATTAAATGTATGTACCCCCATATTTTTTCGAGAAATTTGTTACAACCGTTAAAAGGGAAGGAAATGGTTTATGCTGGAACTGAGTTCCGGTTCATTCTAACTAGACCTTGCCTCTCCTCCTCTCCACTTCAACTGAGATCGCTCGCAACACCCATCTTTTTTTCTCTCCCAGATCAGAGTACGATTAGACGTAATCTTCAAGGATATTTATTTTAAAGCAACTAGAACATGTTTTATAACTTGAAAAGAAATTTTTCTGGAAAAAACTGTATATATACCGGAACGAGTTGAAGAACAGCAAAACCCAACTACTAGTCCATAATATCTGTATCGATTTTTCTCTTTATGATCACATGTCCATTTTTATGATCACACATTCATACTTTTTACGAAAATGCAAAAAACATAAATGCAAGATTTTGAGCCTTAGGTTGTTTTAACTCTGAGATATACTTTTTTGCCCACAGTGGGCTAAATGGCCAGATCACGAGGACCTCAAGGCCTGAGAGAAGGTTGAAGGGAGAGGGGACCCACTGGACAGCTGTTGGGTTGTTTTACCCCTGAGCGGCACTTTTTTGCACACCGTGGGCTAAATGGCCGGGTCACAAAGACCCCGAAGGCTCAGAGAAGGTTGGGGGAGGGGACCCACTGGAACAGCTGTTGGGAGACAGATGGTAGCCTCCCGTCAAGGCCATCCAGCGTGTTCTTTAACGTGCACAGGGTATGGTTCTCTCGCACACGGGGTCACGGCTTAACGTCCCATCCGACGGACGGCGGCCTTTCCAAGCCCATCGGTGTCCCCTACTGACCGTGGGCAGGGCGGGGAGTTTGGCGGAGATAAATTTCAACGCTGACCCAGCTGGGATTCGAACATGGGAACTGCAGATTACGAGCCTGGCGCTCAACCGACTGAGCCACCTCCGCCCCTACCCGCGCGAAGATTTTAATGAAAATGTTGGTCGAGTCCGTTTAACAGATGGCGTGGCCTATCTTTGAAGATAAAAGTAATCCAACTGTAAAAAAAAAGGACCTCTAAACTTTTCGGGGCAGGGGTGGCTCAATCGGTAGCGCGCCAGGCTCGTAATTTGTAGTTCCCAGGTTCGAGTCCCAGCTGGGTCAGCTTTGAGATTTATCTCCGCAAAAATTCCCCGCCCTGCCCACGGTCAGTAGGGGACACCGATGTGCTTGGAAAGGCCGCCGTCCGTCGGATGGGACGTTAAGCCGTGGCCCCGTGTGCGGGAGAGCCATACCCTGTGCACGTTAAAGAACACGCTGGATGGCCTTGACGAGAGGCTACCATCTGTCTCCCAACAGCTGTTCCAGTGGGTCCCCTCCCCCAACCTTCTCTGAGCCATCGGGGTCCATGTGACCTGGCCATTTAGCCCATGGTGTGCAAAAAAGTGCCGCTCAGAGGTAAAACAACCCAGCCCAACCTAAACTTTTCCCATCTTTATCCTTACCTGGTGGACGTAAAGGAGCTCTCTGTATGGATTCTCCACAGTAGGGCACAGTGCAGCAGGCATCGTCCGGCGCTGTCACCCATTGGCAATGCTCCAGTCCTACGGTATCGATGTAAATGTCGCATCTCTCTCGACACTCGAGAAGACCGTTTTCGTGACAGACACATCTGTAGTCGCATCCATCGTAGAATACTTCACCGGCATCGTAGGTCTTGTTGTGATGGAAACAACCCTTGAAGGTTGTTTTCACCGCTAAGTTAAAGAATGTGGTAAAAAAACAGGACATTAGTTAGTTGTCAAATTGAGAGGAGAAATTACATTCATTAGGCGGATATATTTTTTTAATTATTAATAATATAAAGTCGATTTAGTTTTGGAGTTATAGTGACAAATGTTGCATGATGCTTTCTTATCCCGTATGCCGTTCGACAACTCTTGAGTTAGTGGGTTACAGCTTTTACTTCGTGAGAGCTAAATCTTTTAGCTCGCACGACACAAAATGTGAGGCACATTTGTGCACCACGTGTAAGTCGCAAAATGTGGCGCATTGTTTTAGGTCACAGCTTTAACTTCGTTCGCGCTAACTTGCATTGAGTCAAGAGGCGTGGTTTACATCCGGTTATTTCCCCGCCCTGCCCACGGTCAGTAGGGGACGCCGATGGGCTTGGAAAGACCGCCTACCGTCGGATGGGACATTAAGCTGTGACCCCTTGTGCGGGAGAGTCATACCCTGTGCACGTTAGAGAACACACTATATGGCCTTGACGGGAGGCTACCACATGTCTCCCAACAGCTGTTGCAGTGGGTTCCCTATCCCAACCTTCTCTGAGCCTTCGGGTCCATGTGACCTGGCCTTTTAGCCCATGGTGTGCAAAAAAGTGCCGCTCAGAGGTAAAACAACCGAACCCAATCCCAGGTTCGAATCCCAGCTGGGTCAGCGTTGAGATTTATCTCCGCATAACTCCTCGCCCTGCCCACGGTCAGTAGGGGACACCGATGGGCTTGGAAAGGCCGCCGTCCGTCGGATGGGACGTTAAGCCGTGGCCCCGTGTGCGGGAGAGCCATACCCTGTGCACGTTAAAGAACACGCTGGATGGCCTTGACGGGAGGCTACCATCTGTCTCCCAACAGCTGTTCCATTGGGTCCCCTCTCCCAACCTTCTCTGAGCCTTCGGGGTCCATGTGACCTGGCCATTTAGCCCATGGTGTGCAAAAAAGTGCCGCTCAGAGGTAAAACAACCGAACCCAATCCCAGGTTCGAGTCCCAGCTGGGTCAGCGTTGAGATTTATCTCCGCATAACTCCCCGCCCTGCCCACGGTCAGTAGGGGACACCGATGGGCTTGGAAAGGCCGCCGTCCGTCGGATGGGACGTTAAGCCGTGGCCCCGTGTGCGGGAGAGCCATACCCTGTGCACGTTAAAGAACACGCTGGATGGCCTTGACGGGAGGCTACCATCTGTCTCCCAATAGCTGTTCCAGTGGGTCCCCTCCCCAAACTTCTCCGAGCCTTCGGGGTCCATGTGACCTGGCCATTTAGCCCATGGTGTGCAAAAAAAGTGCCGCTCTGAGGTAAAACAATCCAAACCACTGGTCTCGGAATAAGACAACGATGGCTTGGGAAACGCACTTTCTTGAATAAGGGATTAAGCCGCAAACATTTGTGAACGTTAAAGACAAACTCTTGTGAACGTTAAAGAACAACTTGCATGGCCTTGAAGAGAGAGAAGCTTTCATCAAATAAAGTATGCAGACTACAGGTAAAACAACATTCAACCTAACCTTTCAATTTTCATCACGTGAAATTGAATCACCTTTTCTAGATGATTTAATTCCGACGACTTGATAAATGAAACATAGGCATTAACATTAGAGTCACAAAATGCTATTATTAATCAAAGTCTAATTTTCAAAACAGGCGGGGGTGGCTCAGTCGGTAGCGCGCCAAGCTTGCAATCTGAGTTCCCAGGTGCGTGTCCCAGGTAGGCCAGCGTTGAGATTTATCTCCGTAAAACTCCTCGCCATAACCTCTCAGTATAGGATACCGATGGGATTAGAAAGGCACCCGTCTGTCGTTAATCCGTGATTCCGTGTAACCGAGAGCCATACTCAGTGCACGTTAAAGAACACGCTGGATGGCCTTGAGGGAGGCTACCATCTGTCTCCTAACAGTTGTTCCAGTGGGTCCCCTTCCCCAACCTTCTCTGAGCCTTCGGGGTCCTTGTTACGTGGCCATTTAGCCCATTGTGTGCAAAAAAGTGCCGCTCAGAGGTAAAACAATCCAACGTTAAAGAACACGCTGAATGGACTTGACGGGAGGCTACCATCTGTCTCCTAACAATTGTTCCAGTGGGTCCCCTTCCCCAACCTTCTCTGAGCCTTCGGGGTCCTTGTTACCTGGCCATTTAGCCCATTGTGTGCAAAAAAGTGCCGCTCAGAGGAAAAACAGCCCAACGTTAAACAACATGCTGGATGGCCTTGACGGGAGGCTACCATCTGTCTCCCAACAGTTGTTCCAGTGGGTTCCCTTTCCCAACCTTCTCTGAGCCTTCGGGGTCCTTGTGACCTGGCCATTTAGCCCACGGTGTGCAAAAATGTGCTGCTCAGAGGTAAAACAATCCAACGTTAAAGAACACGCTTGATGGCCTTGACGGGAGGCTATCATCTGTCTCCTAACAGTTGTTCCAGTGGGTCCCCTTCCCCAACCTTCTCTGAGCCTTCAGGGTCCTTGTGACCTGGCCATTTAGCCCACGGTGTGCAAAAAAGTGCCGCTCAGAGATAAAACAACCTTCTCTGGGTTCTCGTGAGCTAGCCATTCAGCCCATTTTGTCCGGAAAAGTGTTCTCAGAGGTTAAACAACCAAACAGATTTATAAAGCAGTAATTTAAATTCCTACGACTGAAATTTATGCTAATAAACACAGGAACACACCTCATTGGAATGAATGCGAGGTCAACTAGGTTAAATTTTATATTCCAGGAAGCTTTACACTCAAAAAGCTTGAGTCCACTTCAGCAGCAGTTCTGGAACGCAGTAGCTTGATTTTTTTTTCATCGCCACCACAGACACCCCAGATGATCACCGATCCTCCTCCTTCATGTCGCAGGGGATAAATTTCTTTCCCTATGCGTAAGTTACGTCAATGATTCTGACAACCATCTGTACTGTCCAAAAAAAATTATTTTCCATCGCTTGACAGAATTTTGCTTTATTAGGCCTTGCAGTTCATCATATCTTTTACGCGAATCAAACCGAGACGGGGGTGGCTCAGTCGGTAGCGCGCCAGGCTCGTAATCTGTAGTTCACAGGTTTAAGTCCCAGCTGGGTAATCTGTAGTTCCCAGGTTCGAGTCCCAGCTGGGTCAGCGTTGAGATTTATCTCCGCAAAATTTCCCGCCCTGCCCACGGTCAGTAGGGGACACCGATGGGCTTGGAAAGGCCGCCGTCCGTCGGATGGGACGTTAAGCCGTGGCTCCGTGTGCGAGAGAGCCATACCCTGTACACGTTAAAGAACACGCTGGATGGTCTTGACGGGAGGCTACCATCTGTCTCCCAACAGCTGTTCCAGTGGGTCCCCTCCACCAACCTTCTCTGAGCCTTTGGGGTCCATGTGACCTGGCCATTTAGCACATGGTGTGCAAAAAAATGTGCCGCTCAGGGGTAAAACAACCCAACCTTCTCTGAGCCCTTGGAGGTCCTTGTGTCCTGTCTATTTTGCCTAGTGTGTGGTAAAACAGTACCACTCAGAGGTAAAATAACCCAGCCACGAGAATCATATTTGTTACAATTTCTTAAAAAGATGCAAATAATAAATCATCTCACCCGAAGGGAACGTTTTCACCGCCACGGTATTACTATAGAGCGAAGGCATCATCGGCTCCATCCCTTGCATCACCACCTTCACGTAGTAATACGTCGAAGGGCTCAGACCCGACAAGTCCACTTCGAAAAATTGAGGCTCCAGCAATCGCAATTGTCCCAACACGAACTTCTGTTTGATCCACGTGACAGCCTTGTCGGCATTCACGGCGTCAATTGGAGCGTACCACACCTGAATGACGTCAGAGGGTGACGTCGGAAGCTGCATGTTGATGCGGAGAATCACTGCGGAGGAATTCTCCGGTTGGGCGGACTCCAGGCGAATGGCGAGACCTGAAAAATGTAAAGAACAGCGGACTTAGAGATTCTGAAAATAAAGTACAGTCGCTCAAAAAAATATCCGAACACTACGGTTGATTACAGAATTCAGAAAAAATATCTGGCAACGATTTTTTTCGAAATTAGTGATCTGGCAACCTTCGTGTCACGTGATTACAGAATTCAGGAAAAATATCTGGAGCGTGTACAGCAACTGTACACGCTTCAGTTACCGTTCACAGCAAACTGGAGCGTGTGCAGTAACTGCACACGCTCCAGTGTGAACGGTAACTGCACACGCTCAATATTTCCGTGAGTGAGCCCACACGATCTAGTATCAAAATAATATGACCACCTACAGTCGCTCAAAAAAGTATCCGAACACTATAGTTTATTAAAGAATTCAGAAAAAATATCTGGCAACGTTTTTTTTTTAGAAATTACTGATCTGGCAACGTTTTTCTTAGAAATTACTGATCTGGCAACCTTCGTGTCACGTGACACTCACTCAGTCTTTCAATCGTTCACAATAATCTATATACGTATATTATAATATGCACAATTCTAGAGCGTCTCGTGGCTGAGTGATTAGCGTGCTTGGCTGCTGCTGATCTAAGGGAACTGGGTTCGAATCCCAGGTAAGACATGGAAGTTTGTGTTGTCTTTCTGCTGAGCTAACACAAAATATGTCCTGCTGGAAGAGTAGCTAGCTCCCTAATCGCTATGCCAATCAAGGCTATTTTTATTAGAAAATTTTAAACAAGCTATGGATAACTCTTTTGGGAAAGCTGAATTAACTATGAGTGATTTCTTGGAGAAAGCCTGATCGACTTAGAGGGACTTTTTGTAGAAAACGTGAACAAAATGACGGTAGTTTATAGAAAACGGAAAACGTATTCCTAGCTATGAATCTGCTCATTCGGTAGCGCACCAGACTCGTAATCTGTAGTTCTCAGGTCGAGTCCCACCTGAACCAGCGTTGAGATTTATCTCCGAAAGAAACTTTTTTTTGCAGAGATAAATGACGCAAAATTCCCCGCCCTGCCCACGGTCAGTAGGGGACACCGATGAGCTTGAAAAGGCCGCCGTCCGTCGGATGCGACGTTAAGCCCTGGCCCGTGTGCGGGAGAGCCATACCCTGTGCACGTTAAAGAACACACTGGATGGCCTTGACGGGAGGCTACCATCTGTCTCCCAACAGCTGTTCCAGTGGGTCCCCTCCCCCAACCTTCTCTGAGCCTTCGGGGTCCATGTGACCTGGCCATTTAGCCCGTGTTGTGCAAAAAAGTGCCGCTCAGAGGTAAAACAACCCAACCCAACCAACGCAGAGATAAATGAACAAGATAAGCATAGGTTTCTTGACGAAAACCTGAACCACTAATGGGTAGCTTCTTGAAATAGCCTTTTGCTCTCAGGCTTCTGATTAATTTTCATCGGTCAACACACTTTTAGTTAACACACCCACTTTTAGATCCACTTTTTAGATCCACTTTTTTAGTTCCACTTTTAGTTAACACACCCACTTTTAGATCCACTTTTTTAGTTCCACTTTTAGTTAACACACCCACTTTTAGATCCACTTTTTTAGTTCCACTTTTAGTTAACACACCCACTTTTAGTTAACACACCCACTTTTAGATCCACTTTTTTAGTTCCACTTTTAGTTAACACACCCACTTTTAGATCCACTTTTTTAGTTCCACTTTTAGTTCACACACCCACTTTTAGATCCACTATTTTAGTTCCACTTTTAGTTAACACACCCACTTTTAGATCCACTTTTTTAGTTCCACTTTTAGTTAACACACCCACTTTTAGATCCACTTTTTTAGTTCCACTTTTAGTTAACACACCCACTTTTAGTTAACACACCCACTTTTAGATCCACTTTTTTAGTTCCACTTTTAGTTAACACACCCACTTTTAGATCCACTTTTTTAGTTCCACTTTTAGTTAACACACCCACTTTTAGTTAACACACCCACTTTTAGATCCACTTTTTTAGTTCCACTTTTAGTTAACACACCCACTTTTAGATCCACTTTTTTAGTTCCACTTTTAGATCCACTTTTTTAGTTCCACTTTTAGTTAACACACCCAATTTTAGATCCACTTTTTTATAGTTAACACACCCAATTTTAGATCCACTTTTTTATTTCCACTTTTTTAGTTCCACTTTTAGTTAACGCACCCAGATCTGGGTGCGTTAACTAAAAGAGCATCTGGAAAATAATTCACACTTGTATTTACGATTTAAAACATATTTTTTTACCTGTGGGGCTGTGGATCGTCTCCCTGTCACCGGGAGCATCACACAAAGTAATCCTACAACAGATATCAAGAGGATCTGGCACTTCGCGACATTTTGGTCCTGTCTCTGCTAGTGGAGGACATCGTGGACTGCAAGAGATGTGTCCTCTTCCGTCACAAAGGCATCTCGACTCGCAACCATCTTCAAATGTCTCTCCCAAAGTGTACGTTTTATTGTTATGCTCACAGCCATTAAAACGCAACGGGACTTCTGAAAAGGAGAAAAAAATACTTTCTTAGAGATTAAGATGCAATTATTATAGCATTAGAAATTATGGTATTATGCAATGTCAGATATTATAGTGTTAGAGATTGTGGTGTTTGCGATTACAGTATTAACAGTTATGGTATTGCTACTACAGTGTTAATGAAAGCATGGTTTTATGCCGCCCCATCGAAAAGATATTACGTAGTTATATCTTATTATCTTCATATTATCTTCGAGGAATGACTTGCAATCACCATTATTATTTTCTTCATAATAATCGTTTTTAACATTAAAAAAAATCCAAGCATTACGCAAACGCTGACATTTTCCTAGAGACATGCGAATCCACAACATCCTGATAACGTGTCATGTATCCTGCCTCTGTTCAAACTTTACTAAAAATTAAATTCCGATTTTCTTTCTTCCGCTCAGCGAGAAAACTTTTATATGGATTCTAATCTATGCACAATTGATCTCTGTTCTATTTCACCGTATAACTTTTTTTTCATTATTACATGACTTCGCTGGGAAAAATTTTCGTCTTTTGTCTGATCATTGAACATTAATTCATCATCCTCGCTAAGCTGAGCTTCGTGAACAAAAATTTGAACGTAAAAGAAAAACACACTCTAATTTCCGCTTTTTCCCGGCACACTGGTTGCAAAATTTCCTGTCAGAAAGAAGCTGATGATCTATTAATAGCTTACCTTTGATCTTGGGCATCTCTCCCATTTCGTGTCCTTCCGGATGATTAGACCCGTGCATTCGATCTCCATCAACGGCCATCATCTTCTCTTCTTCGTTTTCAGTGACGTCACTGTCTCCTCCTCCTCCTCCCGTCTTCGTGGTCACTTCCTCAGATTCGGATGCTCCGTCTCCGGATGCTGTTATCGTTGTCATCTCTGACGCAGAGTCTTCATGCGAGTGATCCTTCTCTGACATCTCCTCAGCTTCTGTTTTAACCACTTTGGAAGCGGGCATCGTGACGTCCGACGTAGTGTCTTGGGGCTTAGTTGTCTCTGATGCTAAAGGGGATGGAGACACTTCGCTCCCCCTTGTCATCGTTTCGGTCATCTCCTTTTCCTCTAAAGGGGATGGAGACATTTCGCTACCCCTTGTCATCGTTTCGGACATCGCCTTTTCCTCTATCGGGTTTTTTGGAGGTATTGTCTGAACTAGTTTTGGAGAAATGAAATAAAAGTCAGTGTAAGTTCTTAAATCTCAGGATTTATTAGATATAAAAATAACGTATTAAAAATATGTCTACAAAGTTATTTTGAATAAGCATGTAGTGAATACAGTCGCTCAAAAAAGCATCCGAACGCTATGGTTGATTAGAGAATTCAGAAAAAAATCTGGCAACGATTTTTTTTAGAAATTAGTGATCTGGCAAACTTCGTGTCACGTGACACGTTGGTTCTATACCAGAGAACCAGATATAAATCCGTGGTACAGTCGCTGAAAAAAGTATCCGAACACTACGGTTGATTACAGAATTCATAAAAAATATCTGGCAACTATTTTTTTTAGAAATTAGTGATCTGGCAACCTTCGTGTCACGTGACACGTTGGTTCTATAGATTAGAAACCAGATATAACTCCGTGGTACAGTCGCTGAAAAAAGTATCCGAACACTACGGTTGATTACAGAATTCATAAAAAATATCTGGCAACGATTTTTTTAGAAATTAGTGATCTGGCAACCTTCGTGTCACGTGACACGTTGGTTCTATACATTAGAAACCAGGTATAAATCCGTGGTACAGTCGCTGAAAAAAGTATCCGAACGCTATGGTTGATTACAGAATTCAGGAAAAATATCTGGCAACGATTTTTTTTAGAAATTAGTGATCTGGCAACCTTCGTGTCACGTGACACGTTGGTTCTATACATTAGAAACCAGATATAAATGCGTGGTACAGTCGCTGAAAAAAGTATCCGAACAATACGGTTGATTGCAGAATTCATAAAAAATATCTGGCAACGATTTTTCTTAGAAATTAGTGATCTGGCAACCTTCGTGTCACGTGATTTCCATCTATTACGAAATGCATTCACATTTAGCTTCGCTAAAGAAATTTTCATCTTTCTCCTCACTAAATAAAATTTTTAACTCACAAAAAAACTCAACTTTAGTTTCACTATAAGGACTTTCTCATTAGCTACGCATATTCATTTTTACAATGAAAGCATTTGAATTTAGCCTCACTAAGACTAGCGTATATATTTTCCTGAATAAGAAAACTTTTTCATTTGACTTTTTTTTAATTCTCCATCCCGGTAGGTCTGACAGTTACAAAACTTTCTGTCGACAAACCCATTACAAAATGGGCGGGGGTGGCTCAGTCGGTAGCGCGCCAGGCTCGTAATCTGTAGTTCCCAGGTTCGAGTCCCAGCTGGGTCAGCGTTGAGATTTATCTCCGCAAAATTCCCCGCCCTGCCCACGGTCAGTAGGGGACACCGATCGGCTTGGAAAGGCCGTCGTCCGTCGGATGGGACGTTAAGCCGTGGCCCCGTGTGCTGGAGAGCCATACCCTGTGCACGTTAAAGAACACGCTGGATGGCCTTGACGGGAGGCTACCATCTGTCTCAAAACAGCTGTTCCAGTGGGTCCCCTCCCCAAACCTTTTCTGAGCCTTCGGGGTCCATGTGACCTGGCCATATAGCCCATGGTGTGCAAAAAAGTGCCGCTCAGAGGTAAAACAACCCAACCCATTACAAAATTGAATTTGTTGACAGAAAAGTAAACTTCCTCATTGTCTCAAGAATAAAATTCTCCGTTTAACTCACTGACAAAATTTTCTCATTTATTCTCAATAAAAAAAGCTTTTTTTATTTGATTCATTAAAAAACTTTCTCTTGGACCTCGCTATTGAAAAAATTGCACGTCTTACACTTAGCCTCGCAAAAGAATTCTACCTTTAGCCTATTAAGGGAACTTTTGACATTTAGTTTCACATAAAGGAGCTTCTCACATTTAGCTTCACAAATCTTCTACCTTTAGCCTTACAAAGACTTCTTTATTTATCCTCACTAAAGGAACTTCTCACAATTAGCTTCACAAAAACTTCTACCTTTAGCCTCACTAAAGTACCTTCTGACATTTAGCCTCATGAAACATTTTTCTTTTAGCCTCACTAAATGACCTCGTATTTAGCCTAAAAAATTCTTCTTTTAGCCTTATTGCAAATTTTTCATATTTTGCTTTACTTACTTTCCAAAACTTACTTTTACTTGCAAAAACTTCTGTATTTAGCCTCACTAAAGGAATTCTCACAATTAGCTTCACAAAAACTTCTACCTTCAGCCTCACTAAAGTACCTTCTAACATTTAGCCTCATGAAACATTTTTCTTTTAGCCTCACTAAATGACCTCGTATTTAGCCTAAAAAATTCTACTTTTAGCCTCATTACAAATTTTTCATATTTTGCTTTACTTACTTTCCAAAACTTACTTTTACTTACAAAAACTTCTGTACTTAGCCTCACTAAAGGAATTTCTCACAATTAGCTTCACAAAAACTTCTACCTTCAGCCTCACTAAAGTACCTTCTAACATTTAGCCTCACAAAACATTTTTACTTTTAGCCTCGCTAAAGGACCCCGTATTTAGCCTCATTACAAATTTTTCCATATTTCATTTTACAAATTTATTTAATTATATTTTTATTTTATTTAAAAAAACTTTTACATTTCGCTTCACTAGGGTAAATTTATATTTAGCCTCATTAAAAGAATTTACACCCCTATCCCTCTTAAGAAAACTTTTCTTTAACTCTTAAGGAAACTTATTTTAATCTTCACAGGAAGAAACTTTTCTTACTCACCACGATAAAGGAAACTATTTAATTTGTCCTAAGATAAATGACATCAATACTAAAGACGTATTATTTTTGCTTTTACAAAAAAAAAATTTTTCTCCTCAAGCAGCTGTTTCTCACAGAGGTCTGACAGTATAATAAGCCACAATATCTTTTCAGAAAGACAAGGTTGGGTTGTTTTAAGTCTGAGCGGCACTTTTTTGCACACCATGGTCTAAATGGCCAGGTCACATGGACCCCGAAGGCTCAGAGAAGGTTGGGGGAGGGGACGCACTGGAACAGCTGTTGGGAGACAGATGGTAGCCTCCCGTCAAGGCCATCCAGCGTGTTCTTTAACGTGCACAGGGTATAGCTCTCCCGCACACGGCGCCACGGCTTAAAGTCCCATCCGACGGACGGCGGCCTTTCCAAGCCCATTGGTGTCCCCTACTGACTGTGGGCAGGGCGGGAAATTTTGCGGAGATAAATCTCAACGCTGACCCAGCTGTGACTCGATCCTAAGAACTACAGATTACGAGCCTGGCGCGCTATCGACTGAGCCATCCCCGCCCCTCCTGTGTGCAGAGGAGCCATGCCCTGTGCACACTGAAAAGTACACTACATGGCCTTGACCAGAGGCTTCCATCTGTCTCCTAACATCTCTTCCTTGGGTATTCTTCTCCAATCTTCGCTGAGCCTTCGGAGTCCTTGTTAACCTATAGAGTACAAAGAGTACCACTCAGAGGTAAAATAACCAACCCTAACAACTCTTTCTTTTGCCTACCCTTGGAGGCATTCTCAGCTGAGCCTCTTAGCAATATAAATGTGCAGCTTAGACTTACAACAGTCCAACTGTTCACCACACTTTCTGCGGGGTGGCTCAGTCGGTAGCGCACCAGGCTCCTAATCTGTAGTTCCCAGGTTCGAGTCCCAGCTGGGTCAGCGTTAAGATTTATCTCCGCAAAATTCTCCGCCCTGCCCACAGTCAGTAGGGGACACCGATGTGCTTGGAAAGGCCATCGTCCGTTGGATAAGACATTAAGTTATGCCACCATGTTCAGGAGAGCCATACCTTGTGCACGTTAAAGAACACGTTGGATTGTCTTAATGGGAGACTACCATCTGTCTCCCAACAGCTGTTCTAGTGGGTCCCATCCCGCAACCTTCTCTGAGCCTTCGGGGTCCATATGACCTGGCCATTTAGCCCTTGGTGTGCAAAAAAGTACCTCTCAGAGGTAAAACAACCCAACGTTAAAGAACACGCTGGATGGCCTTGACGGGAGGCTACCATCTGTCTCCCAACAGCTGTTCCAGTGGGTCCCCTCCTGCAACCTTCTCTGAGCCTTCGGGGTCCATGTGACCTGGCTATTTAGCCCATGGTGTGCAAAAAACTACCTCTCAGAGGTAAAAAAACCCAACGTTAAAGAACACGCTGGATGGCCTTGACGGGAGTCTACCATCTGTCTCCCAACAGCTGTTCCAGTGGGTCCCCTCCCCCAACCTTCTCTGAGCCTTCGGGATCCTTGTGACCTGGCCATTTAGCCCATGGTGTGCAAAAAAAGTACCTCTCAGAGGTAAAACAACCTAACGTTAAAGAACACGCTGGATGGCCTTGACGGGAGGCTACCATCTGTCTCCCAACAGCTGTTCCAGTGGATCCCCTCTCCCAACCTTCTCTGAGCCTTCGGGATCCTTGTGACCTGGCCATTTAGCCATGGTGTGCAAAAAAAGTACCTCTCAGAGGTAAAACAACCCAACGTTAAAGAACACGCTGGATGGCCTTGATGGGAGGCTACCATCTGTCTCCCAACAGCTGTTCCAGTGGATCCCCTCTCCCAACCTTCTCTGAGCCTTCGGGATCCTTGTGACCTGGCCATTTAGCCATGGTGTGCAAAAAAAAGTACCTCTCAGAGGTAAAACAACCCAACGTTAAAGAACAAACTGGATGGCCTTGACTGGAGGCTACCATCTGTCTCCCAACAGCTGTTCCAGTGGGTCCCCTCCCGCAACCTTCTCTGAGCCTTCGGGGTCCATGTGACCTGGCTATTTAGCCCATGGTGTGCAAAAAAGTACCTCTCAGAGGTAAAACAACCCAACGTTAAAGAACACGCTGGATGGCCTTGACGGGAGGCTACCATCTATCTCCCAACAGCTGTTCCAGTGGGTCCCCTCCCGCAACCTTCTCTGAGCCTTCGGGGTCCATGTGACCTGGCTATTTAGCCCATGGTGTGCAAAAAAGTACCTCTCAGAGGTAAAACAACCCAACGTTAAAGAACACGCTGGATGGCCTTGACGGGAGTCTACCATCTGTCTCCCAACAGCTGTTCCAGTGGGTCCCCTCCCCCAACCTTCTCTGAGCCTTCGGGATCCTTGTGACCTGGCCATTTAGCCCATGGTGTGCAAAAAAGGTACCTCTCAGAGGTAAAACAACCTAACGTTAAAGAACACGCTGGATGGCCTTGACGGGAGGCTACCATCTGTCTCCCAACAGCTGTTCCAGTGTATCCCCTCTCCCAACCTTCTCTGAGCCTTCGGGATCCTTGTGACCTGGCCATTTAGCCATGGTGTGCAAAAAAAGTACCTCTCAGAGGTAAAACAACCCAACGTTAAAGAACACGCTGGATGGCCTTGACGGGAGGCTACCATCTGTCTCCCAACAGCTGTTCCAGTGGATCCCCTCTCCCAACCTTCTCTGAGCCTTCGGGATCCTTGTGACCTGGCCATTTAGCCATGGTGTGCAAAAAAAGTACCTCTCAGAGGTAAAACAACCCAATGTTAAAGAACACACTGGATGGCCTTGACTGGAGGCTACCATCTATCTCCCAACAGCTGTTCCAGTGGGTCCACTCCCCCAACCTTCTCTGAGCCTTCGGGATCGTTGTGACCTGGCCATTTAGCCCATGGTGTGCAAAAAAAGTACCTCTCAGAGGTAAAACAACCCAACCACACCTTCTGTTTCTACTTCACCTAAAACAATCCTTGGCAAGTTTGTAGGCATAAGGTATAGGTTAAGCATTACAACAAATTTATAAAAACCCAAATGAAATTTAAAAAAAAAAAACTGTATTCTTTCGAATAGGAGTAGAACCAAAGCTTTTACCCTCCCCAAATATCACCATTCATCGTAAATTTTGCATTCGTTTAATCAAAGTGTCACTGTAACGAAAACAGGTCACGATCTGAGAGAAAACAAACCTTTTCTGTCTTGTTCGTCCACCCTGACATGTGTAATCGCATGTTCTGTACGTTCGTCGCTGGGAGAGAGAGTTGCGACCTTTCCACCAGTAGTCCCAATCTCCGGTAAAATTTCGGGGGCCGATACGTTATGAACGGTGCTATTCGCAGACTCACAAGCTAAGGCTTTGCAACAAGGGTCACGACTGTCGGCGATGACCTCGCACGAGGGGTCATCCGAGGTCAGATCAGTGATGGAGAAAGAACATCTGTCGTGGCATTCCACCTGCAAGTCACTCCCGCAGACACAGCGGTACTTGCAACCGTCGAAAAATGCGTCTCCTGCGTTATAGGTGGCGTTGTTGTAAGCACAGACTTCAATAGACCTCCCTGAAGCCCCATCTGAAAAGGAGAAGAGGTCAGAGATCATGTAGTCGGCTTCAAGAAAAGAATTGCAGTATAAAATGAAGAAAATGAAATTTCCAAAGAGTGTCTCAAAAAGAATCAGATCTTAAGGACGAGTGGGGATATGCAATTAAGGTAATACCGCATTGTTTAGCGTGTCGCCGATACAGCTGTTCTTTGCAATACTGTTGTGCTGCAGTTATATATCCTTATGTTACTCTTTGATCTGTTCAGTGTGAAGAGAGTATGGCTATCCTTTTCCCTGAAATGCTTCTCTGTGAAATGATACAGCTCTCCTTTCTGTTCAGTGTTCAAATGTTAGTGCTGTCCTTTATCCTGAAATGTTCTTATGGAGCAAATAATTCTGTATAAGATTATAATATATATCAGTTTACTATTTTTTTGCCAGCTTGAATACAATATTTATCTCTGCAAAACGTTCTGTCCTCGCCTCGGTCAGTGAGGAACACCGATGGGCTTGGAAAGGCTATACCCTATGCACGTTAAAAAACATGCTGGATGGCTTTGATGTGTTGGGTTGTTTTACCTCTGAGCGGCAATTTTTGCACACCATGGGCTAAATGGCCAGGTTACATGGACCCCGAAGGCTCAGAGAAGGTTGAGGGAGGGGACCCACTGGAACAGCTGTTGGGAGACAGATGGTAGCCTCCCGTCAAGACCATCCAGCGTGTTCTTAAACGTTGGGTTGTTTTACCTCTGAGCGGCCCTTTTTTGCACACCATGGGCTAAATGGCCAGGTCACATGGACCCCGAAGGCTCAGAGAAGGTTGGGGGAGGGGACCCACTGGAACAGCTGTTGGGAGACAGATGGTAGCCTCCAGTCATATGGACCCCGAAGGCTCACAGAAGGTTGGGGGAGGGGACCCACTGGAACAGCTGTTCGGAGACAGATGGTAGCATCCCGTCAAGACCATCCAGCGTGTTCTTTAACGTTGGGTTGTTTTACCTCTGAGCGGCCCTTTTTTGCACACCATGGGCTAAATGGCCAGGTCACATGGACCCCGAAGGCTCAGAGAAGGTTGCGGGAGGGGACCCACTGGAACAGCTGTTGGGAGACAGATGGTAGCCTCCAGTCACATGGACCCCGAAGGCTCACAGAAGGTTGGGGGAGGGGACCCACTGGAACAGCTGTTGGGACACAGATGGTAGCCTCCGGTCAAGGCCATCCAGCGTGTTCTTTAACGTTGGGTTGTTTTACCTCTGAGCGGCCCTTTTTTGCACACCATGGGCTAAATGGCCAGGTCACATGGACCCCGAAGGCTCAGAGAAGGTTGGGGGAGGGGACCAACTGGAACAGCTGTTGGGAGACAGATGGTAGCCTCCAGTCATATGGACCCCGAAGGCTCACAGAAGGTTGGGGGAGGGGACCCACTGGAACAGCTGTTGGGAGACAGATGGTAGCCTCCAGTCAAGGGCATCCAGCTTGTTCTTTAACGTTGGGTTGTTTTACCTCTGAGCGGCACTTTTTTGCACACCATGGGCTAAATGGCCAGGTCACATGGACCCCGAAGGCTCGGAGAAGGTTGAGGGAGGGGACCCACTGGAACAGCTGTTGGGAGACAGATCGTAGCCTCTCGTCAAGGCCATCCAGCGTGTTCTTAATGTGCACTGGGTATGGCTCTCCCGCACACGGGGCCACTGCTTAACGTCCCATCCGACGGACGGCGGCCTTTCCAAGCCCATCGGTATCCCCTACTCACCGTGGGCAGGGCGGGGAATTTTGCGGAGATAAATCTCAACGCTGACCCAGCTGGGACTCGAACCTGGGAACTACAGATTACGAGCCTACCGACTGAGCCATCCCCGCCCCAGGCTTTGATGGGAGGTTACCATCTGTCTTCTAACAGCTGTTCAGTGGGTCCACTTCCCTAACCTTCAGTGAGTCTTCGAGGTCCTTGTAACCTGTCCATTAGCCCAATATGTGAAAAAAGTGCAGCTCAGAGCTAAAAGAACCCAACCCAATGGAGTTAAATGAGTGTGTGTGTGTGTTTATTAATACATTACACTAACCTCTGACACATCCTTTATTAAGATCTGTAGGTTCACCAGTGAATCCTGGAAAGCACATGCACGAAGGAGAATCTTCTGTATTGATGCAAATGGCGTTTGGGCCGCACATCACATGCTCACAAGCATCTGTAAAAACAAAAAAAAAAATGTTAATATTATTTGATGCAGCACCAATTCCAATAACGGTTAATTTACCTTTAAATTATCAGAATATCTAATTTTGGCCAAACAACGATAATTTCTAAAATTTCTAAACACTTAATAAACAGGTGGTAGACTCCCGTCAAGGCCATCCAGTGTATTCTTTACCGTTGGGTTGTTTTACCTGTGAGCGACACTTTTTTGCACACCATGGGCTAAATGGCCAGGTCACATGGACCCCGAAAGCTCAGAGAAGGTTGGGGGAGGGGACTCACTGGAACAGCTGTTGGGAGACTGATGGTAGCCTCCCGTCAAGGCCATCCGGTGTGTTCTTTACCGTTGGGTTGTTTTTCCTGTGAGCGACACTTTTTTGCACACCATGGGCTAAATGGCCAGGTCACATGGACCCCGAAAGCTCAGAGAAGGTTGGGCGAGGGGACTCACTGGAACAGCTGTTGGGAGACTGATGGTAGCCTCCCGTCAAGGCCATCCGGTGTGTTCTTTACCGTTGGGTTGTTTTTCCTGTGAGCGACACTTTTTTGCACACCATGGGCTAAATGGCCAGGACACATGGACCCCGAAAGCTCAGAGAAGGTTGGGCGAGGGGACTCACTGGAACAGCTGTCGGGAGACTGATGGTAGCCTCCCGTCAAGGCCATCCGGTGTGTTCTTTACCGTTGGGTTGTTTTACCTGTGAGCGACACTTTTTTGCACACCATGGGCTAAATGGCCAGGTCACATGGACCCCGAAAGCTCAGAGAAGGTTGGGCGAGGGGACTCACTGGAACAGCTGTCGGGAGACTGATGGTAGCCTCCCGTCAAGGCCATCCGGTGTGTTCTTTACCGTTGGGTTGTTTTTACCTGTGAGCGACACTTTTTTGCACACCATGGGCTAAATGGCCAGGTCACACGGACCCTGAAGGCACAGAGAAGGTTGGGGGAGGGGACCCACTGTAACAGCTGTTGGGAGACAGATGGAAGCCTCCCGTCAAGGCCATCCAGCGTGTTCTTTAATGTGCACAGGGTATGGCTCTCCCGCAAACGGGTCCAAGGCTTAACGTCCCATCCGACGGACGGCGGCCTTCCCAAGCCCATTGGTGTCCTTTCTTACCGTGGGCAGGGCGGGGAGTTTTGCGGAGATAAATCTCAACGCTGACCCAGCTGGGACTCGAACCTGGGAACCGCAGATTACGAGCCTGGCGCGCTACTGACTGAGCCACCCCCGCCCCATCTAGAAGAGTCGAATGGGGAAGAAATCTTAATATATGAGACAGCACAGACAAAGGAGAAAAGAAATCTTACTTCTACCAATGAAAGGTTCCACGCAGAGTGATCCTCCACACGAACTCTGACAACACTTCATGCTTCCACCGCATTGATGATCGTGATGGCAATTGGTGGGGCAGTCCTCTTCGTCTCCCGTCTCCACTTCTCCGGGACACAGCCCGGGCTTCTCGGAATAAGAAATGGCTGAAAAGGAACCACAAAGGAAATGGTCAAACGTTGAGGAAAACATCCATATTGTAGAAAATGGTATTGACTCAACAACAGAATTAAAATTTCCGCCTTTTCCTGTTTCACGTTTTCGCAACATCTTAACTGAACAGTGCGATGAAATTTCAAGGTACTCTGTTAAACAAAATGTTGCAGTTTTCAACCACTAACCAATGCAAAATGAGATTTTTACAATATAGACTCCTGTAAGATCTGTGTGGCAAGAGTTGGGTTTTGTTTTACCTCTGAGAGGCACTTTTTTGCACACAATGGGCTAAATGGCCAGGTCACATGGGCCCCGTAGGCTCAGAAGAAGGTTGGGGGAGGGGACCGACTGGAACAGCTGTTGGGAGACAGATGGTAGCCTCCCGTCAAGGCCATCCAGTGTGTTCTTTAACGTTGGGTTGTTTTACCTCTGAGCGGCACTTTTTTGCACACAATGGGCTAAATGGCTAGGTCACAAGTACCCCGAAGGCTCAGAGAAGGTTGGGGGAGGGGATCCACTGGAACAGCTGTTGGGAGACAGTTGGTAGCCTCCCGTCAAGGCCATCCAGTGTGTCTTTTAATGTTGGGTTGTTTTACCTCTGAGCGGCACTTTTTTGCACACCATGGGCTAAATGGCCATGTCACAAGGACCCCGAAGGCTCAGAGAAGGTTGGGGGAGGGGACCCACTGGAACAGCTGTTGGGAGACAGATGGTAGCCTTCCGTCAAGGCCATCCAGCATTTCTTTAACGTGCACAGGGTATGACTCTCTCGCACACGGAGCCACGGCTTAACGTTCCATCCTACGGACGGCGGTCTTTCCAAGCCCATCGATGTCCCCTACTGAACGTGGGCAGGGCGGAGAGTTTTGCGGAGATACTATTGTTTTTGCACACAGTAGTCTAGATGTCCAGGTCACAAGTACCCCAATGGATAAAGAGAAGGTTGGTGGATGGGGACTCACTGGACAACTGTTAGGAGACAGATAGCAGCCTCCGGTCAGAGCCATTCGGCGTGTTCTTTAACGTACCCAGAGATGTACAGTCGCTCAAAAAAGTATCCTAACACTATGGTTGATTACAGAATTGAGAAAAAATATCTGGCAACGATTTCTTTAGAAATTAGTGATCTGGCAACCTTCGTGTCACGTCGTTGCCAGATCACTCATTTCTAGAAAAATCGTTGCCAGATATTTTTTCTGAATTCTGTAATCAACCATAGCGTTCGGATACTTTTTTGAGCGACTGTACTTTTTAACACACAAAATCGAACATATATTTTTATTCAAAACTAAATCACTACCGTACAAAAAGGACTACTCCTTCGTGTTCCTAGGGGCACGTGAGAAGCAAATTCCTGGAAAAATAACGAAAATTATTTTAAAGTTTCTAATAACGTCTAATAATAAACGTTAGAGAAATGGTTTCGCCACATTCATTTCTGCACAGGCCCAAATCTAGGGGTATAGGTTTCATATCCCCTTTTCGCCTTGAGAATGCTAATCAGTGGAAGGGAGGAGAAACTATATTAAACATATGTATATTACTTACATTTTTAAATAAATTGTTGAAAGATCACTCAAATACAAAGAAAAATTTCATATTGGTATTGCGATCTAGTCACTTGATATTATTTTATTTTTCGGACTCGATCCAATACTAGACCTTTCCTTTTTTTAGGCTCTAGGCCACTCCTTTTATTTTCTTCCAGCTCGATCCGGTCACTAGGCCGCCGCCTTTTTTTCCCCCGACTCGACCTAGTCACAAAGCCAATTCTAGTCACTAGGTCACTTTCTTTCATAATTTTTTCTGGCTCAATCCAATCACTAGGCTCCCTCTTTTTATTTTTTTTTTCTAGCTCAATCCAGTCACTAGGATCTATTCTTTTACTTTCCCTGGCTCGATCCGGTCACTAATCTCCTTCTTTCATTATGTTTTCTGGCTCGATCCAGTCACTAGTCTCCTTCTTTCATTATTTTTTTCTGGCTTGATCCAGTCACTAGCCTACTTCTTTCATTATTTTTTTCTGGCTCGATCCAGTCACTAAGCTCCTTTTTTTTCACTTTTTCTGGCTGAATCCAGTCACTAGGCTCCATTTTTTTACTTTTTATGGCTCCACCCAGTCACTAGGGTCCCTCTTGTTATTATTTTCTGGCTCGATCCAGTCACCAGGTTCCATTCTTTTACTTTTTCTGGCTCGATCTAGTCACTAGACTTCATTCTTTTACTTATTCTGGCTTGATCCAATCACTATGTTTCCTCCTTTTATTTTTTTTTCTGACTCGATCCAATCACTAGGCTTCTTTTTTTTAAACTTTTTTCTGGCTCGATCCAGTCACTAGGCTTCATTCTTTTACTTATTCTGGCTTGATCAGATCACTGTTCCCTCCTTTTAATTTGTTTTTCTGGCTCGATCCAGTCACTAGGCTCCATTTTTTTTTTTTAACTTTTTCTGGCTCGATCCAGTCACTAGGCTCCATTTTTTTTTTAACTTTTTCTGGCTCGATCCAGTCACTAGACTCTCTCTTTTTATTTTTTCTGGCTCGATCCAGTCACTTGCCCTTTTCTTTTTTCTTTCTAGATTCGAGAATATTCCTGGATATGAGTTTTACGATGTGTCACACTTTTTATTTTCCTGTAATCGAGCTCGGGGGAACTCCAACTGATGAACATCTGGCTCGGGTACGAAAATCTGAGCCCAAACCAGACTCACCAGGAATATTGTATACCAGTAATTAGAATCCGCCAAAGTACAGCTGTTGTAGGTGATACTGTGTGCGACGATCAGCACTAGATGGCGCCACCATACACACTACTTTGTTAATACCAGTCTAGCATTTCCTTACCCCATTTCTGATAAAATTCCACGGCATCCGAAATATCGCAGTAATAATACAGGCAACATAAGTATAACGGAACGCAACAAATATATATTATACTGCGACATATGTTGAGGAATTTACAATCTTTAACAGTCAAATTTTTTGACAGAAAATATCAAAACTTACACAATGAGTTTAGAAATAAAAAATAAAATAAACAAATACTCCCTCAAGCAGCTGCTTGCCACAGAGGTCTGACAGGAGCCTGTCAGTTTATTCGCCATAATAATATTAAGGTCTGTGACAATGGCGAGACCTCAGCAGAAAAACAACACAAACGTCCATGCCTTAATCCGGGGCTCGAACCCAGGTCTCTTAAATCAGTAGCCAAGCGCGCTAACCACTCGGCCTTGGGACGGTAGAAAAGTCAAAAAATTTTGCATCACAAACAAAAGAATTACAAATTTAATAGGCACAGACTTCAAATTCTGTTGAGGAACTATTTGGGTTTCACAATGCAGCACTCAATTAATTCAATCTGCCACCCTAGTCACAGACATCTTTGTCCGTATTCTGCCTCTTTAAAAAGAGACACTTTAGTCTCCTTTTTTTTCAACCGCCCTAACCAGAGATATTTTTATTTCTATTCTGATGCTTAAAAGAGGCACTTTTATTGCTAAATTTTGTAGCCTTAATCAAAAATACTGTTATTTCTATTCTAACGCTTAAACAAGAGGCACTTTTGTCTCTACATTTTGCAGCCCTAATCAGAAATACCTTTATTTATTTTCTGACGCTTAAAAGAAGCACTTTTGTTACTACATTTTGCAGCCCTAATCAGAAATACCTTTATTTCTATTCTAACGCTTAAACAAGAGGCACTTTTGTCTCTACATTTTGCCGCCCTAATCGGAAATACCTTTATTTCTATTCTAACGCTTAAAGAAGAGGCACTTTTGTCTCTACATTTTGCAGCCCTAATCAGAAATACCTTTATTTCTATTCTAACGCTTAAACAAGAGGCACTTTTGTCTCTACATTTTGCCGCCCTAATCAGAAATACCTTTATTTCTATTCTAACGCTTAAACAAGAGGCACTTTTGTCTCTACATTTTGCCGCCCTAATCGGAAATACCTTTATTTCTATTCTAACGCTTAAAGAAGAGGCACTTTTGTCTCTACATTTTGCAGCCCTAATCAGAAATACCTTTATTTCTATTCTAACGCTTAAACAAGTGGCACTTTTGTCTCTACATTTTGCAGCCCTAATCAGAAATACCTTTATTTCTATTCTAACGCTTAAACAAGAGGCACTTTTGTCTCTACATTTTGCCGCCCTAATCAGAAATACCTTTATTTCTATTCTAACGCTTAAACAAGAGGCACTTTTGTTGCTACATTTTGCAGCCCTATTCAGAAATACCTTTATTTCTATTCTAACGCTTAAACAAGAGGCACTTTTGTCTCTACATTTTGCCGCCCTAATCAGAAATACCTTTATTTCTGTTCTAACGCTTAAACAAGAGGCACTTTTGTTGCTACATTTTGCAGCCCTATTCAGAAATACCTTTATTTCTATTCTAACGCTTAAACAAGAGGCACTTTTGTCTCTACATTTTGCCGCCCTAATCGGAAATACCTTTATTTCTATTCTAACGCTTAAAGAAGAGGCACTTTTGTCTCTACATTTTGCAGCCCTAATCAGAAATACCTTTATTTCTATTCTAACGCTTAAACAAGAGGCACTTTTGTTGCTACATTTTGCAGCCCTATTCAGAAATACCTTTATTTCTATTCTAACGCTTAAACAAGAGGCACTTTTGTCTCTACATTTTGCCGCCCTAATCGGAAATACCTTTATTTCTATTCTAACGCTTAAACAAGAGGCACTTTTGTCTCTACATTTTGCAGCCCTAATCAGAAATACCTTTATTTCTATTCTAACGCTTAAACAAGAGGCACTTTTGTCTCTACATTTTGCAGCCCTAATCAGAAATACCTTATTTCTATTCTAATGCTTAAACAAGTGGCACTTTTGTCTCTACATTTTGCAGCCCTAATCAGAAATACCTTTATTTCTATTCTAACGCTTAAACAAGTGGCACTTTTGTCTCTACATTTTGCAGCCCTAATCAGAAATATCTTTATTTCTATTCTAACGCTTAAAACAAGAGGTACTTTTGTCTCTACATTTTGCCGCCCTAATCAGAAATATCTTTATTTCTATTCTACCGCTTAAACAAGAGGCACTTTTGTCGCTACATTTTGCAGCCCTAATCAGAAATACCTTTATTTCTATTCTAACGCTTAAACAAGTGGCACTTTTGTCTCTACATTTTGCAGCCCTAATCAGAAATACCTTTATTTCTATTCTAACGCTTAAACAAGAGGCACTTTTGTTGCTACATTTTGCAGCCCTAATCAGAAATACCTTTATTTCTATTCTAACGCTTAAACAAGTGGCACTTTTGTCTCTACATTTTGCAGCCCTAATCAGAAATACCTTTATTTCTATTCTAACGCTTAAACAAGAGGCACTTTTGTCGCTACATTTTGCAGCCCTAATCAGAAATACCTTTATTTCTATTCTAACGCTTAAACAAGTGGCACTTTTGTCTCTACATTTTGCAGCCCTAATCGGAAATACCTTTATTTCTATTCTAACGCTTAAAGAAGACGCACTTTTGTCTCTACATTTTGCAGCCCTAATCAGAAATACCTTTATTTCTATTCTAACGCTTAAACAAGAGGCACTTTTGTTGCTACATTTTGCAGCCCTAATCAGAAATACCTTTATTTCTATTCTAACGCTTAAACAAGTGGCACTTTTGTCTCTACATTTTGCAGCCCTAATCAGAAATACCTTTGTTTCTATTCTAACGCTTAAACAAGTGGCACTTTTGTCTCTACATTTTGCAGCCCTAATCAGAAATACTTTTATTTCTATTCTAACGCTTAAACAAGAGGCACTTTTGTCGCTACATTTTGCAGCCCTAATCAGAAATACCTTTATTTCTATTCTAACGCTTAAACAAGAGGCACTTTTGTCGCTACATTTTGCAGCCCGAATCAGAAATACCTTTATTTCTATTCTAACGCTTAAACAAGTGGCACTTTTCTCTCTACATTTTGCAGCCCTAATCAGAAATATCTTTATTTCTATTCTAACGCTTAAAACAAGAGGCACTTTTGTCTCTACATTTTGCCGCCCTAATCAGAAATATCTTTATTTCTATTCTAACGCTTAAACAAGAGGCACTTTTGTCTCTACATTTTGCAGCCCTAATCAGAAATACCTTTATTTCTATTCTAACGCTGAAAACAAGTGGCACTTTTGTCTCTACATTTTGCAGCCCTAATCAGAAATACCTTTATTTCTATTCTAACGCTTAAACAAGAGGCACTTTTGTTGCTACATTTTGCAGCCCTAATCAGAAATACCTTTATTTCTATTCTAACGCTTAAACAAGTGGCACTTTTCTCTCTACATTTTGCAGCCTAATCAGAAATATCTTTATTTCTATTCTAACGCTTAAAACAAGAGGCACTTTTGTCTCTACATTTTGCCGCCCTAATCAGAAATATCTTTATTTCTATTCTAACGCTTAAACAAGAGGCACTTTTGTCTCTACATTTTTCAGCCCTAATCAGAAATACCTTTATTTCTCTTCTAACGCTTAAACAAGAGGCACTTTTGTCTCTACATTTTGCCGCCCTAATCAGAAATACCTTTATTTCTATTCTAACGCTTAAACAAGTGGCACTTTTGTCTCTACATTTTGCAGCCCTAATCAGAAATACCTTTATTTCTATTCTAACGCTTAAACAAGAGGCACTTTTGTCGCTACATTTTGCAGCCCTAATCAGAAATACCTTTATTTCTATTCTAACGCTTAAACAAGTGGCACTTTTGTCTCTACATTTTGCAGCCCTAATCGGAAATACCTTTATTTCTATTCTAACGCTTAAAGAAGACGCACTTTTGTCTCTACATTTTGCAGCCCTAATCAGAAATACCTTTATTTCTATTCTAACGCTTAAACAAGAGGCACTTTTGTTGCTACATTTTGCAGCCCTAATCAGAAATACCTTTATTTCTATTCTAACGCTTAAACAAGTGGCACTTTTGTCTCTACATTTTGCAGCCCTAATCAGAAATACCTTTGTTTCTATTCTAACGCTTAAACAAGTGGCACTTTTGTCTCTACATTTTGCAGCCCTAATCAGAAATACCTTTATTTCTATTCTAACGCTTAAACAAGAGGCACTTTTGTCGCTACATTTTGCAGCCCTAATCAGAAATACCTTTATTTCTATTCTAACGCTTAAACAAGAGGCACTTTTGTCGCTACATTTTGCAGCCCGAATCAGAAATACCTTTATTTCTATTCTAACGCTTAAACAAGTGGCACTTTTCTCTCTACATTTTGCAGCCCTAATCAGAAATATCTTTATTTCTATTCTAACGCTTAAAACAAGAGGCACTTTTGTCTCTACATTTTGCCGCCCTAATCAGAAATATCTTTATTTCTATTCTAACGCTTAAACAAGAGGCACTTTTGTCTCTACATTTTGCAGCCCTAATCAGAAATACCTTTATTTCTATTCTAACGCTGAAAACAAGTGGCACTTTTGTCTCTACATTTTGCAGCCCTAATCAGAAATACCTTTATTTCTATTCTAACGCTTAAACAAGAGGCACTTTTGTTGCTACATTTTGCAGCCCTAATCAGAAATACCTTTATTTCTATTCTAACGCTTAAACAAGTGGCACTTTTCTCTCTACATTTTGCAGCCTAATCAGAAATATCTTTATTTCTATTCTAACGCTTAAAACAAGAGGCACTTTTGTCTCTACATTTTGCCGCCCTAATCAGAAATATCTTTATTTCTATTCTAACGCTTAAACAAGAGGCACTTTTGTCTCTACATTTTTCAGCCCTAATCAGAAATACCTTTATTTCTCTTCTAACGCTTAAACAAGAGGCACTTTTGTCTCTACATTTTGCCGCCCTAATCAGAAATACCTTTATTTCTATTCTAACGCTTAAACAAGAGGCACTTTTGTTGCTACATTTTGCAGCCCTAATCAGAAATACTTTATTTCTATTCTAACGCTTAAACAAGTGGCACTTTTGTCTCTACATTTTGCAGCCCTAATCAGAAATATCTTTATTTCTATTCTAACGCTTAAAACAAGAGGCACTTTTGTCTCTACATTTTGCCGCCCTAATCAGAAATATCTTTATTTCTATTCTAACGCTTAAACAAGAGGCACTTTTGTCTCTACATTTTGCAGCCCTAATCAGAAATACCTTTATTTCTATTCTAACGCTTAAACAAGTGGCACTTTTGTCTCTACATTTTGCAGCCCTAATCAGAAATATCTTTATTTCTATTCTAACGCTTAAACAAGAGGCAATTTTGTTGCTACATTTTGCAGCCCTAATCAGAAATACCTTTATTTCTATTCTAACGCTTAAAACAAGACGCACTTTTGTCTCTACATTTTGCAGCCCTAATCAGAAATACCTTTATTTCTATTCTAACGCTTAAACAAGTGGCACTTTTGTCTCTACATTTTGCAGCCCTAATCAGAAATACCTTATTTCTATTCTAACGCTTGAACAAGTGGCACTTTTGTCTCTACATTTTGCAGCCCTAATCAGAAATATCTTTATTTCTATTCTAACGCTTAAAACAAGAGGCACTTTTGTCTCTACATTTTGCCGCCCTAATCAGAAATATCTTTATTTCTATTCTAACGCTTAAACAAGAGGCACTTTTGTCGCTACATTTTGCAGCCCTAATCAGAAATACCTTTATTTCTATTCTAACGCTTAAACAAGTGGCACTTTTGTCTCTACATTTTGCAGCCCTAATCAGAAATACCTTTATTTCTATTCTAACGCTTAAACAACAGGCACTTTTGTTGCTACATTTTGCAGCCCTAATCAGAAATACCTTTATTTCTATTCTAACGCTTAAACAAGTGGCACTTTTGTCTCTACATTTTGCAGCCCTAATCAGATATACCTTTGTTTCTATTCTAACGCTTAAACAAGTGGCACTTTTGTCTCTACATTTTGCAGCCCTAATCAGAAATACCTTTATTTCTATTCTAACGCTTAAACAAGAGGCACTTTTGTCGCTACATTTTGCAGCCCTAATCAGAAATACCTTTATTTCTATTCTAACGCTTAAACAAGTGGCACTTTTCTCTCTACATTTTGCAGCCCTAATCAGAAATACCTTTATTTCTATTCTAACTCTTAAACAAGAGGCACTTTTGTCGCTACATTTTGCAGCCCTAATCGGAAATACCTTTATTTCTATTCTAACGCTTAAACAAGTGGCACTTTTCTCTCTACATTTTGCAGCCCTAATCAGAAATACCTTTATTTCTATTCTAACGCTTAAACAAGAGGCACTTTTGTCGCTACATTTTGCAGCCCTAATCGGAAATACCTTTATTTCTATTCTAACGCTTAAACAAGAGGCACTTTTGTCGCTACATTTTGCAGCCCTAATCGGAAATACCTTTATTTCTATTCTAACGCTTAAACAAGAGGCACTTTTCTCTCTACATTTTGCAGCCCTAATCAGAAATACCTTTATTTCTATTCTAACGCTTAAACAAGAGGCACTTTTGTCTCTACATTTTGCAGCCCTAATCGGAAATACCTTTATTTCTATTCTAACGCTTAAACAAGAGGCACTTTTGTCGCTACATTTTGCCGCCCTAATCAGAAATACCTTTATTTCTATTTTAACGCTTAAACAAGTGGCACTTTTGTCTCTACATTTTGCAGCCCTAATCAGAAATACCTTATTTCTATTCTAACGCTTGAACAAGTGGCACTTTTGTCTCTACATTTTGCAGCCCTAATCAGAAATATCTTTACTTCTATTCTAACGCTTAAAACAAGAGGCACTTTTGTCTCTACATTTTGCCGCCCTAATCAGAAATATCTTTATTTCTATTCTAACGCTTAAACAAGAGGCACTTTTGTCGCTACATTTTGCAGCCCTAATCAGAAATACCTTTATTTCTATTCTAACGCTTAAACAAGTGGCACTTTTGTCTCTACATTTTGCAGCCCTAATCAGAAATACCTTTATTTCTATTCTAAAGCTTAAACAAGAGGCACTTTTGTTGCTACATTTTGCAGCCCTAATCAGAAATACCATTATTTCTATTCTAACGCTTAAAACAAGAGGCACTTTTGTCTCTACATTTTGCCGCCCTAATCAGAAATACCTTTATTTCTATTCTAACGCTTAAACAAGAGGCACTTTTGTCGCTACATTTTGCAGCCCTAATCAGAAATACCTTTATTTCTATTCTAACGCTTAAACAAGTGGCACTTTTGTCTCTACATTTTGCAGCCCTAATCAGAAATACCTTTATTTCTATTCTAACGCTTAAACAAGAGGCACTTTTGTTGCTACATTTTGCAGCCCTAATCAGAAATACCTTTATTTCTATTCTAACGCTTAAACAAGTGGCACTTTTGTCTCTACATTTTGCAGCCCTAATCAGATATACCTTTGTTTCTATTCTAACGCTTAAACAAGTGGCACTTTTGTCTCTACATTTTGCAGCCCTAATCAGAAATACCTTTATTTCTATTCTAACGCTTAAACAAGAGGCACTTTTGTCGCTACATTTTGCAGCCCTAATCAGAAATACCTTTATTTCTATTCTAACGCTTAAACAAGTGGCACTTTTCTCTCTACATTTTGCAGCCCTAATCAGAAATACCTTTATTTCTATTCTAACGCTTAAACAAGAGGCACTTTTGTCTCTACATTTTGCAGCCCTAATCGGAAATACCTTTATTTCTATTCTAACGCTTAAACAAGAGGCACTTTTGTCGCTACATTTTGCCGCCCTAATCAGAAATACCTTTATTTCTATTCTAACGCTTAAACAAGAGGCACTTTTGTTGCTACATTTTGCAGCCCTAATCAGAAACACCTTTATTTCTATTCTAACGCTTAAACAAGTGGCATTTTGTCTCTACATTTTGCAGCCCTAATCAGAAATACCTTTATTTCTCTTCTAACGCTTAAACAAGAGGCACTCTTGTCGCTACATTTTGCCGCCCTAATCAGAAATACCTTTATTTCTATTCTAACGCTTAAACAAGAGGCACTTTTGTCTCTACATTTTGCCGCCCTAATCAGAAATACCTTTATTTCTATTCTAACGCTTAAACAAGAGGCACTTTTGTTGCTACATTTTGCAGCCCTAATCAGAAATACCTTTATTTCTATTCTAACGCTTAAACAAGAGGCACTTTTGTCTCTACATTTTGCCGCCCTAATCGGAAATACCTTTATTTCTATTCTAACGCTTAAAGAAGAGGCACTTTTTCTCTACATTTTGCCGCCCTAATCGGAAATACCTTTACTTCTATTCTAACGCTTAAACAAGTGGCACTTTTGTCTCTACATTTTGCCGCCCTAATCGGAAATACCTTTATTTCTATTCTAACACTTAAACAAGAGATACTTTTGTCACTCCTTGGGGTCCTTGTAACTTTGTCATTTAGCCCATTGTACGCAAAAAACGATCGCTGACAGGTAAAACAATCCTACTCTTTTGCCGCCCAAAGTAGTAATACATTTTTCAATAAATTCTTCCGCCCTAGACAGTCACAGTTTGCCATTGTATTCTCCCGATCTGTATAATTTTTTATTGTCCTAAATATTCTGCCATCTTTGCCACTCTATTCTGCTGCCCAAAACATTATACACCTTTGCCCATGTATTATGCAGCTCTAAACGAAGAAACCTTTCCTAATGTATTCTGCCGCCCTAAGGAAAGAAACCTTTTCCAATGTATTCTTCCGCCCTAAGGGAAGAAATCTTTCCTAATGTATTCTGCCGCCCTAACGGAAGAAACCCTTTCCAATGTATTCTGCCGCCCTGAGGGAAGAAACTTTTTCCGATGTATTCTGTCGCCCTAACGGAAGAAACATTTTCCAATGTATTCTGCCGCCCTAAGGGAAGAAACCCTTTCCAATAGATTCTGCCGCCCAAAGGGAAGAAACCTTTTCCAATGTATTCGGCCGCCCTAAGGGAAGAAACTTTTCCCAATGTATTCTGCCGCCCTAATGAAAGAAACCTTTCCTAATGTATTCTGCCGCCCTAACGGAAGAAACCCTTTCCAATGTATTCTGCCGCCCTGAGGGAAGAAACTTTTTCCGATGTATTCTGTCGCCCTAAGGGAAGAAACCTTTTCCAATGTATTCTGCCGCCCTAAGGGAAGAAACCCTTTCCAATATATTCTGCCGCCCAAAGGGAAGAAATCTTTCCTAGTGTATTCCGCTGCCCTAAGGGAAGAAACCTTTCCCAATGTATTCTGCCGCCCTAATGAAAGAAACCTTTCCTAATGTATTTTGTCGCCCTAAGGAAAGAAACCTTTTCCATTGTATTCTGCCGCCCTAAGGAAAGAAACCTTTCGTAATGTATTTTGTCGCCCTAAGGAAAGAAACCTTTTCCATTGTATTCTGCCGCCCTAAGGAAAGAAACCTTTTCTAATGTATTCTGTCGCCCTAAGGAAAGAAACCTTTCCTAATGTGTTCTGCCGCCCTAACGGAAGAAACCCCTTCCAAATGTATTCTGCCGCCCTAAGGGAAGAAACCCTTTCCAATATATTCTGCCGCCCTAAGGGAAGAAACCTTTTCCAATATATTCTGCCGCCCTAAGGGAAGAAACCTTTCCCAGTGTATTCTGCCGCCCAAAAGCCGATATACCTTTGCCTCTAAACGCTGTCGCCATTAGCAGACATGCTTTATCACTCCAATTTACTGCTGTAAGCATCTCCCTGAGCAGAAAAACTATAAAAAAAAGTTGTTTTTTCAAGAGCGAAAAATAAATATTTATGTCTGGAACTAACTTGAATCACACCGCATTGTCTCCTGAGAATAATAATGCTAATGAATTTAAAGGTGAGTAAACTGTCTTACACTAATGAACATGAAGCCTAGAATAATTTCTGTAAAGTAAGTGGCTAAGTCCATTTATTACCTGTTGAAAAATGAAGAAAACAATTCTGTGCAGTGCCTCAATTCCTCCGTCGTTCAAAGAAACAATTTCCTCAATTTCAAGATTACTTAAACAGCATCCTCCTAAATAAACCTCCGCAATAAAAAGTGATAAGATGACGATGATCAAGGGTAAAAAAAATGCAATAAGATGCAATAAAAAAATAATAAAGTGATGTAATAACGTGTGGATATGTGTAATGTAAGTTGTGGATAAAGTGACGATAATAAAATGAAAATATGATGCTTTAGAGAGAGAGACAAGATGATGCAATGAAAGATGAGAAGATGACGCGATGAAAGATTTAAGAAGAAGATGCAATAAAGAAGAAGAAAGTGATGCAATAAAAGAGCGGAAAAGATGGCGATACAATAAAAACAATGTGAGATGACGATAATAAAGTGAAAAGATGATGCAATGAAAGGATGATGCGATGAACAGAATAAGATAATGTAATGAAGGAAAAGAAGGTGATGGAATAAAAAGTGATAAGAGGATTATGCAATAAAAAAGTGAGATGACGTTTATAAAGTGAAAAGATGATGCGGTAGAGGAAGACAGGATGATATGATGAAAGATGAGAAGATGATGCGGTAGAGGAAGATGGAATGATATGATGAAATATGAGAAGATGATGCGGTAGAGGGAGACAGGATGATATGATGAAAGATGAGAAGATGATGCGGTAGAGGGAGACAAGATGATATGATGAAAGATGAGAAGATGATGCGGTAGAGGGGGACAGGATGATATGATGAAAGATGAGAAGATGATGCGGTAGAGGGAGACAGGGTGATATGATGAAAGATGAGAAGATGATGCGGTAGAGGGAGACAGAATGATATGATGAAAGATGAGAAGATGATGCGGTAGAGGGAGACAGGATGATATGACGAAAGATGAGAAGATGATGCGGTGAATGAGATAGGAAGGTGATGCAATGAGAGATAACAAGATGACGAAGCAATGCAAAAGTGAGATGACGATGACTAAAAAGTGAAAAGCCATTGCTGCGAAGAATTAGAAAATGACGTAAAAACAGATGAGAAAATCATGTAAATGCTTTTTTTTTAAGAACATCGAATATATCATCTTCATATTTACTTTTTGTAACCTTATTTAAATTATACATGCAAATTATTCTTCGAACAATGAGCCATTTCAAACCTTCAGTCATGTAGTTAACCCTGACTCATGACTGAAAGTCGGAAACGAAATCCATTAACTTAAGGCGGAAAAGCAAAAAAAGCCACCTTGATCATTAGCCTCCTTGATCATTAGTCTCCTCTAGGCTTGCCATTGAACCCACGAAGCCCTCTTCTTCTCTGCTCTCCTCACCACGTCCTTCTCTCCTTTTTCCAGTGCATCTGCCTCTAATTGTGTCGGATGCTGAGCACCAGATCCCTCCTCCAGATTAGGACGGACACCGCCTTTTGACGTCAGTGGTAAGGGCGGACGGATGAAGCTCCGGGCGAACGGTCTGCTCAATGTCAGTCGCGAATCGTCGATTACTGAACAGGTTGACATTGAAATGACATTAGGCTTCTGTGGGACGTTGCAGCTTGTTGTCTTTGTTGATAGTTGAGATATGGAACTCTCCCCTTGATGTTTATCAGTGATCAAGAGAATGCTCTGCTTTCTGTCTCCTTAGTCTTTTCTATCTCCTTTTATCTATACTCTTTCATTTGTTTTGCTCTCCCTTTCTGCATTTTACATTAAATATCATTTTCCATATTCGAAATTCTATCTCTTTGTGAGGGGGCGGGGGTGGCTCAGTCGGTAGCGCGCCAGGCTCGTAATCTGTAGTTCCCAGGTTCGAGTCCCAGCTGGGTCAGCGTCGAGATTTATCTCTGCAAAATTCCCTGCCCTGCCCACGGTCAATAGGGGACACCGATGGGCTTGGAAAGGCCGCCGTCCGTCGGATGGGACGTTAAGCCGTGGCCCCGTGTGCGGGAGAGCCATACCCTGTGCACGTTAAAGAACATGCTGGATGGCCTTGACGGGAGGCTACCATCTGTCTCCCAACAGCTGTTCCAGTGGGTCCCCTCCCCCAACCTTCTCTGAGCCTTCGGGGTCCATGTGACCTGGCCATTTAGCCCATGGTGTGCAAAAAAGTGCCACTCAGAGGTAAAACAATCCAACGTTAAAGAACACGCTGGATGGCCTTGACGGGAGGCTACCATCTGTCTCCCAACATCTGTTCCAGTGGGTCCCCTCCCCCAACCTTCTCTGAGCCTTCGGGGTCCATGTGACCTGGCCATTTAGCCCATGGTGTGCAAAAAAGTGCCACTCAGAGGTAAAACAATCCAACGTTAAAGAACACGCTGGATGGCCTTGACGGGAGGCTACCATCTGTCTCCCAACAGCTGTTCCAGTGGGTCTCCTCCCCCAACCTTCTCTGAGCCTTCGGGGTCCATGTGACCTGGCCATTTAGCCCATGGTGTGCAAAAAAGTGCCGCTCAGAGGTAAAACAACCCAACCCAACCTATCTCTTTGTGCAAAGTTTCATTCTCCACATTCAGTTTCATTTTTCGTATTCAATATTCTGTCTCCTTTTCAATATTCTGCATCGTGTCTGTCGTTCAGCGTTTGACGTTCTGTCTCTTCTTTCTTTGTTTTCTACGTTCTGTCTCTTTTTTTTTTTCCAGAATTGTGTGCTCTTTCCTGTATTTTATATTATGTCTACTTTCCCATCCACATTCCACTCTTTTTATTCTATTATCTACTTTCTGGATTATTTTGTACACTCAACATTCTGCCTACTTTACAACAACCTATATTCTGTCACTGTTACAAAAGAAAACTATGTTGTTTCCTTTACAAAATGCAACGTTTCCTTTACGACATGCATTCTGTTTCCTTTACAACATGCATTCTGTTTCCTTTACAACATGCATTCTGTTTCCTTTACAACATGCATTCTGTTTCCTTTACAACATGCATTCTGTTTCCTTTACAACATGCATTCTGTTTCCTTTACAACATGCATTCTGTTTCCTTTACAACATGCATTCTGTTTCTTTTACAACATGCATTTTGTTTCCTTTACAACATGCATTATTTTTCGTTTACAACATGCATTCTGTTAAACATCTCAATCAATTCTATCTAAATATCAAATTTCAACAATATTCCAAAAAACTTTGCCTTTGAGTTGGATTGTTTTACCTCTGAGCGGCACCTTTTTGCACAACATGGGTTACATGGCCAGGTCACATGAACCCCGAAGGCTCAGAGAAGGGGACCCACTGAAACAGCTGTTGGGAGACAGATGGTAGCATCCCGTCAAGGCCATCCAGTGAGTTCTTTAACGTGCAAAGGATATGGCTCTCTCCCATACACGGCTCAACATCCCATTCGACGGACAGCGGCCTTTCCAAGCCCATTGGTGTCCCCTACTGACCGTGGGCAGAGTGAGGAATTTTGTGGAGATAAATCTCAACGCTGACCCATCTGGGACTCGAACCTGGGAACTGCGGAATTACGAGCCTGGCGCGCTACCGAATTAGCTACCCCATTTACCTTTGAAGTTAACTGAAATTAGAAGTATTGTTTAAAAGAATTTCATAAACAACTACGTAGAGTAACACTACGAATAATGTAAACTCCTTCAATAGTCGGGGCGGGGGTGGCTCAATCGGTAGCGCGCCAGGCTCGTAATCTGCAGTTCCCAGATTCGAGTCCCAGCTGCGTCAGCGTTTAAGATTTATCATCCCAAAATTCTCCACCCTGCCCACGGTCAGTAAGGGACACCGATGGGCTTGGAAAGGCCACCGTCCGTCGGATGGGACGTTAAGCCGTGTCTCCGTGTGCGGGAGAGACATAGCCTGTGCACGTTAAAGAACACGCTGGATGGCCTTGACGGGAGACTACCATCTGTCTCCCAACAGCTGTTCCAGTGGGTCCCCTCCCCCAACTTTCTCTGAGCCTTCCGGGTCCTTGTGACCTGGCCTTGACAGGAGGCTATAATCTGTCTCCTAACAGCTGTTCCAGTGGAAACTTGTTCTAGAGTATGGCTCTACCTCACACGGTCCCACGGCTTATGTCCCATCCGACGGACGGCGGCCCTTCCAAGCTCATCGATATCTCCTACTGACCGTGGGCAGAGCGGAGAATTTTGCGGAGATAAATCACAACGCTGACCCAGCTGGGACTCGAACCTGGGTACTGCAGATTACGAGCCTGGCGCGCTACCGATTGAGCCAATCCCGCCCCCACTTTTTTTGAAAGAAAGTTAATTTCAGAAATGGAAGATCTGCGAAAATAATTCCAATTGATAAAAAAAAAATTAGGTGAAGTGGTCATATTACGATGACCACTGAACATTAAGATTCCTTTAACACTGGGCGGGGGTGGCTCAGTCGGTAGCGCGCCAGGCTCGTAATCTGTAGTTCCCAGGTTCGAGTCCCAGCTGGGTCAGCGTTGAGATTTATCTCCGCAAAATTCCCCGCCCTGCCCACGGTCAGTAGGGGACACCGATGGTCTTGGAAAGGCCGCGGTCCGTCGGATGGGACGTTAAGCCGTGGCCCCGTGTGCGGGACAGCCATACCCTGTGCACGTTAAGAACACGCTGGATGGCCTTGACGGGAGGCTACCATCTGTCTTCTCCAAACAGCTGTTCCAGTGGGTCCCCTCCCCCAACCTTCTCTGAGCCTTCGGGGTCCTTGTGACCTGGCCATTTAGCCCATGGTGTGCAAAAAAGTGCCGCTCAGAGGTAAAACAACCCAACTCTTTTACACTGAATTAAGTGATTATGCATTTTTGAGCTATTAATAGAGTTGTTGTTAAAGACGTCTTTTCTTCGACGCAGAAATTTTTTTGTTTCTTATAAAAGTGAGCACATTTTCATTTTTCTACTATAAAATGGAGTAATAATAAATTTAATAATAAACCACAAGATAATAAATAATATAATATAATAAATAAATAATAAATAATATTATAAACGACGCTATAATACGTTTTTCCTTCTGTTAATAAAAAAAATGCGAGATATCTGTTTACCTTCCACGTCGGCCTTTGCCTGTGGGCATCGCAGCATCACGCAGCAAGGATCTTCGCCGACAGGCACCTCGACGCAGTGGGGCTCTGGAGGCTGGGCTCCGGCTCGAAGCAGAGGAAGGGAACACCGCTCGCGACAACTGCCCTCGTCGTCGCCTTTGCACACGCAGTGGAGGTCACAGCCCTCGTAGAATTCGGCTCCCAGAAAAAAAGTCTGGTTGTTCCGTACACAGCCGTCTGCAAAAACCAAGAAAATGGAAATAGGGTTAGCGTTTGGAAGAAAGGATTCGAGGAAATGGAATCGAGGAAACTTCATTTATTTGCTTCGCATGAATTGGGTTGTTTTTCCTCTGAGCAGTGCTTTTGTTTCCACGATGAGTTGGGTTGTTTTATCTCTGAGCGGCACTTTTTTTGCACACCATGGGCTTCGGGGTCCATGGGACGGCCAGGTCACATGGACCCCGAAGTCTCGGAGAAGGCTGGGAGAGGGGACCCACTGGAACAGCTGTTGGGGATCAGATGGTAGCCTCCCGTCAAGGCCATCCAGCGTGTTCTTTAATGGCCAGGTCAGATGGACCCCGAATGCTCGGAGACGGTTGGGGGAGGGGGACCCACAGGAATAGCTGTTGGGGGATAGATGGTAACCCCCCATCAAGGCCATCCAGTGTGTTCTTTAATTGCCAGGTCACATGGACCCCGAAGGCTCGGAGACGGTTAGGGGAGGGGACCCACTGGAACAGCTGTTGGGGGACAGATGGTAACCCCCGTCAAGGCCATCCAGTGAGTTTTTCAACTGCCAGGTTACATGGATCCCAAAGGCTCGGAGGTGGTTGGGGGAGGAGACCCACTGGAACAGCTGTTGGGGGACAGATGGTAACCCCCGTCAGGGCCATCCAATGTGTTCTTTAATTGCCAGGTCACATGGACCCCAAAGGCTCGGAGAAGGTTGGGGGAGGAGACCCACTGGAACAGCTGTTGGGGGACAGCTGGTAACCCCCCACCGTCAAGGCCCACCGTGTTCTTTAACGTGCACAGGGTATGGCTTTCCCACACACGGGGCCACGGTTTAACGCCCATCCGATGGGCGGCGATCTTTCCAAGCCCATTGGTGTCCCTTGCTGACCGTAAGCAAGGAGGGAATTTTGCGGAGATAAATCTCAATGCTGACCGAGCTGGGACTCGAACCTAGGAACTGCAGATTGCGAGCCTGGTGCGCTACCGACTGAGCCACCCCCGACCCTGTGCACGATGAACTAAAGGGCTAAGTCACAGTGATCCCGGGATGAAGGCGGGGGTTGGTTTAGTCGGAATCTGCAGTTTCCAGGTTACAGTCCCGTCTGTCCAGCGTTGAGATCTGACCTAACGGAGAAAGAAGACACCAACAGACTTTAAAAATACCGCCGTCCGTCGGATGGGACGAAAAGCCGTGGTCCCGCGTGTAAGACAGCCATATCTTGTGCACGCTAAGGAACAAACTGGATGGCTTTGACGGGAGAATTCCATCTCTCTCCTAACAGCTGGTCAATGGGTCATCTTATCCCAACCTTCTCTGAGCCCTCGGGGTCCTAATGACCTGGCCATTTAGCCCATTGTGTGCAAAAAAAGTGCCGCTCAGAGGCAAAACAATCCAACGCTTCCTAAAAAATCTCTTGACTCGCTCTATTTTAAAAGAATCATTTAATTTTTACCTTCTATTTTAATCTTCACAAATGTATATGTATAACACAGTACAGTTGCTGAAAAAAATATCCGAACACTATGGTTGATTACAGAATTCACGAAAAATATCTGGCAACGATTTTTTTTAGAAGTAGTGATCTGGCAACCTTTCGTGTTACGTGACACGAAGGTTGCCAGATCACTAATTTCTAAAAAAAATCGTTGCCAGATATTTTTCCTGAATTCTGTAATCAACCATAAGTGTTCGGATATTTTTTTGAGCGACGGTACATTTCACACTTAATTGTTCAGAAGTTTCTTCTTTACGATTTGTGTTTATTCATACATAATTGATAGACTCGAGTAAATAGCCTCAAAATAATTGCCAAGTTCTACAAGGACAACGATATTTACCAAATATTTACTGCAAACAACAACAATACAAAACGGTTTCTAAAGCGAGATATAATGTTAGCGTCAGAAACAGAAAAAAAAGTGACTGCCTCGTTTAATCACACGAAATGTGCAGTCGCGTTGAAAGCATAATCATTTCGTGTCGATTGGCTCATTTCGTATTCAGTAATGATTGTAAGCAAATACCCGAAGTTAAAAATCGGCTTTATGAAATTTACAAATCATTATTTTCATCTGAGATAATGAGCGAGAAAGAATGTTTTGAATGAAAATTAAACTTTGACATTTTTCCGAAGTTGTTTTGACGTTTTTTTCAGCCTCGTTTGCTGAGAATGACGTTCTAGATTCGTCGTTTGAACACTGGCGGGGGCGGCTCAGTCGGTAGCGCGCCAGGCTCGTAATCTGCAGTTCCCAGGTTCGAGTCCCAGTTGGGTCAGCGTTGAGATTTATCTCCGCAAAATTCCCCGCCCTGCCCACGGTGAGTAGGGGACACCGATGGGCTTGGAAAGACCGCCGTCCGTCGGATGGGACGTTAAACCGTGGCCCCGTGTATGGGAGAGCCATACCGTGTGCACGTTAAAGAACACGCTGAATGGCCTTGACGTGAGGATACCATCTGGTCTCCCAACAGCTGTTCCAGTGGGTCAGGTACCCCAACCTTCCCTGAGCCTTCGGGGTCCTTGTGGCCTGGCCATTTAGCCCATGGTGTACTAAAAAGTGCCGCTCAGAGGTAAAACAATCCAATCCAATGAACACTGGTGAAACATATCAGCTACGAATCACCTTCGCTGATTATTTTCGCTTGAAATTAAGTAGGAAACAAACATTTAGGAACTAACCTTCTTTGAAAACAAAAAAGAAAAGAAAAATAGAAGTATTAACTTTTTAGCCTCGAATTAATTTAAAAATCATCTAGCTTATTATTGTTTTATTTAAAACAAAATACGCACTTTTCGTGAAAAAAATTAAAAAAATGGAAATGAAAAAAAAAATGTATATAACATTGAATTGATGTGAAAAATGAACAAAATCTTTTAATGACTATAAATTATTACAAGCTCTCATAAGGAAAGCTGCGAGTGCTACTTTTTGACACGAGGGCGTATCAAAAAGTAGCGCTCTTGAATATATAACTAACAACTTAGTATATGGGAATGGCAAATACTTAGGGTGAAGATGCAATCTGAACGTACAGTCGCTCAAAAAAGTATCCGAACACTATGGTATGAGAATTCAGAAAAAATATCTGGCAACGATTTTTTTTAGAAATTAGTGATCTGGCAACCTTCGTGTCACGTGATTACAGAATTCAGAAAAAATATCTGGAGCGTGTACAGCAACTGTACACGCTCCAGTTACCGTTCACAGCAAACTGGAGCGCGTGCAGTTACTGCACATGCTCAATATTTCCGTGAGTGAGCCCACACGATCTAGTATCAAAATAATATGACCACCTACAGTCGCTCAAAAAAATATCCGAACACTATGGTTGATTACAGAATTCAGAAAAAATATCTGGCAACGATTTTTTTTTAGAAATTAGTGATCTGGCAACCTCCGTGTCACGTGACACGAAGGATAATTTAACACTTCATCCTCAAATTTTCGAATTTCTAGCATAAATAGATCGTTTACAATACATTCGTTAAAATTTTTGGCATTTTTTCAAATTTCAATACCGTTAGAGGGCATTATTAAAAATATTTGGAGATTCGAAAACTGTGAATCGTAATATTTCATCACTTTCTAGCCCCATAAAAGATTTTTTTTTTAATTTTTCTGTAACACCAAAAAAAAAGGGAAATGTTTTCTACAGATGGACAACATTAGTGAACACAAGAGTTCAGTATTTTAAACGACCTAAAAAGGATTGGGTTGTTTTACCTCTGAGCGGCACTTTTTTGCACACCATGGGCTAAATGGCCAGGTCACAAGGACTCCGAAGGCTCAGAGAAGGTTGGGGGAGGGGACCCACTAGAACAGCTGTTGGGAGAAGACGGTAGCCTCCCGTCAAGGCCATCCAGCGTGTTCTTTAACGTTGGGTTGTTTTACCTCTGAGCGGAACTTTTTTGCACACCATGGGCTAAATGGCCAGGTCACAAGGACTCCGAAGGCTCAGAGAAGGTTGGGGGAGGGGACCCACTAGAACAGCTGTTGGGAGAAGACGGTAGCCTCCCGTCAAGGCCATCCAGCGTGTTCTTTAACGTTGGGTTGTTTTACCTCTGAGCGGAACTTTTTTGCACACCATGGGCTAAATGGTGGGGTCACAAGAACCCCGAAGGCTCAGATAATGTTGGGGGAAGGGACCCACTGGAACATCTATTGGGAGACAGATGGTAGCCTCCCGTCAAGGCCATCCAGCGTGTTCTTTAACGTGCACAGGGTATGGCTCTCCCACACACGGGGCCACGGCTTAACGTCCCATCCGACGGACGGCGGCATTTTCAAGCCCATCGGTGTCCCTACTGACCGTGGACAGGGCGGGGAGTTTTGTGGAGATAAATATCAACGCTGACCAAGATGGGACTCGAACCTGGGAACTGCAGGTTACGAATCTGGCGCGCTACCGACTGAGCCACCCCCGCCCCACCTAAAAAGGGGGGAAAAACAGAGAAAAACCTGAGATATCCCCCCCTCTACTATAATATTTCCTGTTTACTTTAAAACAGATGCAGAGGAAATTCTTTAGATCTTTTCTCCCTCCCATCAACATGCATAAAATTTTTTCATTTTCAAAATAATCTTTACACACTAAAACGAATTTTCGTCCAAAGTCGAGCATGAGATCGAACAATATGTGCTCCTTCATAGCATTTTTCCATAAATAATTTACTTTTTAGAAGCTTCGCGTACAACGATCTGATCTACCTAGAAATCAAAACTTTTACATCACCCTTGTCAAAGCCCCAGAATAAACGATGCAAAAAAGAATAAAGGATTCAATTATTTTTCCCTGATAGAGCTTTAACCCTTTTTCAACCATTCCTGTCTTCTAATAAAACAAAATAAATTATATCCTTTAATAACCTTTCTAAAATCTGTCTCCGCTTCACAGAAAGTCCTCTCCTTAACCCCATAAATGGGGCGGGGGTGGCTCAGTCGGTAGCGCGTCAGGCTCGTAATCTGTAGTTCTCAGGTTCGAGTCCCAGCTGGGTCAGCGTTGAGATTTATCTCCGCAACATTCTCCGCCCTGCCCACGGTCAGTAGGGAACACCGATGGGCTTGGAAAGGACGCCGTCCATTCGATGGGACGTTAAGCCGTGGCCCTGTGTGAGGGAGAGCCATACCCTGTGCACGTTAAAGAACACGCTGGATAGCCTTGACGGGAGGCTACCATCTGTCTCCCAACAGCTGTTCCAGTGGGTCCCCTCCCCCACATTCTCTGAGCCTTCGGGGTCCATGTGACCTGGCCATTTAGCCTATGGTGTGCAAAAAAGTGCCGCTCAGAGGTAAAACAACCCAACCCAACCCCTCCCCCAACCTTCTCTGAGCCTTCGGGGTCCTTGTGACCTGGCCATTTAGCCCATGGTGTGCAAAAACGTGCCGCTCAGAGGTAAAACAACCCAACCCAACCCCTCCCCCAAACTTCTCTGAGCCTTCGGGGTCCATGTGACCTGGCCATTTAGCCCATGGTGTGCAAAAACGTGCCGCTCAGAGGTAAAACAACCCAACCCAACCCCTCCCCCAAACTTCTCTGAGCCTTCGGGGTCCATGTGACCTGGCCATTTAGCCCATGGTGTGCAAAAACGTGCCGCTCAGAGGTAAAACAACCCAACCCAACCCCTCCCCCAAACTTCTCTGAGCCTTCGGGGTCCATGTGACCTGGCCATTTAGCCCATGGTGTGCAAAAAAGTGCCGCTCAGAGGTAAAACAACCCAACCCAACCTCTCCTTAACCCCATAAATGCTTTTGGAAAGAAACAAGTATTTAGCATATTGATATGATAGATTGCTTTTAGTGGTTGCAGAGACCTGCTAAGATCTTCCAATCCATACGCCTCCTCTTAAAAGCATAATTACCAAGCTTCCTGGTTCAGTTTCTTCCACGTTATTTTTTTTGGGAATTTCTTAAACCCACTTCTAGAGTTCAGAGTCAGCACGAAGCTGAGTACTACACCTAAAAAGAAAATAAGTACACACCCTAACAGTACAATATAAGGTCGTTACTCCTGAATAGTAGACTTCCTGCACAATATCTGTTACCAGTTCTCTTACTCTCTAGCGGAATGACGCACACATGACAAGCACCCACAGTGAAAAAGTGGATACTTCTTCGCCCACGCTTTCTAGTCCACCTACCTTCAGTAAAGATGGTGACCACCTCTGAAGAGATGCCCAATGTTCTTGCCTCCACGTCATCCCAAACGGAAACTCGTACCTGATAGGCGGTGTGAGGTTTAAGACGGGTGACACTCATTAGCGGAATGTTTTCTCCCTAAAGAAAAAGATCACACAGATAGAGAAGGAAATTACTTTTATTAAAAGTAACTGTTATAAAAATCAATACTGGAGTTCCTATAAATAATATTTCTGGATCGAGGCTCTTTTATGATTAATCAGATAATAGGATTTAATATCGATTCAATTTTAATTTAAGAAAAATAAATAAAATAAATACCCCCTCAAGCAGCTGCTTGCCACAGAGGTCTGACAGGAGCCTGTCAGTTTATATGCCATAGTAGAAGGTCTGTGACGATGGCAGGACCTCAGCAGGAAAAAATCACAAATGTCCATGCCTTATCCGGGGCTCGAACCCAGGTCCCTTAGATCAGTAGTCAAGTACGCTAACCACTCGGCCACAGGACGGCTAATTTAAGAATATAGTTTGTATTTTTAGTGACTCTTTAAAAACATAGTTTGTATTTTTAGTGGTTCTTTAAGAACATAGTTTGTTTTTATTTTTAGTGATTTTTTTTTACAAATATCTTTTTCTAGCTGCTATTAAGAATAGAGTTTTTCATTTGCTCTTTAAAAATATAGTTTTTTAGTGACACTTAAGAATATAGTTTTTTAGTGGCTCTAAGAATATAATTTTTTAGTGGCACTTTATGAATATAGTTTTTAGTGGCACTTTAAGAATATAGTTTTTTAGTGGCACTTTAAGAATATAGTTTTTTAGTGGCTCTTTAAGAATATAGATTTTAGTGGCTCTTTAAGAATATAGTGTTTTAGTGGCTCTTTAAGAATATAGTGTTTTAGTGGCACTTTAAGAATATAGTTTTAGTGGCACTTTAAGAATATAGTTTTTTAGTGGCACTTTAAGAATATAGTTTTTTAGTGGCACTTTAAGAATATAGTTTTTTAGTATCTCTTTAAGAATATAGTGTTTTAGTGGCACTTTAAGAATATAGTTTTTTTAGTGGCACTTTAAGAATATAGTTTTAGTGGCACTTTAAGAATATAGTTTTTTAGTGGCACTTTAAGAATATAGTTTTTTAGTGGCACTTTAAGAATATAGTTTTTTAGTGGCTCTTTAAGAATATAGTGTTTCAGTGGCACTTTAAGAATATAGTTTTTTAGTGGCACTTTAAGAATATAGTTTTTTAGTGGCACTTTAAGAATATAGTTTTTTAGTGGCTCTTTAAGAATATAGTGTTTTAGTGGCACTTTAAGAATATAGTTTTTAGTGCACTTTAAGAATATAGTTTTTTAGTGGCACTTTAAGAATATAGTTTTTTAGTGGCTCTTTAAGAATATAGTTTTTTAGTGGCACTTTAAGAATATAGTTTTTTAGTGGCACTTTAAGAATATAGTTTTTTAGTGGCACTTTAAGAATATAGTTTTTTAGTGGCTCTTTAAGAATATAGTGTTTTAGTGGCACTTTAAGAATATAGTTTTTAGTGGCACTTTAAGAATATAGTTTTTTAGTGGCTCTTTAAGAATATAGTGTTTTAGTGGCACTTTAAGAATATAGTTTTTTTAGTGGCACTTTAAGAATATAGTTTTAGTGGCACTTTAAGAATATAGTTTTTTAGTGGCACTTTAAGAATATAGTTTTTAGTGGCACTTTAAGAATATAGTTTTTTAGTGGCTCTTTAAGAATATAGTTTTTTAGTGGCACTTTAAGAATATAGTTTTTTAGTGGCACTTTAAGAATATAGTTTTTTTAGTGTCACTTTAAGAATATAGTTTTTTAGTGGCAGTTTAAGAATATAGTTTTTTAGTGGCACTTTAAGAATATAGTTTTTTTAGTGGCACTTTAAGAATATAGTTTTTTTAGTGGCACTTTAAAAATATAGTGTTTTAGTGGCACTTAAGAATATAGTTTTTTAGTGATACTTTAAGAATATAGTTTTTTAGTGGCTCTTTAAGAATATAGTTTTTTAGTGGCACTTTAAGAATATAGTTTTTTTAGTGGCACTTTAAAAATATAGTTTTTTAGTGGCTCTTTAAGAATATAGTTTTTTTAGTGGCACTTTAAGAATATAGTTTTTTTAGTGGCACTTTAAAAATATAGTGTTTTAGTGGCACTTAAGAATATAGTTTTTTAGTGATACTTTAAGAATATAGTTTTTTAGTGGCTCTTTAAGAATATAGTTTTTTTAGTGGCACTTTAAAAATATAGCTTTTTAGTGGCTCTTTAAGAATATAGTTTTTTAGTGGCACTTTAAGAATATAGTTTTTTTAGTGGCACTTTAAGAATATAATTTTTTAGTGGCACTTTAAGAATATAGTTTTTTAGTGGCACTTTAAGAATATAGTTTTTTAGTGGCTCTTTAAGAATATAGTGTTTTAGTGGCACTTTAAGAATATAGTTTTTAGTGCACTTTAAGAATATAGTTTTTTAGTGGCACTTTAAGAATATAGTTTTTTAGTGGCTCTTTAAGAATATAGTTTTTTAGTGGCACTTTAAGAATATAGTTTTTTAGTGGCACTTTAAGAATATAGTTTTTTAGTGGCACTTTAAGAATATAGTTTTTTAGTGGCTCTTTAAGAATATAGTGTTTTAGTGGCACTTTAAGAATATAGTTTTTAGTGGCACTTTAAGAATATAGTTTTTTAGTGGCTCTTTAAGAATATAGTGTTTTAGTGGCACTTTAAGAATATAGTTTTTTTAGTGGCACTTTAAGAATATAGTTTTAGTGGCACTTTAAGAATATAGTTTTTTAGTGGCACTTTAAGAATATAGTTTTTAGTGGCACTTTAAGAATATAGTTTTTTAGTGGCTCTTTAAGAATATAGTTTTTTAGTGGCACTTTAAGAATATAGTTTTTTAGTGGCACTTTAAGAATATAGTTTTTTTAGTGTCACTTTAAGAATATAGTTTTTTAGTGGCAGTTTAAGAATATAGTTTTTTAGTGGCACTTTAAGAATATAGTTTTTTTAGTGGCACTTTAAGAATATAGTTTTTTTAGTGGCACTTTAAAAATATAGTGTTTTAGTGGCACTTAAGAATATAGTTTTTTAGTGATACTTTAAGAATATAGTTTTTTAGTGGCTCTTTAAGAATATAGTTTTTTAGTGGCACTTTAAGAATATAGTTTTTTTAGTGGCACTTTAAAAATATAGTTTTTTAGTGGCTCTTTAAGAATATAGTTTTTTTAGTGGCACTTTAAGAATATAGTTTTTTTAGTGGCACTTTAAAAATATAGTGTTTTAGTGGCACTTAAGAATATAGTTTTTTAGTGATACTTTAAGAATATAGTTTTTTAGTGGCACTTTAAGAATATAGTTTTTTTAGTGGCACTTTAAAAATATAGCTTTTTAGTGGCTCTTTAAGAATATAGTTTTTTAGTGGCACTTTAAGAATATAGTTTTTTTAGTGGCACTTTAAGAATATAATTTTTTAGTGGCAGTTTAAGAATATAGTTTTTTAGTGGCACTTTAAGAATATAATTTTTTTTAGTGGCACTTTAAAAATATAGTTTTTTAGTGGCTCTTTAAAAATATAGTTTTTTAGTGGCACTTTAAGAATACAGTTTTTTAGTGGCACTTTAAGAATATAGTTTTTTAGTGGCACTTTAAGAATATAGTTTTAGCGGCACTTTAAGAATATAGTTTTTTAGTGGCAGTTTAAGAATATAGTTTTTTAGTGGCACTTTAAGAATATAGTTTTTTTAGTGGCACTTTAAGAATATAGTTTTTTAGTGGCACTTTAAGAATATAGTTTTTTTAGTGGCACTTTAAGAATATAGTTTTTTAGTGGCACTTTAAGAATATAGTTTTTTAGTGGCACTTTAAAAATATAGTTTTAGTGGCTTTTTAAGGACATAGTTTGTTTTTATTTTTAGTGATTTTTTACCAATATTTTTTTCTAGCTGCTCTTTAAGGAATGAGATTTGGACTCATGGCTTTTGCAGCGGAGGAACTTGGTTCCTCTGTGAAGTGGGGTCCGGGTGCTGTGGTGTTGCAATACCCGGTGATATGTCGGCTGTTGCGGTTGTGGGAGGGTGCCGGTCGGTTTTTTTCTGGCTGTTGGCTGGCCTGGTGTCCCCGAAACAGCCTCGACTTAAATGTGCCGCGACGGTGAGCGGGCCATGGTCGCCCGGCTCTATGGAGAGGACGAAGTTGGGGGTCGTGCTGAGAGGATTGGAGTCCCTCGAGGTGTGGCCTCTGATGGAAGTTCCTTGGGCCTCTGCTGCGGAGGACCCTAAAAGTTAGGACTTCCACTTTATTTTTCTGGCTCAAAATTCAAAAGACTAAGATCTTTTTATTTATTTATTGGCAAGTTTCTTGGCAAAATTCAGTGAGTGATGGGCATATTCCTAGGCATCGCTCAAAATTCAAAAGATCCCACTCTCACTGCACCTCAATGATTATATCTTCGAGCAGGCATATAATAACAAGCAGTGCTACTCTCTTCACATACAGGTCTTCTCTCGCTGTAGGCAGGAATATTGTAAGGCAAGTTTAACTGACAGGAGCTTTCTAGTTTATAGTGGTTTCAGTGACATCTCCCTTATGGTGATATACAGCCTTGAGTTGTGGTGCACCGGGAATGTCGCGTATTTATTACGTTGCTCTTTAAGGACATAGTTTTTCAGTCGCTCTTTAAGAATATAGTTTTTTAGTGGCTCTTGAAGAATATAATTTGTTTTTCTTTCTATTGCCTTTTGAAAAACCAAGTTTTTCTCTTTCTAATCGCCCTTTAGCAATATAGTTTTCAGCGGCTTTTTAATAATATAGTTTTCTTAGCAGCTCTTTAAGAATATAATTTTTTTTCTACCAGCATTTTTTAAGCTTTTTTCTATTTAGCACAATTTTGACAACATTGACAGAAGTTCTTGGTCTCAGAGCGTGATTTTCGAGTTCTTTTTCTTCCTCAAGTGATTTGTCCAAATTGTTCGCCCTTGCCTGTGAGAAACAATCTTCCACAAACGGGACTCGAGGCGGAAGTCAAAATTTTAACCCTGCTTAAGATTTATAGACGGAATGACACCTTCCTGAGAAATTTCATAATAATGCCCTGCGTAACACTACTGGGTACTTCTTGGTCCGTTGGATTGGGTTTTTTTTGCACACCATGGGCTAAATGGCCAGGTCACAAGGACCCCGAGGGCTCAGAGAAGGTTGGGGGAGGGGATCCACTGGAACAGCTGTTGGGAGACAGATGGTGGTAGCCTCCCGTCAAGACAGATGGTAGCCTCCCATCAAGGCCATCCAGCGTGTTCTTTAACGTGCACATGGTATGGCTCTCCCGCACATGGGGCCACGGCTTAACGTCCCATCCAATGGACGGCGGTCTTTCCAAGCCCATCGGTGTCCCCTACTGACCGTGGGCAGGGCGGGGAATTTTGCGGAGATAAATCTCAACGTTGACCAAGCTGGGACTCGAACCTGGGAACTACAGATTACGAGCCTGGCGCTCTACCGACTAAGCCACCCCCGCCCCTAAGGCATGGATGATGATGTTGTTTTTCTGCTGAGGTCCTCCCATCCTCTCAGACCTTCTGCTATGGCAAACAAAACTGACAGTCTCCTGTCAGACCTTTGTGGAAAGAAGTTGCTTGAGGGGGTATTTATTATGTTTCATTTATCGTCATTACTAGCCATCCATTACATACCTGAACCTGAATCCAGTCTGAGGGTTGATCTTCTTTTACGGGTCTGTACTCTACCACATAACCAGATTCATAATTTGGAAGCTTGAAGTCATCCCAAGCAATCGTCAATGAACTCGGAGTTCTCTGAGTCACGAGGACTTTTGGAGTGTTAGGTACTGGATTATCTAAAAATGAGAAACAAAATTCTAATCAGAACTGCTCATCATCTAATAAAAGAAATATTAAACTCCATTGAAATAATATCCAGAATTTAGCAAAGTAATGTAAAATAAATTGACAATCTTCTGGGATACGCTGTCTTTTGTGTTTAGATAATATTTCATTATATTATGGTTGAAAAAGAGAAAAACATTCATAGATAAAAAATAGATTTAAAAACTTTGAATTATAGCCAATCATAGGTAAGCACATGTAGGAAATATACAGTAAATAAGTATAGAGGAAAGATTGTCATTAGCCTTGTGATATTCGAAACCTACGCCCTCATGAGGGGCGGGGGGGAGGGCTCAGTTGGTAGCGCGTCAGGCTCGTAATCTGTAGTTCCCAGTTTCGAGTCCCAGCTGGGTCAGCGTTGACATTTATCTCCGAAAGAATTTCCCCGCCCTGCCGACGGTCAGTAGGGGACACCGATTGGCTTGGAAAGGCCGCCGTCCGTCGGATGGGACGTTAAGTCGTGGCCCCGTGTGAGGGAGAGCCATACCCTGTGCACGTTAAAGAACACGCTGGATGGCCTTGACGGGAGGCTACCATCTGTCTCCCAACAGCTGTTCCAGTGGATCCCCTCCCCCAACCTTCTCTGAGCCTTCGGGGTCCATGTGAACTGACCATTTAGCCCATGGTGCGCAAAAAAGTGCCGCTCAGAGGTAAAACATCCCAACCCACTGTGCGAGAGCATGCCAGACTCGTAATCTGCAGTTCCAACGTTCGAGTACCACTAGGGCGATCTGTAAGATTTATCTCCGTTAATCTCACCTTCCCTCAGTAACAAATGGGACACCGATGGGTTTGGAAAGGCCGTTTTGTGCAGGATGGGACGTTAAGCCGTGATTCCGTGTGAAAGATAGTCATACACCATACTCGTTAAAAAACATGCCGGATGGCCTTGACTGGAAGCTCGTAATCTGCTCTTCTTTTAACCTTCTCTGAGCCATTGGGAGTCCTTGTGACCTGGCTATTTAGACTATAATGTCCAAAAATTGCTTCTTAGTGATAAAATAACCCATTACCCCAGGACTATAGGAAAGGTTTTTAGCTCATGTTGGGTTGTTTTACCACTGAGCGGCAATTTTTTGCACACCGTGGGCTAAATGGTCAGGTCACAAGGCCCCCCGAAGGCTCAGAAAAGGTTGGGGGAGAGGACCCACTGGAACAACTGTTGGGAGACAGATGGTAGCCTCCCGTCAAGGCCATCCAGCGTGTTCTTTAACGTTGGATTGTTTTACCACTGAGTGGCAATTTTTTGCACACCATGGGCTAAATGGTCAGGTCACAAGGCCCCCGAAGGCTCAGAAAAGGTTGGGGGAGAGGACCCACTGGAACAGCTGTTAGGAGACAGATGGTAGCCTCCCATCAAGGCCATGTAGCGTGTTCTTTAACGTTGGATTGTTTTTACCATTGAGCGGCAATTTTTTGCTCGCCATGGGCTAAATGGTCAGGTCACAAGGCCCCCGAAGGCTCAGAAAAGGTTGGGGGAGAGGACCCACTGGAACAACTGTTAGGAGACAGACGGTAGCCTCCCGTCAAGGCCATCCAGCGTGTTCTTTAACGTTGGATTGTTTTACCATTGAGCGGCAATTTTTTGCACACCATGGGCTAAGTGGTCAGGTCACAAGGCCCCCGAAGGCTCAGAAAAGTTTGGGGGAGATGACCCACTGGAACAGCTGTTAGGAGACAGATGGTAGCCTCCCGTTAAGGCCATCCAGCGTGTTCTTTAACGTGCACAGGGTATGGCTCTCCCGCACACAAGGCCACAGCTTAATGTCCCATCCGATGGACGGCGGCCTTTCCAAGCCCATCGGTGTCCCCTACTGACCGTGGGCAGGGCGGGGAGTTTTGCGGAGATAAATCTCAACGCTGACCCAACTGGGACTGAGCCACTCCCGCCCCTGATCCTTCATGAACTCATTCAGGACCGGATCTAGAAAAACGTTTAGGGGGGGTGGGGAGAGAAGAAAAGCGACGTCATGGAGCAAAAAAAGGTTAAAGAGGGGAGCCAAAAGACTGGATTTCAATGCAGTGTAACATTTTTCCTCCTTAATTTTAGAAGTTTAAAAAAAAAATGAAAAATAGCTAAAATACGCATAAGTGTAAGCATTTTTGGCCTCTTTTACCCTTACTGAGGCGGGGGTGACTCAGTCCATAGCGCGCCAGGCTCGTAATCTGCAGTTCCCAGGTTCGAGTCCCAGCTGGGTCAGTGTTGAGATTTATCTCCGCAAAACTCTCCGCCCTGCCCACGGTCAGTAGGGGACACCGATGGGCTTGGAAAGGCCGTCGTCCGTCGGATGGGACGTTAAGCCGTGGTCCCGTGTGTGGGAGAGAGCCATACCCTGTGCACGTTAAAGAACACGATGGATGGCCTTGACGGGAGGCTACCTTCTCTCTCCTAACAGCTGTTCCATTCCTGCCAAACAGTCCAAATCTAATGAGTCCAATCTCTTCTGAGAGAAGGAACTACTTGTTGACCTTCGTAGTATGCACCCTTACTGTCCATCCCAAAGTCTCATCTTAGTAGCGGCCATTAAATCTTCCGCCAATACTCCCTAACTAGTCACGCCAAGTTTCCTTCACTTACTCAGTCAAGCGGCTAATAACCGTCAACCGTGGCAGGGTTCCAATTACAATCTCCTTATAAGCCTCTCTCTCTCCTCCCACCAACATCACCTTACCCTTTTTTTTGTTGTTAGTTAATGTTTAGGGTTTTCCCCCAACTTTGTTACACAACATAAGAGCATCCTGCATCCATTGCCCTCCAGCTCTCCAACTTCCTGTGACAGCGAATTAATGAGCTCTTGCTTAGTGTTAGACTGTCGAAATGGTGGCAAGCATTTCACTGAATTGGTTAAGCTGCGGCTAGCGGATATTGGATTTGGATTGTTTTATCTCTGAGCGGCCCTTTTTCCTTTGGACACAATGGACTAAATTGCCAAGTCACAAGGATCCCGAGGCTCAGAGAAGGTTGGGGACCCACTGAACAGAAGTTAGGAGGCATATGGTAACCTCTCGTCAAGGCCATCAAGCGTGTTTTTAACATGCACAGGGTAAGGCTCTCCCACACGAAATGGTGGCAAGCATTTCACTGAATTGGTTAAGCTGCGGCTAGCGGATATTGGATTTGGATTGTTTTATCTCTGAGCGGCCCTTTTTCCTTTGGACACAATGGACTAAATTGCCAAGTCACAAGGATCCCGAGGCTCAGAGAAGGTTGGGGACCCACTGAACAGAAGTTAGGAGGCATATGGTAACCTCTCGTCAAGGCCATCAAGCGTGTTTTTAACATGCACAGGGTAAGGCTCTCCCACACGAAATGGTGGCAAGCATTTCACTGAATTGGTTAAGCTGCGGATAGCGGATATTGGATTTGGATTGTTTTATCTCTGAGCTGCCCTTTTTCCTTTGGACACAATGGACTAAATTGCCAAGTCACAAGGATCCCGAGGCTCAGAGAAGGTTGGGGACCCACTGAACAGAAGTTAGGAGGCATATGGTAACCTCTCGTCAAGGCCATCAAGCGTGTTTTTAACATGCACAGGGTAAGGCTCTCCCACACGAAATGGTGGCAAGCATTTCACTGAATTGGTTAAGCTGCGGATAGCGGATATTGGATTTGGATTGTTTTATCTCTGAGCTGCCCTTTTTCCTTTGGACACAATGGACTAAATTGCCAAGTCACAAGGATCCCGAGGCTCAGAGAAGGTTGGGGACCCACTGAACAGAAGTTAGGAGGCATATGGTAACCTCTCGTCAAGGCCATCAAGCGAGTTTTTAACATGCACAGGGTAAGGCTCTCCCACACGAAATGGTGGCAAGCATTTCACTGAATTGGTTAAGCTGCGGATAGCGGATATTGGATTTGGATTGTTTTATCTCTGAGCTGCCCTTTTTCCTTTGGACACAATGGACTGAATTGTCAAGTCACAAGGACCCCGAGGGCTCAGAGAAGGTTGGGGACCCACTGAACAGAAGTTATGAGACATATGGTAACCTCCCGTCAAGGCCATCCAGCGGGTTTTTAACATGCACAGGGTAAGGCTCTCACACACACTGTCACAGCTTAAAGTTCCATCCGACGGACGGCGGCCTTTCCAAGCCCATCGGTGTCCACTATTGACCGAGGGAGTTTTTGATTTCGCGAAGTAAATCTCAACACTGGCCCAGGCGAGACTCAAACCTGGGTTCCCAACTCTGAAATCTTGGCGTCGTTGTCAGTTGACAATTTAACACACGGTAAGCAAAAAAAAATTTCCTCTCAGGGTTAACCGAACTCCATTTCTTAAAGGAATCCAGTTTAATGGAAACTTTCTTAGCTAAACACTGAGAAAAATAGACTCTATTTCATACAAAAAAAGGATTTTGTTGGGTTGTTTTACCTCTGAGCGGCACTTTTTTGCACACCATGGGCTAAATGGCCAGGTCACATGGACCCCGAAGGCTCAGAGAAGGTTGGGGGAGGGGACCCACTGGAACAGCTGTTGGGAGACAGATGGTAACCTCCCGTCAAGGCCATCCAGCGTGTTACTTTAACGTGCACAGGGTATGTCTCTCCCGCACACGGGGCCACGGTTTAACGTCCAATCCGACGGACGGCGGCCTTTCCAAGCCCATCGGTGTCCCCTACTGACCGTGGGCAGGGCGGGGAATTTTGCGGAGATAAATGTCAACGCTGACCCAGCTGGGACTCGAACCTGGGAACTACAGATTACGAGCCTGGCGCGCTACCGACTGAGCCACCCCCGCCCCAACAAAAAAAAAATGAAAACCTTTTTCATGGGTAAAAAAAGAACCTAATTAAAATTATTACTCTCCAATATTCAGATGCAGGCTTAATGAGCCTTTATCCCGGTCACACCTCGAAATTTTAAGGGACCAACCCAGTGGTGGACTGGTTTAATACCTTCAGATCCTGTATACATTACGAGGGCGGCGGTAGCTCAGTCGGTAGCGCGCCAGGCTCGACTGTGATCGTAATCTACAGTTCCCATATTCGAATCCGAGCTGGTCACCGTTGACTTATCTCCTGCCCAAGGTTAATAGGGGACACCGATGGGCTTAGAAAGGCCGCCGTCCGTCGGATGGGACGTTAAACCGTGGCTCCGTGTGCGGGAGAGCCATACCCTGTATGTAAACTGTGCACGTTAAAGAACACACTGGATGGCCTTGACGGGAAGCTACCATCTGTTTCTTAGCAGCTGTTCTAGTGGGTCTCCTGGGGCGGGGGTGGCTCAGTCGGTAGCGCGCCAGGCTCGTAATCCGTAGTTCCCAGGTTCGAGTCCCAGCTGGGTCAGCGTTGAGATTTATCTCCGCAAAATTCTCCGCCCTGCCCACGGTCAGTAGGGGACACCGATGGGCTTGGAAAGGCTGCCGTCCGTCGGAGGGACGTTAAGCCGTGGCCCCGTGTGCCGGAGAGCCATACCCTGTGCACGTTAAAGAACACGCTGGATGGCCTTGATGGGAGGCTACCATCTGTCTCCCAACAGCTGTTCCAGTGGGTCCCCTCCCCCAACCTTCTCTGAGCCATCGGTTCCTTGTGACCTGGCCATTTAGCCCATGGTGTGCAAAAAAGTGCCGCTCAGAGGTAAAAAAAACAACTGTATACATTACAATGTACATTACTTTTTAGAATGTTTTTAAACAAAAGAATAGGTGTCTGTGGCGTTGAAAGTATACATCAGTCTTTACGCACAGGAATAGGCTGTAATTTCATGCTATTTGGGGATGTCACAGAAACTAATTCAGTAACATTGATGATATCTATACCCGACAATAAGAACTGATTTACTACATTGCGCGTGTCACACATTCGATGTGTTTATCATGACAGCGTGAAAATAAGTCGTAATTCGCTTTCTCTTATTTTCCGTCTTATTGCTTTGTGACATTTCAGAATTTTGCAATTTTTGGGACGATTTCTCCATTATAATACATATGCTGAATTTCAGTGAAATGATGTTAAAAAAATTATTTTTATATGTTCTTGATCTTTTGATTATAAATAAAACACATTGAAATAGAAACTTCTGTTGCTTCCACAGACAAAAATTCGGCCAGAAGGGATTAAAAAGCATATCAGAAACAAAGTTGGGTTGTTTTACCTCTGAGCGACACTTTTTTGCACACCATGGGCTAAATGGCCAGGTCACAAGGATCCCGAAGGCTCAGAGAAGGTTGGGGGAGGAGACCCACTGGAACAGCTGTTGGGAGACAGATGGTAGCTTCCCGTCAAGGCCATCCAGTGTGTTCTTTAACGTTGGATAGTTTTACCTCTGAGCGGCACTTTTTTGCACACCATGGGCTAAATGGCCAGGTCACAAGGATCCCGAAGGCTCAGAGAAGGTTGGGGGAGGAGACCCACTGGAACAGCTGTTGGGAGACAGATGGTAGCTTCCCGTCAAGGCCATCCAGTGTGTTCTTTAACGTTGGATAGTTTTACCTCTGAGCGGCACTTTTTTGCACACCATGGGCTAAATGGCCAGGTCACATGGACCCCGAAGGTTCAGAGAAGGTTGGGGAGGGGACCCACTGTAATAGCTGTTGAGAGACAGATGGTAGCCTCCCGTCAAGGCCATCCAGCGTGTTCTTTAACGTGCACAGGGTATGGCCCTCCCGCACACGGGGCCACGGCTTAACGTCCCATCGGACGGACGGCGGCCTTTCCAAGCCCATCGGTGTCCCCTACTGACTATGGGCAGGGCGGAGAGTTTTGCGGAGATAAATCTCGACGCTGACCCAGATGGGACTCGAACCTGGGAACTGCAGATTACTAGCCTGGTGCGCTACCGAATGAATCATCCCCCCCCCCCCCAGAAACAAAGTGAGGAAAACTTATATTACTCTATTTGTCAAGCAATTTAAAAAGAATTTTGAGAAGTATGAAATGAAGTTGTGGTTTGTTCCACTTCAATCGGAACACTTCACTCCCTGCATTTTTAGAAATCTAGATATTATTTTTTTCTAGATCCACAAATAGGAGGCTCCCTTGGTGCCTTCTGTGATAAATGAATTAGAATGGAGAAAAAAAAAGCATTTCTTGCAAGAAAAATCGAAAGTTCTCTTTCGGAGGCATTTATTGATGATTGTGCCACGCAAACCAAAATCTGATTGGTATGATAAATCATGGGAGCATTAGGAAATTATAAATCGACTTTTTAAAAGTGGCTGCATGGATCGACGGTTGGATGATTTATCAAGATGAATGGAGGAGACGGGATTCGTGCTCTCTACGCAATGGTATAAATGAACGCTGAATGAATGAATGACGACTTAAAATAAATAAATTACCCCTCAAGCAGCTGCTTACCACTGAGGTGTGACAGGAGCCTGTCAGTTTCACACGTTGTAGAGACGATTTGTGAGGAAGGCGAGGCCACAGAAAAAAGACAACACAAACATCCGTGTCTTACCGAGATTCGAACCCAGGTCCCTCAAAAATCACAAAAAGAGACTAAAGGCATAAATTGAGTTCATCTCCTAAATGAAACACTTGCTCGCGATGACTCATTTTCAAATAGTGACATTCCTTTCATCGTTTTATTCCATCAATTTAAATTTTTCTAACTCACTGGTAACTTATCAATAACCATGAAATATTGTTTATAGAAATCGAAACTAATCGGTTAAGGTTTAACCACGGTATTGATTTCCGAAGTAAAGAGCTTTATATAAACATCATTATCAGTCGGTAGCGCGCCAGGCTTCGTAATCTGTAGTTCCCAGGTTCGAGTCCCAGCTGGGTCAGCGTTGAGATTTATCTCCGCAAAATTCCCCGCCCTGCCCACGGTCAGTAGGGGACACCGATGGGCTTGGAAAGGCCGCCGTCCGTTGGATGGGACGTTAAGCCGTGGCCCCGTGGGCGGGAGAGCCATACCCTGTGCACGTTAAAGAACACGCTGGATGGCCTTGACAGGAGGATACCATCTGTCTCCCAACAGCTGTTCCAGTGGGTCCCCTCCCGCAACCTTCTCTAAACCTTCGGGGTCCATGTGACCTGGCCATTTAGCCCACGGTGTGCAAAAAAGTGCCGCTCAGAGGTAAAACAACCCAACAACAACACAATGATCTAATGGCCAGATTACAAAATCTTCTCTGTTGGTAGCGGGCCAAGCTCTTAATCTACGTTTCCCAAGTTCAGTGGTTGGTTTGTTTTACCTCTGAGCGGCACTTTTTTGCACACCATGGGCTAAATGGTTAGGTCACAAGGACCCCGAAAGTTCAGGGAAAGTTGGGGGAGGGGACCCACTGGAACAGTTGTTGGAAGACAGATGGTAGCCTCCCGTCAAGGCCATCCAGTGTGTTCTTTAACGTGCACAGGTATGGCTCTCCCGTACACGGAGCCACGGCTTAACGTCCCATCCGACGGACGGCGTCCTTTCCAAGCCCATCGGTGTCCCCTACTGACCGTGGGCACGGCGGGGAATTTTGCAGAGATAAATCTCAACGCTGACCCAGCTGGGACTCGAACCTGGGAACTATAGATTACAAGCCTGGCGCGCTACCGACTGAGCCACCCCCGCCCCAAGAAATCGGGTATCATCAGATTGAAACAAGGATAGTGTAGATCTCTTCCTCACCTTTACACTGATAACGGACGCAACAGGAGTCATTCTCATCAACGATTTCTTCACAAGAGGGATCACTTATGGCTCCCGGCCGGAAATAGCATCTCTCGCGACACTCGGTCTTTCCGCTCTGCATGCAGGTGCATGTCTGCTGGCATTCGATGTGGAAAGTCTCCCCGAGACCGAAGGACACGGTACCATTCACTGCACAGCCGTCTGAAATACGAAGAACATGTATTAATGATTTAATAAGGATGTTTCTTATGGAGAAAACATGGTGTCTTCATTAAAAAGGGAGCACATAATCACTTAATGGGTTGGGTTGTTTTACCTCTGAGCGGCACTTTTTGCACACCATTGGCTAAATGGCCAGGTCACATGGACCCCGAAGGCTCAGAGAAGGTGGGGGGAGGGGACCCACTGGAACAGCTGTTGGGAGACAGATGGTAGCTTCCCGTCAAGGCCACCGAGTGTGTTCTTTAACGTTGGGTTGTTTTACCTCTGAGCGGTACTTTTTTGCACACCATGGGCTAAATGGGCAGGTCACAAGGACCCCGAAGGCTCAGAGAAGGTTGGGGGAGGGGACCCAGTGGAACAGCAGTTGGGAGACAGATGGTAGCCTCCCGTCAAGGCCATCCAGCGTGTTCTTTAACGTTGGGTTGTTTTACCTCTGAGCGGCACTTTTTTGCACACCATGGGCTAAATGGGCAGGTCACAAGGACCCCGAAGGCTCAGAGAAGGTTGGGGGAGGGGACCCAGTGGAACAGCAGTTGGGAGACAGATGGTAGCCTCCCGTCAAGGCCATCCAGCGTGTTCTTTAACGTTGGGTTGTTTTACCTCTGAGCGGCACTTTTTTGCACACCATGGGCTAAATGGCCAGGTCACAAGGACCCCGAAGGCTCAGAGAAGGTTGGGGGGAGGGGACCCACTGGAACAGCAGTTGGAAGACTGATGGTAGCCTCCCGTCAAGGCCATCCAGCGTGTTCTTTAACGTTGGGTTGTTTTACCTCTGAGCGGCACTTTTTTGCACACCATGGGCTAAATGGCCAGGTCACATGGACCCCGAAGACTCAGAGAAGGTTGGGGGACTGGACCCACTGGAACAGCTGTTGGGAGACAGATGGTAGCCTCCCGTCAAGGCCATCCAGCGTGTTCTTTAACGTTGGGTTGTTTTACCTCTGAGCGGCACTTTTTTGCACACCATGGGCTAAATGACCAGGTCACAAGGACCCCGAAGGCTCAGAGAAGGTTGGGGGAGGGGACCCACTGGAACAGCAGTTGGGAGACAGATGGTAGCCTCCCGTCAAGGCCATCCAACGTGTTCTTTAACGTGTACAGGGTATGGCTTAACGTCCCATTCGACGGACGGCGTCCTTTCCAAGCCCATCGGTGTCCCCTACTGACCGTGGGCAGCGCGGGGAATTTTGCGGAGATAAATCTCAACCTGACTCAGCTGGAACTCGAACCTGAGAACTACAGATTACGAGATCACTTAATGGCAAAGACCCATTTTAAAAATGCAAAGAATTGGGATACATTTCAAGAATTCAAAAAGTCGTTACAATTTTAATAAGCATTCAAACTGTAAAGGTACATTTCAACTAGCAATTAAATCACATTAACTCTTTTTAAGAGGAATTCAAATGTTTGCAAGGCATTTTAGTTAATATTCATGTTCGCAGTACATTTTAAAATCATTTTAAGGTCAAAATCAATTTGAACAAGAACTTTGAGGGTTGGGTGGTTTTACCTCTGAGCGGCACTTTTTTGCACAATGGACAGGTCACGAGGACCCCTGAGGCTCAGAGAAGGTTGGGGGGAGGGGACCCACTGGAACAGCTGTTGGGAGACAGATGGTAGCCTCCCGTCAAGGCCATCCAGCGTGTTCTTTAACGTGCACAGGGTATGGCTCTCCCGCACACGGGGCCACAGCTTAACGTCCCATCCCACGGACGGCGGCCTTTCCAAGCCCATAGGTGTCTCCTACTGACGGTGGGCAGGGCGGGGAGTTTTTGCGGAGATAAATCTCAACGCTGACCCAGCTGGGACTCGAACCTGGGAACTACATATTACGAGCCTGGCGCGCTAAAGACTGAGCCACCCCCGCCCCTCTCTATGGAATGAGACAGGGAGTTTTGCGGGGGTAAATCTCAACGTTAACCCAAGTGGGACTCGAACTTGGGAAATGTAGATTAACGCCTAGCGCGCTACCGACTGGACAACCCCCGTCCCGCATTATGAGAGTCGCAAACTATTTCAGCAACTATTCAAACGGTGCGACCCATTTTCAGAATCATTCTAAAGTCGCAACCAATTTGAACAAAATGAATCTGAAGTTTGCAAAGCATTTTAGCAACTATTTAAATGGTTGCGACCCGTTTTAAGAACTAAAGTCACAAGCAATTTCGGGGCGGGGGTGGCTCAGTCGGTAGCGCGACAGGCTCGTAATCTGTAATTCCCAGGTTCGAGTCCCTCTGGGTCAGCGTTGAGATTTATCTCCGCAAAATTCCCCGCCCTGCCCACGGTCAGTAGGGGACACCGTTGGGCTTGGAAAGGCCGCCGTCCGTCGGATGAGACGTTAAGCCGTGGCCCCGTGTGTGGGAGAGCCATACCCTGTGCACGTTAAAGAACACACTGGATGGCCTTGACGGGAGGCTACCATCTGTCTCTCAACAGCTGTTAAAGTGGGTCCCCTCCCCCAATCTTCTCTGAGCCTTCGGGGTCCTTGTGACCTGGCCATTTAGCCCATGGTGTGCAAAAAAGTGCCGCTCAGAGGTAAAACAACCCAACTCTTCTGTTCGGTCTATAAATACTATTTGGAGTCAAAATTTTCTTAGCAACTCGAAATCAGTCGAAATCATTCAATAGTTAACCTTCATTTAAAAAAAAATCAATTAATTTATTTGGTTCGAAATCACTGAAGGCTCAGCGACAATATTCAAGTTAATCAAAAAATTTAAATAACCAGTATCAAATAAATCAATCCATTCTTCATCTCACTTTAAAACGAAACATTCAATCATTTTTCTGCGATATTTCCAGATTGCCTTGCAATCTCATTAAATTCCGGTTAATCGAGATTCTACCTGGTAAAAAGAACAACAACCGAGATCAATTTGAATTAAATCGGAGAAAAACAAACCGACCCATTTGTCATCCCTCCTCTGACAAATTCCTGTACACCCCCGAGTCACTGAGGTTAAACTTCCGGTTCGAACATGTGTCACCCTCTGTCAGTATGACGCATGCAAGTTGTGTGCAGGAGTTGTTTTTTTCTATTTTTTTTTAACCAAAGAGGGAGTTACCGCTTTTTGGGGGCGTTCTCCCACTGCTTGCTAAGGGGCAAATCTGCAATTTGCTTTTCCAACGCCACTCTGGACGATTCTTGCCAGTCATCCAACAAGAAGTGAATGAACCAATGATGTTGCGCACAAACAACCATCTCCCTCATCCTAACCGGCTGTTGACCTTTCGTGGGTTTACCAAAGCTCGTTCTGAGGATGATGATCTGCAACTGCTGACACTTTCATTAAACTGCCAAGGTCAGCAATTTAACCGATGGCTTCTTTCTATTAAATTTGCGTCTTCACCGTCAACAAGATTATCACAATTGCGAGGCATTTTCCCTGATGCGGAAAGAAGTTCATCCACTTCGGAGACGCTCCCCGACTGATGATGCCGGATTTTTACACAAATTTAGTTTCTGAGTTCTAGCAGAATCTAGGAATATTTAGTTTCCGGGAATTAGGAGAATATATACGAATATTTAGTTTCCTACTAACAGGTTGGTTTGGGTTGTTTTACCTCTGAGCGGCACTTTTTTGCACACCATGGGCTAAATGGTCAGGTCACACGAAGGTACAGAGAAGGTTGGTGGAGGGGGACCAACTGGAACAGCTGTTGGGAGACAAATGGTAGTCTCCCGTCAAGGCCATCCAGCATGTTCTTTAACGTGCACAGGGTATGGCTCTCCAGCACACGGGGCCACGGCTTAACGTCCCATCCGACGGACGGCGGCCTTTCCAAGCCCATAGGTGTCCCCTACTGACCGTGGGCAGGACGGCGAATTTTGCGGAGATAAATCTGAACTCTGACCCAGCTGGGACTCGAACTTGGGAACTGCAGATTACGAGCCTGGTGCGCTACCGACTGAGCCACCCCCGCCCCCCACTTAGTAGTAGTAAAACTTTGGAATACTGGCAAAATCCATGAAGTAATTAGCTTTCGAGTACTGGTAAACTTCGTGAAATATTCAGCCCCCGAGTACTAGTCGAGTACACGATATTTACACTGCTGTTCACGAAAACCAGAACACCGAGAAGGAATAGAGTAAGGTCCGTGACTTGCATAGGGCGTGTTTAGCTACTAAAGAAGTGATTAGAATTTCAAGGTCATCGATGCAGTCGGGTTGGCTGCAAGCCAAAGAGAAAATTCTGGAAAGGTTGTGAATGGACCAATCCCACTGGTATTTGAGAGGTTAGTAGCCGTGTTCAGATTTTTGGTTCTTGTGCAGGTGATGTTAAGATATCAGTGCTTGTTACATCCAGGACATTTTACATGCAATAGCGTTCGGTTGTTTTACCTCTGAGCGGCACTTTTTTGCACACCATGGGCTAAATGGCCAGGTCACATGGACCCCGAAGGCTCAGAGAAGGTTGGGGGAGGGGACCCACTGGAACAGCTGTTGGGAGACAGATGGTAGCCTCCCGTCAAGGCCATCCAGTGTGTTCTTTAACGTTGGGTTGTTTTACCTCTGAGCGGCACTTTTTTGCACACCATGGGCTAAATGGCCAGGTCACAATGACCCCGAAGGCTCAGAGAAGGTTGGGGGTAGGGGACCCACTGGAAGAGCTGTTGGGAGACAGATGGTAGCCTCCCGTCAAGGCCATCCAGCGTGTTCTTTAACGTGCACAGGGTATGGCTCTCCCGCACACAGTGCCACGGCTTAACGTCCCTCCGTGTCTCGTGACACGAAGGTTGCCACATCACTGATTTCTAAAAAAATCTTTGCCAGATATTTTTTCTGAATTCTGTAATCAACCATAATGTTCGGATACTTTTTTGAGCAACTGTACACGTTAAAGAACATGATAAATGAACCCTCCATCTGTCTCCTAACAACTCTCCAGTGATTCTCCATCCCGTACCCAACTCTGAGTCCTTGGGATCCTTGTGACCTGGCCATTCTAGCCCATGATGTACACAAAAGTGCCGTTCAGAGGCAACACAACCCAATTCTACTTCGGCCTAGAAAATTGAGTTATCAGTATAATACTTGTCAACGAATTGTTAGCATGTACACAATAGAAACGATACTAAAAAAAATTAAGGGGAAAAAACGAGAACGCAGTGCTTCGTTTCCGCTGAAGATCTAATATCCTCCATCTTCTTTGATATAGTTTGAAGTTTTTTGAATTTGCAGAGAGTTTTTTTTTTTCAGAAAGCGGACAAACCGTAGACTTCATACTTCTCGACAAGAGTCTGCTGGCCCAGCACTTTCTAGAGATCGGTGACGACTTTCTGATGAATGAGGCGCTTTCTTTCGAAAGAGAAAAAAAATGTAGAAAATTGAGTTGAACCAGCAGCAGAAAGAGAGATCTTCACTTAGTTCAAGAAAGCACGTAGAAGGGGGAAAAAAGAGATGGCATAATGAGATCTACTCTCTGATGCATGTCTGTCTGTTTCTTTCTGTGAAGAAGCAAATATTATTCATTACTTATTGTTCAATTTATTAGGTAAAGATACATGTTGTATTAATAAGCAGTTACTATCAGAACTCAACAACGGTTCAGAAAAAAAAAATAATAAAATAAATACCCCCTCAAGCAGCTGCTTGCCACAGAGGTCTGACAGGAGCCTGTCAGTTTATATGCCATAGTAGAAGGTCTCTGAGGATGGCACGACCTCAACAGAGAAATGTCACATATATCCATGCCTTACCCGGGGCTCGAACCCATATGTCCCTTAGATCACCAGGGCTCGAACCCAGATCCCTTAGATCACCGAGGCGCGAACCCAGGTCCCTTAATCACCAGGGCTCGAACCCAGAGTCCCTTAGATCACCGGGGCGCGAACCCAGGTCCCTTAGATCACCGGGGCTCGAACCCAGGTCCCTTAGATCACCAGGTTCCTAGATCACCGGGGCTCGAACCCAGAGTGAGTCCCTTAGATCACCGGGACGCGAACCCAGGTCCCTTAGATCACCGGGGCTCGAACCCAGGTCCCTTAGATCACCAGGGCTCGAACCCAGTCCCTTAGATCACCGGGGCTCGAACCCAGATCCCTTAGATCACCGGGGCTCGAACCCAGAGTCCCTTAGATCACCGGGGCTCGAACCCAGGTCCCTTAGATCACCAGGGCTTGAACCCAGGTCCCTTAGATCACCAGGGCTCGAACCCAGGTCCCTTAGATCACCAGGGCTCGAACCCAGGTCCCTTAGATCACCGGGGCTCGAACCCAGAGTCCCTTAGATCACCGGGGCTCGAACCCAGGTCCCTTAGATCACCAGGGCTTGAACCCAGGTCCCTTAGATCAATAACCAAGCGTGCTAACCACTCGGCAGAAAGAGAGATCTTCACTTAGTTCAAGAAAGCACGTAGAAGGGGGGAAAAAAGAGATGGCATAATGAGATCTACTCTCTGATGCATGTCTGTCTGTTTCTTTCTGTGAAGAAGCAAATATTATTCATTACTTATTGTTCAATTTATTAGGTAAAGATACATGTTGTATTAATAAGCAGTTACTATCAGAACTCAACAACGGTTCAGAAAAAAAAATAATAAAATAAATACCCCCTCAAGCAGCTGCTTGCCACAGAGGTCTGACAGGAGCCTGTCAGTTTATATGCCATAGTAGAAGGTCTCTGAAGATGGCACGACCTCAGCAGAGAAATGACACATACATCCATGCCTTACCCGGGGCTCGAACCCAGGTCCCTTAGATCACCGGGGCTCGAACCCAGATCACTTAGATCACCGGGGCGCGAACCCAGGTCCCTTAGATCACCGGGGCTCGATCACAGATCCCTTAGATCACAGGGGCTCGAAACCAGGTCCCTTAGATCACCGGGGCTCGAACCCAGATCCCTTAGATCACAGGGCTCTAACCCAGATCCCTTAGATCACCGGGGCGCGAACCCAGGTCCCTTAGATCACCGGGGCTCGAACCGAGATCCCTTAGATCACCAGGGCTCGAACCCAGGTCCCTTAGATCACCGGGGCTCGAACCCAGAGTCCCTTAGATCACCGGGGCTCGAACCCAGAGTCCCTTAGATCACCGGGGCTCGAAGTTAAAACATTAACTTCTAGCTAGAAGTATGGGTACTAATCAAATATTAGTACCTATACTTCTGGCTAGAAGAAAAATTAAAACTTCATTCTCTTTGAAAACAAGCTCTCTATATTGGCAGATGAGATATATCATTCTTCTATTTGTTTACGATGATTATGGGCAGTGGCTACAATGCCCCCCCCCCCCTGCAAAAAATGTCTCGGGGGAGTCCTTTTGTTAATTTAAAGTGCATCATCATATACTTTAATTTTTAACTTTGTGGCATATATTTCGGATTTCGTCGATCAGAGAGTGTTCGTGGCGCCATCTCTTGATCGAGAATGGAACCCAGCAGTTGTCCTCAGAAAAAGTTATTTCTATGTCAAGCAAATCAAGTGATAACAGCGAAAATTTCAATCTCCAAAAGTGTTACTATTATTAAATCTTCCGGTAGTTTCACAAGGTTTACTATTAGTGAAGTTTTCAATGATACCACACAGGAGTTATTATTCACAGAGTATTTCAGCAATCTCACAGTTATTATAATAGTAATAACTAACAAGGGTTGCTATTATTTAATTCTGCAATATAATTACGAAATTTTGCAATAATATCAAAGAGTTATTATAATAGTAATAACTAACAAGGGTTGCTATTATTTAATTCTGCAATATAATTACGAAATTTTGCAATAATATCAAAGAGTTATTATAATAGTAATAACTAACAAGGTTTGCTATTATTTAATTCTGCAATATAATTACGAAATTTTGCAATAATATCAAAGAGTTATTATAATAGTAATAACTAACAAGGTTTGCTATTATTTAATTCTGCAATATAATTACGAAATTTTGCAATAATATCAAAGAGTTATTATAATAGTAATAACTAACAAGGGTTGCTATTATTTAATTCTGCAATATAATTACGAAATTTTGCAATAATATCAAAGAGTTATTATAATAGTAATAACTAACAAGGGTTGCTATTATTTAATTCTGCAATATAATTACGAAATTTTGCAATAATATCAAAGAGTTATTATAATAGTAATAACTAACAAGGTTTGCTATTATTTAATTCTGCAATATAATTACGAAATTTTGCAATAATATCAAAGAGTTATTATAATAGTAATAACTAACAAGGGTTGCTATTATTTAATTCTGCAATATAATTACGAAATTTTGCAATAATATCAAAGAGTTATTATAATAGTAATAACTAACAAGGGTTGCTATTATTTAATTCTGCAATATAATTACGAAATTTTGCAATAATATCAAAGAGTTATTATAATAGTAATAACTAACAAGGTTTGCTATTATTTAATTCTGCAATATAATTACGAAATTTTGTAATAATATCAAAGAGTTATTATAATAGTAATAACTAACAAGGGTTGCTATTATTTAATTCTGCAATATAATTACGAAATTTTGCAATAATATCAAAGAGTTATTATAATAGTAATAACTAACAAGGGTTGCTATTATTTAATTCTGCAATATAATTACGAAATTTTGCAATAATATCAAAGAGTTATTATAATAGTAATAACTAACAAGGTTTGCTATTATTTAATTCTGCAATATAATTACGAAATTTTGCAATAATATCAAAGAGTTATTATAATAGTAATAACTAACAAGGGTTGCTATTATTTAATTCTGCAATATAATTACGAAATTTTGCAATAATATCAAAGAGTTATTATAATAGTAATAACTAACAAGGGTTGCTATTATTTAATTCTGCAATATAATTACGAAATTTTGCAATAATATCAAAGAGTTATTATAATAGTAATAACTAACAAGGGTTGCTATTATTTAATTCTGCAATATAATTACGAAATTTTGCAATAATATCAAAGAGTTATTATAATAGTAATAACTAACAAGGTTTGCTATTATTTAATTCTGCAATATAATTACGAAATTTTGCAATAATATCAAAGAGTTATTATAATAGTAATAACTAACAAGGGTTGCTATTATTTAATTCTGCAATATAATTACGAAATTTTGCAATAATATCAAAGAGTTATTATAATAGTAATAACTAACAAGGGTTGCTATTATTTAATTCTGCAATATAATTACGAAATTTTGCAATAATATCAAAGAGTTATTATAATAGTAATAACTAACAAGGTTTGCTATTATTTAATTCTGCAATATAATTACGAAATTTTGCAATAATATCAAAGAGTTATTATAATAGTAATAACTAACAAGGGTTGCTATTATTTAATTCTGCAATATAATTACGAAATTTTGCAATAATATCAAAGAGTTATTATAATAGTAATAACTAACAAGGGTTGCTATTATTTAATTCTGCAATATAATTACGAAATTTTGCAATAATATCAAAGAGTTATTATAATAGTAATAACTAACAAGGGTTGCTATTATTTAATTCTGCAATATAATTACGAAATTTTGCAATAATATCAAAGAGTTATTATAATAGTAATAACTAACAAGGGTTGCTATTATTTAATTCTGCAATATAATTACGAAATTTTGCAATAATATCAAAGAGTTATTATAATAGTAATAACTAACAAGGGTTGCTATTATTTAATTCTGCAATATAATTACGAAATTTTGCAATAATATCAAAGAGTTATTATAATAGTAATAACTAACAAGGGTTGCTATTATTTAATTCTGCAATATAATTACGAAATTTTGCAATAATATCAAAGAGTTATTATAATAGTAATAACTAACAAGGGTTGCTATTATTTAATTCTGCAATATAATTACGAAATTTTGCAATAATATCACAAGAGTTATTCATTAATATTAATCCTGCTGGTGATAACAGCATTAATATTAACTCTGCTGGTAGAGTTACAACATTAACTTTGTGGTCCAAAATATTAATTGCTGATTCGCTATGAACCGCACACAGAACACAAAAAAAACACAACATTAATGTTAACTATGCTTTGATATACAATATTATTTAACTTTATTGGCGATTTACAATATTATTAATATTAAAAAAAATAAATAAATTCCCCCTCATACAGCTGCTTGCCACAGAGGTCTGACAGGAGCCTGTCAGTTTATATGTCATAGTAGAAGGTCTGAGAGGTTGGCAGGACATCAGCAGAAAAATGACACACCACATCCATACTCCGACGCTCAAACCCAGGTCCCTTAGATCACTAGCCTAGCGTGCTAAACACTCGGCCACGTGACGGCTTATTAATATTAACTAGACTAATAGTTCACAATGTTAATAATAACTCTACTGATGGTCTACAACAGTGGTTCTCAACCTATTATGCTTCACGTACCCCCTGGAAATGTGTATGTAACTGGCGTACACCTTGTACAGATAGATAAAACTATAGTTATAGTATAACAATGGGAATAAAATAAAACATATATATCAGTGGTTCTCAACCTTTCATGCTTCACGTACCCCCTGGAAATGTGTATGTAACTGGCGTACCCCTTGTATAGATAGATAAAACTATAGTTATAGTATAACAATGGGAATAAAATAAAACATATATATCAGTGGTTCTCAACCTTTTATGCTTCACGTACCCCCTGGAAATGTGTATGTAACTGGCGTACCCCTTGTATAGATAGATAAAACTGTAGTTATAGTATAACAATGGGAATAAAATAAAACATATATATCAGTGGTTCTCAACCTTTTATGCTTCACGTACCCCCTGGAAATGTGTATGTAACTGGCGTACCCCTCGTATAGATAGATAAAAGTATAGTTATAGTATAACAATGGGGATAAAATAAAACATATATATCAGTGGTTCTCAACCTTTTATGCTTCACGTACCCCCTGGAAATGTGTATGTAACTGGCGTACCCCTTGTATAGATAGATAAAAGTATAGTTATAGTATAACAATGGGAATAAAATAAAACATATATATCAGTGGTTCTCAACCTTTTATGCTTCACGTACCCCCTGGAAATGTGTATGTAACTGGCGTACCCCTTGTATAGATAGATAAAAGTATAGTTATAGTATAACAATGGGAATAAAATAAAACATATATATCAGTGGTTCTCAACCTTTTATGCTTCACGTACCCCCTGGAAATGTGTATGTAACTGGCGTACCCCTTGTATAGATAGATAAAACTATAGTTATAGTATAACAATGGGAATAAAATAAAACATATATATCAGTGGTTCTCAACCTTTTATGCTTCACGTACCCCCTGGAAATGTGTATGTAACTGGCGTACCCCTTGTATAGATAGATAAAAGTATAGTTATAGTATAACAATGGGAATAAAATAAAACATATATATCAGTGGTTCTCAACCTTTTATGCTTCACGTACCCCCTGGAAATGTGTATGTAACTGGCGTACCCCTCGTATAGATAGATAAAACTATAGTTATAGTATAACAATGGGAATAAAATAAAACATATATATCAGTGGTTCTCAACCTTTTATGCTTCACGTACCCCCTGGAAATGTGTATGTAACTGGCGTACCCCTTGTATAGATAGATAAAAGTATAGTTATAGTATAACAATGGGAATAAAATAAAACATATATATCAGTGGTTCTCAACCTTTTATGCTTCACGTACCCCCTGGAAATGTGTATGTAACTGGCGTACCCCTTGTATAGATAGATAAAACTATATTTATAGTATAACAATGGGAATAAAATAAAACATTTATATCAGTGGTTCTCAACCTTTTATGCTTCACGTACCCCCTGGAAATGTGTATGTAACTGGCGTACCCCTTGTATAGATAGATAAAACTATAGTTATAGTATAACAATGGGAATAAAATAAAACATATATATCAGTGGTTCTCAACCTTTTATGCTTCACGTACCCCCTGGAAATGTGTATGTAACTGGCGTACCCCTTGTATAGATAGATAAAACTATAGTTATAGTATAACAATGGGAATAAAATAAAACATATATATCAGTGGTTCTCAACCTTTTATGCTTCACGTACCCCCTGGAAATGTGTATGTAACTGGCGTACCCCTTGTATAGATAGATAAAACTATATTTATAGTATAACAATGGGAATAAAATAAAACATATATATCAGTGGTTCTCAACCTTTTATGCTTCACGTACCCCCTGGAAATGTGTATGTAACTGGCGTACCCCTTGTACAGATAGATAAAACTATAGTTATAGTATAACAATGGGAATAAAATAAAACATATATATCAGTGGTTCTCAACCTTTTATGCTTCACGTACCCCCTGGAAATGTGTATGTAACTGGCGTACCCCTTGTATAGATAGATAAAACTATAGTTATAGTATAACAATGGGAATAAAATAAAACATATATATCAGTGGTTCTCAACCTTTTATGCTTCACGTACCCCCTGGAAATGTGTATGTAACTGGCGTACCCCTTGTATAGATAGATAAAACTATAGTTATAGTATAACAATGGGAATAAAGCAAAACATATATATCAGTGGTTCTCAACCTTTTATGCTTCACGTACCCCCTGGAAATGTGTATGTAACTGGCGTACCCCTTTTATAGATAGATAAAAGTATAGTTATAGTATAACAATGGGAATAAAATAAAACATATATATCAGTGGTTCTCAACCTTTTATGCTTCACGTACCCCCTGGAAATGTGTATGTAACTGGCGTACCCCTTGTATAGATAGATAAAACTATATTTATAGTATAACAATGGGAATAAAATAAAACATATATATCAGTGGTTCTCAACCTTTTATGCTTCACGTACCCCCTGGAAATGTGTATGTAACTGGCGTACCCCTTGTATAGATAGATAAAACTATAGTTATAGTATAACAATGGGAATAAAATAAAACATATATATCAGTGGTTCTCAACCTTTTATGCTTCACGTACCCCCTGGAAATGTGTATGTAACTGGCGTACCCCTTGTATAGATAGATAAAACTATATTTATAGTATAACAATGGGAATAAAATAAAACATATATATCAGTGGTTCTCAACCTTTTATGCTTCACGTACCCCCTGGAAATGTGTATGTAACTGGCGTACCCCTTGTATAGATAGATAAAACTATAGTTATAGTATAACAATGGGAATAAAATAAAACATATATATCAGTGGTTCTCAACTTTTTATCTTTCACGTACCCCCTGGAAATGTGTATGTAACTGGCGTACCCCTTGTATAGATAGATAAAACTATAGTTATAGTATAACAATGGGAATAAAATAAAACATATATATCAGTGGTTCTCAACCTTTTAATGCTTCACGTACCCCCTGGAAATGTGTATGTAACTGGCGTACCCCTTGTATAGATAGATAAAACTATAGTTATAGTATAACAATGGGAATAAAATAAAACATATATATCACTGGTTCTCAACCTTTTATGCTTCACGTACCCCCTGGAAATGTGTATGTAACTGGCGTACCCCTTGTATAGATAGATAAAACTATATTTATAGTATAACAATGGGAATAAAATAAAACATATATATCAGTGGTTCTCAACCTTTTATGCTTCACGTACCCCCTGGAAATGTGTATGTAACTGGCGTACCCCTTGTATAGATAGATAAAACTATAGTTATAGTATAACAATGGGAATAAAATAAAACATATATATCAGTGGTTCTCAACCTTTTATGCTTCACGTACCCCCTGGAAATGTGTATGTAACTGGCGTACCCCTTGTATAGATAGATAAAACTATAGTTATAGTATAACAATGGGAATAAAATAAAACATATATATCAGTGGTTCTCAACCTTTTATGCTTCACGTACCCCCTGGAAATGTGTATGTAACTGGCGTACCCCTTGTATAGATAGATAAAACTATATTTATAGTATAACAATGGGAATAAAATAAAACATATATATCAGTGGTTCTCAACCTTTTATGCTTCACGTACCCCCTGGAAATGTGTATGTAACTGGCGTACCCCTTGTACAGATAGATAAAACTATAGTTATAGTATAACAATGGGAATAAAATAAAACATATATATCAGTGGTTCTCAACCTTTTATGCTTCACGTACCCCCTGGAAATGTGTATGTAACTGGCGTACCCCTTGTATAGATAGGTAAAACTATAGTTATAGTATAACAATGGGAATAAAATAAAACATATATATCAGTGGTTCTCAACCTTTTATGCTTCACGTACCCCCTGGAAATGTGTATGTAACTGGCGTACCCCTTGTATAGATAGATAAAACTATAGTTATAGTATAACAATGGGAATAAAATAAAACATATATATCAGTGGTTCTCAACCTTTTATGCTTCACGTACCCCTGGAAATGTGTATGTAACTGGCGTACCCCTTGTATAGATAGATAAAAGTATAGTTATAGTATAACAATGGGAATAAAATAAAACATATATATCAGTGGTTCTCAACCTTTTATGCTTCACGTACCCCCTGGAAATGTGTATGTAACTGGCGTACCCCTTTTATAGATAGATAAAACTATAGTTATAGTATAACAATGGGAATAAAATAAAACATATATATCAGTGGTTCTCAACCTTTTATGCTTCACGTACCCCCTGGAAATGTGTATGTAACTGGCGTACCCCTTGTATAGATAGATAAAACTATATTTATAGTATAACAATGGGAATAAAATAAAACATATATATCAGTGGTTCTCAACCTTTTATGCTTCACGTACCCCCTGGAAATGTGTATGTAACTGGCGTACCCCTTGTATAGATAGATAAAACTATAGTTATAGTATAACAATGGGAATAAAATAAAACATATATATCAGTGGTTCTCAACCTTTTATGCTTCACGTACCCCCTGGAAATGTGTATGTAACTGGCGTACCCCTTGTATAGATAGATAAAAGTATAGTTATAGTATAACAATGGGAATAAAATAAAACATATATATCAGTGGTTCTCAACCTTTTATGCTTCACGTACCCCCTGGAAATGTGTATGTAACTGGCATACCCCTTGTATAGATAGATAAAAGTATAGTTATAGTATAACAATGGGAATAAAATAAAACATATATATCAGTGGTTCTCAACCTTTTAAGCTTCACGTACCCCATGGAAATGTGTGTGTAACTGGCGTACCCCTTGTATAGATATATAAAACTATAGTTATGTTATAACAATGGGAATAAAATAAAACATATATATCAGTGGTTCTCAACCTTTTATGCTTCACGTACCCCCTGGAAATGTGTATGTAACTGGCGTACCCCTTGTATAGATAGATAAAAGTATAGTTATAGTATAACAATGGGAATAAAATAAAACATATATATCAGTGGTTCTCAACCTTTAATGCTTCACGTACCCCCTGGAAATGTGTATGTAACTGGCGTACCCCTTGTATAGATAGATAAAACTATAGTTATAGTATAACAATGGGAATAAAATAAAACATATACATCAGTGGTTCTCAACCTTTTATGCTTCACGTACCACCTGGAAATGTGTATGTAACTGGCGTATCCCTTGTATAGATAGATAAAACTATAGTTATAGTATAACAATGGGAATAAAATAAAACATATATATCAGTGGTTCTCAACCTTTAATGCTTCACGTACCCCCTGGAAATGTGTATGTAACTGGCGTACACCTTGTACAGATAGATAAAACTATAGTTATAGTATAACAATGGGAATAAAATAAAACATATATATCAGTGGTTCTCAATCTTTCATGCTTCACGTACCCCCTGGAAATGTGTATGTAACTGGCGTACCCCTTGTATAGATAGATAAAACTATAGTTATAGAATAACAATGGGAATAAAATAAAACATATATATCAGTGGTTCTCAACCTTTCATGCTTCACGTACCCCCTGGAAATGTGTATGTAACTGGCGTACCCCTTGTATAGATAGATAAAAGTATAGTTATAGTATAACAATGGGAATAAAATAAAACATATATATCAGTGGTTCTCAACCTTTTATGCTTCACGTACCCCCTGGAAATGTGTATGTAACTGGCGTACCCCTTGTATAGATAGATAAAACTATAGTTATAGAATAACAATGGGAATAAAATAAAACATATATATCAGTGGTTCTCAACCTTTTATGCTTCACGTACCCCCTGGAAATGTGTATGTAACTGGCGTACCCCTTGTATAGATAGATAAAACTATAGTTATAGAATAACAATGGGAATAAAATAAAACATATATATCAGTGGTTCTCAACCTTTTATGCTTCACGTACCCCCTGGAAATGTGTATGTAACTGGCGTACCCCTTGTATAGATAGATAAAAGTATAGTTATAGTATAACAATGGGAATAAAATAAAACATATATATCAGTGGTTCTCAACCTTTTAAGCTTCACGTACCCCCTGGAAATGTGTATGTAACTGGCGTACCCCTTTTATAGATAGATAAAACTATAGTTATAGTATAACAATGGGAATAAAATAAAACATATATATCAGTGGTTCTCAACCTTTTATGCTTCACGTACCCCCTGGAAATGTATATGTAACTGGCGTACCTCTTGTATAGATAGATAAAACTATAGTTATAGTATAACAATGGGAATAAAATAAAACATATACATCAGTGGTTCTCAACCTTTTATGCTTCACGTACAGTCGCTCAAAACAGTATCCGAACAATACGGTTGATTACAGAATTCAGAAAAAATTTCTGGCAACAATTTTTTTAGAAATTAGTGATCTGGCAACCTTCGTGTCACGTGACACGAAGGTTGCCAGATCACTAATTTCTAAAAAAAAATAGTTTCCAGATATTTTTTCTGAATTTTGTAATCAACCATAGCGTTCGGATACTTTTTTGAGCGACTGTACCCCCTGGAAATGTGTATGTAACTGGCGTACCCCTTGTATAGATAGATAAAACTATAGTTATAGTATAATAATGTAGTGGCCAGTCACCATAACTTTGTTTCACTTTTCAAATTAAAATCCCTTTAATGAAATTTTCTAGAAATCTCTTAATGCAGTAATTTTCAAATCTTTCAAAAGCTTTAGAAATTCGCAAAATCAAATACGCATTTTTTTTATTAGAAAATGAAGGAGGTCATGCCAAAATCAATTGTCAAAAATATTTATTTTTATCACCAAAATTTTGTTTACATGAAATTCCTGATATTTTTCGTCAATTCGACAAATCGAAAATATATTAAACCCATCTACAGTGGATTTATCCATATCTCCTTTAGTGTAGTGGAGTTTCATGCAAAAGTAGCAAACATCGGCATATAATGGTTAACATCTCCTTTAACGAACGAAATTTCAGTCTTTTCAAATTATCTCCAGTGAACCCTGCACGAAAGCCTTCTTCCTAACTCCAAGGTAGCTATGCTCATACAGAATTCATTAAGGAAAGCTCCGTCTTTTATAAGTATGTAAATGTAGCTCAATTAAGTTCTCAAGCAACTCTTTTGAAAGTCTTCTATGAATTGATTTGATGTGCAAGATGGCCAAGACTCCTTTGAAGACAGCAAAACGAGCCTCTTGATAAGATTTTCATAAGCTTTAGCAAACTAAAGATTGAGCAACTTCCTTTGCTGAGATCTTAAAAGTCAGTCTTGCAGAGATTAAATCTGCCAAAAGCAGAAATCTTTCTGATTCTGAGATGTTTTAAGACCACTTCTAAACGAAAGATACGAAGAATCTCTAATCACTAATAAGCTCATTTGTCAGAATTCGAATCTATTGATATATCATAAACTGAATTCTCTTAATTCCTTTAGAAAATGAAGGAGGTCATGCCAAATTCCATAGTCGCGGGAGTCTTATCCAAAATGGCCGAGTGCCTTTAAAAGGGCCTATCTTATGAATCGAGAGTTTCAAAAAGGGAAATTAAGTTAATGCTTTTTTTTTCCGTTTATGTAACACATATTAAATAAGTTATTTATCTATTTATGAAATTCTGTATATTTATTTATCTAATGCATGCATTTTTTTTAAAAAAAATAAAATAAATACCCTCTCAAGCAGCTGCTTGCCACAGAGGTCTGACAGTTTATATGCCATAGTAGAAGGTCTGAGAGGATGGCAGGACCTCAGCAGAAAAACAACACGAACATCCATCCAGCCTTACCCGGGGCTCGAACCCAGGTCCCGTAGATCAGTAGCCAAGCATGCTAACCACTCGGCCACGGGACGGCTTTTTTATTATTTGTAAATTAAAAAATGTTTTATAGATTCTTTTGCGCCTGAGGCCTTCGTATACTTTAATCCGCCATTGACAAAGGACTAAATGGCCAGGTTACAAGAACCCCGAAAAGGCTCATTAAACATTGCCATTGGACAGCTGTTAGGAGACAAATAGAAGCCTTGCATCCAGCGTGTCTTTTAACATAGAGAAAGTTGAATTGTTTTACCTCTGAGAGGCACGTTTTGCGCACGGTGGGCTAAATGGCCAGGTCACAAGGACCCTGAAGGCTTAGAGAAAGTGACCCACTGGAACAGCTGTTGGAAGACAGATGGTAGCCTCCCGTCAAAGCCATCCAGCGTGTTTTTTAACGTGCACAGGGTATGACTCTCCGCACCCGGGGCCACGGTTTAATATCCCATCCGACGGACGGCGGCTTTTCAAAGCCTACGGTGTCCCTTACTAACCGTGAGCAGGGCGGGGAGTTTTGCGGAGATCAATCTCAACGCTGACCCAGGTGGGACTCGGGCCTAGGAACTGCAGATTACGAGTCTGGTATGCTACCAACTGAGCACCCTACCCCACATACAGTCGCTCAAAAAAAAATAACCGAACACTATGGTTGATTTACAGAATTCAGAAAAAATATCTGGCAACGATTTCTTTAGAAATTAGTGATCTGGCAACCTTCGTGTCACGTGACACGAAAGTGACACGAAAGTTGCCAGATAACTAATTTCTAAAAAAAAATCGTTGCCAGATTTTTTGAGTATTTTTTGAGCGACTGTACATAGCTATAGTTCTCCTGCACACTGACCATGGCTTAACCTCCCATCCGACGGACGGCGGATTTTTCAAGCCCATCGATGTCCCCTTTCTCATCAAGGGAGGGATCTAGCGGAGATGGATCTGAACGTAACTGGACGAAAACTCTTTCGAAAATATTTTCATTAATTTTTTAAGCGTTGCGTCACTGAATAAAAAACTATAGGTTCCATACGTGATATTTCTCTTTCCGCGCAGGGGCGGGGGTGGCTCAGTCGGTAGCGCGCCAGGCTCGTAATCTGTAGTTCCCAGGTTCGAGTCCCAGCTGGGTCAGCGTTGAGATTTATCTCCGCAAAATTCCCCGCCCTGCCCACGGTCAGTAGGGGACACCTATGGGCTTGGAAAGGCCGTCGTCCGTTGGATGGGACGTTAAGCCGTGGCCCCGTGTGCGGGAGAGCCATACCCTGTGCACGTTAAATAACACGCTGGATGGCCTTGACGGGAGGCTACCATCTGTCTCCTAACAGCTGTTCCAGTGGGTCCCCTCCCCCAACCTTCTCTGAGCCTTCGGGGTCCATGTGACCTGGCCTATTAGCCCATGGTGTGCAAAAAAGTGCCGCTCAGAGGTAAAACAACCCAACCCAACTCTTTCCGCGCCGAGAAACAATCGTCCCACCCACTCACATTCACCTTGGAGCAAGGTCACACGACGTAGAAACGACGGTCCTTGAACTCAGCCATTGGAGGTGAAGAGCAATCATCACTCCTCCAGAGTTCCCATCGAAAGCGCTGACTGGACAAAAGCCTCTGACGCAGCGTTGCGCGATGAGTACCACGTGCTACATGACGTCAGAGAGGAATGGCACCTATTTCACATTCCCACAGATAACTTAAAGGATTAGAAGCTATTTCTATTAGCAATGCATCGGTCGCTTTGTAGTAGGATTGCCGACAGGAAGTTACTCCGACCGCAGATGGAAAAAGCAACGCATGGACATATTCTTTGATCCCTAAAGAACGTGTACAGTTATTTTTAGTAATCTCGCTACAACGTTCTGTTGGTTTTTGGATAATGAGAACTTTATCTGTGTAAAAAGAGTATTAATAGCGTTTGTAAATGATGTCACCAAGAGACTTTAGACCTTTATGTCCTTCTTTTTTTACGTGAACATGAATGTGGACGTTATTTTTTCATGGTACAAATGGTGATGCTTTTCGAGGCGTTTGTTATGTGTCGGAAGACAGCTGTCATGCTAATTAAGAAACGCACGTGAAAGATTTACAACAGGGTTGGGTTGTTTTACCTCTGAGCGGCAATTTTTTGCACAGCATGAGCTAAATGGCCAGGTCACATGTACCCCGAAGGCTCAGAGAAGGTTGGGGGAGGGGACCCACTGGAACAACTGTTGGGAGACATATGGTAGCCTCCCGTCAAGGCCATCCAGCGTGTTCTTTAACGTTGGGTTGCTTTACCTCTGAACGGCAATTTTTTGCACAGCATGAGCTAAATGGCCAGGTCACATGGACCCCGAAGGCTCAGAGAAGGTTGGGGGAGGGGACCCACTGGAACAGCTGTTGGGAGATAGATGGTAGCCTCCCGTCAAGGCCATCCAGTGTGTTCTTTAACGTTGTGTTGCTTTACCTCTGAACGGCAATTTTTTGCACAGCATGAGCTAAATGACCAGGTCACATGGACCCCGAAGGCTCAGAGAAGGTTGGGGGAGGGGACCCACTGGAACAGCTGTTGGGAGACAGATGGTAGCCTCCCGTCAAGGCCATCCAGTGTGTTCTTTAACGTGCACAGGGTATGGCTCTCCCACACACAGGGCCACGATTTAACGTCCCATCCGACGGGTTGGTTTACCTCTGAGCGGCACTTTTTTGCACACCGTGGGCTAAATGGCCAGGTCACATGGACCCCGAAGGCTCAGAGAAGGTTGGGGGATGGGACCCACTGGAACAGCTGTTGGGAGACAGACGGTAGCCTCCCGTCAAGGCCATCCAGTGTGTTCTTTAACGTGCACAGGGTATGGCTCTCCCATACACAGGGACACGGCTTAACTTCCCATCCGACGGACGGCGGTCTTTTCAAGCCCATCGGTGTCCCCTACTTACCGTAGGCAAGGCGGGGAGTTTTGCGGAGATAAATCTCAACGCTGACCCAGCTGGGACTCGAACCTGAGAACTGCAGATTACGAGCCTGGCGCGGGGCGGGGGTGGCGCGCTACCGACAGATTGAGGCGGGGGATTGAGGCGACGCGATTGAGGCGGGGGTGGCGCGCTACCGACAGAGCCACCCCCGCCTCAATTTGCGACCGGAATATAAATTACTCGATGATGAATTTAAAGGAAATTCACGGATGAGGAAGATTTTTTAATTTATGATCAGTTTCCTCTTATCTGTTAAGTAAGAACGGGTTTTTCGCAACGCAGTGGTACAGTTTGCAAAAAAAGTCATTTTTATTATCCCATTTCCAGTTTGGCTCTAAGGTCAACCAGTATATCTTAGTCTATTTTCATTAAACTTTCGTTATTCTACGTAAGGTATGATTCCTTCGGATGCCATAATTCGTTGTCTAACAGAACTAGTATTAGCATAGGGTAAAGTCGCTACATTTTTTTTTATATTCAAATAATTATCTTTTGCCCGGATTATTGATTATACCGATGAAGCGGTTGGGTTGTTTTACTCTGAGCGGCACTTTTTTGCACACCATGGGCTAAATGGCCAGGTCACATGGACCCCGAAGGCTCAGAGAAGGTTGGGGGAGGGGACCCACTGGAACAGCTGTTGGGAGACAGATGGTAGCCTCACGTCAAGGTCATCCAGCGTGTTCTTTAACGTTGGGTTGTTTTACCTCTGAGCGGCACTTTTTTGCACACCATGGGCTAAATGGCCAGGTCACAAGGACCCCGAAGGCTCAAAGAAGGCTGGGGGAGGGGACCCACTGGAACAGCTGTTGGGAGACAGATTTAACGTGCACTGGGTATGGCTCTCCCACACACTGAGCCACGGCTTAACGTCCCATCCGACGGACGGCGGTCTTTCCAAGCCCATCGGTGTCACTTACTGACCGTGGGCAGGGCGGGGAATTTTGCGGTGATAAATCTCAATGCTGACCAAGCTGGGACTCGTACCTGGGAACTACAGATTACGAGCCTGGCGCGCTACCAACTAAGCCACCCCCGCCCCACGCTGAAACGGATTGGTTGAGTGGGTAGCTTTCCAAGATCGTAATTGGTTGTTTACGAGTTCGAATCTCAACTGTGCCAGTATTGATATTTATCTCCGCAAAATCCCCTTTCCTACCCTCGGTTAGAAAGGGGGTGCCAATGGTCTTGGAAAAGCCGCCGTCCGTCGGATGGAACGTAAAGCCGTGACCCGTGTGTGGGAGAGCCATAATCTATGCACGTTAAAGAACACGCTGGATGGGCTTGACGGGAGACTGCGATCTGTTTCCCCAACTGTCTCGTGGGTTTCCTTCCACCAATATTCTTTGTGCTCTCGGGGTCCTTGTAACCTGGACATTTAATCCGTTGTGCGTAAAAAAGGGCCGCTAAGAGGTAAAACAACCGAACCAATTTTAGATCACTTGATAAAAATGGTGGTGAGGGTTTGGCTCAGACGATCTCAGCACCAGGTCCATAATCTATATTTCCCAGGTTCGAGTCCTAGCTATACCAGTGTTGAGATTTATCTCTGACTTGGGGCGGGGGTCTCTCAGTCGGTAGCGCGCCAGGCTCGTAATCTGTAGTTCCCAGGTTCGAGTCCCAGCTGGGTCAGCGTTGAGATTTATCTCCGCAAAATTCCCCGCCTGCCACACGGTCAGTAGGGGACACCGGAAAGGTCGCCGTCCGTCGGATGGGACGTTAAGCCGTGGCCCCGTGTGTGGGAGAGCCATACCCTGTGCACATTAAAGAACACGCTGGATGCCCTTGACGGGAGGCTACCATCTGTCTCCCAACAGCTGTTCCAGTAGGTCCCCTCCCCCAACCTTCTCTGAGTCTTCGGGGTCCATGTGACCTGGCCATTTAGCCCATGGTGTGCAAAAAAGTGCCGCTCAGAGGTAAAACAACCCAACCCAACTCTGACTATCAGAACACACTGAATGGCAGATTCTATGTGATCTATACTTGCAATTCCCAAACCATTTTGACCAGGACAACTCTTCTCATCATTACCTGATACATTTCAACTAAAATACAGCTTTCCTTATGAAAAATCCTTTTTTTTTTTAATTAATATTTGTTTTCTTTGTACAAAATGTTATTTTAAAGAAATTTCTTTCTTTCTTTCTTTATTCAAAATCTTGTTTTAAGAAAAATCTTTTATGCGCATGCAGAGATATTGTTTTATTGAAATATTTTCGTTCGTTAGAACATAAATCTTGTTTTAATGATAATCATTTTTTCTTCCTTTATTCACAAATCTTGTTTTAATGAGAATCTTTTTTTTCATTGTACAAAAATCCTATGTTAACGATAATCTTCTACTTCGTTATACAAAAATATTATGTTGCTGAAATCTTTTCTTTCGTTGGGCAGAAATCTTGTTTTAATGAAAATCTTTCTTTTCTTTATGCAAAATCTTGTTTTACTGAAAATCTTTTCTATCTTTATGCAAAAATCCGTTTTAATGAAAATGTTTTCTTTCTTTATTCAAAAAACTGGTTTAAATGGAAATGTTTTCTTCTTTATGCAAAAACCTTGTTTTAATGGAAATGTTTTCTTTCTTCATGCAAAAACCTCGTTTTAATTGAAATATTTTCTTTCTTCATGCAAAAACCTCGTTTTAATGGAAATATTTTCTTTATGCAAAAGCCTTGTTTTAATAAAAATATTTTCTTTCTTTATGCAAAAATATTGTTTCAATGAAAATATTTTCTTTCTTTAAGCAAAAATCTTGTTTTAATGAAAATATTTTCTTTTCTTATGCAAAAATCTTGTTTTAATGAAAATATTTTCTTTCTTTAAGCAAAAATCTTGTTTTAATGAAAATATTTTCTGTTCTTATGCAAAAATCTTGTTTTAATGAAAATATTTTCTTTCTTTAAGCAAAAATCTTGTTTTAATGAAAATATTTTCTGTTCTTATGCAAAAATCTTGTTTTAATGAAAATATTTTCTTTCTTTAAGCAAAAATCTTGTTTTAATGAAAATATTTTCTTTTCTTACGCAAAAAATCTTGTTTTAATGAAAATATTTTCTTTCTTTAAGCAAAAATCTTGTTTTAATGAAAATATTTTCTGTTCTTATGCAAAAATCTTGTTTTAATGAAAATATTTTCTTTCTTTAAGCAAAAATCTTGTTTTAATGAAAATATTTTCTTTTCTTATGCAAAAATATTGTTTCAATGAAAATATTTTCTTTCTTTAAGCAAAAATCTTGTTTTAATGAAAATATTTTCTTTTCTTATGCAAAAATCTTGTTTTAATGAAAATATTTTCTTTCTTTAAGCAAAAATCTTGTTTTAATGAAAATATTTTCTTTTCTTATGCAAAAATCTTGTTTTAATGAAAATATTTTCTTTCTTTAAGCAAAAATCTTGTTTTAATGAAAATATTTTCTTTTCTTATGCAAAAATCTTGTTTTAATGAAAATATTTTCTTTCTTTAAGCAAAAATCTTGTTTTAATGAAAATATTTTCTGTTCTTATGCAAAAATCTTGTTTTAATGAAAATATTTTCTTTCTTTAAGCAAAAATCTTGTTTTAATGAAAATATTTTCTTTTCTTATGCAAAAATATTGTTTCAATGAAAATATTTTCTTTCTTTAAGCAAAAATCTTGTTTTAATGAAAATATTTTCTTTTCTTATGCAAAAATCTTGTTTTAATGAAAATATTTTCTTTCTTTAAGCAAAAATCTTGTTTTAATGAAAATATTTTCTTTTCTTATGCAAAAATCTTGTTTTAATGAAAATATTTTCTTTCTTTAAGCAAAAATCTTGTTTTAATGAAAATATTTTCTTTTCTTATGCAAAAATCTTGTTTTAATGAAAATATTTTCTTTCTTTAAGCAAAAATCTTGTTTTAATGAAAATATTTTCTGTTCTTATGCAAAAATCTTGTTTTAATGAAAATATTTTCTTTCTTTAAGCAAAAATCTTGTTTTAATGAAAATATTTTCTTTTCTTATGCAAAAATCTTGTTTTAATGAAAATATTTTCTTTCTTTAAGCAAAAATCTTGTTTTAATGAAAATATTTTCTGTTCTTATGCAAAAATCTTGTTTTAATGAAAATATTTTCTTCTTTCTTTAAGCAAAAATCTTGTTTTAATGAAAATATTTTCTTTTCTTACGCAAAAATCTTGTTTTAATGAAAATATTTTCTTTCTTTAAGCAAAAATCTTGTTTTAATGAAAATATTTTCTGTTCTTATGCAAAATCTTGTTTTAATGAAAATATTTTCTTTCTTTAAGCAAAAATCTTGTTTTAATGAAAATATTTTCTTTTCTTACGCAAAAATCTTGTTTTAATGAAAATATTTTCTTTCTTTAAGCAAAAATCTTGTTTTAATGAAAATATTTTCTGTTCTTATGCAAAAATCTTGTTTTAATGAAAATATTTTCTTTCTTTAAGCAAAAATCTTGTTTTAATGAAAATATTTTCTTTTCTTACGCAAAAATCTTGTTTTAATGAAAATATTTTCTTTCTTTAAGCAAAAATCTTGTTTTAATGAAAATATTTTCTGTTCTTATGCAAAATCTTGTTCTAATGAAAATATTTTCTTTCTTTAAGCAAAAATCTTGTTTTAATGAAAATATTTTCTTTTCTTACGCAAAAATCTTGTTTTAATGAAAATATTTTCTTTCTTTAAGCAAAATCTTGTTTTAATGAAAATATTTTCTTTTCTTATGCAAAAATCTTGTTTTAATGAAAATATTTTCTTTCTTTAAGCAAAAAGCTTGTTTTAATGAAAATATTTTCTTTTCTTATGCAAAAATCTTGTTTTAATGAAAATATTTTCTTTCTTTAAGCAAAAATCTTGTTTTAATGAAAATATTTTCTTTTCTTATGCAAAAATCTTGTTTTAATGAAAATATTTTCTTTCTTTAAGCAAAAATCTTGTTTTAATGAAAATATTTTCTTTTTTTACGCAAAAATCTTGTTTTAAGAAAATATTTTCTTTCTTTATACATAAATATTGCTTTTAAAGAAAAAAAAAATTCTTTCTTTATTGCATAAACCTTACTTTAATTAAATCTTTTCCTTTTCTTATGCAAAATATCTTTTTAAAGAAAATCGCTTCTTTTACATAAATTTTATTTTAATGAAAATCTTTTACTTTGTTATACGGAAATTTTGTGCTATTGAAACCTTTTCGTTCTTTATACTTAAATACTTTTTAATAAAAATATTTTCATTCTTTAGCCGTCCCGTGGCGGAGTGGTTAGCGCGCTTGGCTACTGATCTAAGGGACCTGGGTTCGAGCCCCAGGTTAAGGCAGGAATGTATGTGTCGTTTTTGTGCTGAGGTCCTGCCATCGTCACAGACCTTCTAGTATGGCATATAAACTGACAGGCTCCTGTCAGACCTCTGTGGCAAGCAGCTGCTTGAGGGGAGATTTATTTATTTTATTTATTATACATAACATTTGTAGTAAAAATATTTCTTTCTTTCTATATAAACCTTGTTTTAATGAGAATATTTCTTTCTTTTTACATAAATCCTGTTTTAATGAAAATATTTATTTTCTTTATACATAAATCTTGTTTTTAAAGAAAATCTTTTGTTCTTTATGCATTAGTTTTGCTTCAATTAAATCTTTTCGTTTCTTATTCGAAATATTTTTCAATTAAAATCTCTTCTTTTGCATAAATCTTGTTTTAATGAAAAATTTTTCTGTTCTTTATGAAAAATCTGTTTTTAAGAAAAAAAATTTTACTTCTCTATGCAGAAATATTTTGTTATTGTAATCTTTTCATTGTTTATACATAAATATTGTTTCTAAAGAAAATCTTTTCTTTCTTTATATATCAATCTTGCTTTAATTAAACCTTTTCTTTCCTATTTTAAAATCTTTTTTTTTTTTTCTTTTTTTTTTTTCTTCATGCATAAATCTTGTTTTAATGAAAATCTTGTGTTTCTGAAAATCTTTTACTTCGTTATATACAAAATTTCCTCATAATAATATTCTTTTATTCCTTAAAAAAAATTTTCTTACTAATAAAAGTCAAACTATCCGTTCGTTATATAAAGAAATTTTTCCCTAAGAAAGTCTGGTGTATCAACATTTCCTTGAAAAGGAGATAAACAACACAAAACCCACACAAGATTGTGAAATTCGGTCAAAAAAAAATAACTCCTTCATCCACGAAGCAATTTTTCCCTCTCAACTTGAAACTCTCTGTCAGTTTCAAGAAAAAGCAAGCGAGCAATTAAATGTATTTTTTCCTCCTCAGAAATCATTTTCAGTACCTGTCCAAGTACTGGAAGATGTCACACGTAACGTCCCAGCTATTCGACGGCAGCAGAAGCCAGCAATGCGGAACTGCGGCCGGTTGAACTGTCAAACTCCTCACAACTGTAAGTGACAGTGAAAGTGTTCACCCATGACGGCAGCGAGTGCAAGATTCCAAAAGGCTTGACTAATTGCAGGCATAGTGTCGAACACAGCATGGCCATTGTCCATCCCGACTGATACACTGGCGGTGCGAAGCTACAATAGACCATTGTTATTATGGGGACAGGCGGACGGGAGCAGCGAGGCGATCACTGGGAGGCTGCGATTTCCATCATCGAGTTCGATGATAACGCTCTGAGAAAATGGCGCCCGACTGCAACATGTTGCATCCAATTTGACGTCTATTTGTAATTTGTTTGTATAAATGATGTTATTTGTATGAAGTTTATCGCTGAAGCGGTAGAGGTGGAAGTTTGTCAACTACTTTTTTTTTTTTTGGGGGGGGGGGGGGTTACAATATTAAATAAAAATAAATAAATACCCCCTCAAGCAGCTGCTTGCCACAGAGGTCTGACAGGGGCCTGTCAGTTTATATGCCATAGTAGAAGGTCTGAGAGGATGGCAGGACCTCAGCAGAAAAACAACACAAACGTCCATGCCTTACTCGGGGCTCGAACCCAGGTCCCTCAGATCGGTAGCCAAGCGTGCTAACCACTGGGCCACGGGACGGCTAAAATAAATACCCTCTACAGCAGCTGCTTGTCACAGAGGTCTGACAGGAGCCTGTCAGTTTATATGCCATAGTAGAAGGTCTGAGAGGATGGCAGGACCTCAGCAGAAAAACAACACAAACGTCCATGCCTTACCCGGGGCTCGAACCCAGGTCCCTCAGATCGGTAGCCAAGCGTGCTAACCACTGGGCCACGGGACGGCTAAAATAAATACCCCCTACAGCAGCTGCTTGTCACAGAGGTCTGACACGAGCCTGTCAGTTTATATGCCATAGTAGAAGGTCTGAGAGGATGGCAGGACCTCAGCAGAAAAACAACACAAACGTCCATGCCTTACCCGGGGCTCGAACCCAGGTCCCTTAGATCAGTAGCCAAGCGTGCTAACCACTCGACCATGGGACGGCACATCTCCTGGGTGAAAGCCAGGTATCCTAACTACTAGACCACGTGGGAGATTAAAAAAAATATATAATAAATACCCCCTCAAGCAGCTGCTTGCCACAGAGGTTTGACAGGAAAGGTTTAAAATTAAAGAGGAGTTTTGAAGAATAAATTAAGTTTCAGCAAGAATGAGAATCGAACAGCTGAAATTTCCTGGCAACGTATCAGATGTCCTTCCTATATGGGGTTTATGAAAATAATGGAAACACCAATGGCGACTGGAGTAACTGCAATGCGCCGTACGCATATCACAGGGAGGACGTCATCTGCGATGTGATGTGACGTCACCCCCGAGTTGGGTTGGGTTGTTTTACCTCTGAGAGGCACTTTTTTGCACACCATGTGCTAAATGGCCAGGTTACAAGGACCCCGAAGGCTCAGAGAAGTTTGGGGGAAGGGACCCACTGGAACCGTTGTTGGGAGACAGATGGTAACCTCCGTCAAGGCCATCCAGCGTGTTCTTTAACGTGCACAGGGTACCCCTCCTGCACACAGAGCCACGGCTTAATGTCCCATCCGACGGACGGCGGCCTTTCCAAGCCCATCGGTGTCCCCTACTGACCGTGGGCAGGGCGGGGAATTTTTTGCGGAGATAAATCTCAACGCTGACCCAGCTGGGACTCGAACCTGGGAACTACAGATTACGAGGCTGACGCGCTACCGACTGACCCCCCCCCCCCCCCCGAGTGTGATGCGTATATAAAGGGGAGAAGTACGATGTGAAGATGACTGATCATGAGACCGGTGATTCTCTATGCTTCACCCGTATGGTCAAATACTACACCCACCAATATTAGTAAGATTCAGGTCTTATAGAACAAGATTTTGAGAACTGCGGTCGATGCCACCTGGTTTGTCACTAACAGACAACTCCATAAAGACCTGGGCATCGACCATATATATATACACATATAAAACGCACCTTAAAAAGATTTTTTGAGGCTGTAAGCAATAATCCCAATGAAATTATTTCTTCTCTGATTCTTTACGATCATACTGTTTTGAACAAGTACAAGAGGTCTAAAATGGTAGCGTTCTCTGAGGAGACCTACCCGTTTTAGGTTTCTTATACAATTTTACTGCTATTTTTAGCTTTTCTTATATTTGCCCTTAGGGCAAACATAAGAAAATATATAAGTAAACCTAAGGATGGTTTACTTAATATATTTTGTTCTTACTCATGCCAAATAGGCATATCTTTATGATGGAGATGGTTAGGGGTAAAATTATTACCCGGTACATCGAATATGATTATGCGATCTACGATGTGAAGATGACACACATTGAACCACACACTGAAAAGTGCAGGTGAAACAGCCGTTGTGGTATAAATGTCGACAATGTCAGATCTCAGTGACCTCCAAAAAGGTTGGGTTGGGTTGTTTTACCTCTGAGCGGCACTTTTTTGCACACCATGGGCTAAATGGCCAGGTCACATGGACCCTGAAGGCTCAGAGAAGGTTGGGGGAGGGGACCCACTGGAACAGCTGTTGGGAGACAGATGGTAGCCTCCCGTCAAGGCCATTCAGCGTGTTCTTTAACGTGCACAGGGTATGGCTCTCCCGCACACGGAGCCACGGCTTAAACTCCCATGTGACGGACGGCGGCCTTTCCAAGCCCATCGATGTCCCCTACTGACCGTGGGCAGGGCGAGGAATTTTGCGGAGATAAATCTCAACGCTGACCCAGCTGGGACTCGAACCTGGGAACTACAGATTACGAGCCTGGCGCGCTACCGACTGAGCCCCCCCCCCCTTCCAAAAATGTATGATCATTGGTGCGCGTCTTGCAGGAATTTCAGCAAACAGAACGGGGTGAAATAGTAAGTGTAAAACGAAGAGCTGTATCAAAGATTATGACTATTAAAAGGGACAGGGCTTTGCCGCCAAACATGTAAATTGTAGACGCCATGAGAAGTTATCAGATAGGGATAGGCGAAACGGATTGTACAACGGAAGCACAAGACCACGGCACCCCAAAAACCAGCTGAGTTGAACACCAGTCAGAATGATCCCGTTTCCGACATAACAGTTCGTCGGGAGCCGGTGTTTATAGCCGTGCTGCAATCCACAAACCTCTGGTTGCCACCATCAATGCAACAAAACGTGTAAGGTGGTGCAAAACACATAAAAATGGGATGCTAAAGACTGGTAACGTGTCATCAGGTCTGATGAATCGTGCTACACATTGTTTCCCATCACTGGTAGAGTGTACGTCTGGCGAAGAAGCGTACCACCCCGGCTGCAGAAGCGTACCACCCCGAATGTTTCGTTGCGACTGTTGCTATGGGGTGCCATATCATGGCATTCCTTAGGGCCATTAGTTATTCTGCAGGGTCGTGTCATATCCGCAACGTGCGAATACATTCTCGGGGACGACCTTACCCAATGTTGCGGGTGACATTCCCTAATGACCGTCCCTGGTTTCAAGCGGATAATGCTCCCATACATTGTGCGAAACGTGTCAAGTTGTGGTTTTCAGAGCATGAGGATGTGGTACATCAGCTACCCTGGACACTTCAATCTGACCTCAATGTTATTGAACATTTGTAGGAATATCTGGTATGCAAGGTCAGATCACCCTTTCCACCTGGGGCGGAGGTGGCTCAGTCGGTAGCGCGCCAGGCTCGTAATCTGTAGTTCCCAGGTTCGAGTCCCAGCTGGGTCAGCGTTGAGATTTATCTCCGCAAAATTCCCCGCCCTGCCCACGGTCAGTAGGGGACACCGATGAGCTTCGAAAGGCCGCCGTCCGTCGGATGGGACGTTAAGCCGTGGCCCCGTGTGCAGGAGAGCCATACCCTGTGCACGTTCAAGAACACGCAGGATGGCTTTGACGGGAGGCTACCATCTGTCTCCCAACAGCTGTTCCAGTGGGCCCCTCTCCCAACCTTCTCTGAGCCTTCGGGGTCCATGTGACCTGGCCATTTAGCCCATGGTGTGCAAAAAAGTGCCGCTCAGAGGTAAAACAACCCAACCCAACCCTTTCCACCTCCAGCATCACTGGCACAGTTGGGCCATATTTTACAGGAAGAATGGTCGCACATTCCATTACCGTATACGGCAAGACTTGTATGAGTCTATTCCACATCGTATTGCTTCTGTTCTGAACGCCCAGGTGGGCCTATAGCTTATTAATAAAATGTTTTCAACAAACAGTAGATGTTTCCATTATTTTGATAACTCCCTGTAGTTCAGTAGGGTTTCATAACCGCTGTTAGCGAAAGAGTTATATGACAGGAGAATTGGGTAGGGATTCATAATTTTTCTTAGCCAAGGAGTTATATGACAGGAGAGTTGGGTACGATTTCATAATTTTTCTTAGCCAAGGAGTTAAATGACAGGAGAGTTGGGTAGGGATTCATAATTTTTCTTAGCCAAGGAGTTATATGACAGGAGAGTTGGGTAGAGATTCATAATTTTTCTTAGCCAAGGAGTTATATGACAGGAGAGTTGGGTAGGGATTCATAATTTTTCTTCGCCAAGGAGTTAAATGACAGGAGAGTTGGGTAGGGTTTCATAATTTTTCTTAGCCAAGGAGTTAAATGACAGGAGAGTTGGGTAGGGATTCATAATTTTTCTTAGCCAAGGAGTTAAATGACAGGAGAGTTGGGTAGAGATTCATAATTTTTCTTAGCCAAGGAGTTATACGACAGGAGAGTTGGGTAGGGATTCATAATTTTTCTTAGCCAAGGAGTTATACGACAGGAGAGTTGAGTTGGGATTCATAATTTTTCTTAGCCAAGGAGTTATATGACAGGAGAGTTGGGTAGATTTTCATTATTTTTCTTAGCCAAGGAGTTATACGACAGGAGAGTTGGGTAGGGTTTCATAATTTTTCTTAGCCAAGGAGTTATATGACAGGAGAGTTGGGTAGGGATTCATAATTTTTCTTAGCCAAGGAGTTATATGACAGGAGAGGAGAGTTTGGTAGGGTTTCATAATTTTTCTTAGCCAAGGAGTTATATGACAGGAGAGTTGGGTAGGGATTCATAATTTTTCTTAGCCAAGGAGTTATACGACAGGAGAGTTGGGTAGGGATTCATAATTTTTCTTAGCCAAGGAGTTATATGACAGGAGAGTTGGGTAGGGATTCATAATTTTTCTTAGCCAAGGAGTTATACGACAGGAGAGTTGGGTAGGGATTCATAATTTTTCTTAGCCAAGGAGTTATATGACAGGAGAGTTGGGTAGGGTTTCATAATTTTTCTTACCCAAGGAGTTATATGACAGGAGAGTTGGGTAGGGATTCATAATTTTTCTTAGCCAAGGAGTTATATGACAGGAGAGGAGAGTTTGGTAGGGTTTCATAATTTTTCTTAGCCAAGGAGTTATATGACAGGAGAGTTGGGTAGGGATTCATAATTTTTCTTAGCCAAGGAGTTATACGACAGGAGAGTTGGGTAGGGATTCATAATTTTTCTTAGCCAAGGAGTTATACGACAGGAGAGTTGGGTAGGGATTCATAATTTTTCTTAGCCAAGGAGTTATATGACAGGAGAGTTGGGTAGGGATTCATAATTTTTCTTAGCCAAGGAGTTATATGACAGGAGAGTTGGGTAGGGTTTCATAATTTTTCTTAGCCAAGGAGTTATATGACAGGAGAGTTGGGTACGGATTCATAATTTTTCTTAGCCAAGGAGTTATATGACAGGAGAGTTTGGTAGGGTTTCATAATTTTTCTTAGCCAAGGGGTTATACGACAGGAGAGTTGGGTAGGGATTCATAATTTTTCTTAGCCAAGGAGTTATACGACAGGAGAGTTGGGTAGGGATTCATAATTTTTCTTAGCCAAGGAGTTATACGACAGGAGAGTTGGGTAGGGATTCATAATTTTTCTTAGCCAAGGAGTTATATGACAGGAGAGTTGGGTAGGGTTTCATAATTTTTCTTAGCCAAGGAGTTATACGACAGGAGAGTTGGGTAGGGATTCATAATTTTTCTTACCCAAGGAGTTATATGACAGGAGAGTTGGGTAGGGATTCATAATTTTTCTTACCCAAGGAGTTATACGACAGGAGAGTTGGGTAGGGATTCATAATTTTTCTTAGCCAAGGAGTTATATGACAGGAGAGTTGGGTAGGGTTTCATAATTTTTCTTATCCAAGGAGTTATACGACAGGAGAGTTGGGTAGGGATTCATAATTTTTCTTACCCAAGGAGTTATATGACAGGAGAGTTGGGTAGGGATTCATAATTTTTCTTAGCCAAGGAGTTATACGACAGGAGAGTTGGGTAGGTATTCATAATTTTTCTTAGCCAAGGAGTTATATGACAGGAGAGTTGGGTAGGGTTTCATAATTTTTCTTACCCAAGGAGTTATATGACAGGAGAGTTGGGTAGGGTTTCATAATTTTTCTTACCCAAGGAGTTATATGACAGGAGAGTTGGGTAGGGTTTCATAATTTTTCTTACCCAAGGAGTTATATGACAGGAGAGTTGGGTAGGGTTTCATAATTTTTCTTAGCCAAGGAGTTATATGAGAGGAGAGTTGGGTAGGGATTCATAATTTTTCTTTGCCAAGGAGTTACATGACAGGAGAGTTGGGTAGGGATTCATAATTTTTCTTAGCCAAGGACTTATATGACAGGAGAGTTGGGTAGGGTTTCATAATTTTTCTTACCCAAGGAGTTATATGACAGGAGAGTTGGGTAGGGATTCATAATTTTTCTTACCCAAGGAGTTATATGACAGGAGAGTTGGGTAGGGATTCATAATTTTTCTTAGCCAAGGAGTTATACGACAGGAGAGTTGGGTAGGGATTCATAATTTTTCGTAGCCAAGGAGTTATATGACAGGAGAATTGGGTAGGGTTTCATAATTTTTCTTAGCCAAGGAGTTATACGACAGGAGAGTTGGGTAGGGATTCATAATTTTTCTTAGCTAAGGAGTTATATGACAGGAGAGTTGGGTAGGGTTTCATAATTTTTCTTACCCAAGGAGTTATATGACAGGAGAGTTGGGTAGGGATTCATAATTTTTCTTAGCCAAGGAGTTATATGACAGGAGAGGAGAGTTGGGTAGGGTTTCATAATTTTTCTTAGCCAAGGAGTTATATGACAGGAGAGTTGGGTAGGGATTCATAATTTTTCTTAGCCAAGGAGTTATACGACAGGAGAGTTGGGTAGGGATTCATAATTTTTCTTAGCCAAGGAGTTATACGACAGGAGAGTTGGGTAGGGTTTCATAATTTTTCTTAGCCAAGGAGTTATACGACAGGAGAGTTGGGTAGGGTTTCATAATTTTTCTTAGCCAAGGAGTTATACGACAGGAGAGTTGGGTAGGGATTCATAATTTTTCTTAGCCAAGGAGTTATACGACAGGAGAGTTGGGTAGGGATTCATAATTTTTCTTAGCCAAGGAGTTATATGACAGGAGAGTTGGGTAGGGTTTCATAATTTTTCTTAGCCAAGGAGTTATACGACAGGAGAGTTGGGTAGGGATTCATAATTTTTCTTAGCTAAGGAGTTATATGACAGGAGAGTTGGGTAGGGTTTCATAATTTTTCTTACCCAAGGAGTTATATGACAGGAGAGTTGGGTAGGGATTCATAATTTTTCTTAGCCAAGGAGTTATATGACAGGAGAGGAGAGTTGGGTAGGGTTTCATAATTTTTCTTACCCAAGGAGTTATATGACAGGAGAGTTGGGTAGGGATTCATAATTTTTCTTAGCCAAGGAGTTATACGACAGGAGAGTTGGGTAGGGATTCATAATTTTTCTTAGCCAAGGAGATATACGACAGGAGAGTTGGGTAGGGATTCATAATTTTTCTTAGCTAAGGAGTTATATGACAGGAGAGTTGGGTAGGGATTCATAATTTTCCTTTGCCAAGGAGTTATATGACAGGAGAGTTAGGTAGGGTTTCATAATTTTTCTTAGCCAAGGAGTTATACGACAGGAGAGTTGGGTAGGGATTCATAATTTTTCTTAGCCAAGGAGTTATACGACAGGAGAGTTGGGTAGGGATTCATAATTTTTCTTAGCTAAGGATTTATATGACAGGAGAGTTGGGTAGGGTTTCATAATTTTTCTTAGCCAAGGAGTTATATGACAGGAGAGTTGGGTAGGGATTCATAATTTTTCTTAGCCAAGGGGTTATATGACAGGAGAGGAGAGTTGGGTAGGGTTTCATAATTTTTCTTAGCCAAGGAGTTATATGACAGGAGAGTTGGGTAGGTATTCATAATTTTTCTTAGCCAAGGAGTTATACGACAGGAGAGTTGGGTAGGGATTCATAATTTTTCTTAGCTAAGGAGTTATATGACAGGAGAGTTGGGTAGGGATTCATAATTTTTCTTAGCCAAGGAGTTATATGACAGGAGAGTTGGGTAGGGATTCATAATTTTTCTTTGCCAAGGAGTTATATGACAGGAGAGTTGGGTAGGGTTTCATAATTTTTCTTAGCCAAGGAGTTATACCACAGGAGAGTTGGGTAGGGATTCATAATTTTTCTTAGCCAAGGAGTTATACGACAGGAGAGTTGGGTAGGGATTCATAATTTTTCTTTGCCAAGGAGTTATATGACAGGAGAGTTGGGTAGGGATTCATAATTTTTCTTTGCCAAGGAGTTATATGACAGGAGAGTTGGGTAGGGATTCATAATTTTTCTTAGCCAAGGACTTATATGACAGGAGAGTCGGGTAGGGATTCATAATTTTTCTTAGCCAAGGAGTTATATGACAGGAGAGTTGGGTAGGGATTCATAATTTTTCTTAGCCAAGGAGTTATACGACAGGAGAGTTGGGTAGGGATTCATAATTTTTCTTAGCTAAGGAGTTATATGACAGGAGAGTTGGGTAGGGATTCGTAATTTTCCTTTGCCAAGGAGTTATATGACAGGAGAGTTGGGTAGGGTTTCATAATTTTTCTTAGCCAAGGAGTTATATGACAGGAGAGTTGGGTAGGGATTCATAATTTTTCTTAGCCAAGGAGTTATATGACAGGAGAGGAGAGTTGGGTAGGGTTTCGTAATTTTTCTTAGCCAAGGAGTTATATGACAGGAGAGTTGGGTAGGGATTCATAATTTTTCTTAGCCAAGGAGTTATACGACAGGAGAGTTGGGTAGGGATTCATAATTTTTCGTAGCCAAGGAGTTATATGACAGGAGAGTTGGGTAGGGTTTCATAATTTTTCTTAGCCAAGGAGTTATACGACAGGAGAGTTGGGTAGGGATTCATAATTTTTCTTAGCCAACGAGTTATACGACAGGAGAGTTGGGTAGGGATTCATAATTTTTCTTTGCCAAGGAGTTATATGACAGGAGAGTTGGGTAGGGATTCATAATTTTTCTTAGCTAAGGATTTATATGACAGGAGAGTTGGGTAGGGTTTCATAATTTTTCTTAGCCAAGGAGTTATATGACAGGAGAGTTGGGTAGGGATTCATAATTTTTCTTAGCCAAGGGGTTATATGACAGGAGAGGAGAGTTGGGTAGGGTTTCATAATTTTTCTTAGCCAAGGAGTTATATGACAGGAGAGTTGGGTAGGTATTCATAATTTTTCTTAGCCAAGGAGTTATACGACAGGAGAGTTGGGTAGGGATTCATAATTTTTCTTAGCTAAGGAGTTATATGACAGGAGAGTTGGGTAGGGATTCATAATTTTTCTTAGCCAAGGAGTTATATGACAGGAGAGTTGGGTAGGGATTCATAATTTTTCTTTGCCAAGGAGTTATATGACAGGAGAGTTGGGTAGGGTTTCATAATTTTTCTTAGCCAAGGAGTTATACCACAGGAGAGTTGGGTAGGGATTCATAATTTTTCTTAGCCAAGGAGTTATACGACAGGAGAGTTGGGTAGGGATTCATAATTTTTCTTTGCCAAGGAGTTATATGACAGGAGAGTTGGGTAGGGATTCATAATTTTTCTTTGCCAAGGAGTTATATGACAGGAGAGTTGGGTAGGGATTCATAATTTTTCTTAGCCAAGGACTTATATGACAGGAGAGTCGGGTAGGGATTCATAATTTTTCTTAGCCAAGGAGTTATATGACAGGAGAGTTGGGTAGGGATTCATAATTTTTCTTAGCCAAGGAGTTATACGACAGGAGAGTTGGGTAGGGATTCATAATTTTTCTTAGCTAAGGAGTTATATGACAGGAGAGTTGGGTAGGGATTCGTAATTTTCCTTTGCCAAGGAGTTATATGACAGGAGAGTTGGGTAGGGTTTCATAATTTTTCTTAGCCAAGGAGTTATATGACAGGAGAGTTGGGTAGGGATTCATAATTTTTCTTAGCCAAGGAGTTATATGACAGGAGAGGAGAGTTGGGTAGGGTTTCGTAATTTTTCTTAGCCAAGGAGTTATATGACAGGAGAGTTGGGTAGGGATTCATAATTTTTCTTAGCCAAGGAGTTATACGACAGGAGAGTTGGGTAGGGATTCATAATTTTTCGTAGCCAAGGAGTTATATGACAGGAGAGTTGGGTAGGGTTTCATAATTTTTCTTAGCCAAGGAGTTATACGACAGGAGAGTTGGGTAGGGATTCATAATTTTTCTTAGCCAACGAGTTATACGACAGGAGAGTTGGGTAGGGATTCATAATTTTTCTTTGCCAAGGAGTTATATGACAGGAGAGTTGGGTAGGGATTCATAATTTTTCTTAGCTAAGGAGTTATACGACAGGAGAGTTGGGTAGGGATTCATAATTTTTCTTAGCCAAGGAGTTATACGACAGGAGAGTTGGGTAGAAATTCATAATTTTTCTTAGCCAAGGAGTTATACGACAGGAGAGTTGGGTAGGGATTCATAATTTTTCTTAGCCAAGGAGTTATACGACAGGAGAGTTGGGTAGGGATTCATAATTTTTGTTAGCTAAGGAGTTATATGACAGAAGAGTTGGGTAGGGATTCATAATTTTCCTTTGCCAAGGAGTTATATGACAGGAGAGTTGGGTAGGGTTTCATAATTTTTCTTAGCCAAGGAGTTATACGACAGGAGAGTTGGGTAGGGATTCATAATTTTTCTTAGCCAAGGAGTTATATGACAGGAGAGTTGGGTAGGGATTCATAATTTTTCTTACCCAAGGAGTTATACGACAGGAGAGTGGGTAGGGATTCATAATTTTTCTTAGCTAAGGAGTTATATGACAGGAGAGTTGGGTAGGGATTCATAATTTTTCTTTGCCAAGGAGTTATATGACAGGAGAGTTGGGTAGGGATTCATAATTTTTCTTAGCCAAGGAGTTATATGAGAGGAGAGTCGGGTAGGGATTCATAATTTTTCTTAGCCAAGGAGTTATATGAAGGAGAGTTGGGTAGGGATTCATAATTTTTCTTAGCCAAGGAGTTATATGACAGGAGAGTTGGGTAGGGATTCATAATTTTTCTTAGCCAAGGAGTTATATGAGAGGAGAGTTGGGTAGGGTTTCATAATTTTTCTTAGCTAAGGAGTTATATGACAGGAGAGTTGGGTAGGGTTTCATAATTTTTCTTACCCAAGGAGTTATATGACAGGAGAGTTGGGTAGGGATTCATAATTTTTCTTAGCCAAGGAGTTATATGACAGGAGAGGAGAGTTGGGTAGGGTTTCATAATTTTTCTTAGCCAAGGAGTTATAGGACAGGAGAGTTGGGTAGGGATTCATAATTTTTCTTAGCCAAGGAGTTATATGACAGGAGAGGAGAGTTGGGTAGGGGTTCATAATTTTTCTTAGCCAAGGAGTTATATGACAGGAGAGTTGGGTAGGGATTCATAATTTTTCTTAGCCAAGGAGTTATATGACAGGAGAGGAGAGTTGGGTAGGGTTTCATAATTTTTCTTAGCCAAGGAGTTATATGACAGGAGAGTTGGGTAGGGATTCATAATTTTTCTTAGCCAAGGAGTTATACGACAGGAGAGTTGGGTAGGGATTCATAATTTTTCTTAGCCAAGGAGTTATACGACAGGAGAGTTGGGTAGGGATTCATAATTTTTCTTAGCCAAGCAGTTATACGACAGGAGAGTTGGGTAGGGTTTCATAATTTTTCTTAGCCAAGGAGTTATACGACAGGAGAGTTGGGTAGGGATTCATAATTTTTCTTAGCTAAGGAGTTATATGACAGGAGAGTTGGGTAGGGTTTCATAATTTTTCTTAGCCAAGGAGTTATATGACAGGAGAGTTGGGTAGGGATTCATAATTTTTCTTAGCCAAGGGGTTATATGACAGGAGAGGAGAGTTGGGTAGGGATTCATAATTTTTCTTAGCCAAGGAGTTATACAACAGGAGAGTTGGGTAGGGATTCATAATTTTTCTTAGCTAAGGAGTTATACGACAGGAGAGTTGGGTAGGGATTCATAATTTTTCTTAGCCAAGGAGTTATACGACAGGAGAGTTGGGTAGAAATTCATAATTTTTCTTAGCCAAGGAGTTATACGACAGGAGAGTTCGGTAGGGATTCATAATTTTTCTTAGCCAAGGAGTTATACGACAGGAGAGTTCGGTAGGGATTCATAATTTTTGTTAGCTAAGGAGTTATATGACAGGAGAGTTGGGTAGGGATTCATAATTTTCCTTTGCCAAGGAGTTATATGACAGGAGAGTTGGGTAGGGTTTCATAATTTTTCTTAGCCAAGAAGTTATACGACAGGAGAGTTGGGTAGGGATTCATAATTTTTCTTAGCCAAGGAGTTATACGACAGGAGAGTTGGGTAGGGTTTCATAATTTTTCTTAGCCAAGGAGTTATATGACAGGAGAGTTGGGTAGGGATTCATAATTTTTCTTAGCCAAGGGGTTATATGACAGGAGAGGAGAGTTGGGTAGGGTTTAATAATTTTTCTTAGCCAAGGAGTTATACAACAGGAGAGTTGGGTAGGGATTCATAATTTTTCTTAGCTAAGGAGTTATACGACAGGAGAGTTGGGTAGGGATTCATAATTTTTCTTAGCCAAGGAGTTATACGACAGGAGAGTTGGGTAGAAATTCATAATTTTTCTTAGCCAAGGAGTTATACGACAGGAGAGTTGGGTAGGGATTCATAATTTTTCTTAGCCAAGGAGTTATACGACAGGAGAGTTGGGTAGGGATTCATAATTTTTGTTAGCTAAGGAGTTATATGACAGGAGAGTTGGGTAGGGATTCATAATTTTCCTTTGCCAAGGAGTTATATGACAGGAGAGTTGGGTAGGGTTTCATAATTTTTCTTAGCCAAGAAGTTATACGACAGGAGAGTTGGGTAGGGATTCATAATTTTTCTTAGCCAAGGAGTTATACGACAGGAGAGTTGGGTAGGGATTCATAATTTTTTTTAGCCAAGGAGTTATACGACAGGAGAGTTGGGTAGGGATTCATAATTTTTCTTAGCTAAGGAGTTATATGACAGGAGAGTTGGGTAGGGTTTCATAATTTTTCTTAGCCAAGGAGTTATATGACAGGAGAGTTGGGTAGGGATTCATAATTTTTCTTAGCCAAGGGGTTATATGACAGGAGAGGAGAGTTGGGTAGGGATTCATAATTTTTCTTAGCCAAGGAGTTATACAACAGGAGAGTTGGGTAGGGATTCATAATTTTTCTTAGCTAAGGAGTTATACGACAGGAGAATTGGGTAGGGATTCATAATTTTTCTTAGCCAAGGAGTTATACGACAGGAGAGTTGGGTAGAAATTCATAATTTTTCTTAGCCAAGGAGTTATACGACAGGAGAGTTGGGTAGGGATTCATAATTTTTCTTAGCCAAGGAGTTATACGACAGGAGAGTTGGGTAGGGATTCATAATTTTTGTTAGCTAAGGAGTTATATGACAGGAGAGTTGGGTAGGGATTCATAATTTTCCTTTGCCAAGGAGTTATATGACAGGAGAGTTGGGTAGGGTTTCATAATTTTTCTTAGCCAAGGAGTTATACGACAGGAGAGTTGGGTAGGGATTCATAACTTTTCTTAGCCAAGGAGTTATACGACAGGAGAGTTGGGTAGGGATTCATAATTTTTTTTAGCCAAGGAGTTATACGACAGGAGAGTTGGGTAGGGATTCATAATTTTTCTTAGCTAAGGAGTTATATGACAGGAGAGTTGGGTAGGGTTTCATAATTTTTCTTAGCCAAAGAGTTATATGACAGGAGAGTTGGGTAGGGATTCATAATTTTTCTTAGCCAAGGGGTTATATGACAGGAGAGGAGAGTTGGGTAGGGATTCATAATTTTTTTTAGCCAAGGAGTTATACGACAGGAGAGTTGGGTAGGGATTCATAATTTTTCTTAGCCAAGGAGTTATATGACAGGAGAGTTGGGTAGGGATTCATAATTTTTCTTAGCCAAGGAGTTATATGACAGGAGAGTTGGGTAGGGATTCATAATTTTTCTTAGCTAAGGAGTTATATGACAGGAGAGTTGGGTAGGGTTTCATAATTTTTCTTACCCAAGGAGTTATATGACAGGAGAGTTGGGTAGGGATTCATAATTTTTCTTAGCCAAGGTGTTATATGACAGGAGAGGAGAGTTGGGTAGGGTTTCATAATTTTTCTTAGCCAAGGAGTTATATGACAGAAGAATTGGGTAGGGATTCATAATTTTTCTTAGCCAAGGAGTTATATGACAGGAGAGTTGGGTAGGGATTCATAATTTTTCTTAGCCAAGGAGTTATACGACAGGAGAGTTGGGTAGGGTTTCATAATTTTTCTTAGCCAAGGAGTTATACGACAGGAGAGTTGGGTAGGGTTTCATAATTTTTCTTAGCCAAGGAGTTATACGACAGGAGAGTTGGGTAGGGATTCATAATTTTTCTTAGCCAAGGAGTTATATGACAGGAGAGTTGGGTAGGGATTCATAATTTTTCTTAGACAAGGAGTTATACGACAGGAGAGTTGGGTAGGGATTCATAATTTTTCTTAGCTAAGGAGTTATATGACAGGAGAGTTGGGTAGGGTTTCATAATTTTTCTTACCCAAGGAGTTATATGACAGGAGAGTTGGGTAGGGATTCATAATTTTTCTTAGCCAAGGAGTTATACGACAGGAGAGTTGGGTAGGGTTTCATAATTTTTCTTAGCCAAGGAGTTATACGACAGGAGAGTTGGGTAGGGTTTCATAATTTTTCTTAGCCAAGGAGTTATACGACAGGAGAGTTGGGTAGGGATTCATAATTTTTCTTAGCCAAGGAGTTATATGACAGGAGAGTTGGGTAGGGATTCATAATTTTTCTTAGACAAGGAGTTATACGACAGGAGAGTTGGGTAGGGATTCATAATTTTTCTTAGCTAAGGAGTTATATGACAGGAGAGTTGGGTAGGGTTTCATAATTTTTCTTACCCAAGGAGTTATATGACAGGAGAGTTGGGTAGGGATTCATAATTTTTCTTAGCCAAGTGGTTATATGACAGGAGAGGAGAGTTGGGTAGGGTTTCATAATTTTTCTTAGCCAAGGAGTTATATGACAGGAGAGTTGGGTAGGGATTCATAATTTTTCTTAGCCAAGGAGTTATACGACAGGAGAGTTGGGTAGGGATTCATAATTTTTCTTAGCTAAGGAGTTATATGACAGGAGAGTTGGGTAGGGATTCATAATTTTTCTTAGCCAAGGAGTTATATGACAGGAGAGTTGGGTAGGGATTCATAATTTTTCTTTGCCAAGGAGTTATATGACAGGAGAGTTGGGTAGGGTTTCATAATTTTTCTTAGCCAAGGAGTTATACCACAGGAGAGTTGGGTAGGGATTCATAATTTTTCTTAGCCAAGGAGTTATACGACAGGAGAGTTTGGTAGGGATTCATAATTTTTCTTTGCCAAAGAGTTATATGACAGGAGAGTTGGGTAGGGATTCATAATTTTTCTTTGCCAAGGAGTTATATGACAGGAGAGTTCGGTAGGGATTCATAATTTTTCTTAGCCAAGGACTTATATGACAGGAGAGTCGGGTAGGGATTCATAATTTTTCTTAGCCAAGGAGTTATATGACAGGAGAGTTGGGTAGGGATTCATAATTTTTCTTAGCCAAGGAGTTATACGACAGGAGAGTTGGGTAGGGATTCATAATTTTTCTTAGCTAAGGAGTTATATGACAGGAGAGTTGGGTAGGGATTCATAATTTTCCTTTGCCAAGGAGTTATATGACAGGAGAGTTGGGTAGGGATTCATAATTTTTCTTAGCCAAGGAGTTATATGACAGGAGAGGAGAGTTGGGTAGGGTTTCATAATTTTTCTTAGCCAAGGAGTTATATGACAGGAGAGTTGGGTAGGGATTCATAATTTTTCTTAGCCAAGGAGTTATACGACAGGAGAGTTGGGTAGGGATTCATAATTTTTCTTAGCCAAGGAGTTATACGACAGGAGAGTTGGGTAGGGATTCATAATTTTTCTTAGCCAAGGAGTTATACGACAGGAGAGTTGGGTAGGGATTCATAATTTTTCTTAGCTAAGGAGTTATATGACAGGAGAGTTGGGTAGGGATTCATAATTTTCCTTAGCCAAGGAGTTATACGACAGGAGAGTTGGGTAGAGATTCATAATTTTTCTTAGCCAAGGAGTTATACAACAGGAGAGTTGGGTAGGGATTCATAATTTTTCTTAGCTAAGGAGTTATACGACAGGAGATTTGGGTAGGGATTCATAATTTTTCTTAGCCAAGGAGTTATACGACAGGAGAGTTGGGTAGAAATTCATAATTTTTCTTAGCCAAGGAGTTATACGACAGGAGAGTTGGGTAGGGATTCATAATTTTTCTTAGCCAAAGAGTTATACGACAGGAGAGTTGGGTAGGGATTCATAATTTTTGTTAACTAAGGAGTTATATGACAGGAGAGTTGGGTAGGGATTCATAATTTTCCTTTGCCAAGGAGTTATATGACAGGAGAGTTGGGTAGGGTTTCATAATTTTTCTTAGCCAAGGAGTTATACGACAGGAGAGTTGGGTAGGGATTCATAATTTTTCTTAGCCAAGGAGTTATACGACAGGAGAGTTGGGTAGGGATTCATAATTTTTTTTAGCCAAGGAGTTATACGACAGGAGAGTTGGGTAGGGATTCATAATTTTTCTTAGCTAAGGAGTTATATGACAGGAGAGTTGGGTAGGGTTTCATAATTTTTCTTAGCCAAGGAGTTATATGACAGGAGAGTTGGGTAGGGATTCATAATTTTTCTTAGCCAAGGGGTTATATGACAGGAGAGGAGAGTTGGGTAGGGTTTCATAATTTTTCTTAGCCAAGGAGTTATATGACAGGAGAGTTGGGTAGGGATTAATAATTTTTCTTAGCTAAGGAGTTATATGACAGGAGAGTTGGGTAGGTTTTCATAATTTTTCTTAGCCAAGGAGTTATATGACAGGAGAGTTGGGTAGGGATTCATAATTTTTCTTAGCCAAGGGGTTATATGACAGGAGAGGAGAGTTGGGTAGGGATTCATAATTTTTCTTAGCCAAGGAGTTATACGACAGGAGAGTTGGGTAGGGATTCATAATTTTTCTTAGCTAAGGAGTTATATGACAGGAGAGTTGGGTAGGGATTCATAATTTTTCTTAGCCAAGGAGTTATATGACAGGAGAGTTGGGTAGGGATTCATAATTTTTCTTTGCCAAGGAGTTATATGACAGGAGAGTTGGGTAGGGTTTCATAATTTTTCTTAGCTAAGGAGTTATATGACAGGAGAGTTGGGTAGGGATTCATAATTTTTCTTAGCCAAGGAGTTATATGACAGGAGAGTTGGGTAGGGATTCATAATTTTTCTTTGCCAAGGAGTTATATGACAGGAGAGTTGGGTAGGGTTTCATAATTTTTCTTAGCCAAGGAGTTATACCACAGGAGAGTTGGGTAGGGATTCATAATTTTTCTTAGCCAAGGAGTTATACGACAGGAGAGTTGGGTAGGGATTCATAATTTTTCTTTGCCAAGGAGTTATATGACAGGAGATTTGGGTAGGGATTCATAATTTTTCTTTGCCAAGGAGTTATATGACAGGAGAGTTGGGTAGGGATTCATAATTTTTCTTAGCCAAGGACTTATATGACAGGAGAGTCGGGTAGGGATTCATAATTTTTCTTAGCCAAGGAGTTATATGACAGGAGAGTTGGGTAGGGATTCATAATTTTTCTTAGCCAAGGAGTTATACGACAGGAGAGTTGGGTAGGGATTCATAATTTTTCTTAGCTAAGGAGTTATATGACAGGAGAGTTGGGTAGGGATTCATAATTTTCCTTTGCCAAGGAGTTATATGACAGGAGAGTTGGGTAGGGTTTCATAATTTTTCTTAGCCAAGGAGTTATGTGACAGGAGAGTTGGGTAGGGATTCATAATTTTTCTTAGCCAAGGAGTTATATGACAGGAGAGGAGAGTTGGGTAGGGTTTCATAATTTTTCTTAGCCAAGGAGTTATATGACAGGAGAGTTGGGTAGGGATTCATAATTTTTCTTAGCCAAGGAGTTATACGACAGGAGAGTTGGGTAGGGATTCATAATTTTTCTTAGCCAAGGAGTTATACGACAGGAGAGTTGGGTAGGGATTCATAATTTTTCTTAGCCAAGGAGTTATACGACAGGAGAGTTGGGTAGGGATTCATAATTTTTCTTAGCTAAGGAGTTATATGACAGGAGAGTTGGGTAGGGATTCATAATTTTCCTTAGCCAAGGAGTTATACGACAGGGGAGTTGGGTAGAGATTCATAATTTTTCTTAGCCAAGGAGTTATACGACAGGAGAGTTGGGTAGGGATTCATAATTTTTCTTAGCCAAGGAGTTATACGACAGGAGAGTTGGGTAGGGATTCATAATTTTTCTTAGCCAAGGAGTTATATGACAGGAGAGTTGGGTAGGGATTCATAATTTTTCTTTGCCAAGGAGTTATATGACAGGAGAGTTGGGTAGGGTTTCATAATTTTTCTTAGCCAAGGAGTTATACCACAGGAGAGTTGGGTAGGGATTCATAATTTTTCTTAGCCAAGGAGTTATGCGACAGGAGAGTTGGGTAGGGATTCATAATTTTTCTTTGCCAAGGAGTTATATGACAGGAGATTTGGGTAGGGATTCATAATTTTTCTTTGCCAAGGAGTTATATGACAGGAGAGTTGGGTAGGGATTCATAATTTTTTTAGCCAAGGACTTATATGACAGGAGAGTCGGGTAGGGATTCATAATTTTTCTTAGCCAAGGAGTTATATGACAGGAGAGTTGGGTAGGGATTCATAATTTTTCTTAGCCAAGGAGTTATACGACAGGAGAGTTGGGTAGGGATTCATAATTTTTCTTAGCTAAGGAGTTATATGACAGGAGAGTTGGGTAGGGATTCATAATTTTCCTTTGCCAAGGAGTTATATGACAGGAGAGTTGGGTAGGGTTTCATAATTTTTCTTAGCCAAGGAGTTATGTGACAGGAGAGTTGGGTAGGGATTCATAATTTTTCTTAGCCAAGGAGTTATATGACAGGAGAGGAGAGTTGGGTAGGGTTTCATAATTTTTCTTAGCCAAGGAGTTATATGACAGGAGAGTTGGGTAGGGATTCATAATTTTTCTTAGCCAAGGAGTTATACGACAGGAGAGTTGGGTAGGGATTCATAATTTTTCTTAGCCAAGGAGTTATACGACAGGAGAGTTGGGTAGGGATTCATAATTTTTCTTAGCCAAGGAGTTATACGACAGGAGATTTGGGTAGGGATTCATAATTTTTCTTAGCTAAGGAGTTATATGACAGGAGAGTTGGGTAGGGATTCATAATTTTCCTTAGCCAAGGAGTTATACGACAGGAGAGTTGGGTAGAGATTCATAATTTTTCTTAGCCAAGGAGTTATACAACAGGAGAGTTGGGTAGGGATTCATAATTTTTCTTAGCTAAGGAGTTATACGACAGGAGAGTTGGGTAGGGATTCATAATTTTTCTTAGCCAAGGAGTTATATGACAGGAGAGTTGGGTAGAGATTCATAATTTTTCTTAGCCAAGGAGTTATACGACAGGAGAGTTGGGTAGGGATTCATAATTTTTCTTTGCCAAGGAGTTATACGACAGGAGAGTTGGGTAGGGATTCATAATTTTTCTTAGCTAAGGAGTTATATGACAGGAGAGTTGGGTAGGGATTCATAATTTTCCTTTGCCAAGGAGTTATATGACAGGAGAGTTGGGTAGGGTTTCATAATTTTTCTTAGCCAAGGAGTTATACGACAGGAGAGTTGGGTAGGGATTCATAATTTTTCTTAGCCAAGGAGTTATACGACAGGAGATTTGGGTAGGGATTCATAATTTTTCTTAGCCAAGGAGTTATACGACAGGAGAGTTGGGTAGGGATTCATAATTTTTCTTAGCTAAGGAGTTATATGACAGGAGAGTTGGGTAGGGTTTCATAATTTTTCTTAGCCAAGGAGTTATATGACAGGAGAGTTGGGTAGGGATTCATAATTTTTCTTAGCCAAGGGGTTATATGACAGGAGAGGAGAGTTGGGTAGGGTTTCATAATTTTTCTTAGCCAAGGAGTTATATGACAGGAGAGTTGGGTAGGGATTCATAATTTTTCTTAGCCAAGGAGTTATATGACAGGAGAGTTGGGTAGGGATTCATAATTTTTCTTAGCTAAGGAGTTATATGACAGGAGAGTTGGGTAGGGATTCATAATTTTTCTTAGCCAAGGAGTTATATGACAGGAGAGTTGGGTAGGGATTCATAATTTTTCTTTGCCAAGGAGTTATATGACAGGAGAGTTGGGTAGGGTTTCATAATTTTTCTTAGCCAAGGAGTTATATGACAGGAGAGTTGGGTAGGGATTCATAATTTTTCTTTGCCAAGGAGTTATATGACAGGAGAGTTGGGTAGGGATTCATAATTTTTCTTAGCCAAGGAGTTATACGACAGGAGAGTTGGGTAGGGATTCATAATTTTTCTTTGCCAAGGAGTTATATGACAGGAGAGTTGGGTAGGGATTCATAATTTTTCTTAGCCAAGGAGTTATATGACAGGAGAGTTGGGTAGGGATTCATAATTTTTCTTTGCCAAGGAGTTATATGACAGGAGAGTTGGGTAGGGATTCATAATTTTTCTTAGCCAAGGACTTATATGACAGGAGAGTCGGGTAGGGATTCATAATTTTTCTTAGCCAAGGAGTTATATGACAGGAGAGTTGGGTAGGGATTCATAATTTTTCTTAGCCAAGGAGTTATACGACAGGAGAGTGGGTAGGGATTCATAATTTTTCTTAGCTAAGGAGTTATATGACAGGAGAGTTGGGTAGGGATTCATAATTTTTCTTTGCCAAGGAGTTATATGACAGGAGAGTTGGGTAGGGATTCATAATTTTTCTTAGTCAAGGAGTTATATGACAGGAGAGTCGGGTAGGGATTCATAATTTTTCTTAGCCAAGGAGTTATATGAAGGAGAGTTGGGTAGGGATTCATAATTTTTCTTAGCCAAGGAGTTATATGACAGGAGAGTTGGGTAGGGATTCATAATTTTTCTTAGCCAAGGAGTTATATGACAGGAGAGTTGGGTAGGGATTCATAATTTTTCTTAGCCAAGGAGTTATATGACAGGAGAGTTGGGTAGGGATTCATAATTTTTCTTAGCCAAGGAGTTATATGACAGGAGAGTTGGGTAGGGATTCATAATTTTTCTTAGCCAAGGAGTTATATGACAGGAGAGTTGGGTAGAGATTCATAATTTTTCTTAGCCAAGGAGTTATATGACAGGATAGTTGGGTAGGGATTCATAATTTTTCTTAGCCAAGGACTTAAATAGGGTAGGGTAGTTTGGTAAGTCTTCATAATTGTTCTCGGCCAAAGAGTTAAATAGGGCAGGACAATTCGGATAAGCTTCATAATTACTGTTAGCCAAGGAGTTGAATATGCTTGGGTAGATCGATAAGAGGAACACATGTTCCCAGAAGAGTAGCGGATTCTTCCTCACTTTTCAGTATACGCAATTTTACAGCAAACTCTTCATTTTTTCTTGCTGGACTTGACTGGATATTCATTTCACACGCTGGTAAAGCGAAGATCACGTCGGAACACATAGTAAACACACCGTAGTCAGGGTTTTATCACTGTCGTTACCTCACTTCACTGTGGCTCGATGTCCAATATGTGCGCTGAGTCTGTGATGCAGGCCTTGTCTACAGCTAGATTATTGGAAACACAGCGGCAATATTGGTTAGCAGGAAATTAGAGGGATCACTTTGTAAATATTCAACCATTTTGTTAACAACGTAACTTGCTGGTAATAGGAATCAAACTTCGGGAATACTGAGAAGGGCGAGGAAATTTCACTTAAACTTTCTGATAATAAGAACCCACGGCAATCACTGGCCAGGACAAATCTTCCGTTCTGACCGGTTGGAGGTGAAGCTAATTATTCGTTAGCCTCACTCTTAACTAAATGTTAGAAGGTTGGGGTTCAATGTTTAACTCTGAACAGCAATTTTTGCACACAATGGGCTGAATGTCCATGTTCAAAGAACCCCAAAGGCTGGAGTTGGGTTGGGTTGTTTTACCTCTGAGCGGCATTTTTTTGCACACCATGGGCTAAATGGCCAGGTCACATGGACCCCGAAGGCTCAGAGAAGGTTGGGGGAGGGGACCTACTGGAACAGCTGTTGGGAGACAGATGGTAGCCTCCCGTCAAGGCCATCCAGCGTGTTCTTTAACGTGCACAGGGTATGGCTCTCCCGCACACGGGATCACGGCTTAACGTCCCATCCGACGGACGGCGGCCTTTCCAAGCCCATCGGTGTCCCTTACTGACTGTGGGCAGGGCGGGGAATTTTGCGGAGATAAATCTCAACGCTGACCCAGCTGGAACTCGAACCTGGGAACTACAGATTACGAGCCTGGCGCGCTACCAACTGAGCCACCCCCGCCCCCAAAGGCTGGAGAACGGAACCCACTTGGACGGGTTGTTAGCAGATAAATGGAAACCTAACATCAAGGACATCCAGAATGTTCTTTAATGTGTACTTTTCTACACAGAGTGTCACGGCTAACTAGTTAGAGGTAAAATTCTTTTCTAGCCTTTTTCCTACCCATGTTAGCGGTGAGGTTAACTCTTTTTAGCCTCACTCCTACTAATTATAGGTGAAGCTAGGGGAACTCTCGTTTTCCTAGCTTCACCTATAACCAGTACGAGTGAGGCTAAAAAGATGTGTTGCTAGTCTCATTCCTGCCTAGTTATATATGCAGCTAACGATTTGTTATCCTCACTCCTACCTAGATATAGATGAAGCCAACTCTTTGTTAGCCTGTCTCTTACCCATGTTAGAGGTGCGGTTAACTCTTTTTAGCCTCACTTCTAACTAGTTATAGGTGAGACTAACTATTTGCTAGTATCACTCCTGCCAAGTTAAAGATGAAGTTAACGATTTGTTATCCTCACTGCTACCTAGATATAGATGAAGACAACTCTTTGTTAGCCTGTCTCTTATCCATGTTAGAGGTGCGGTTAACTCTTTTTAGCCTCACTTCTAACTAGTTATAGGTGAGGCTAACTATTTGAGTATCACTCCTGCCAAGTTAAAGATGAAGTTAACGATTTGTTATCCTCACTGCTACCTAGATATAGATGAAGCCATCTCTTTGTTAGCCTGTCTCTTACCCATGTTAGAGGTGCGGTTAACTCTTTTTAGCCTCACTTCTAACTAGTTATAGGTGAGGCTAACTATTTGAGTATCACTCCTGCCAAGTTAAAGATGAAGTTAACGATTTGTTATCCTCACTGCTACCTAGATATAGATGAAGACAACTCTTTGTTAGCCTGTCTCTTACCCATGTTAGAGGTGCGGTTAGCTCTTTTTAGCCTCACTTCTAACTAGTTATAGGTGAGGCTAACTATTTGCTAGTCTCACTCCTGCCAAGTTAAAGATGAAGTTAACGATTTGTTATCCTCACTGCTACCTATATATCTTCTTTGCTAGTTTCACTCCTAATATAGTTAGAGGTAAAGCTAACAATGAGCTTACCTCTAAGAAGTTAGAACTAGAATTGAATTTGAAAACAAAGTTTCAAGTTTAGCTAGAAGTGAGCTTGACAACGGGTTATCCTCACTTCCAACTTGATTACTATATGAATCAAACTCCGCATTCCCTGTTACATGACCAAAAGGAATCAACTCAAACAATATGAATCAAATTTCAAGAATCTCTGATTAAAATAATTTAACTTCGCTTCCAGCCACTTAGTGTGAAGTTATCAAAGCATTAGCTTCACTCAGAAATTCTACTGATTATTTTGTAGAGAATTTTTCGGCGAACAATACAAGAGGAAAAGAATTGAATATTTTGCTACTTAAACCTATTAACGCTCAGTCGCTTTTTCATGTTCGGTCTCTATAATTCGAATGCAATCTCTGTTTTCAACATACCTTTAGTTTTGACAACCGTCATCTCGTAATGTCCGTTCTCTTCGATCCGTACGAAGTACTCCGTGTTGGGCTGGAGGCCGTCAATCTTCACCATCGATTCTTTTGGCTGAAAGAATGGAAAATAATCACATTCAAAAGCTACTTGAAAGAATTACTTAAATCCAACATTTAACAGATACTTAGAGATTTTCGTATCCAACTTTAAACAGATGCCTTGGTTTGGTTGAGGAGGCTCAGCCTATAGCATTCCAGGCTCTTAATCTGCCGCCTGTAGCACTTCAGGCTCTTAATCTGCAGTCTGTGGCACTTCAGGCTCTTAATCTGCCGTCTGTGGCATTTCAGGCTCTTAATCGGCAGTCTGTGGCACTTCAGGCTCTTAATCTGAAGCCTGTACCACTTCAGGCTCTTAATCTGCAGTCTGTAGCACTTCAGGTTCTTAATCTGAAGCCTGCAGCACTTCAGGCTCTTAATCTGAAGCCTGTAGCACTTCAGGCTCTTAATCTGAAGTCTGTAGCACTTCAGGCTCTTAATATACAGCCTGTAGCACTTCAGGCTCTTAATATACAGTCTGTAGCACTTCAGGCTCTTAATATACAGCCTGTAGCACTTCAGGCTCTTAATCTGCAGCCTGTAGCACTTCAGGCTCTTAATCTGCGGCCTCCAGCTGCGACAGCGTTGAGAGTCATCCATTGGAGAGGACATTTAGACGTGACCCTATGCTCAAGACAACCATACCCTGTGCAAGCGAAAGGGTACACTGGATGATCTTGACAGGAACCCACCATCTGTGTTCTAGCAGCAGTCCAGTGGGCTTCTCTATGAGCCTTGGGGTCCTTGTGACCAAGATATTTAGACAAATGTGGTGGGGGGGGGGGGAAATTACCACTCGGAGGTAAAATAACACCTGGTTAGGTTTGCTTGTTTTTTCCTCTGAGGGGTATTTTTTCCCACAATGGGCTAAATGACAAGGTCACAAAGACCCCAAGTGTCGGGGGAAAGAAACCCACTTGATAGCTATTAGGAGACAGATGTTAGGCTTCCTTCAAGACCATACAGCGCCACCTTTACCTTGCACAAAGTATCGCTGTCCTGCACATGGGTCCATCTGATGAACGATAGCCTTTCCACTCTATTCTGGTCTCTTTTTGCAAATTACGAGCCTGGTGCGCTACCTATTGAGCCACCCCCTCCCCACATAATAGATACCAAAGTCCAAAATTTAATTGTCGATTCTGGATTTTTTTTTATGGAAACATAGTCATGTCATTAATCAAAGTTAAATATATATAGTAGTGGAATAGTGAACAATTCATAACGGTAATTAGTCTTTATAGCAGAGCATAAAATATATAAACCTCACACACTATTACAACAGTGTTTAAGGCAAGAAATCGACAGGAAATAATTAATTCAGTCTTTACTCATAGTCACGCCAGTTGTGACAGGACTTTTTTTTTACCTTGGTATTTTCTAATGGAAAATGTGTACCAACACAATCTTTAAACTTTACAAGACCTACACTTCCCTACATAAATATTCGATAATTTCCAAGTTATGTCAATGGGAATCTAACTCCGAAGATCTATAACTTTTAAAATATGCAAATAACGAAAAATGTGATTGACGGTCGATTGAAAATCACAATCTAATCTATTTAAATCTCGATTGTCAGCAATATTCTTTGAATATTTCAAGTTTGGGTTGTTTTACCTCTGAGCGGCACTTTTTTGCGCACCATGGGCTAAATGCCTAGGTCAAAAGGACCCCGAAGGCTCAGAGAAGGTTGGGGGAGGAGACCCACTGGAACAACTGTTGGGAGACAGATGGTAGCCTCCCGTCAAGGCCATCCAGCGTGTTCTTTAACGTTGGGTTGTTTTACCTCTGAGCGGCACTTTTATGCACACCATGAGCTAAATTGCCAGGTCACATGGTCCCCAAAGGCTCAGAGAAGGTTGGGGGAGGGGACCCACTGGAACAGCTGTTGGGAGACAGATGGTAGCCTCTCATCAAGGCCATCCAGCGTGTTCTTTAACGTGCACAGGGTATGGCTCTCCTGCATACGGGGTCACGGCTTAACGTCCCATCCGACGGACGGCGGCCTTTCCAAGGCCATCAGTGTCCCCTACTGACCGTGGGCAGGACGAGGAATTTTGCGGAGATAAATCTCAACGCTGACCCTGCTGAGACTCGAACCTGGGAACTACAGATTACGAGCCTGACGCGCTACCGACTGAGCCACCCCAACTATTCGAGTGTATAGATAAAATACTACTAAGAGTCTATTGGAGAGATGGTTGGGATCGCGAATTCAAACACGTAGATATCCAAACTTGAAATCGGAATGTGATTATTAAATCAAATGATATTAATAACCCTTAGAAAGTACTTATCTTAATTCGACTGGATTCGATCAGCCATAAAACAAATCAGCTTCATAAGGATGGGGTTAACAATATCCATTGTTTCTTGTATGTACTGCGAACTATTTATTCCAGCACGAATAACCATTGTTTACTAGTAGACAAACATTTTAATCTGGGAGCAGCATCTGAACAAGACGCTGCAGGAAAGTCATTTGCCGTTCAATAATTGCTCAGGTAAGGACAATGCATCTATTGCAGTACAAGAATATCGTCCATGTTCTTTAAGGAAAGTTGCAATTGCATCTGGTCATCTTTAGATTTTTGAATCTAGTTCAGGAAATCGGTTTAGAGACCCTGAAGGATGTAACATTTTACAAGTGGTTGTCAGCAGTTTAGATTCAAATTGTGGTGGTTAGTTTCTGTCGGGTTCGGGTTGTTTTACCTCTCAGTTTAAGTTTTTTTTTTTTTGGACACAACGGGTTAAATGCCAGGTCATAAGGATTCCCGAGGATTCAGAGAAGGTTGGGTGAAGGGGCACCCACTGGGCAACTTTTAGGAGACAGATGGTAGCTAGTCCCATCTGAACGACGCGGCCTTTCCAACACATTGGTTTTGCACCTGTTCTCTTCTAGGGGAGGGTGTGTGTTTAGCGGAGGTAAATCTCAACGCTGGCACAGGTGGGACTCGAACCTGGGAACTGCAGACATTAAGAGCCTGATGCTTTACCGGCTAAGCCTACCCCTGCTCCCAGTTTCTGTTGAACCTGGAACTCCTATTTTAACAGCTTTATTTCACGAAGTTTAGCAAATTATCAGTAGAGTGCCTAATGAGTGCTAACTAGAGAACAAAGAGTATTTAATGAGTGCTAACTAGAGAAAAAAAAGAGTGCCTAATGAGTGCTAACTAGAGAACAAAGAGTATTTAATGAGTGCTAACTAGAGAACAAAGAGTGCCTAATGAGTGTTAAATAGAGAACAAAGAGTGCCTAACGAGTGCTAACTAGAGAACAAAGAGTGCCTAACGAGTGCTAACTAGAGAACAAAGAGTGCCTAATGAGTGCTAAATAGAGAACAAAGAGTGCCTAATGAGTGCTAAATAGAGAACAAAGAGTGCCTAATGAGTGCTAAATAGAGAACAAAGAGTGCCTAACGAGTGCTGACTAGAGCACAAAGAGTGCCTAATGAGTGCTAGCTAGAGAACAAAGAGTACCTAATGAGTACTAACTAGAGAACAAAGTATACCTAATTAGCGCTAATTATACTAGTATAACTATACTAGTGCTGTAACTAATGAGTTGTTCTGGATGTGTTGTTTCAGCTCTGGCCAATCCTTTTTTGCACACAATGGTCAGGTCACAAGGACCCCAAGGCTCAGGGAATGTTGGGGGAAGGGTATCTACTAGACAAGTATTAAGAAGCAGATGGTAGTCTCCCATTAAAACCATCCAGCGTGTTCTGCAACCCGCACAATTAATACCAATGGACTTAAGAAGGCCGCTGCCTGTCTGATGGGTTGTTAAGCCACGGTCCCTTAATAAGCACATTCAAAATAGACATAACGGGAGGCTTCCCATCTGTTTCCTAACAGCTATCCAGTGGGTCCACATCTAACCTTCTTTGAGCCCTTTGAGATTTTGGGAAATCTGAGGAGGGGGTGGCTCAGTCGGTACCGCGCCACACTCATAATCTGCAGTTCCCAGGTTCGAGTCCCATCGGCGCCAGCGTTGAGATTTATCTCCAAAACTCCCTGCACTACCCACGGTGAGTAGGTAGTGCAGGGATTTATCCGCAAAACTCCCTGCACTACCCACGGTGAGTAGGGGACACCGATGGGCTTGTAAATGCCGCCGTCAGATGGGACGTTAAGCCGTGGCTCCGCATGTGGGAGAGCCATCCCTGTGCACGTTAAAAACACGCTTAATGGCCTTGACGGGAGGCTATCATCTGAGTCTCAGTAGTTGTTCTAGTGTGTCCCCTCTCCCACACTTCTCTGAGCCTTCGGGGTCCTTGTAACCGTTATGCACACAATGGACCATTTAGCCCATTGTGTGCATAAAAGTCTTGCTCATCTATATAACAATCCAACTGAGAAAATAAAAATAATATAAAACTGCAGTTTGGATTTCTTTAAACATTGAATAGAATAAAATATAAAGTTATAATTTTCATATTTTTAAAAACAAGTACGACAAATGAGGTACAGTCGCTCAAAAAAGTATCCGAACACTTATGGTTGATTACAGAATTCAGAAAAAATATCTGGTAACGATTTTTTTTTAGAAATTAGTGATCTGGCAACCTTCGTGTCACGTGACACGAAGGTTGCCAGATCACTAATTTCTAAAAAAAATCGTTGCCAGATATTTTTTTCTGAATTCTGTAATCAACCATAAGTGTTCGGATACTTTTTTGAGCGACTGTACTACTTCACTTACATCTGCTTCCATCCATCTGGTGTTGGACTTGTTGAAGAAAGTCGTGTACATCACCGTTGCCTGGGGCAACTCCTCCATGCGGGATGGCTTCCATCTCAGCACCATCGAATTATGCGTCACTTCACTTCTCTGCACTTGAAGTTTGCCTGCAAATAAAATGACCAGAGATTAATTACCTCCGCTTCCTATGAATTTCACCAATTATGCACACTCGTAATACACACACTGAAATAATTACATTTTTAGGTGCAAGTCATGTTATGAGAATGAACAGTCACATTAGAAACGAAACGGGGCGGGGTGGCTCAGTCGGTAGCGCGCCAGGCTCGTAATCTGTGGTTCCCAGGTTCGAGTCCCAGCTGGGTCAGCGTTGAGATTTATCTCCGCAAAATTCCCCGCCCTGCCCACGGTCAGTAGGGGACACCGATGGGCTAGGAAAGGCCGCCGTCCGTCGGATGGGACGTTAAGCCGTGGCCCCGTGTGCGGGAGAGCCATACCCTGTGCACGTTAAAGAACACGCTGGATGGCCTTGACGGGAGGCTACCATCTGTCTCCCAACAGCTCTTCCAGTGGGTCCCCTCCCCCAATCTTCTCTGAGCCTTCGGGGTCCTTGTGACCTGGCCATTTAGCCCATGGTGTGCAAAAAAGTGCCGCTCAGAGGTAAAACAACCCAACCCAACACATTAGAAACTACGTGACTTGCTAAGAAAACACTTTTAGAAAAATGTCACTGATGATAAATTAAAAATCCAATCAAATGCATCTAAATCTCGATTTTAGAAAATATTAAAGAGTTATGAAAATTGCAATATTGTACAACTTTTTTTAACAGCGATTATGTCGTTCTTCAGAAAGGGGAAGCATTTCGGATTGAAAAGGCCGACGTTCGTCTGATGGGACGTTAAGCCGCTTACGGGAGAGATATATCCTATTCCCGATAAAAGAATACTGCGTCAGGCTTCGACGGGAGAGCTGTACCCTGTTCATGCTAAAGAACTCTCCATCAGGCCGACGGAGACCGTCCTCTTTTTTTAGCCCAATGGGAGAGCTGTACCCTTTTCGCACTAAAAAACACACTGTAAGGCTTTGACAGGAGAGCTGTACCCTGTTCATGCTAAGGAACTCTCCGTCAGGCTTTGACAAGAAAGCTGTACCCTCTTCGCACTAAAGAACACTACATAAGGCTTCGATGGGAGAGCTGTACCCTGTTCACACTAAAGAACTCTCCGTCAGGCTTTGACAGGAAAGCTGTACCCTCCTCGCCCTAAAGAACACTTCGTAAGACTTCGACGGGAGAGCTGTACCCTGTTCATGCTAAAGAACTCTCCATCAGGCCGACGGAGCCCATCCTATTTTTTTAGCCCAATGGGAGAGCTGTACCCTGTTCGCAATAAAGAACACACTGTAAGGCTTCGACGGGAGAGCTGTACCCTGTTCATGCTAAGGAACTCTCTGTCAGGCCGACGGAGCCTGTCCTTTTTTTTAGCCTAATGGGAGAGCTGTATCCTGTTCACACTAAAGAACTCTCCGTCAGGCCGACAGAGCCCATCCTCTTTTTATTAGCCCAATGGGAGAGCTGTACCCTGTTCGCACTAAAGAACACTCCGTAAGTCTTCGACAGGAGAGCTGTACCCTCTTCATGCTAAAGAATTCTCCGTAAGACTTCGACTGGAGAGCTGTACCCTGTTCACACTAAAGAACACTCTGTAAGGCTTCAACGGGAGAGTTGTACCCTGATCATACTAAATAACTCCCCATCAGAACCCCCACCCTCCCCGCCGTTTAGCTTTCTGTTTCAACATTAGTTTCATCAGTTTGGTAATTGCTTTTGACCGCAGACATCACGTGACTACCATCTTGCATTTCAATTTATTCGAAAGAATTTTCTCACCCGAGTTCATCGACCACGAGACGCCAAATTATAAACTAACAAACCGGCGAACGAACGAACTGTTAAGTATTGGGCGAAAATCAATTGGAAGGACAGACATTTGCTGCAACTAATACCGCTAAGGGCATTAGTCAATTAACAGAAAAGCATATGATTCAACTTGCCGCTACTAGAAAGATGTCTGGAGATATTTTTCTATTTCATTCCCAAGCCTTGATTGATGTTCCACAATTTCATCTGCTTGCATCCGAATCTTCAGCCAAAGGCTCTCTTTAAAACTCTTTCTTCCTCCCTATTACCTTCGCTGCACCTCTCAGGTCTTTTGTCCCGAAGAGTGATTCATTAGCGACTCCTTCTCTTAACGAACATCAAACAACACTTTAGGAGAAGGGAATCGATAATTACTCGAAAAGGCCTTTCCCTCTGGGAAATTATTGCTATGTGTTTACCTAAAAGAGAAAGGTTATTCTTTTTTTTTTAAATATGCAGTAACAGGAACGGAATATTAAAGCGTTTGCAATGATGCAGAAGATGCAATAGAAATTGCTTCGGATCGCTGTCTAGTTCGATATTGGATGCGCAAAAGTTTTCTCTTAGTTTTCTTCCGTTGTTCTTTTCGTTTTTTATTTTTTGTCGTCGTTCTGTCGTTGTTTGTTCAGTCTTATAAATGATCTTTGGTTTCTTTTAATACCTAATGGCATCTCTCAATGAATGATCAAGGAGGAGTGTGATTTGTCTTCTTTCCCTCCCATCTTTTATTTTCCTTTAAGAGCTTCATCATTTTTCTCTCTTGATCCCTCATCTTGCTTCTTTTCTTTCAGAGCGTTCATCTTTTTTTCTTTTCTTCCATAACCTTTCTCTTCTTTTCTTTTTGTTCTGCAGTAACTTTTATCTTTTTTTCTTCTGTCTGTTTCGTCTTTTTCTTTCCTTCCACATACTTATTTTCTTTTCTTCTTCTTCAGGATCTTTCTATTCTTTCTTCTATTTGTTTAATCTTTTTCTTTCCTTCCAATTTTTTTTTTTTCATAGCCTTCATCTTTCTTTTTTTCCAGAGCTATCTTTTTATTTCCTTCTTGAGATTTCATGTTTTTTTTTCCTCTCTCTATAGTCATCAAACGTTTTATTTCCTTCTAGATCTTCCTCATTTTTGCTCTCCATCCAGAGCCTTTGACGCTTTATTCCTTCCCGTTATTTTAATTTTTTTCCTTTACTTCCAGAGTCTTTGTTTTTTCTTTCAGAGCATTTATCTATTTGTTTTCCTCTATGTTCTTAATTTTTTTCCTTCTAGAGCTTCATCATATTTCTCTTCAGAACCTTCATCTTTTTTCTCTTCCACCAGAAGTTTTGTTTTCTTTTTTCTACAAGTTTCATTTTTTACTTTACTTCGAAAACTTTTCTCCCTAAAGTTTTCATGTTTCTCTTCTTCAAGAGTGTTCTTTTTTTCTTTCCATCCAGAAATTCATTCTTTATTTCTTCCCTAAATTTTACTTTTTTCTTCCCTTATATTTGTTCTTCAACTTTTTACTTCCTTCTAGATTATCAGATTTTTTCTCTACAGCCTCCATCTAGTTTTATTTTTTCTTTTCTTCCAGAACCTTCATTTTTGTTTCTAGAGCCTTTTTCTTTTACCTGTTTCATATTATACTTCCTTTCCAAACCTTGTTTTTTCCCAAAAACTTTCCCCAAAACTAATCCTAATCTTACCCTCTGTTAGAAAGGGGACACCAATGGGCTCCGAAAGGACGCGGTGATAACTTTAAAGAATCCGCTGGATGGAACTGACAAGAGGCTACCATCTATCTCCCACCAATTGTCCAGTGCATCCCCTATCCCCAACTTTCTCTAAGTCCTCGGGTCCTCGTGACCTGGGGGCGCGGGTGGCTTAGTCGGCAGCGCGCCAGGCTCGTAATGTGTAGTTCCCAGATTCGAGTCCCAGCTGGGTCAGCGTTGAGATTTATCTCCGCAAAACTCCCCGCCCTGCCCACGGTCAGTAGGGGACACCGATGGGCTTGGAAAGGCCGCCATCCGTCGGATGGGACGTTAAGCCGTGGCCCCGTGTGTGGGAGAGACATACCCTGTGCACGTTAAAGAACACGCTGGATGGCTTGACGGGAGGCTACCATCTCTCTCCCAACAGCTGTTCCAGTGGGTCCCCTCCCCCAACCTTCTCTGAGCCTTCGGGGTTCATGTGACCTGGCCATTTAGCCCATGGTGTGCAAAAAAGTGCCGCTCAGAGGTAAAACAACCCAACCTCGTGACCTGGCCATTTATCCTATAAGTGGCATTAGCTTGAAACCTAATTTTTTACATTTGCATGTAAAAAAAAAGTGCCGCTCGGGATAAAAACAGTCCAACTCATTTCCCAAAGGGGCGGGGGCGGCTGAGTCGGTAACGCGCCAGGCTCGTAATCTGTAGTTCCCAGGTTCGAGTCCCAGCTGGGTCTGCGTTGAGATTTATCTCCGCAAAATTCCCTGCCCACGGTCAGTAGGGGACACCGATGGGCTTGGAAAGGCCGCCGTCGTCGGATGGGACGTTAAGCCGTGGCGCCGTGTGCGGGAGAGCCATACCCTGTGCACGTTAAAGAACACGCTGGATGGCCTTGACGGGAGACTACCATCTGTCTCCCAACAGCTGTTCCAGTGGGTCCCCTCCCCCAACCTTCTCTGAGCCTTCGGGGTCTATGTGACCTGGCCATTTAGCCCATGGTGTGCAAAAAAGTGCCACTCAGAGGTAAAACAACCCAACGTTAAAGAACATGCTGGATGGCCTTGACGGGAGGTTACCATCTGTCTCCCAACAGCTGTTCCAGTGGGTCCCCTCCCCCAACCTTCTCTGAGCCTTCGGGGTCCATGTGACCTGGCCATTTAGCCCATGGTGTGCAAAAAAGTGCCGCTCAGAGGTAAAACAACCCAACCCATTTCCCAAATAATGGTAGCTTTAGTGTTACTTCGCTAGTGAATTTTCTCAATAATTCATCTCCATTTTGCACGTTTAGAAAGCAAGGTAAGTGACCTCCATTTCCTTTAATATACCCATTTTAAAACAGCTTGAATATCCTAGCTTACAAAATGCAACAGCGCATGTTAAAAAAACCGAATCCAAACAAAAATATTCACAATTCTTAAAGAAACACTAAAACTTCCCTGAGAAAAAAAATAAAGTAAAATCTCATTTCTAAAATTAAAAAAGTCTACTTTTGAAATTGAGCACATATATTTCGGTGACATTTTTGTCTCTAAGGTGGCGCTGCGAAATGACACGAACCGGAAGATAAAACTAGAAACGTATTTCTGTTCCTTAATTGTTTATTCATAGAACAGAGCTATTTAGCCAAAGTAAAAGAACTATTTGGAGACCTTACTTTAACAGAGCAAGTATTTGGAAGACTGAACTTAATAGAAGATGGAATGAAAATAGGAAAAAGGCACTTTAAGCAGATTTAATTAGCAACAAAGCATGGATTACTTTAAAAGAACCTTTTCTGTTAAGAGATGGGTGCCTTTGTTACCTGAAATTAATGTTTAATGCAATATAAGAGACTGGGCACCACATCATTCATTTTGTTTCAGTTTGTGAACTTTTTCGTTTGGGCAATGCCAGGTTGTGACAGATAATCAGGTTAATAGTTACGCAGCACTTTAAAAAAATCCAACAAAGAAAATGCAATTAAAGACCGGATCTATTTTTTTTTGGATGTGTGTCTTTTATTGCTGTTGGCAATTGCAGTCACTCAGTTGATTTATTTTTAAATTTAATTTGTGAAAAAATTGTTATTGTTTCAAGCAGAGTTTTTTTTTTATATATCTGTTTGTTTATTGAATTATTCATTAATTACATGCGTATTTTTTTTTTCTTTTAAAATTTTATGTGATAGCAGGAGTATATATAGGTTGTAGTTTTGTTATTCTGCGTTTATTTGGTGTGGTGGCTGTCACTGTAATAAAATTTGTAAGGTAAAAATTTTGTTTTTTAGTTTGGATTGTTTTACCTCTGAGCGGCACTTTTTTGCACACCATGGGCTAAATGGCCAGGCCACAAGGACCCCGAAGGCTCAGAGAAGGTTGGGGGAGGGGACCCACTGGAACAGCTGTTGGGAGACAGATGGTAGCCTCTCGTCAAGGCCATCCAGCGTGTTCTTTAACGTTGGGTTGTTTTACCTCTGAGTGGCACTTTTTCGCACACCATGGGCTAAATGGCCAGGCCACAAGGACCCCGAAGGCTCAGAGAAGGTTGGGGGAGGGGACCCACTGGAACAGCTGTTGGGAGACAGATGGTAGCCTCCCGTCAAGGCCATCCAGCGTGTTCTTTAACGTGCACAGGGTATGGCTCTCCCACACACGGGGCCACGGCTTAACGTCCCATCCGACGGACGGTGGCCTTTTCAAGCCCATCGGTGTCCCCTACTGACCGTGGGCAGGGCGGGGAAATTTTGCGGAGATAAATCTCAACGCTGACCCAGCTGGGACTCGAACCTGGGAAGTACAGATTACGAGCCTGGCGCGCTCCCGACTGAGCCACCCCCGCCCCTTGTTTTTTAGTATTGTACAGATAATCCTAATACTAACAAAGAGGCTTGGATCTAGAAAACGTTTCGAGAAGGGGGGGGGGGGGGGTCATGAAACTCAGTAGAGCTGGAAAGAGGTCCGAGGAGACTGGAATTTTATTGCAGTACAGTCGCTCAAAAAAGTATCCGAACACTACGGTTGATTACAGAATTCAGAAAAAATATCTGGCAGCGATTTTTTTTTTGAAATTAGTGTTCTGGCAACCTTCGTGTCAGGTGACACGAAAATTCCCCGCCCTGCCCACGGTCAGTAGGGGACACCGATGGGCTTGGAAAGGCCGCCTTCCATCGGATGGGACGTTAAGCCGTGGCCCCGTGTGAGGAAGAGCCATACCCTCTGCACGTTAAAGAACACGCTGGATGGCCTTGACGGCAGGCTACCATCTGTCTCCCAATTGATATTTCAGTAGGTCCCCTCCCCAAAACTTCTCTGAACCTTGGGGCGGGAGTGGCTCCGACGGTAGCGCGCCTGGCTCATATAATCTGCAGTTCCCAGGTTCGAGTCCCAGCTGGGTCAGTGTTGAGATTTATCTCCGCAAAATTCCCCGCCCTGCCCACGGTCAGAAGGGGACCACCAATGGGCTTGGAAAGTCCGCCATCCGTCGGATGGGACGTTAAGCCGTGGCTCCATGTGCGGGAGAGCCATACCTTGTGCACGTTAAAGAACACGCTGGATGGCCTTGACGGGAGACTACCACCTGTCTCTCAACAGCTGTTCCGGTGGGTCCCCCTCCCCAAACCTTCTCTGAGCCTTCGGGGTCCATGTGACCTGACCATTTAGCCCATGGTGTGCAAAAAAGTGCCGCTCAGAGGTAAAACAACCCAACCCAACGCATATTTATTAAATGTTTGCTAAGCAAACTTCCTCATAAATTCTAGAAGTAGTTTTTCTTTCCTTTTTACAAGATTCAGTAATTAAACACTTTTGTGTGATTTCTCCCATCGTATTATTAGGATTTCTGAGAAGCTCTGAAAAGATTAAATAAAGAAAAAAATAAACCCAGCCTGTTTCCTCTCATTAACACCGAAATTAATTAAATTTTCTCTTTCTCTCAACAGCAATCAACACGGCGAACGCCAAGATCGCCAATAGACGCAGTATCGCATCTTCTGAGACACAAAATGATTATCACCGAGATGCTGGCTGTTTCGATCACGATTTATTCACAACATGAGTTATTTTTCCCACGATTTCCGTTCTTCGTCGTCACGCTGGAAAATCCAGTTCTGAGAAGATAGCCACCCTTGTTATTAATTCTTGTCGTTGGTTTGTTGTCCAAGAGATTAATTCGTGTTTGTTCAATAACTTAACGGATCTTGGCAGTCAGGAAAAGAACTGCTTTCCGGGTCGAGTAGGTGTAAAGGATCGCTAACTCTCTAAACTAAACAAAATGTTGCAAACATCAGATGAATATGAGAGTAAGAGATACTGAACTTCACAAACTAGCATTGGGTCGGGGGTGGCTCAGTCGGTAGCGCGCCAGGCTGGTAATCTGTAGTTCCCAGGTTCTAGTCCCAGCTGGGTCAGCGTTGAGATTTATCTCCGCAAAATTCCCCGCCCTGCCCACGGTCAGTAAGGGACACCGATGGGCTTGGAAAGGCCGCCGTCCGTCGGATGGGACGTTAAGCCGTGGCACCGTGTACGGGAGAGCCATACCCTGTGCACGTTAAAGAACACACTGGATGGCCATGACGGAAGACTACCATCTGGCTCCCAACAACTGTTCCAGTGGGTCTCCTCCCCCAACCTTCTCTGAGCCTTCGAGGTCCTTCTGACCTTTCCATTTAGCCCATGGTGTGCAAAAAAATGTGCCGCTCAGAGGTGAAACAATCCAACGTTAAAGAACACACTGGATGGCCATGACGGAAGACTACCATCTGGCTCCTAACAACTGTTCCAGTGGGTTCCCTCCCCCAACCTTCTCTGAGCCTTCGAGGTCCTTGTGACCTGGCCATTTAACCCATGGTGGGCAAAAAAAGTGCCGCTCAGAGGTAAAACAACCCAACCCAACGTGTCGAAACCGTACTTAAAGATGGGGAAAAGTGTCCTCAAAACTAACCTATAGTACAAAACAGAATAGACAGATTGAATGTGAGTCCCAGGAAGCAACATCTGGACTAAACCAAGTACTTAAAACTTATAACCAAGTTACTTTAACCAAGTACTTAAAAAACAAACGACTACGTCTAGGCAAGGAAGCGTTAATAAACCATTATTGTCTACAGTTGAATTGTTGTTTGAGATTTGCCTTTCAGCTCTTATTGCAATATCAAGATTTAAATATTCCACGTAAGGTATCAGGCACGCTTGAAGAAGTGCTTAAATCCATCACTGTTTCACCTCTTAAAGGAGATAGGATCCAGGAAATGTTGATTCCGTCATCTCTTGACCCCGGTCGCTATGAGAGGTTGCAAAAACAGATCTCTAATTGCGGGACAAGCTGTAGGAGTTCGATTTTACGTCACAAACTGGTTAGGTTTACAGTCGAAAAACAACTGACGCAAAAATATGATCTCTCTGTTTCTTAAGAGATTTAAGAAACGTTGTGAATGGGTTTGAAATACTTGTGGGGCGGGGATGGCTCAGTCGGTAGCGCGCCAGGCTCGTAATCTGTAGTTCCCAGGTTCGAGTCTCAGCTGGGTCAGCATTGAGATTTATGTCCGCAAAACTCCCTGCCCTGCTTACGGACAGTAGGGGACACCGATGGGCTTGGAAAAAGGCCGCCGTCCGTAGGATGGGACGTTAAGCCGTGGTCCCGTATGAGGGAGAGACCTACCCTGTGCACGTTAAAGAACACGCTGGGTGGCCTTGACGGGAGGCTACCATCTGTCTCCCAACAGCTGTTCCAGTGGGTCTCCTCCCCAAACCTTCTCTGAGTCTTCGGGGTCCATGTGACCTGGCCATTTAGCCCATGGTGTGCAAAAAAAGTGACGCTCAGAGGTAAAACAATCCAACCCAATCCAATACTTGTTTTTCCTTAAGGATGCTTTTTCTTGTACCTTAAACGTTACAAAATATTTAATACATCAGTTAGTTGGATTTTAGCCTCTGAGTGGCCCTTATTTTGCACACAATGACCAAGTCACAAGGACCCTAAGGGCTCAGAGAAGTTTGGGGGAAGGGGACCCACTGGACAGCTGTTAGGAGTCAGATGGTAGCGTCCCGTCGAGGCCATCCAGTGTGTTCTTTAGCATGCACATGCTATGGCTGTTTTACATAGGGCCTGTGCACGTTAAAGAACACGCTGGATGGACGACAGGACGCTATCATCTGTCTCTCAAGGGCTGTCCAGTGGTTCTCCTCCCCCAACCTTCTCTGGGTCTTCGGGATTCTTGTGATCTGGCCATTTAGCCCATTGTGTGAAAAAAAGTGCACTCAGCGTTGGGTTGGGTTGGGTTGTTTTACCTCTGAGCTGCACTTTTTTCCACACCATGGGCTAAATGACCAGGTCACAAGGACCCCGAAGGCTCAGAGAAGGTTGGGGGAGGGGACCCACTGGAACAGCTGTTGGGAGACAGATGGTAGCCTCCCGTCAGGGCCATCCAGCGTGTTCTTTAACGTGCACAGGGTATGGCTCTCCTGCACACGGGGCCACGGCTTAACGTCCCATCCGACGGACGGCGGCTTTTCCAAGCCCATCGGTGTCCCCTACTGACCGTGCACTCAGCGATAAATAACCCATGCCTCGTGTGAACTGAATCCCAACAGGGCGCAGAAGCTTTTTAAACCCAATCTCTTCTTTCTCTGTTAATGTGAGACAGGAAAAAAAAAAGAGTCTGCTGAAGCTTAAATCAGATCCGTATGTTGACATTCTGTTCCTTCCACTCGCTAAAATGTTTATCTTTATTTAGCGCTACAATACGCGGGCTGATGTCTGATAACAAATCAATCATTCGGATATTTTTTTTTCCACGCATCGGATCAATCCGGATGCTGCAGTTGCCATGGTGACGAGGTAAGGAAATAGAGAAAGGCTTGCGAAGGTATCTCTCATTCAATTGCCGATAGCTGCCAGAATAGTTTATCGGACTTGTTTTCAAAGCTAACTAAAAAAGCAATACGTGACATCAGCTACTTTCTCACAAATAAATACCGACTCTTCTTATGTATAAAAAGAGAAAGTATCAGCTATGATTTTAACGATGTCTGCACTGAGAGAGTTTCCATCTGAAGTTTACATCACCCGAAAGTTACTAGTACTCTGTCTTGCCCGAAGCTAAAATCCATCACTTCCTACAGTCGGTTGTAATGAAGAGCAAGAGGAAAAGAAAATAACATATTTTGGATCGATATCTGTTTTTGGAGACGAAATTCAATGACTGAAAATGTAGCTTTCGGTCTGATAAAAAATAAAAAATCCAAAACGCCAAAAAAACATGGTTTCGTGTTTTTTTTTTCTCTTAAAAGAAGAGCACAACATCCGACAGAATGTTGGATTATCGCCCTCTCCCATGTGTACTGCGATGCGTGCTTTCTCTCAATGGCTCCCAAAGGTGTTGTTCCCTCGAACATGTTCTGGCACAATGTTTAGGGCAAATGCTGTGTCTGTCTTGTAAGGCCTGACTACTTCTATTGACAAGAAAACACTGCACTGCGATAGGGTTGGGTTGTTTTACCTCTGAGAGGCACTTTTTTGCACACCATGGGTTAAATGGCCAGGTCACATGGACCCCGAAGGCTCAGAGAAGGTTGGGGGAGGGGACCCACTGGAACAGCTGTTGGGAGACAGATGGTAGCCTCCCGTTGAGACCATCCAGCGTTTTCTTTAACGTGCACAGGGTATGGCTCTGCCGCACACGGGGCCACGGCTTAACGTCCCATCCGACGGACGGCGGCCTTTCCAAGCCCATCGATGTCCCCTACTGACCGTGGGCAGGGCGAGGAATTTTGCGGAGATAAATCTCAACGCTGACCCAGCTGGGACTCGAACCTGGGAACTACAGATTACGAGCCTGGCGCGCTACCGACTGAGCCACCCCCGCCCCAATGTTTAGGCAAATGCTGTGTCTGTCTTGTAAGGCACGACTACTTCTATTGACAAGAAAACACTGCACTGCGATAGGGTTGGGTTGTTTTACCTCTGAGCGGCACTTTTTTGCACACCATGGGCTAAATGGCCAGGTCACATGGATCCCGAAGGCTCAGAGAAGGTTGGGGGAGGCAACCCACTGGAACAGCTGTTGGGAGACAGATGGTAGGCTTCAGTCAAGGCCATCCAGCGTGTTCTTTAACGTGCACAGGGTATGGCTCTCCCGCACACGGTGCCACGGCTTAACGTCCCATCCGACGGACGGCGGCCTTTCCAAGCCCATCGGTGTCCCCCACTGACCGTGGGCAGGGCGGGGAATTGTTGCGGAGATAAATCTCAACGCAGACCCAGCTGGGACTCTAACCTGGGAACTACAGATTACGAGCCTGGCGCGCTACCGACTGAGCCACCCCCGCCCCAATGTTTAGGGCAAATGCTGTGTCTGTCTTGTAAGGCCCGACTACTTCTATTGACAAGAAAACACTGCACTGCGATAGGAAGAAAACATAGTATCGTACGACTGTCCCTTGGAACCGAAACGGATCTTTCTGAGTTGTTTCGCCTCTGAGTGGTAATATTTTGCACAAAATGGGCTAAATGACAAGTTCACAAGGACCCCAAGGGCATAGAGAAAGATGAGGGAAGGGGACACTGGTAGTTTCCCGTCAGGGCCATCCAATGTGTAATTCAAAGTGAACAGGGTATGGTTCTACCATTCATAGAACCACGGTTTAAATTCACATCCGATGAACGGCGGTCTTTCCAAGCCCTAGGTGTACCCTTTCTAATCGATATCAGTGTGGTAGTGGTTGGGTTGTTTTACATCTGAGCGGCATTTTTTTGCACAACATGGGCTAAATGGCCAGGTCACATGGACCCCCGAAGGTTCAGAGAACGTTGGGGGAAGGGACCCACTGGAACAGCTGTTGGGAGACAAGTGGTAGCCTCCAGTTGGGTTTGGTTGCTTTACCTCTGAGCGACACTTTTTTGCACACCATGGGCTAAATGGCCAGGTCACATGGACCCCCGAAGGTTCAGAGAACGTTGGGGAGGAAACCCACAGCTGTTAGGAGACAGATGGTAGCCTCCCGTCAAGGCCATCCAGTATGTTCTTTAACGTTCACATGGCATGGCTCTCCCGCAAATCTTTACTTAAATCACGGCTTAATATCCCATCTGACCGACGGCATTCTGACCGACGGCGGTGTCCCCTACTGACCGTGGCAGGGCGGGGAGTTTTGCGGAGATAAATCTCAACGATGACCCAAATGGGACTCGAACCTGGGAACTACAGATTACGAGCCTGACGCGCTACAGACTGAGCCACCCCCGCCCCTTGTGGTAGTGGTGTGGTGGGGGTTAAAGAAATAAATAAAATATACCCTCAAGCCCCCTTGATTCGAACCTGGGAACTACAGATCATGACCCTGAGGCGCTACCGATCAACCAGCTCCTTTTAATTGAAGATTTGGAATTCTAGAGATTATCTCAAAAACGGGGCGGGGGTGGCTCAGTCGGTAGCGCGCCAGGCTCGTAATCTGTAGTTCCCACGTTTGAGTCCCAGCTGGGTCAGCGTTGAGATTTATCTCCCGCAAAATTCCCCGCCCTGCCCACGGTCAGTACGGGACACAGATGTGCTTGGAAAGACCGCCGTCCGTCGGATGAGACGTTAAGCCGTGGCCCCGTGTGTGGGAGAGCCATACCCTGTGCACGTTAAAGAACACGCTGGATGTCCTTGACGGGAGGCTACCATCTGTCTCCCAACAGCAGTTCCAGTGGTTCCCCTCCCCCAACCTTCTCTGATCCTTCGGGATCCATGTGATCTGGCCATTTAGCCCATGGTGTGCAAAAAAGTGTCGCTCAGAGGTAAAACAACCCAACCCAACCTATCTTAAAAACAAATGCCTTAGCTATAATTACCTGACCACACTTTTTGAAGTAGTGAGAGACGCCCCTTTAGATATTCTCAACAGGGAATTCATGCATTTTGCTTCTACGAACCCGTGTTATTACATTTAATGCACAAACGCCAATTTTTTGTTTCACTAAAAGACCTCCTGCAAAGTTAATCATTTCTCCGATATTATGGATTAAGAAAAGGACAAGATGAGATTCTAGTCAAGGCAAAATCTTTTCCATCGTGTCCTTGTCGATCCAACCTTAGATGCTGAAGATAAGAGGGAATCAGATGAAGACTTTTGAGAGAAAGGAATTTTAGAAAAACGGGGGGGGGGGAATGGCAGAGCTCTTTGATGAGAAGCTTCTGGAGGAAACTTCTAGAAAACATCATCAAGAAGAGAAAATAGGAGACGATAAATTTGTGATGTAAAGTGTTGCTAAAGAGACTTTAATCTTTAGTTTAAAGAGGTTTTATTTTTTATGTTAATGATGTTTTGAGAACTAACGACAAAATGGAGGGTCTGAATGTTGAATAAACTGTTTAACAGAAGACCAAATTTGGAACTTCCAAACTAATTTAAAAAGTAATAAAATAGCAAAGAGATATCGACGTGGCATAATATATCAAACACAAGAAAAGTTTGCGCCAGGCTTCGTAATCTGTAGTTCCCAGGTTCGAGTCCCAGCTGGGTCAGCGTTGAGATTTATCTCCAAAAAATTCCCCGCCCTGCCCACGGTCAGTAGGGGACCCCGATGGGCTTGGAAAGGCCACAGTCCGTCGCATGGGACATTAAGTCGTGGCCCCGTGTGCGGGAGAGCCATACCCTGTGCACGTTAAAGAACGCTGGATGGCCTTGACGGGAGGCTACCATCTGTCTCCCAACAGCTGTTTCAGTGGGTCCCCTCTCCCAACCTTCTCTGAGCCTTCGGGGTCCATGCACAGGGTATGGCTCTCCCGCACACGGGGCCACGGCTTAACGTCCCATCCGACGGACGGCGGCCTTTCCCAACCCATCGGTGTCCCCTACTGACCGTGGGCAGGGCGGGGAATTTTGCGGAGATAAATCTCAACGCTGACCCAGCTGGGACTCGAACCTGGGAACTACAGATTACGAGCCTGGCGCGCTACCGACTGAGCCACCCCCGCCCCAAGATGACTCAGTCAGGGGTCGAAATATTAGGAAAGTTACTCACAAGTCAAATGAATCTTTGGCCTAAGTTTTTAACGCATGTTAATCTACCTATTCTAAGACAGCCATTAACACAATTATTCTGAACCTCGTCAAAATTTTGCTTTTGGATTGTTGAAATTCGTTTTACAGTTTTAATGATAATGAACTTGAACTTTCAGTTATTTCTGATTATTAAAATCCTCGTGTTTCGATCACACAATCATCATATTCTCCCTCACCTCTCTATTTTTCACCAACATCTTACACCTGGGAAGGCCAGGGGCTTATTGTCCAATTATAGGTTGGGTGCTTTACCTCTGACCGGCACTTTTTTGCACACCATGGGCTAAATGGCCAGGTCACAAGGACCCCGAATGTTCAGTGAAGGTTGGGGGAGGGGACCCACTGGAACAGCTGTTGGGAGACAGATGGTAGCCTCCCGTCAAGGCCATCCAGCGTGTTCCTTAACGTGCATAGGGTATGGCTCTCCCGCACAATGGTACAAATTAGCATACCATCCGACGGATGCCAATCTTTCCAAACCAATCGTGTTCCCTTTCACACGAATCCGTGTTCCCTTGTCACGAAACACTTTTCTCACCCATTACTCTTCATATTAGCCACCTCACTCATTACTCTTCATATTAGCCACCTCACTCATTACTCTTCATATCCCAAAATCTCCCCATAGAGCTGTAAAACACGCCGCCATTTGCATTCTACTAGAACATAATGACCGGACACTAGGAAAGTGTAACAAACACACCCCAGAAGCCCCACAAAGTCAGAGGAAAATTACTCTTCACATTAGCCACCTCACACATTACTCTTCACATTAGCCACCTCACACATTACTCTTCACATTAGCCGCCTCACACATTACTCTTCACATTAGCCACCTCACACATTACTCTTCACATTATCCACCTCACACATTACTCTTCACAATAGCCACCTCACACATTACTCTTCACATTAGCCACCTCACACATTACTCTTCACATTAGCCACCTCACACATTATTCTTCACATTAGCCACCTCACACATTACTCTTCACATTAGCCACCTCACACATTAATCTTCACATTAGCCACCTCACACATTACTCTTCACATTAGCCACCTCACACATTAATCTTTCATATTAGCCACCTCGCACATTACTCTTCACATTAGCCACCTCACACATTAATCTTCACATTAGCCACCTCACACATTAATCTTCACATTAGCCACCTCACACATTAATCTTCACATTAGCCACCTCACACATTAATGTTCACATTAGCCACCTCACACATTACTCTTCACATTAGCCACCTCACACATTACTCTTCACATTAGCCACCTCACACATTAATATTCACATTAGCCACCTCACACTAATCTTTCATATTACCCACCTCACACATTACTCTTCATATTAGCCACCTCACACATTACTCTTCACATTAGCCACCTCACACATTACTCTTCACATTAGCCACCTCACACATTACCCTTCACACTAGCCACCTCACACAATCTTCATAAAACAGCTGATTCTTCTCACAAAAGTGACACAAGTAAAACAGCGATAGCTCTCCAACAGAAGGGGGTAAGTACCCACAAGACAAGTCTGACACATGAGCCTGCCAAATACCTTTTCATGGTCGTGATTTACACAACTACTAATCCGCAAAAGAGAGTAGCGCAAACGTTAGCCCTTTGAGAAAGAAAGATAGTCGGCTACAAACAACAGATATAGGTCAGTGCATTCTGCCAGCGATATAAGTAAGTTCGAGAAAAGAACCCTTGCTCTGTGGTGATTCGAAACACACGACAACAGACCTATATATAGCGTAGCAGGTAGCAAGCGTAGAAGACAAGCACTCCGAAGGGGAAAAAAAATTGTTCCATTCTTCTTGGGGTAGAAGCTCAGATAAGTTGTAAGTGAGAGTTCATGCGAGTGGAAATGTGTGTGGGTCTGCCTGATATGAGGAGAACAAAAGACCGTCACCGCTTAGAGAGAAGCGGCAGTCAAGGAGAGGTAATCACAGCAGGTACCTGGTGCTCCTCTTGTGCACGGGAGGGGGACGAAGAGGAAATTTGGGGAGGGGGTGAGGAAGAGGAGGAGGGAGATGGACGCCAGATGGACACCGAGAGCAAGGAAGGAGTGGAAGAAGGCGAGCAGTTGGAGAGAGAGATGCTCTGGACTCCGAGGAAGAATGAAGGTTTACACAAGAGTGAACTTCGAAACAACGAGACAGAAGTATTAGAGAGGGAAGCCAAGCGGAAAACGTAAAAGAAAAACCGATATATGGGGAAGAAAGTCGCTTGGTTGGGAAAGAAAGAAGTGATTAAAGAGAAAGACAGTCGTAAAAATCTTTTTTTTTTAAGTGCCTTTATTTCCGTATTAAAGTAAATGGGGATGTTGGATTCTCTTCTAGAGTTTTTATGATACTTTTCTCTCTTTTTTTAATATTCGTTTATATGTTTCTGTTTGGTTTTTTTTTTTTCGAGATTTCCTGTTTAGCTTTCCGGTTTGCTTCCCGTGCTTGGGTTGAAACAAGGTTTTGAATCAAATTAGATTAAAACTCTTTTTTTGGAAGCCGAGGAAGCTACAAGGCTAGAACCTGCTTGAAAAAACATCGTGTTTCTGACAAAAGCGGCCATTTTAATAAGCGATGGTTGTGTATATCTTTCATAAACGTATAATTATCTTCTACTAGGTATGTAAATATCCATAATTGCGAAAAGAAAGTATAACCATTTGACTTCATATTAACCACCTCCCACATTACTCTTCATATCAGCCACCTCATACAATAATCTTCATATTCACATTAACCACCTCACACATTACTCTTCATATTCATATTAGCCACTTCACATATTACTCTTCATATTCATATTAGCCACCTCACATATTAATAGTATTTCTTTTTCGTATTCATATTAGCCACTTCCCGTATTACTCTTCATATTAGCCAAACAAACGTCATATTCATATTAGCTACTTGACATATTACTTCTTCATATTCATATTAGCCACTTAACATATAAATAATATATACCCCTCAAGCAGCTGCTTGCCACAGTGGTCTGACAGGAACCTGTCACTTTATATGCCATAGTAAAAGGTCTGTGAGGATGGCAGGACCTCAGCAGAAAAACAACACAAACGTCCATGCCTTAGCCGAGGGCTCGAACCCAGGTCCCTTAGATCAGTAGCCAAGTGCGCTAACCACTCGGCCACGTGACGGATACTTCTTCATATTAGCCACTTAACATATTACTTCTTCATATTCATACTAGCTACCTCGCATATTACAAATTACACTCTATAATCAAAATCCCCAATTGGCCAAAGCACATAGTGGCTTTAACTCTTTAACACCCCTGAATTTATCACAACAGTGGCTTAAATTTACAAAATAAAGGAACAACTATTCCAGCTAGACTATAAATGTGTTGAAACGCTTGCCGCTTTTGAACCAGTTCATTTTGTTGATTTGCCATTTGTCAGAAAGAATTCATATCTTTTTAATTAAAATAAACCTTGAAAGAGGCATTGTACAGTCGCTCAAAAAAATATATCCGAACACTATAGTTGATTACAGAATTCGGAAAAAATATCTGGCAACGATTTTTTTTTAGAAATTAGTGATCTGCCAACCTTCGTGTCACGTGACACGAAGGTTGGCAGATCACTGGTTCGAGTCCATGTGACCTGGCCATTTAGCCCATGGTGTGCAAAAAAGTGCCGTTCAGAGGTTAAATAACCCAACGTATCTATAATTAACATCTAATAGTAAAATATCAATGAAGTAGGTGAGACCTCAAAAGAATGATAACTCAAACCTTGATCTGAACGAAAGTTATTTTTCTACGATTCGAACCTACTGTCACTTTTGCTGAGATTAGAACCAGGGTTTTTTTTTTTTGATAGGATTCAATCCCAAGTAATATTTCCTGAGATTCGAAATCAAATCATTCTCGTTGTGTCGGATCCCATGTTTTGAATCTAATCTTTTTTTTTCTATCCTGGAATCGAATCCGTGTCCTTTTAACCGCAATCCAAATCCATGTCCTTTTTCCTCGGGATTCGAATCCATGTCCTCCACAACCTTCTCTGAGCCTTCGAGGTCCTTGTGACTTGGCCATTTAGCCCATTGGGTGCAAAAAAGTGCCTCTCAGAGATAAAACATTCTGATCCACCTCCTCTTTGCCAGGATTCTGATCCACGTCCTTTCTGTCGCGATTCTAATCCACCTCCTCTTTGCCGGGATTCGAATCCATGTCCTCTTGAATTCACATACAAGTCCCTTTTTTTCGGTAATATTTTCGTTAGTATTTTTTTCCCTAGGATTCGAACCCAGATCCCTTTTTTCTGGGATTCGAATTTAGGTTCTTTTTAGCGACTCTAGCCAAACACATTAAATGCACTCGACCAAAAAGAAAAAAGCACTAAGGGACAAAAAAAAAATCAAAATTTTTTTAAAATCTAAAAAAGTGAATATTTTTGCAAAATCTTGACTCTACGATAGATTTATTTATTTGCAGGGCGGCGTCGAATTTTTTATTTTCCTTCACTTCGCAAACATAATGCAGTGTAAAGACGCAGCAAACGTTGCAGTAAAATCTAATCTCTTTCACGGTGTGAGCTCACTGCAGAGGATATTTCAAGAGTTAAATAAAGACGAAATCAGTTCTTCTAAAAAAGAGTAAAACGAATTTCGGGGAAGAAACTGTCAGATCGCATTTTGTCCTCTCCAATAAAAACAAATACAAATACGAGATCCGTCGCACAATTTAACCGAAGCCAGTTCAATAAGGAAGCTATCTCCACAGGAAAAACTGGTCAAAAGTTTTAAATGCAGTATTGCCCTAGTTGCCCATCCGCTTTATTGACGATGGTTGTCATGACGACGGGAAGGATAGGAAGGAAGAAAATTATGTAGGCGGCGCCTCTACGTCTGAAGGTCAGGTGTTCATCCCACCAAGGGTACGCACACTCACGCCTTACAACCTTCGTATCCATAAGCTACGAAATCCTAAAATTTTTAAGTAGATGGATACAGTGTGTCAAAATTTAAAGTATCGTGATGGATGATATGAAGTTAAAAAAAAATGGGAATTAGATGCTCTATGATTTTTTTTTTATCAAATTATAATTCTTTCTTATTTTGAGACATTTTTGAGCACATCAAAAGTGTTAACAAATTGTGTTTTGCACTAAAATGTGTTTGGATTTTCCTTTATATCTGTTGTTGCATTACAACTTAAAGGGAAATGGACCTCATCTCGTCTCTGGCAGAGGAGTCTCAGTCGGTAGCGCGTCAACCTTTTACATGATGTTCCCAGGTTCGAATCCGTAATATACCTCGCCCTCCTGCTTCTATCAGAAAAGGAACACGATTGGTTTGGAAAGGTTGACATCCGTCGGATGGAACGTTAAAGCCGTGAACCGTGGTCGTGAGAGACAGGGGCGGGGGTGGTTCAGTCGGTAGCGCGCCAGGCTCGTAATCTGTAGTTCCCAGGTTCGAGTCCCAGCTGGATCAGCGTTGAGATTTATCTCCGTAAAATTCCCCGCCCTGCCCACGGTCAGTAGGGGACACCGCTGGGCTTGGAAAGGCCGCCGTCCGTCGGATGGGACGTTAAGCCGTGGTCCCGTGTGCGGGAGAGCCATACCCTGTGCACGTTAAAGAACACACTGGATGGCCTTGACGGGAGGCTACCATCTGTCTCCCAACAGCTGTTCCAGTGGGCCCCCGCCCCCAACCTTCTCTGAGCATTCGGGGTCCATGTGACCTGGCCATTTAGCCCATGGTGTGCAAAAAAGTGCAGCTCAGAGGCAAAACAACCCAACCCAACTCTTTTTCTTATCCAGTTCTGACCCCTGGGGTCTTGAGGCTCAGTCGGTAGTGAGCCAGATTCTTAATCTGCAGTTCCCAGGTTCGAGTCCAACTTCAGCCAGGAGACAGTTTGCTTTGTTCGTTAGCCAGGGAATGGTTGGGTTGAGATTCATCTTCGCCCTGTTCTCTGTCAGGTAGTAGTCATCAATGGACTTGGAAAGGCCGCCGTCCTTCAGATGGGACGTTAGGCTGTGGCCCGTGCGGGAGAGATGTACCCTGTGTACGTTAAAGAACACGCTGGATGGAAACGTATTATGTGTTTTCTAGCAACTGTTCAGTGGGTCCCCTTCCCCAAAATTCTCTGAGCCCTTGGGGTCATTTAGACCTGGTCATTTAGCCCATTGTGTCCAAAAAAGTCCCACTCTGAAGAAAAACAACCCAACCCTTCTCCAACATTGCTTGATCCCTTGGGGTCCTTGTGACTTGATCATTTAGCCCTATGTGAAAAAAAATGCTGCTTAGAGGTAAAACAGCCCATTCCAACATTCTTCAAACCCTCTCTGATACCTTTGGGGTCCTTGTGACGTGGTCATTTAGTCCATTGTATCCAAAAAAAAGTACCGCTCAAAGGTAGGACAAACAAACTTGTCACTACTCGATGAAACTTAATAAATGAAAAAATGTACAAAAAATAATTAGTTCAAAAACAATTATCTCTATAGAACTAAAGAAACATTTCATCCGGTACAGTCGCTCAAAAGAGTATCCGAACACTGTGGTTGATTACAGAATTCAGAAAAAATATCTGGCAACGATATTTTTAGAAATTAGTGGCAACCTTCGTGTCACGTGATTACCGAATTCAGGAAAAATATCTGGAGCGTGTACAGCAACTGTACACGCTCCAGTTACCGTTCACAGCAAACTGGAGCGTGTGCAGTTACTGCACACGCTCCAGTTTGCTGTGAACTGTAACTGCACACGCTCAATATTTCCGTGAGTGAGCCCACACGATCTAGTATCAAAATAATATGACCACCTACAGTCGCTCAAAAAAGTATCCGAACACTATGGTTGATTACAGAATTCAGGAAAAATATCTGGCAACGATTTTTTTTTAGAAATTAGTGATCTGGCAACCTTCGTGTCACGTGATTACAGAATTCAGGAAAAATATCTGGAGCGTGTACAGCAACTGTACACGCTCCAGTTACCGTTCACAGCAAACTGGAGCGTGTGCAATTACTGCACACGCTCCAGTTTGCTGTGAACGGTAACTGCACACGCTCAATACTTCCGTGAGTGAGCCCACACGATCTAGTATCAAAATAATATGACCACCTACAGTCACTCAAAAAAGTATCCGAACACTATGGTTGATTACAGAATTCAGAAAAAATATCCGCCATCGATTTATTTTTTTAGAAATCAGTGATCTGGCAACTTTCGTGTCACGTGACACGAAGGTTGCCAGATCGCTAATTTCTAAAAACAAATCGTTGCCAGATATTTTTTCTGAATTCTGTAATCAACCATAGCGTTCGGATACTTTTTTGAACGACTGTACAAATAGGTGTTACTGTACACGTAATTACATGGCGGGTACATTTTCCTGCGATACTCTGTACAAAGTTACAAAGAGATTAATAGGGAATAGGTTTGAAGACATGGTACTTCGAATAAACGTGATGTATTGCAATTTGATGACACCGTGTCTATAACGATGAAGATGAAGAATAATAATGAAAGGGCGGACGAGGCTGGTTGGAAGTATCGTGAATGGATCATTGGACCATTTGGTTCAGTGATCTTTCAATAAGTACCACCTTGCAGTTCTGGTAATACAAGTCTTTCCCAGTTCATTCATACACCCTTTAGAGTTTGGTACCTGGAGGTCGCATAGCGTCCACTACTCAGAATTTGAAACCATCATTTACGACGCCCGGATGTAAGTAGACCGGTTCTTATGAGTCAGATGATTCCGTTGATGATGTTCGTGAAAGGTCATGACATGAAGGGTGATGTAGTACGGGCTGCTTGTCAGTTAACTCTTCGGTTCCAGAGTATTCACAGGGGTGGCTCAGTCGGTAGTGCGCCAGGCTCGTAATCTGTAGTTCCCAGGTTCGAGTCCCAGCTGGGTCAGCGTTGAGATTTATCTCCGCAATATTCCCCCGCCCTGCCCACGGTCAGTAGGGGACACCGATGGGCTTGGAAAGGCCGCCGTCCGTCGGATGGGACGTTAAGCCGTGGCCCCGTGTGCGAGAGAGCCATACCCTGTGCACGTTAAAGAACACGCTGGATGGCCTTGACGGGAGGCTACCATCTGTCTCCCAACAGCTGTTCCAGTGGCAAAAAAGTGCCGCTCAGAGGTAAAACAACCCAACCCAGAGTATTCAGAAGTTTCTTTGAATAAGCTTAATGCCTTTTCAGCTGAAACATTTGGCTTTTGTCGTAGTTGGTGATGACATCATGTTGGGTTGTTTTACCTCTGAGCGGCACTTTTTTTGCCCACAATAAGCTAAATGGTCAGATCACAAGGACCCCGAGGGCTCAGAGAAGATTGGGGGAAGGGGACCCACTGGAATATCTGTTGGGAGACAGATGGTAGTCTTCCGTCAATGCTATCCAGCGTGTTCTTTAACGTGCATAGGGTATGTTTCTGCCGCACACGTCCCATCCGACGGACGGCGGATGCCCATAGGGTCCCCTACTGGTCGAGGGCGGTAAATTTGGCGGAAATAAATCTAAAAGTTGACCCAGGTGAGACTCGAACCTGGGAACTAGAGATTACGAACTTGGCGCGCTATCAGCAGAGCCAGCTCCGCCCTTACACAATGCTGATGTGATATCTAAATCTGATAAGGCTTCTAGATTACCTCTTCCGTTATGTAGTGGAGTACCTTCTTCCATTTTCATTTTCTTTTTAAAAAGATATTCCGTTTATTCTAATTTTAACAACCCTAAGTTTCGATAAACTGTGGGGGAAAAGAATCTCAGTCGGTAGCGCGCCAGGCTCGTAATCTGTAGTTCCCAGGTTCGAGTCACATCTGGCCAGCGTTAAGGTATATTTCCACAAAATTCTCCACCCTGCCTGGGGCGGGGGTGGCTCAGTATGTAGGGCGCCAGGCTCGTAATCTGTAGCTCCCAGGTTCGAGTCCCAGCTGGCCAGCGTTAAGGTATATTTCCACAAAACTCTCCACCCTGCCTGGGGCGGGGGTGGCTCAGTATGTAGCGCGCCAGGCTCGTAATCTGTAGCTCCCAGGTTCGAGTCCCAGCTGGGTCAACGTTGAGATTTATCTCCGCAAAATTCCCCCGCCCTGCCCACGGTCAGTAAGGGACACCGATAGGCTTGGAAAGGCCGCCGTCCGTCGGATGGGACGTTAAGCCGTGACCCCGTGTGTGGGAGAGCCATACCCTGTGCACGTTAAAGAACACGCTGGATGGCCTTGACGGGAGGCTACCATTTGTCTCCCAACAGCTGTTCCAGTGGGTTCCCTCCCCCAAATTTCTCTGAGCCTTCGGGGTCCATGTGACCTGGCCATTTAGCCCATGGTGTGCAAAAAAGTGCCGCTCAGAGGTAAAACAACCCAACCCAAAACCTCCACCCTGCTCTAGATCAGTAGAGGGCACAGATAAGCCTGGAAAGTCCGTCGTCCGTCCGATGGGACGTTAAGCCGTGGCTCCGTGTGCGGGAGAGCCATGCCCTGTGCGCGTTAAAGAACACGCTGGATAACCTTGACGACAGGCTCCCATTTGTCTTCAAACATCTTTCCAATGGGTCTCCTTCGTTCAACCTTCTCTGAACCATCGGGATCCTTGTGAACTGACGATTTAACCCATTGTTCGCAAAAAAAGTGCCGCTCAGAGGTGAAACAACAAGCTGATAAACTGTAATGTTTTTAATTTTAATAATCTGATATCCGTTCCCCAACTCTAACTCGGAAAATCTGGTTGTAAAAAAAAAGTTAACAATTTTTTTAATAAAGTGTCTGAACTGCTATTCATTAGCACAAGATCAACCTTGGCCTTACTTGTAATCTCTTAAAGAACACCAACGAAGATGCCTAATTCATCCTCAAAGATCTGACAGAAGCAACTGATTTGACCTTGACTCGAGTGACAACCAGCAAATCAATAAACAAGAATCGTCAATGTGACGTCACGTCAAACTGGTTGTGCGTGGTCATGTAGACGTGGGGAGCTGAAGAAGCAGAGAAAAGGTGGATGATTTGGGTGCGTTGGGTTGAGTTGTTTTACCTCTGAGCGGCACTTTTTTGCACACAATGGGCTAAATGCCCAGGTCACAAGGACCCCGAAGGCTCAGAGAAGGTTGGGGGAGGGGACCCACTGGAACAGCTGGTGGAAGACAGATGGTAGCCTCCTGTCAAGGCTATCCAGTGTGTTCTTTAACGTTGGGTTGTTTTACCTCTGAGCGACACTTTTTTTGCACACAATGGGCTAAATGGCCAGGTCACAAGGACCCCGAAGGCTCAGAGAAGGTTGGAGGAGGGGACCCACTGGAACAGCTGGTGGAAGACAGATGGTAGCCTCCCGTGAAGGCTATCCAGTGTATTCTTTAACGTTGGGTTGTTTTACCTCTGAGCGGCACTTTTTGCACACAATGGGCTAAATGGCAAGGTCACAAGGGCTCCGAAGGCTCAGAGAAGGTTGGGGGAAGGGACCCACTGGAACAGCTGGTGGAAGACAGATGGTAGCCTCCCGTCAAGGCTATCCAGTGTGTTCTTTAACGTTGGGTTGTTTTACCTCTGAGCGGCACTTTTTTACACACAATGGGCTAAATGGCCAGGTCACAAGGACCCCGAAAGCTCAGAGAAGGTTGGGGGAGGGGTTGGGTTGGGTTGTTTTACCTCTGAGCGGCACTTTTTTGCACACCATGGGCTAAATGGCCAGGTCGCATGGACCCCGAAGGCTCAGAGAAGGTTGGGGGAGGGGACCCACTGGAACAACTGTTGGGAGACAGATGGTAGCCTCCCGTCAAGGCCATCCAGCGTGTTCTTTAACGTGCACAGGGTATGGCTCTTCCACACACGGGGCCACGGCTTAACGTCCCATCCGACGGACGGCGGCCTTTCCAAGCCCATCGGTGTCCCCTACTGACCGTAGACAAGGCGGGGAGTTTTGCGGAGATAAATCTCAACGCTGACCCAGGCGGGACTGGACCCTGGGAACTACAGATTACGAGCCAGGCGCGCTACCGACTGAGCCACCCCCGTCCCAGATTTGGGTGCTGGTTGGCTGGTCGCCAAGAGTTTTTGTGAAATATTGAACTGTCGTTTCTTATTAAACCTTCTTTCTCTTTTTTGTTACTGCTGTTGCATACTTAAGAGTGCTATACATTATCTTTTGATCTTTGCTGATATTAAGACTCGTAAATCATTTCTTTTCATTCGCAAACTTACCGGAAGGGACAGGGTTATTGATTTCTTTTTCTGTTTTCTTCGAGTTTTAAGTTTAATTAACTCGCTCGTGATCAATTAAAGGTCTCAAATCTGTATCGGGAGAGTTAAAAAAATATCAGAAGCATTTTTCATTTATTTTTCTGGACACAGAAATAGACGAACTCTCATTAGAATGAAGCAATTTCCAGTAACTGTGGTATTATTTATATGTATGGCTAAAGTTTTACCTCTGAGCGGCACTTTTTTGCATGCAATGGGCTAAATAGCCAGGTCACTAGAGCCCCAATGGCTCAGTGAAGGCTGGGGAAAGAGTTTGGTTGGGTTGTTTTACCTCTTAGCGGTACTTTTTTGCACAACATGGGCTAAATGGCCAGGTCACATGGACCCCGAAGGCTCAGAGAAGGTTGGGGGAGGGGACCCAGTGGAATAGCTATTGGGAGACAGATGGTAGCCTCCCGTCAAGGCTATCCAGCGTGTTCTTTAACGTTGGATTGTTTTACCTTAGAGCGGCACTTTTTTGCCCACCATGGGCTAAATGGCCAGGTCACATGGACCCCGAAGGCTCAGAGAAGGTTAGGGGAGGGGACCCAGTGGAACAGCTGTTGGGAGGCCTCCCGTCAAGGCCATCCAGCGTGTTCTTTAACGTGCACAGGGTATGGCTCTCCCGAACACGGGGCCACGGCTTAACGTCCCATCCGGACGGATGGCCAGGATACGGACGGTGGCCTTTCCAAGCCCATCGGTGTCCCCTACTGACCGTGGGCAGGGCGGGGAATTTTGCGGAGATAAATCTCAACGCTGACCCACCTGGGACTCGAACCTGGGAACTACAGATTACGAGCCTGGCGCGCTACCGACTGAGCCACCCCCGTCTCGGCTGGGGGAAGGCGTGGTCCCTTTACATCCCGTCTTATCATCTATCCCCCTACTGACCTAAGACAGGGATCTTAGGTCAGTAGGGGGATAGATGTTAAGTCATGGTTCCGTGTGAAGGAAGGCCATATCCTGTATACATTAAAGAACAGGAAGGATGGCCTTGACAGGAAGTTGTCTTAGAAAAAGAAACATCTCTCTTAGAAACAAAACAACCCAACCCTACAGACGAATGAACGAAGTGGAAAAAAAAAAGTTCACTTTTTGAAAACGATCTAAACACGAAAGAAAAGACGGCAAAAGAAAACAAGGATTAAAAACTTCTTGGAAAAAATGAATAGAGCAACTCTTCAGAAGCAGAAAAACGACGAATCTGATGTAAACTGCAAATTCGCAAATTAAATTCGTTGAGATTATGTAAATTCTCCAAAGGGCAAGACACGGAGAACATCCTCACATGTCTCTCAATCAATTTCATGAGTATAAAAAAAAAGGAAAACAAGAAAAGTCTTCCCGGTACGAGAAACATCAGTTCATTCGTGAAGTTAATTAAATCCATTTGCATAACCCTCCATATTGAATTCGCATCACGGTCTCCAGAGACATTTAATTCTTAGCCAGGATACTCTTACACGCAATTCGCAAAACTAGCTTCACCAACCACACTCGCGGATTTATAGGTTTTCCTCTTTGAATTTATCGCTTTAGCAGTGAGACGAGAACTAAGAAATGAAGAAATCCTTTCTGCGTTGAACACTGCTGGTTCTAAATTCCAAAAAGAAATTGGGTCTGGTATTATTTTCGTGTTTTATTTCTTCTCTGAATGATGTGTTGGAATCTTTCTCGTTATTTTCGTGTTGTTTTCGAGGTTGTTATTTTGTGTCCTCATTATTCTTTCACCAAAAAAATGGAGAAGATCATGACTGTGGGTGATGCATTTCTAAAAGCTGATTAGGAGTCGGTGTTGTGTTTAGAGAGTACACAGACGGTCACCTAAAGCAGCAGAAATCGGAGCTTCTTATGCAAGTATTAGGCGAGAAAGCAGATCTCTAATTGGTTGCAAAACGGTGTCTGAATATGGCTGGCAACGTTAAAGTGAAGCAAAGATAACGGTTTGCTAGCAGGTGTAAAGAGGCAAAATGGCTGGCAAGTTTAAGGTGAAGCAAAGATAATGGTTTGTTAGCAGGTGTAAGAGGCAAAATTGTTAGCAGGTTGTAAGAGGCAAAATGGGTTTGTTAGCAGGTTGTAAGAGGCAAAATGGCTGGCAGTGTTAAGGTGAAGCAAAGATAATGGTTTGTTAGCATGTGTAAAGAGGCAAAATGGCTGGCAAGTTTAAGGTGAAGCAAAGATAACAGTTTGTTAGCAGGTGTAAAGAGGCAAAATGGCTGGCAGTGTTAAGGTGAAGCAAAGATAACAGTTTGTTAGCAGGTGTAAAGAGGCAAAATGGCTGGCAGTGTTAAGGTGAAGCAAAGATAACAGTTTGTTAACAGGTGTAAAGAGGCGAAATTGCTGGCAGTGTTAAGGTGAAGCAAAGATAACAGTTTGTTAGCAGGTGTAAAGAGGCGAAATGGCTGGCAGTGTTAAGGTGAAGCAAAGATAACAGTTAGTTAGCAGGTGTGAAGGGGCGAAATGGCTGGTAGTGTTAAGGTGAAGCAAAGATAACAGTTTGTTAGCAGGTGTGAAGGGGCAAAAGGCTGGCAGTGTTAAGGTGAAGCAAAGATAATAGTTTGTTAGCAGGTGTAAAGGGGCAAATGACTGGCAGTGTTAAGGTGAAACAAAGATAACAGTTTGTTAGCAGGTGTAAAGGGGCAAATGGTTGGCAGTGTTTAGGTGGAGCAAAGATAACAGTTTGTTACCAGGTGTAAAGAGGCAAAATGACTGGCATTATTAAAGTGAAGAAAAGATAAATATTTCTTAGCAAATATTTATTTAATGGACAACAAAAACCGTGTTTAATAGTTGTAAACATTAAATATGAGATTTTCACGAACTAGTTGGATTGTTTCGTCTCTTAGTGGCACTTTTTTTTTCACGTAATGAATTAAATAGCCAAATCACAAGGGCCCCAGAGAAAGTTAAAAAAAAAAGAGGACTCATTCAACAGCTGTTAGGAGGCAGATGGCAGTCACCCTTCAAGGACATCCAGCGTATTCCTTAACGTGAACAGTGTGTGGCTCTCCTGCACACGGCATCACGGCTTAATATTCAATCCCAACGGTGTTCCCTTTCTCACGGAGGGCAGGACGGTATGCGTTGTTTTACCTCCAACTGAATCAACCCTACCACTCATGTAATCAAGGGATTTAGGGTTCGGTTGATGTACCTGGAGAAGAACTTTTGTACACGCTATGGGCTAAATGAGCAGGTCACAAGGATCCCGAGTGCTCAAACAAAGTTTGGGGAAGGGTCTCACTGGACAGCTGTAAGGAAATAGATGGAAGACTCCTGTCAAGATCATTCAGTGTATTCTTTGTCATGCATGGGGTGTGTGCCCTGTATACCATTCCACTGCTTAATTTCCCATCGGAGAGCCGATGGCCATTCCAAACCAATGGGCATCTTTCTCATGGGGGTGGGGTGGCTCAGTCGGTAGTGCGCCAGGTTCGTAATCTGCACTTCCCAGGTTCGTGTCACACCTGAGCCAACGTTGAGATTTATCTCCGCCAAACTTGCCGCCCTGCCCATGGTCAGTAAGGGACACTGATGGAAAAAGGGACTTCCATCGGTGGGCTAGGAGAGCCCGCCGTCCGTCGGATGGGACGTTAAACCGTCGTCCCGTGTACGAGACAGAGAGAGAGCCATACCCTGTGCATATTAAAGAACACTCTGAATGACCTTGACGGGAGGCTACATCTGTCTCCCAACATCTGTTCCAGTGAGTTCCTCTCCTCAACCTTCTCTGCGCCTTCGGAGCCCTTGTGATCTGATCATTTAACCCACTTTGTGCAAAATATTAGCGCTTAGAGGTAAAAGAATCCCAACCCAACTCTCTTTCTCACCAAGGGTAGTGTGGGAGTTAGCGCAGATAAATTTCAACCCAGACGCAGTTAAGATTCAAACCTAGTAGCTGGAGATTATGAGCCAGAAACACTCTGAACTAACCGCAGCACTTAGAGAGTCAGTCATTCCGTGCTGGATTTCTCAGATAAAAATTAATGAACTTCCTTCGTCGTATAGTGCAGAATTCAAGTCATACAGGAACTTCACCAAAAAATGGGGCCGGGTGGCTCAGTCGGTAGCGCGCCAGGCTCGTAATCTGTAGTTCCCAGCTTCGAGTCCCAGCTGGGTCAACGTTGAGATTTATCTCCGCAAAATTCCCCGCCCTGCCCACGGTCAGTAGGGGACACCGATGGGCTTGGAAAGGCCGCCGTCCGTCGGGTGGGACGTTAAGCCGTGGTCACGTGTACGTGAAAAGAACACACTGGATGGCCTTGACGGGGGGCTACCATCTGTCTCGCAACAGCTGTTCCAGTGGGTCCACTCCCCCAACCTTCTCTGAGCCTTCGGGTCCATGTGACCTGGCCATTTAGCCCATGGTGTGCAAAAAAAGTGCCGCTCAGAGGTAAAACAATCCAACGTTAAAGAACACGCTGGATGTCCTTGACGGGAGGCTGCCATCTGTCTCCCAACAGCTGTTCCAATAGGTCCCCTCCCCCAACCTTCTCTGAGCCTTCGGGGTCCATGTGACCTGGCCATTTAGCCCATGGTGTGCAAAAAAGTGCCGCTCAGAGGTAAAACAACCCAACAACTCACCAAAAAATGACATATGAGCAAGGTTTTGAAATATCACCGTTTAAAGCAATTCAATCTTGATCCCATAAGACTCCAATATTAGAAACCTCTCGATTAAATCAACAGAATGCAATCCTGCTCTAAAAGTAATGCCATATATCTGTCTGATTTGGATTGTTACTAGATCTCTTGTTCGAAAGTAAGAAAGAGTAAAAATCTTTCATATGACATCTTTAAAACGTAAATATAAAAAGCATTTCTCCAAGAAAAGTATAGAAAGAGCTACTTTATCAGATTGAATCATATTCCACTTTCAAGTTGTAGGGTTAGAATCTTTTATATTGATTGAGCTGTATTTTTTTATATATATTTATATCTATTTCGTTTTTTCTATTGAAAGCAATCTTCTTCTTTTATTTTGATAAACAAGACGGTATTGTTTTAATAGCCTGTTTCTTCATCAAAGTATAATCTTTGAGTCAATCAAGTTTTCTTTGTATTTTGAACAAATGATGCATTTCTGTTCTAAATATTTTGTATAAATTATATCCTTTTTCACATATCATGACAAATCTTCTTACAATTCGAGATAAATGAGTTGTTTTGGGTTGTTTTACCTCTGAGCGGCACTTTTTTGCATACCATGGGCTAAATGGCCAGGTCACATGGATCCCGAAGGCTCAGAGAAGGTTGAGAGAGGGGACCCACTGGACCAGCTGTTGGGAGACAGATGGTAGTCTCCCGTCAAGGCCATCCAGCGTGTTTTTTAACGTGCACAGGGTATGTCTCTCCAGCACACGGGACCACGGCTTAACGTCCCATCCGACGGACGGCGGCCTTTCCAAGCCCATCGGTGTCCCCTACTGACCGTGGGCGGGGCAGGGAATTTTGCGGAGATAAATCTCAACGCTGACCCAGCTGGGACTCGAACCTGGGAACTACAGATTACGAGCCTGGCGCGCTACCGACTGAGCCACCCCCGCCCCAAGAGATAAATGAGAAATAAGCACAATTCATCCGGGATGTCTGTGCACTTTCTTCTGCTGGCCTCGTAAATGAAACCTTTCCCCATCCGATAACTTGAATGAAACCTTATTTTTTTCAGTAACATGTGATAAACTTTATTTTTTCTGCCTACTAGATGAATGTAATTTTCATTTTTGCACCAACATCTGAATGAAGGGGGCGGGGGGGGGGGCTCAGTCGGTAGCGCGCCAGGCTCGTAATCTGTAGTTCCCAGGTTCAAGTCCCAGCTGGATCAGCGTTGAGATTTATCTCCGCAAAATTCCCTGCCCTACCCACGGTCAGTAGGGGACACCGATGGGCTTGGAAAGGTCGCCGTCCGTCGGATGGGACGATAAGCCGTGACCCCGTGTGCGGGAGAGCCATACCCTGTGCACGTTAAAGAACACGCTGGATGGCCTTGACGGGAGGCTACCATCTGTCTCCCAACAGCTGTTCCAGTGGGTCCCCTCCCCCAACCTTCTCTGAGCCTTCGGGGTCCATGTGACCTGGCTATTTAGCCCATGGTGTGCGAAAAAGTGCCGCTCAGAGGTAAAACAACCCAACCCAACTGCCTACTAGATGAATGTAATTTTCATTTTTGCACCAACATCTGAATGAAGACTTACTGTATATTCTATGCAGACCGCTTGCACTTATTCTGTTGCTTCCCCCCTCAGCACTTGAATGAAGCTTTTGTTTTTGCCGAGGTCACTTAAATAAAACTTTTTTTTTCTCCACTGAACATTTAAATGAACCTTTTTATTTTCTTCTCATGCAGCAAGGAATCAGATACACAAATCTCTAAACCAATAGAAAAATAGAGAAAAAAGATGGACAGAAAACAGCAAGGCAGAGAGACAGAAAACGTCAGGGCAGAGAGACAGAAAAAGGAAAAGACAGATAATCAGATACATAAACCGTAGGACAGGAAGACACATGTAAAGAAAATAGTGCACGTAAAACAACCAGAGGAAGCAAGGTAATAAGAATATAAAACAGTTGAGCAATAAGACAGATATTCAAAGAGCCATTCTCAAAGACAGATAGATAATCAAGGATATAAATCATTTAACCCAGAGGTTATCAAAATTATTTGTCCTACCGCCCCCTTTTCAGAAAAAAAAATTACTCAGCGCCCCCCTAGAAATCTGCTTTCTTTAAGCGAACAAACAGAAAGATGCAGTGACAAATTTGCGTTCTTTTATGTATCTATATTTCTACCTACGTCCTACAACATGGCAAAGAAAGATGTTGTTGTAAATAAGACACCTTGAAGCTTGAAATTATAAAATTATTTATTAAAATCAACCATAGTTCGCATTATATACCATACCAAATCAACCATAATTCGCATTATACACAGAAAATTAAGATAACGAAGGATAATTTTATGTGTTTATTTGGAAAATAAAGTACACTACGACTTTAACTCTATTTTTTCACAACGTGAAACATGTACGAACGTTTTTTCAAAATTTTCTAATCTTCCCTTCTTTCTTTATGATTCCAACGCCACCCAATTGCACCCGAGGCTACTACCGACCCCCTGGATCTTTCCAACGCCCCCCTCCCAAGGGGCAATATCGCCCACTTTGGGAAACATTGCTTTAAACCAACAATAAAAATTGAGAAAGATGGGTAAAAAAACAACCGGGTAGAGAGATCGATAAAAAGTCAGATAACTAGGTACAGTCGCTCAAAAAAAGTATCCGAACACTATAGTTGATTACAGAATTCAGAAAAAAATATCTGGCAACGATTTTTTGTAGAAATAATGATCTGGCAACCTTCATGTCACGTGACACGAAGGTTGCCAGATCTCTAATTTCTAAAAAAATGGTTGCCAGATATTTTTTCTGAATTCTGAAATCAACCATAGTGTTCGGATACTTTTTAATATATATAATACGTATGAATATATAATGCAATGAATATGGAGCGTGTGCAGTTACCGTTCACAGCAAACTGGAGCGGTTACGGTTAATGTTCACAGCACATTGAATCGTGTGAGCTCACAAAAACCTGGATCGTGTGGGCCCACTCACAGAAATATTGAGCGTGTGCAGTTACCGTTCACAGCAAACTGGGGCGGTTGCGGTTAATGTTCACAGCACATTGATTCGTGTGAGCTCACAAAAACCTGGATCGTGTGGGCCCACTCACAGAAATATTGAGCGTGTGCAGTTGCCGTTCACAGCAAACTGGAGCGTGTGCAGTAACTGCACACGCTCCAGTTTGCTTGCGGTAACTGGAGCGTGTGCAGTTGCTGTACACGCTCCAGATATTTTTTCTGAATTCTCTAATCAACCGTAGTGTTCGGATACTTTTTTCAGCGACTGTACAGTAAGACAAATAGGCTAAGAACTATTTTGGGAAATAGACGGACAAGAAGGAATATAATCGGATATATAAGTCTTTAAACCAATGAAAAAGAGAGAAAAAAAACGGCATTTGGAACGAATAGGTGTACAGTCTTATGAGAAGAAGAGGATAGATAGACACGCAAATGAATGAAGCTCCAGGAAGAAGAGAGATAGCAAAGCACGGTCGCATTAAGGACAAAAATTTATCATTCACAGAGAGTCGTTGTTTCGAAAGAGTAATGAATTTTATGTTCCACGTGTGTCTGTAATCTGGGGGAAATTTGGCTAAACCGGGGCTAAAAATAACGCCGAAAATAAATTCTCGGTAAGAACTCGAGTCCAAGAACTGACATTTCAGGTACCAGGTGTGTATACCTACACAGATGCAGAGATATATACTGGATGAAAGAAACAGTTCATCTGAAAGTTAATTAAGTTTCTCTTACATTTTGAGCGAATGGCTTCCGCATAAAACAGATTCCTGTTTTTCCACAAGATGGGATTTGCTCACAGCCACCATCAGATAGAAAATAAGAAAAAAGGGAACCTTAAAAAAAAAGAAACATACGCAACTGAGATTTATCTATTTCGCTTTCGCTATTTATTACTGAAAGGTTGGATGATGTTTTGAGACATAGTTTAATTTAGCATCCAACCTTTCACCATTAGGAAGAGCAAGAAGATTTCCATCCCTATTTCTCTTTTTTTTTCCCTTTCTATACTTCCCTTCCTTTACCCGTTCTTTGTGTCTGTGTCCCAGTAAATCTGAATTCTTCTCCTGAAGCTTTCGCGTTGTTATTTATGTTCTTAGCCTGTGAGACAAGCGTAGAGAAAACACCAGCTGTGGTTTGGTCTGCGGACAAAAAAGGACAGCCACCAACGCGAAAGAGAAGGAATAGTAGAAACATTGATTTAGCGAGACCCCAGCTGAGGAGAGAGAGAGAATGAGAGATTGTACAAGGGAAAGTTCCCCCTCCCCCCACCTCCTCACCCTCCCCGCTAACAGAGAGAAGAGAGACAGGTAGGAGGCATCCCGGAGATGTAGGAGGAGGGGAAGCTGTAGAATAAAAGGGGGCAGGGGGATGCTATCAGTAGAGCTCGCTTCCACACTTGGATTCATCCTGATCGATATCACAGATTCCCTGAGGTAAGAAATGACTCGTTGGCTGATCGCATGCTGCTCTTGATGCTCTACGCCACTGTGGCTTTATGGTGCAGCTCTAGTGAAATGGAAGAGTGGTTTCTCTCTCTGTTTCTTTGCGAAATTCCTTAATGAAACTGATTTGCGTGATCGACCCTTCATACAGTCGCTCAAAAAAGTATCCGAACACTATGGTTGATTACAGAATTGAGAAAAAATATCTGGCAACGATTTTTTTTTTAAATTAGTGATCTGGCAACCTTTCGTGTCACGTGACACGAAGGTTGCCAGATCACTAATTTCTAAAAAAAATCTTTGCCAGATATTTTTTCTCAATTCTGTAATCAACCATAGCGTTCGGATACTTTTTTGAGCGACTGTAGGTGGTCATATTATTTTGATACTAGATCGTGTGGGCCCACTCACGGAAATATTGAGTGTGTGCAGTTACCGTTCACAGCAAACTGGAGCGGTTGCGGTTAATGTTCACAGCACATTGAATCGTGTGAGCTCACAAAAACCTGGATCGTGTGGCCCCACTCACGGAAATATTGAGTGTGTGCAGTTACCGTTCACAGCAAACTGGAGCGGTTGCGGTTAATGTTCACAGCACATTGAATAGTGTGAGCTCACAAAAATCTGGATCGTGTGGGCCCACTCACGGAAATATTGAGCGTGTGCAGTTACCGTTAACAGCAAACTGGAGCGTGTGCAGTTACTGCACACGCTCCAGTTTGCTGTGAACGATAACTGGAGCGTGTACAGTTGCTGTACACGCTCCAGATATTTTTCCTGAATTCTGTAATCACGTGACACGAAGGTTGCCAGATCACTAATTTCTAAAAATATCGTTGCCAGATATTTTTTTTCAAATCTGTAATCAACCGTAGTGTTCGGATACTTTTTTTGAGCGACTGTACACACATCGAGAGCACTTTCACCTCTTTCGTTCCACTTGAAGTTGTCCGATTTTCTTAAAACTCTTGGCAGCATCACTATTGGCCGACGGTGGATGAAGTATACGATTCTTTTGGACTATTGGACAGTTGCATTCGTTTGCAGTTGGGTTTTTTTTTGTTTCTTAATGCGGTTGGGTTGGGTTGTTTTACCTTTGAGCGGCACATTTTTGCACGCCATGGACTAAATGGCCAGGTCACATGGCCCCCGAAGGCTCAGAGAAGGTTTGGGGGAGGGGACCCACTGGAACAGCTGTTGGGAGACAGATGGTAGCCTCCCGTCAAGGCCATCCAGCGTGTTCCTTAACGTGCACAGAGTATGGCTCTCCCGCACACGGGGCCACGGCTTAACGTCCCATCCGACGGACGGCAGCCTTTCCAAGGCCATCGGTGTCCCCTACTGACGGTGGGTAGGGCGGGGAATTTTGCGGAGATAAATCTCAACGCTGACCCAGCTGGGACTCGAACCTGGGAACTACAGATTACGAGCCTGGCGGGCTACCGACTGAGCCACTGTTTCTGTTTCGTTTTGTAAGGTTTGTTACTGTTGTTTATTTCGTGGATATCTTTTTGAATGTTTTTGTTTATACATTCATAAGTGTTTGTTTTTTCATATGTTGGTTGTGAGTTTGAGTGTTTGTGTTTCTGTTTGTTTGTGCATACTTCTATATTTGTGAATGTGTTTCTGTTTGTTTGTGCGTACTTCTATATTTGTGAATGTGTTTCTCCCTTTGTGAGTCAGGTTCGAATCCGAGTTGGGTCACCGTTGAGATTTATCTCTGAAAAATTCCACGCCCTGCCCACGGTCAGTAGGGGACACCGATGGGCTTGGAAAGGCCGCCGCCCGTCGGATTCGACGTTAATCCGTGGTCCCGTGTGCGGGAGAGGCATACTCTGTGCACAATAAAGAACACTGCTGGATGGTCTTGACGGGAGGCTACCATCTGTCTCCCAACAGCTGTTCCAGTGGGTCCCCCTCAAGCAGCTGCTTGCCACAGAGGTTTGACAGGAGCCTGTCAGTTTATATGCCATAGTAGAAGGTCTGTGAGGATGGCATGACCTCAGCAGAAAAACAACACGAACATCCATGCCTTAACCCGGGGCTCGAATCCAGGTCCCTTAGATCAGTAGCCAAGCGCGCTAAGGTTGGGTTGGGTTGTTTTACCTCTAAGCGGCACTTTTTTGCACACCATGGGCTAAATGGCCAGGTCACAAGAACCCCGAAGGCTCAGAGAACGTTGGGTGAGGGGACCCACTGGAACAGCTGTTGGGAGACAGATGGTAGCCTCCTGTCCAGGCCATCCAGCGTGTTCTTTAACGTGCACAGGGTATGTCTCTCCCGCACACGGGGCCACGGCTTAACGTCCTATCCGACGGACGGCGGCCTTTCCAAGCCCATCGGTGTCCCCTACTGACCGTGGGCGGGGCAGGGAATTTTTCGGAGATAAATCTCAACGCTGACCCAGCTGGGACTCGAACCTGGGAACTACAGATTACGAGCCTGGCGCGCTACCGACTGAGCCACCCCCGCCCCACGAGCGTTCGGTATTTCTCACAGGTGATTTGATTCTGTTTCTTTAATGGTCATGGTTATTCGTTTACTGACAGCTGAAAAGGCAACAAATTTTGAATTAATGGCAATATTTTTGCTACCTATGATTCTTTGACATTTTCGCAATGTTGTTATTATGGATGTTGCATTTGTATTCACGGCAATATGATTTCGGCATATTTTATGTGATTATTCTTCGTGATGACGTTTCCTGTTCTTGCTAATGACGTCAAAGAGTACGCTGCATATTTCGTAATGTTGATGTTTTTAGCGGCGTGACATTGAATGACACAGCAATTCTTAATCTTTAAGTGTCGAGATGTGCTGTATTCTTTTTTTGACAATGAATTTCATCGTAATTTTTTTTCATTGCCATATTCATCATTCTGGTTTTCTTATTTAGTTAATAAAATAAATCAAATAAATATGTGCAGTGTTGGAGCAAAGATTTATTTTTCTTTTTCACAATTTTTTTCTTTGCTGTCTTTGGAACAGTGGTTTCCAGTCAGGAGTCCTCCATCGATCGTTTGATTTCAAGAGATTAAGGGAAAATATTCTGGATCAGTGGTTTCCAGTCATGAGTCTTCCGACGTCAATCATATGATTTCAAGAGATTAAGGAGAAATATTCTGGAGCAATGGTTTCCAGTCAGGAGTCTTCCGACGTCAGTCATATGATTTCAAGAGATTGATGAGAAATATTCTGGAGCAATGGTTTCCAGTCAGGAGTCTTCCGACGTCAATCACATGATTTCAAGAAATTGATGAGAAATATTGTGGAGCAATGGTTTCCAGTCAGGAGTCTTCCGACGTCAATCACATGATTTCAAGAGATTGATGGGAAATATTCTGGAGCAATGGTTTCCAGTCAGGAGTCTTCCGACGTCAATCACATGATTTCAAGAAATTGATGAGAAATATTGTGGAGCAATGGTTTCCAGTCAGGAGTCTTCCGACGTCAATCACATGATTTCAAGAGATTGATGGGAAATATTGTGGAGCAATGGTTTCCAGTCACGAGTCTTCCGACGTCAATCGTGTGATTGCAAGAGGTTAATGAGAAATATTCTGGAGCAATGGTTTCCAGTCATGAGTCTTCCGACGTCAATCGTCTGATTTCAAGAGATTAAGGAGAAATATTCTGGAGCAATTGTTTCCAGTCAGGAGTCTTTCGATGTCAATCACATGATTTCAAGAGATTGATGGGAAATATTGTGGAGCAATGGTTTCCAGTCAGGAGTCTTCCGACGTCAATCACATGATTTAAAGAGATTGATGGGAAATATTCTGGAGCAATTGTTTCCAGTCAGGAGTCTTCCGACGTCAATCACATGATTTCAAGGGATTGATGGGAAATATTGTGGAGCAATGGTTTCCAGTCAGGAGTCTTCCGACTCAATCACATGATTTCAAGAGATTGATGGGAAATATTCTGGAGCAATGGTTTCCAGTCAGGAGTCTTCCGACGTCAATCACATGATTTAAAGAGATTGATGGGAAATATTCTGGATTAGTGGTTTCCAGTCATGAGTCTTCCGACGTCAATCACATGATTTCAAGAGATTGATGGGAAATATTCTGGAGCAATGGTTTCCAGTCATGAGTCTTCCAACGTCAATCGTCTGATTGCAAGAGATTAATGAGAAATATTCTGGAGCAATGGTTTCCAGTCATGAGTCTTCCAACGTCAATCGTCTGATTGCAAGAGATTAATGAGAAATATTCTGGAGCAATGGTTTCCAGTCATGAGTCTTCCAACGTCAATCACATGATTTCAAGAGATTGATGGGAAATATTCTGGAGCAATGGTTTCCAGTCAGGAGTCTTCCGACGTCAATCACATGATTTCAAGAGATTGATGGGAAATATTCTGGAGCAATGGTTTCCAGTCATGAGTCTTCTGACGTCAATCGTCTGATTGCAAGAGATTAATGAGAAATATTCTGGAGCAATGGTTTCCAGTCATGAGTCTTCCAACGTCAATCGTCTGATTGCAAGAGATTAATGAGAAATATTCTGGAGCAATGGTTTCCAGTCATGAGTCTTCCAACGTCAATCGTCTGATTTCAAGATATTGTTACGACAGAAGAATCTGGCAACCGAAAGCAAAGTTTCAGCCAACGAATTGAACTTTGGGAGAATTTGGAGAAGAAGAGTGGAGCGTTAACGGTCGTTTTGTATTGTAACGGTCGTTGTGTTGTAACGGTCGTGAGTTCGAAAATGGACGGTGAGCTGTTCTGAGACAGTGCGCGTAAGTATCAAGAAGTAACTTGATGTGTTGTGTATACGCGGAAGGATAAAAGTGGGATCTTTTATCGTTAAGTATCAAGAAGTAACTTGATGTGTTGTGTATACGCGGAAGTATAAAAGTGGGAACTTTTATGGCTAACTTCGAATGTCTACACGGACTGTCTTTTTGTTCGGCTATTGTGTGAAAAGTTATTAGCACAGGACGAGAATTGGTTTACGAGTGAAGATCTTCGGGTGACCTGGTAAATCAAGTAAAAGGTAGTATTTAGTAAAATACACAGAGCTGATATTGTGTGCTCTACGCAGGAAGATTGATGACTTGTGCATGTTAATAGTTGATTTGTTGATAAGATACTTCATCCATATTTCCTTTGTAACAATTTACCTTGTATTGAATTTGGTTTTGAAATATAGCTTTTAATACTCACGCTCAGCGGCTATCCATTTTTGTAATCCGCAACATTTGGTGTCAGAAGTGGGATTAATTTAATTGAATGCCTTTCACTAGAAGTATGGATGAGTTAATAAAGCTGATGACTGATATGAAAGCCGATATGGCCGCACAATATAATGAGTTGAGAACTGAGATAGTTTCTCAAAAAGATGACTTGAAAGCCGAAATGGCCGCACAAAATACCGAGATGAGAGCTGAAGTGGCTTCTCAAGTTGGTAAGTTTATTGATCACTTCAAGGATCATAAAACCGAACTCAATAGACAATGCAATAGTTTAAATGTTGAATTTGTCAGTGAAAAAGATGATCTTGATAGTGTTAAGTTAGATTGTAAACATGGAAAAGAAAAAGAGAAAGGCAACGCATATAAAAATGTGGATCTGCTACTGGAAATCAAGAATCGTAGAGATAGCGCAGATAATGCCTTTGACCACGCAACTACTGGTGATGCATGGCAGAGTGTCTATGTCGCTGGTGACATGTCTAGGAACTGTGAAGAACAATCACACAGATCAGAGAGCTGCGAGACTATACAGTACGCTTTGCACTTCAAAATACCTAGGTATACAAGTCTGGCACGATCTGAAGAGAGATCCACACGAAAGGTATTCTATTCCTCGCCGTCAGCAAAATGTGTCATGGACAATTATCGCAAAGGCAGAGTAACGAGTGGTAATGAGGGGGAACGAAACAGAGTTTACGTTTCGCAGAGTGGTCCGAGTAAAGAAGAGGCGTCCATTCATCATAGATACAAAGTGCCCTTCGTCGTTACCGGGGAAGTCGGAGAGATTTTTCCGAAGCATATAGCCACACTCGAATCGTTTATAGAAAGTGGGGATTTAAGGAAGAGGAATTCCGAAGGATGGCTTAGAAGCATAACAGGTGATGCTAGTAAAAGAGCTTCAGGCAGAGACAGTACTTCAAAGACTAACTTTCTGGATGAAACTAAGCCTCAGAGTTACGATCAGAGAGAAGTAAAGCCCTCAGACAATCTCAACGAAACCATGCTGAATTTCTTTTCTGAACAGTCAATGTGCAGATTTGGACATTATAACCATTTAGATTATAAGGATATAGAAAAGTTTTATCACGACTACAAGAGCTCTAAAGTGGACAATATCATGTTACAAAACTCGTCGCTGATCTCCAGAATGAACAATTTGGCAATCATGACTGATGTTTCCCTGGCTAATTACAATGAGAGCTCCAAGAAAGTGAATTCGGAAGAAACAGCAAATATGACCTCCTCGGGTCATGTGTTTTGCTGGAGACCCGAGTGGCGCCATCGGATGGTAGATGAAAACAGCAGAGGAGGTGTCGGAAACAAAGTGAGTCTTGTCTTGGCTCCTGCACTTGCTGCTTTAGGTCTCAAGGTCCCTATGATCTCCGGTCGTGCTCTCCAATTGAAGGGATATACTCTGGACAAATTGGAATCCATCCCTGGCTTCACAGTCGACTGCACTAAAGATAAAATCGAGCAGATGATGGAAGACGTCGGATGCTGCATCGTAGGACAGACAGTGGAGCTGGTGCCAACAGATAAGGAGATTTACCGCTGCAAGGATCTGACGGCTACCGTAGATAGCGTTCCTCTAATGAGATGCTCAATTGTGTCCAAAAAGCTGGCTGAAGGAGTGTGCGCTTTGGTTTATGATGTTGAATTCGGAAAAGGAGCTATTGATCTCATCAGTACAGAAGATGTTGCTGTTGATTTAGTTAAGAAAATGGTTGCAGCATCACAGGCTCGTGGAATGAAGAGTTTGAGTTGTTCAGCTGTTATCAGCAACATGGATTCACCTCTTGAAAACTCTGTTGACAACTCTCTGGAAGTGATGGAAGCTGTTCAGTGTTTCCTTGGTAACGGATCCTTGGAACTGCAAGAGCTCGTCGAAGAGTTAGGAGGAGAACTGCGTTTGGTGAACATTGTGGATAATAGGGTAGATGAAGCATCACGTGTCCGTAAGGTTCTGCATAACGGCAATGCTTTGAACAAGTTTCGTAACATGTTAATAGAACAAGGAGTATCTGAAGATGTTGCAAGCTGGCTATGTGAAGGTAAAACAGAAAAAATATTGCTAGCAGCCCGACACATCACTGATTTCACTTATACAGGAGAAACAGGTAAGGTTGTCGGATTAGAAGCTGCAGTTCTAGCAAGAGTATGGAAGGAGGAGATGGACCGAAGCGCTAAAAAGAATTATGGAGCTGATATTATATTTGTGAAGCACCTTGGGGATCAAATTGAATCAGGTGAAATATGGCTGAAGGTTCATCACGACAGCTCTGAATTAAGTGAAAGTCAACTGACAAAAGGGTCAGATTGCAGGATGAAAATTCTCCCTAGATTTTATGTCACTAATGACTTTCATTCCTTGTTACTGTTGATAGAAGTAAAAATCCAAAGAAGAAAACTTCCGACAAAGAAGAAAACTTTTTACAGGTTTTGCACGAAAACTCTTAGTCGATTCTTCTCCCTGCAGAGACATAAACGTGTTCACAAGGGCTATAGGCCTTACACGTATTATGTTTGTGGACGAGGCTTCAGTCAGAAAAGAAATCTACGTCATAATGAGATTCGCTTTCATTTTGACACAGACGTGGTATATCGCATTCGTCGATGTCCAGCTACAAAGTGCAAGGTGGTTCACGTGGATCATTTGGCATCGTTTCATCGAAGAACTGAAGAAGCTTTGGAATCCAGAATTGTTCGGGACGAACAAGACCTAGGAAGGGGGCAGTGTTACGACAGAAGAATCTGGCAACCGAAAGCAAAGTTTCAGCCAACGAATTGAACTTTGGGAGAATTTGGAGAAGAAGAGTGGAGCGTTAACGGTCGTTTTGTATTGTAACGGTCGTTGTGTTGTAACGGTCGTGAGTTCGAAAATGGACGGTGAGCTGTTCTGAGACAGTGCGCGTAAGTATCAAGAAGTAACTTGATGTGTTGTGTATACGCGGAAGGATAAAAGTGGGATCTTTTATCGTTAAGTATCAAGAAGTAACTTGATGTGTTGTGTATACGCGGAAGTATAAAAGTGGGAACTTTTATGGCTAACTTCGAATGTCTACACGGACTGTCTTTTTGTTCGGCTATTGTGTGAAAAGTTATTAGCACAGGACGAGAATTGGTTTACGAGTGAAGATCTTCGGGTGACCTGGTAAATCAAGTAAAAGGTAGTATTTAGTAAAATACACAGAGCTGATATTGTGTGCTCTACGCAGGAAGATTGATGACTTGTGCATGTTAATAGTTGATTTGTTGATAAGATACTTCATCCATATTTCCTTTGTAACAATTTACCTTGTATTGAATTTGGTTTTGAAATATAGCTTTTAATACTCACGCTCAGCGGCTATCCATTTTTGTAATCCGCAACAATATTAAGGAGAAATATTCTGGAGCAATTGTTTCCAGTCAGGAGTCTTCCGACGTCAATCACATGATTTCAAGAGATTGATGGGAAATATTCTGAAGCAATGGTTTCCAGTCATGAGTCTTCCGACGTCAATCGTCTGATTGCAAGAGATTAATGAGAAATATTCTGGAGCAATGGTTTCCAGTCATGAGTCTTCCAACGTCAATCGTCTGATTTCAAGATATTAAGGAGAAATATTCTGGAGCAATTGTTTCCAGTCAGGAGTCTTCCGACGTCAATCACATGATTTCAAGGGATTGATGGGAAATATTGTGGAGCAATGGTTTCCAGTCAGGAGTCTTCCGACATCAATGACATGATTTCAAGAGATTGATGGGAAATATTCTGGAGCAATGGTTTCCAGTCAGGAGTCTTCCGACGTCAATCACATGATTTAAAGAGATTGATGGGAAATATTCTGGAGCAATTGTTTCCAGTCAGGAGTCTTCCGACGTCAATCACATGATTTCAAGGGATTGATGGGAAATATTGTGGAGCAATGGTTTCCAGTCAGGAGTCTTCCGACGTCAATCACATGATTTAAAGAGATTGATGGGAAATATTCTGGATTAGTGGTTTCCAGTCATGAGTCTTCCGACGTCAATCACATGATTTCAAGAGATTGATGGGAAATATTCTGGAGCAATGGTTTCCAGTCATGAGTCTTCCAACGTCAATCGTCTGATTGCAAGAGATTAATGAGAAATATTCTGGAGCAATGGTTTCCAGTCATGAGTCTTCCAACGTCAATCGTCTGATTGCAAGAGATTAATGAGAAATATTCTGGAGCAATGGTTTCCAGTCATGAGTCTTCCAACGTCAATCACATGATTTCAAGAGATTGATGGGAAATATTCTGGAGCAATGGTTTCCAGTCAGGAGTCTTCCGACGTCAATCACATGATTTCAAGAGATTGATGGGAAATATTCTGGAGCAATGGTTTCCAGTCAGGAGTCTTCCGACGTCAATCACATGATTTCAAGAGATTGATGGGAAATATTCTGGAGCAATGGTTTCCAGTCAGGAGTCTTCTGACATCAATCACATGATTTCAAGAGATTGATGGGAAATATTCTGGAGCAATGGTTTCCAGTCAGGAGTCTTCCGACGTCAATCACATGATTTCAAGAGATTAAGCAGAAAATTCTGGAGCAATGGTTTCCAGTCATGAGTCTTCCGACGTCAATCGTCTGATTGCAAGAGATTAATGAGAAATATTCTGGAGCAATGGTTTCCAGTCATGAGTCTTCCAACGTCAATCGACTGATTTCAAGATATTAAGGAGAAATATTCTGGAGCAATTGTTTCCAGTCAGGAGTCTTCCGACGTCAATCACATGATTTCAAGAGATTGATGGGAAATATTCTGGAGCAATGGTTTCCAGTCAGGAGTCTTCCGACGTCAATCACATGATTTCAAGAGATTGATGGGAAATATTGTGGAGCAATGGTTTCCAGTCAGGAGTCTTCCGACATCAATCACATGATTTAAAGAGATTGATGGGAAATATTCTGGAGCAATGGTTTCCAGTCAGGAGTCTTCCGACGTCAATCACATGATTTCAAGAGATTAAGGAGAAAATTCTGGAGCAATGGTTTCCAGTCATGAGTCTTCCGACGTCAATCGTCTGATTGCAAGAGATTAATGAGAAATATTCTGGAGCAATGGTTTCCAGTCAGGAGTCTTCCAACGTCAATCACATGATTTCAAGAGATTGATGGGAAATATTCTGGAGCAATGGTTTCCAGTCAGGAGTCTTCCGACGTCAATCACATGATTTCAAGAGATTGATGGGAAATATTCTGGAGCAATGGTTTCCAGTCAGGAGTCTTCCGACATCAATCACATGATTTCAAGAGATTGATGGTAAATATTCTGGAGCAATGGTTTCCAGTCAGGAGTCTTCCGACGTCAATCACATGATTTCAACAGATTGATGGGAAATATTCTGGAGCAATGGTTTCCAGTCAGGAGTCTTCCGCGTCAATCACATGATTTCAAGAGATTGATGGGAAATATTCTGGAGCAATGGTTTCCAGTCAGGAGTCTTCCGACATCAATCACATGATTTCAAGAGATTGATGGGAAATATTCTGGAGCAATGGTTTCCAGTCAGGAGTCTTCTGACGTCAATCGTCTGATTGCAAGAGATTAATGAGAAATATTCTGGAGCAATGGTTTCCAGTCAGGAGTCTTCCGACGTCAATCACATGATTTCAAGAGATTGATGGGAAATATTGTGGAGCAATGGTTTCCAGTCAGGAGTCTTCCGACATCAATCACATGATTTAAAGAGATTGATGGGAAATATTCTGGAGCAATGGTTTCCAGTCAGGAGTCTTCCGACGTCAATCACATGATTTCAAGAGATTAAGGAGAAAATTCTGGAGCAATGGTTTCCAGTCATGAGTCTTCCGACGTCAATCGTCTGATTGCAAGAGATTAATGAGAAATATTCTGGAGCAATGGTTTCCAGTCAGGAGTCTTCCAACGTCAATCACATGATTTCAAGAGATTGATGGGAAATATTCTGGAGCAATGGTTTCCAGTCAGGAGTCTTCCGACGTCAATCACATGATTTCAAGAGATTGATGGGAAATATTCTGGAGCAATGATTTCCAGTCAGGAGTCTTCCGACATCAATCACATGATTTCAAGAGATTGATGGGAAATATTCTGGAGCAATGGTTTCCAGTCAGGAGTCTTCCGACGTCAATCACATGATTTCAAGAGATTGATGGGAAATATTCTGGAGCAATGGTTTCCAGTCAGGAGTCTTCCGACATCAATCACATGATTTCAAGAGATTGATGGGAAATATTCTGGAGCAATGGTTTCCAGTCAGGAGTCTTCTGACGTCAATCGTCTGATTGCAAGAGATTAATGAGAAATATTCTGGAGCAATGGTTTCCAGTCAGGAGTCTTCCGACGTCAATCACATGATTTCAAGAGATTGATGGGAAATATTGTGGAGCAATGGTTTCCAGTCAGGAGTCTTCCGACATCAATCACATGATTTAAAGAGATTGATGGGAAATATTCTGGAGCAATGGTTTCCAGTCAGGAGTCTTCCGACGTCAATCACATGATTTCAAGAGATTAAGGAGAAAATTCTGGAGCAATGGTTTCCAGTCATGAGTCTTCCGACGTCAATCGTCTGATTGCAAGAGATTAATGAGAAATATTCTGGAGCAATGGTTTCCAGTCAGGAGTCTTCCAACGTCAATCACATGATTTCAAGAGATTGATGGGAAATATTCTGGAGCAATGGTTTCCAGTCAGGAGTCTTCCGACGTCAATCACATGATTTCAAGAGATTGATGGGAAATATTCTGGAGCAATGATTTCCAGTCAGGAGTCTTCCGACATCAATCACATGATTTCAAGAGATTGATGGGAAATATTCTGGAGCAATGGTTTCCAGTCAGGAGTCTTCCGACGTCAATCACATGATTTCAAGAGATTGATGGGAAATATTCTGGAGCAATGGTTTCCAGTCAGGAGTCTTCCGACGTCAATCACATGATTTCAAGAGATTGATGGGAAATATTCTGGAGCAATGGTTTCCAGTCAGGAGTCTTCTGACGTCAATCGTCTGATTGCAAGTGATTAATGAGAAATATTCTGGAGCAATGGTTTCCAGTCAGGAGTCTTCCGACGTCAATCGTCTGATTTCAAGAGATTAAGGAGAAATATTCTGGAGCAATTGTTTCCAGTCAGGAGTCTTCCGACGTCAATCACATAATTTCAAGGGATTGATGGGAAATATTCTGGAGCAATGGTTTCCAGTCAGGAGTCTTCCGACGTCAATCACATAATTTCAAGGGATTGATGGGAAATATTCTGGGACAATGGTTTCCTTTTCTCTTTTTTGAATTTTTCTTCGTTTCTCTTAAGAGCAATGGTTTCCTTTTCTCTTTCAGAATTTTTCTTCGTTTCTCTTAAGAGCAATGGTTTGCATAAAAAGTCTTCCAATATCAATCATCTGATTTCAAGAGGAATGTTACTAATGTAACAGATAATGTATACTAGACGGATGTATTAGGGATTACTGAGAATTGCGCATGAGAATTACGGATAACTCATTAAAAAATGCCAGTCAATTTTGCCAGGTAGTGTGACTTGTCTCGGGCCCGAACCTGATAGGGCTGTAATGCTGTGATTTAAAATATTACTAAAGTATGCTTATATTCTGGAAACTTTGTAACGATAACCAATCATACATTTATTCCTGACGTTGATTTATTAGTAACACTCGCTTTGTTGTCTGTAGACATCGAACTTTCTTTTCTTTTTAGACATAAATTGAAAATTCCCTTTGGGTTGGAGAGGTATTGATGAACTCTTATGATTCGCACTTTCGGGTTGGGTTGTTTTACCTCTGAGCGGCACTTTCTTGCACACCGTGGGCTAAATGGCCAGGTCACAAGGACCCCGAAGGCTCAGAGAAGGTTGGGGGAGGGGACCCACTGGAACAGCTGTTGGGAGACAAATGGTAGTCTCCCGTCAAGGTCATCCAGCGTGTTCTTTTATAAACAAATATTGCAAGCGATTGCAATTAGGTTAGAATTTTGATTCTAACCTATTTACAATTTGGACCTATTTAGAATAGTGAATAACGTGAAGTTCGCATTGAAAACAATGATTTTCACTTTATGTCAGGGGGGAGGGGGGAGGGGCTCGTAATCTGCAGTTCCCAGGTTCGAGTCCCAGCTGGGTCAACGTTGAGATTTTATCTCCGCAAAATTACCCATCATGCCCACGGTCAGTAAGGGACACCGATGGGCTAGGCCGTCGGATAGGACGTTAACCCGTCGTTTCGTGTGCGGAAAAGCCATACCCTGTGCACACTAAAGAACACGCTGGATGGCCTTGACGGGAGGCTACCATCTGTCTCCCAACAGCTGTTCAAGTGGGTCCCCTCCCCCAACCTTCTCTGAGCCTTCGGGGTCATTGTGACCTGGCCATTTAGCCCATGGTGTGCAAAAGAATTGCCGCTCCGAGGTAAAACAACCAACCAACCAAATATATCACAATGGGGACGAAAGCCTTTTTTAAGGCGAAAATTGTTTGTTTTTAGAGATAAATTTTAAAAACTTTGCGTGAGTTGGATAGGTATTGATAAAGTATCATAATTCACACTTTTATAATCTCCCAAAAGCTTTAATTGCCCCCTCTGACGGTGGAAATTTTTGACATTTCAAAATTTTCAGTAAATATTGCAAATTATTTATTTGAACTAGAAATTTCATTTTTTAGTGATGGAGTGTGATGCTTAAGGAGTTTACATTGGCAGCAACAATTTGTCCCTTCACCCCAGAGTGGGCGAAAAAACGAAATATTTTATTTTGAGAGATTAAAAAAACTTTTTTTTTTCAGTTGAATAGGTACTAACGAAATACGTTGATTCGTGGTTTTTAAATCCTTCAAATGGACTAAATTTACCATCATTAGAGTATAGTCGCTCAAAAAAGTATCCGAACACTATGGTTGATTACAGAATTCAAAAAAAAATATCTCGCAACGATTTTTTTAGAAATTAGTGATCTGGCAACTTCGTGTCACGTAACGCGAAGTTGCCAGATCACTAATTTCTAAAAAAATCGTTGCCAGATATTTTTTCTGAATTCTGTAATCAACCATAGTGTTCGGATATTTTTTTGAGCGACTGTAGGTGGTCATATTATTTTGATACTAGATCGTGTGGGCTCACTCACGGAAATATTGAGCATGTGCAGTTACCGTTCACAGCAAACTGGAGCGTGTGCAGTAACTGCACACGCTCCAGTTTGCTGTGAACGGTAACTGGAGCGTGTACAGTTGCTGTACACGCTCCAGATATTTTTCCTGAATTCTGTAATCACGTGACACGAAGGTTGCCAGATCACTAATTTCTAAAAAAAGTTGTTGCGAGATATTTCTCCTGAATTCTTTAATCAACCACAGTGTTCGGATACTTTTTTGAGCGACTGTAGGTGGTCATATTATTTTGATACTAGATCGTGTGGGCTCACTCACGGAAATATTGAGCATGTGCAGTTACCGTTCACAGCAAACTGGAGCGTGTGCAGTAACTGCACACGCTCCAGTTTGCTGTGAACGGTAACTGGAGCGTGTACAGTTGCTGTACACGCTCCAGATATTTTTCCTGAATTCTGTAATCACGTGACACGAAGGTTGCCAGATCACTAATTTCCAAAAAAAATCGTTACCAGATATTTTTTCTGAATTCTGTAATCAACCATAGTGTTCGGATACCTTTTTGAGCGACTGTACACTAAATGTCGAAAATATAAACCTTGAAGTAATATTGCAAACGATATATTTCGGTTAGAAATTAGAAATTCTGCTGATAGAAGGTAATGATGAAGAATAATTAATGAACCGAATAATTGATAGTAATATTTGCTTTGATTAAATTATAATTGATTAAAATTGTACCAATAGCTTCTTATTTTTATAAATTTAGTACTTAATTTTAAAATTTTCATCAATATTTCAATATAGTAACAAAAAAAAAAAATCAATTATTTTGTTTTATATCCACTGGACGATTTTCCCCTTAACCCTAGGAGTGTGGTGGCACAGTCGGTAGCACGTCCAGGCTCGTAATCTGCAATTCCCACGATCGAGTCCCCGCTGGGTCAGCGTTGAGATTTATCTCAGCAAAATTCCCCGCCCTGCCCACGGTCAGTAGGGGACACCGATGGACTTGGAAAGTCCACCGTCCGTCGGATGGGACGTTAAGCCGTGCCCCGTGTACGGGAGAGACATACCCTGCGCACGTTAAAGAACACGCTGGATGGCCTCGACGGGAGGCTACCATCTGTCTCCCAACAGGCGTTCCAGTGTGTCCCCTCCCCCAACCTTCTCTGAGCCTTCTGGGTCCTTGTGACCTGGCCAATTTAGCCCATGGTGTGCAAAAAAGTGCCGCTCAGAGGTAAAACAACCCAACCCAGGAGGATAAGAAAAACCCAACTATTTTATTTTAATGGATATGTGAGATATGCTTTTTGTGGTTTATAGGGCTAATAATATATTTTTATTTACATTTCCTAATCACCCATTAATACAAATGACGTTAAAGGATGCAAAATTAGGAAAATAAAAAACTTCATTTGTTCTGAAAACGAGCATCCCATATTCACCAGTGGCGATGTTTTACCTTCTAGTTTTTTCTATAACAATAAATAAAAAAATAAATACCCCCTCAAGCAGCTGCTTGCCACAGAGGTCTGACAAGAGCCTGTCAGTTTATATGCCACAGTAGAAGATCTGAGAGGATGGCAGGACCTCAGCAGAAAACAACACGAACATTCATGCCTTACCCGGGGCTCGAACCCAGGTCCCGTAGATCAGTAGCGAAGCGCGCTAACCACTCGGCCACGGGATGGCTCTATAACAATAAGAAGATCAAAAACTTACTTACCAAGAAGCAAAATAAAATAAATTTCATCACAGATCCAGATCCAAATACCGTGGCCAAATCACTATTGTCATCCCTGACATGATCATCCCCCTTCCCATCATCAGGTGATGACGTCGGATTTGCGAACGTGTAGCAAATCATCCCTCATCCGACAAAAAGATGCTAAAGAGGCTCATCCATATAAACCGTGATGAAACAATCCATTTCCATTACGGCGCTTCTCGCTAGCCATCGCCATAGCAACCCTTTTTTGCTGCTCTTCCTCCTCCGTCCTTAATTGCATCCACATCAAGGAAGATGGAGGCTGAGATTAGAGGATCTGCCACGTGTGGGAGGCAAAGCAAACGAGCGAACAGTGTCAGTAGGTCATCCAGAGCGGAAGGATCTTCCGATGATCGGATGAGGTCAGGTTTCGTTTGTGGTGTAGAATTAATGATGATATGTCATCTTTTTCTTTTCTCTCTGTGTGTTGTGCCTACCTGACGATGCTCTTTTGTTCGAAACCAGCAACTATTGAACTAGCGCTTTTCGTTCAGAATCTAAATAACGAACCAGTCATCAATCTATCATCCACGTTTGCTTTCTCAGCTGATTACGAACCCATCGTAAACAATGCGACTTTCTCTTCTTTGTGTTGTAAGGAGGGGGAGAGGAGGGTAAACAAAACCAGAAGTTCAAAAGACAAAACAAGAGATGGGGCTTCGCATTATTGACTGACTAACTAACTAACTAACCGGCTCGTTCGTCGTTATGGCAACGCTAGTCACGAGGAGCCTGGAGGAAGGCGTTGTAGGGAAATGACGGCTATTGTTTGAAATCGGTCGGTGTCTGTAGTGGGGTCGATTCCTCTGGTGGTGAGAAGTGGACTGTGGTAGTGACAATGAACAAAGGAATGTGAGCTTTCTCGGGGAAATGAGCGATTAAAATGGAGTGGCTTCGCGGTCAATGGAACTCCTCGCTCCGGGGCATTTGCAATTAACGAGCTCTCGTCGGCGTTTAGTGTCAGATGAAGTTCGTCGGCTTTCGTTTCTCAGTAGGGTGTTTGGCGAGAGCTGGTCCGCCTTTTCGTTGTTTGTGTTTGACGTTTAAATATTGCTGAGGGAGAGAATTTGAGATTTTCTCTCACACGAGAAGAAGAAAGATGCCGCGTTAATCGATGACTAAGGCGCTTTAAACTTTCGTTAAAACTAATTGTTGTTTTATTCTTGTAATCTTTCCGGAAGGATGCGCTTTAGTTTTGTTGGGTTGTTTTACCTCTGAGCGGCACTTTTTTGCACACCATGGGCTAAATGGCCAGGTCACATGGACCACGAAGGCTCAGAGAAGGTTGGGGGAGGGGACCCACTGGAACAGCTGTTGGGAGACAGATGGTAGCCTCCCGTCAAGGCCATCCAACGTGTTCTTTAATGTTCACAGGGCTCTTTCACATCCAACGTGTTCTTTAATGTTCACAGGGCTCTTTAATGTTCAAAGCTGGCTCTTCCGCACACGGAGACACGGCTTAACGTCCCATACGACGGACGGCGGCCTTTCCAAGCCCATCGGTGTCCCCTACTGACCGTGGGCAGGGCGAGGAATTTTGCGGAGATAAATCTCAACGCTGACCCAGCTGGGACTCGAACCTGGGAACTACAGATTACGAGCCTGACGCGCTACCGACTGAGCCACCCCCGCCCCTAATCTTTCCTTTCCGGAAGGATGCGCTTTAGTTTTCTTCTAGATGTGTTATTTATTTAGCTCGTTTTCAAATAAACGAGCTATTGTTTGCATTTTGTCATTGGATCGTCGGTCTATAGACGTTAAAAAAATTTTATCTGTGTTTTAATATTAATTAATTTTTTTTTTTGCTTTTTAAAAATCATCGGTATATATTTCGATGGTTGGTTGTTTTACCTCTGAGCGGCACTTTTTTGCACACCATCGGCTAAATGGCCAGGTCACATGGACCCCGAAGGCTCAGAGAAGGTTGGGGGAGGGGACCCACTGGAACAGCTGTTGGGGGACATATGGTAGCCTCCCGTCAAGGACATACAGTGTGTTCCTTAACGTGCACAGAGTATGGCTCTCCCGCACACGGAGCCACGGCTTAACGTCCCCAACCGAGGGACGGCGGCCTTTCCAAGCCCTTCGGTGTCCTGTACTGACCGTGGGCAGGGCGAGGAATTTTGCGGAGATAAATGTCAACGCTGACCCAACTGGGACTCGAACCTGGAAACTACAGATTACGAGTCTGCCGAAAAGACTGAGCCTCTCCTACTTTGAGATGAGTAGAGATAAGATTGCTTTATCAAATTTCAACAATGATATAAATTTTTGCTCTGAACGAATCAATATTGCTGAAAGTGTTTCGAAACACTCCCTAATTATTCATTAGTATTATTTTCTGCAATACTTAAACCTTAATTTATCAAAAAAAAAACCTCTGAGCGATAAATGAAATAAAAAATATTCCAGGAGGGCGTAAGAAAGTTTATGATAACTTTTCATCATCACACCTCAATCGAATATCTAACAGAGTTTGTAGAAACTTTTCGGAAGTCTTGTAAATTACATTTTCGCTCAGTGCGCCAGAGGGCGTGACGGAAATTTAACTCACATGATGTAAATCAGCCTGCCAAAGTCAGTAGAACGAGGAGGGGAGGGAATTAGGGAACGAGGGGGGAGGGGGGGAGGAAAGATGAGGGAGTCACGATATGTGTAAACTAAGTTAGTTTGCTCCTTCTGAAGTCGTGGAGGCAGCTTTATGGATAAATAACTTTGTTCGAGCTGTATCACAAGTTAAGGTCAAAATGTGTGTGCGAATGTGTTAAGACATGCCTTGGGGGTTTTTCAGGTAAAGCATTGAAGGAATGCTTAAAGGTTCCTTTTTAAAGGCTTAAAGGTTTTGTTTTTTTACAGTTCCAATAAACATAAGTATCTCCTGCTACTGAACTTAAAGAATGAGAAATAGTTCAACAATTTCTGCCATTCTAAATAGAGAAATTCTGCAAATATCTTCTGTGTTATTTAATATAAATATATTTTTTTTGGGGGGGGGGGAGCTCAGTCGGTAGCGCGCTAGGCTCGTAATCTGTAGTTCCCAGGTTCGAGTCCCAGCTGGGTCAGCGTTGAGATTTATCTCCGCAAAATTCCCCGCCCTGCCCACGGTCAGTAGTGGACATCGATGGACTTGGAAAGGCTGCCGTCCTTCGGTGGGACGTTAAGCCGTGGTCCCGTGTGCTGGAGAGCCATACTCTGTGCACGTTAAAGAACACACTGAATGGCCTTGACGGGAGGCTACCATCTGTCTCCCAACAGCTGTTCCAGTGGGTCCCCTCCCCCAACCTTCTCTGAGCCTTCGGGGTCCTTGTGACCTGGCCATTTAGTCCACGGTGTGCAAAAAAGTGCCGCTCAGAGGTAAAACAACACAACACAACCCCTATAGATTGTAGAAGAATATCTTTTTTCCCAAACAAGTTTCCGTTAAGAACATAAAGACCTAGGCTCTTACACAACTGACCTAGATGTATCCTCCCACAACAACAATGGCCGCTCTCCTACCAACGAACAATGGCACGCGTGATCACTTGACATCACTTTCGCTCGCGTGAAACAGTTTGAACCTATTAGCTGTTGCCAAGACAACCCGGGATCGTCTTTTCTTGTGTTTCCCGTGACACAATAATGCTTACAAAAGAAACAAATACGCACCATGTAATGCACCTACAATGAAAGGATCGCCTTCCGCATTCTTGATAGAGATTTAAGAAAAAACAGTGGGGAGGTGGAAGGATTTCTTTCTTTGTCCTTTCATACTGATAATTCGTTTCACAAACTTGTTTTCTGTTTTAGAAGAGACACCGGTTGCAAAGACATTACAGTGAACAAGAGAAGTAACAGATTTATAAGAATAAACTTGAATTTTTATTTTAGGAAAAAAAAATCTGAACAATTTTGTCGTCAGAAAGAGTTGGATGTTTGTTTTACCTCTGAGCGGCATTTTTTCTTTCACACCATGGGCTAAATGGCCAGGTCACAAGGACCCCGAAGGTTCAGAGAAGGCTGGGGGAGGGGACCCACTGGAACAGCTGTTGGGAGACAGATGGTAGCCTCCTGTCAAGTCCATTCAGCGTGTTCTTTAACGTTGGATTGTTTTACCTCTGAGCGGCACTTTTTTGCACACCATGGGCAAAATGGCCAGGTCACATGAACCCCGAAGGCTCAGAGAAAGTTGGGGGATGGGACCCACTGGAACAGCTGTTGGGAGACAGATGGCAGACTCCCGTCAAGGCCATCCAGCGTGTTCTTTAACGTTGGGTTGTTTTACCTCTAAGCGGCACTTTTTTGCACACCATGGGCTAAATCACATGGCCAAGTCACATGTACCCCGAAGGCTCACAGAAGGTTGGGGGATAGATGGTAGCCTCCCGTCAAGGCCATCAAGCGTGTTCTTTAACGCGCACAGGGTATGGCTCTCCCGCACACGTTACCACGGCTTAACGTCCCATCCGGCGGACGGCGGCCTTTCTAAGCCCATCGGTGTTCCCTACTGACCGTGGGCAGGCCAGGGAATTTTGCGGAGATAAATCTCAACTACGACCCAGCTGGGACTCGAACCTAGGAACCGTATGCAGGAGGGTCATACATTACACACGTTAAAAACACGCCACTCAGGTGTAAAACAACCTAACAATTTTCCAACCGGCTTTGAGCTCTTGGGGTTCTTGTTACCTGACTTTTTACCGCGTTGTTAAAGAAAAACTGCTGCTCAGAGATAAAACCCCAACATTCTGACCATCTTATCTTCCCTAAGATTAAGTATCATTGATCCATCACCCACAAATCACTTAAATCTTCTAGTCCTCTAACCTTTCAAATCTGTCCCCAGTTACGCAAAAATGTCCTCTAGTAACCCAAACCAATCTCTTAAAAGACCAACTCCAATTCCAGATATGATCGCCGGATATGACGTTGTTTCAGACGTCAGTCACGGATGATGTACGGTGGAGTGACTGACCTACATAGTGGTGACGTCATCACTCACCATCTTTCTCTTCTTCTTTTCCTGCATCTGTCACTCATTCCTTCTCTTCCATAGATCGCTTCTTCTTATCCTTCTGGTTATCAACAATGCCACGGACAGTAGCGAGTCGAAAGAAAGTAAAAGGCAGTGAGCATCTAACCATGACGTGGCTGCCGGACGATACGAAATATTAGCGAATGCTTGAGGACAGCTTCACTGACTTTGAAGTTCGAGTCCCAGCTGGGTCAGCGTTGAGATTTATCTGCGCAAAATTCCCCGCCGTGTCCACGGTCAATAGGGGACACCGATGGGCTTGGAGAGGCCGCCGTCCGTCGGTTGGAACGTTAAGCCGTGGCCCCGTGTGCGGGAGAGCCATACCCTGTGACGTTAAAGAACAAGCTGGATGACCTTGACGGGAGGCTACCATCTGTCTCCCAATAGCCGTTTCAGTGGGTCCCCTCCCCCAACCTTCTCTGAGCCTTCGGGGTCCATGTGACCTGGCCATTTAGCCCATGGTGGGCAAAAAAGTGCCGCTCAGAGGTAAAACAAACCAACGTTAAAGAACACGCTGGATGGCCTTGACGGGAGGCTACCATCTGTCTCCCAACAGCTGTTCCAGTGGGTCCCCTCCCCCAACCTTCTCTGAGCCTTCGGGGTCCATGTGACCTGGTCATTTAGCCCATGGTGTGCAAAAAAGTGCCGCTCAGAGGTAAAACAACCCAACGTTAAGGAACACGCTGGATGGTCTTGACGGGAGGCTACCATCTGTCTTCCAACAGCTGTTCCAGTGGGTCCCCTCCCCCAACCTTTTCTGAGCCTACGGGGTCCATGTGACCTGGCCATTTAACCCATGGTGTGCAAAAAGTGCCGCTCATAGGTAAAACAACCCAACATTTTAGAAGAAGAGTGTATTACCAGTTCTCCAGTGGTAAGCAAAATCAGAAAATGTATTTTATTTCAGTTTTATGATGATTAAAAACATTTTTGGTTAGTTTTTCATGGGAGGGCTGGAAGGATTAATGAAATCTTGGCTAGTTTTTCCTTTAATTTAAAAAAAAAAACTTTCTAACTCGAATTCGCCCTTTCTTCTCGATTCCCTCTGGTTTTCGCCCACACGAAATTCTTATACGCTCCAACAAACCCTCGAATCCTTATCTCGCTGTGGCCTACAACAGCCCAGAGAGGGCGCTGCACTAACCACCACCTATGACGTCAACAAACTAGAGACGGAAGTTACGATTGTGTTACCCGTTACAGGCTGGTACACACCATCCGGTCTCTATCTTCGCATCTTCTGCCCACTTCTCTTCCAACGTCGCCATCTCAGCATTTTTTCTTTCTACTTATTCTTTAATTCTCCGTGCACTCATTCCTCCCCGCACAAGTGCACCTGCCGGTCCTTGAATCGCCATCCTTGCATCCACCCCTTCCCTTCCCCCCTCCCGCCCCTCAACACACTCCACAAACTTCTCCGAGTTTGTACGGCGAAAGACAGCGCATTGACTCTATTCTCAAGACGAAAACCGGTTTCGGGAGATGTGCGAGAAGCTTTGAGAGGGAGGGTAAGTAAATGAGAGATGGGGGGGGGAGAGGTAGAGCAGGAGTCATGAACCTCAGTTGTTGGGGGTTTTTTTTTTCTTTTTTTTTTTGAGGACGTGACAGTGACTAGGAACACTAAATTGAGCGACTCTGGGCAGGCTCATAGTTACGTGGCATCTCCATGTGGATGCTGCGCTTTTTTTTTTCTTTTAAGAGTTTGGTAGCGATAAGACGTGCCTTGGTATTCGAAATGATGAGTGCGGCTTCTTGTGCATCAAGTCATCACGATGCACCTCGCATCTTGATGTCTTCAGAAAAAGGTCTTATCCTGGAAGGGCCCTTTATTGGAGAAACGAGGCAACCCGTCCTCGTTGCTCAACTTCCAACTGCCATCGAAGCAGAGGAGAAAATTTTTTGTATGAATTGGAATAAAACAAACTCGGTCTTTTTAAAAAAAGTACGCAACTGTGGGCTGATTTTAAAACAGCCCTTGACAGACTTTTGGAGGCCAAAGGGTTGGGTTCGGTTGTTTTACCTCTGAGCGGCACTTTTTTGCACACCATGGGCTAAATGGCCAGGTCACATGGACCCCGAAGGCTCAGAGAAGATTGGGGGAGGGGACCCACTGGAACAGCTGTTGGGATACAGATGGTAATCTCCCATCAAGGCCATCCAGCGTGTTCTTTAATGTGCACAGGATATGTCTGTCTCGCACATGGGACCACGGCGTAACGTCCCATCCGACGGACGGCGGCCTTTCCAAGCCCATCGGTGTCCCCTACTGACCGTGGGCAGGGCGGGGAATTTTGCGGAGATAAATCTCAGCGCTGACCCGCTGGGACTCGAACCCGGGAACTACAGATTACGAGCCTGGCGCGCTACCGACTGAGCCACCCCGCCCCGGAGGCCAAAGGAAACTTCTAATTTTTGCCAAGACTAGCGGTCCACCACATATTTATTTAATTTCCTTTTTAGTTGTATATGGGATAAACAAAGTGGTTCACTAAAAGAGGGGGCGGGGGTGGCTCAGTCGGTAGCGTGCCAGGCTCGTAATCTGCAGTTCCCAGGTTCGAGTTGCAGCTGAGTCAGCGTTGAGATTTATCTCCGCAAAATTCCCCGCCCTTCCCACGGTCAGTAGGGGACACCGATGGGCTTGGAAAGGCCGCCGTCCGTCGGATGGGACGTTAAGCCGTGGCCCCGTGTGCGGGAGAGCCATACTGTGTGCACGTTAAAGAAATACCTGATGGTCTTGACGGAAGGCTACCATCTGTCTCCCAACATCTGTTCCAGTTACTTTCTCCAACCTTCTCTGAGTCTTCGGGGTCCTTGTGACCTGGCCATTTAGCCCAGTGCAAAAAAAAAGTGCCGCTCAGAGGTAAAACAACCCAGGGCGAGGGAGTTTTACGGAGATAAAGGACCCCAAAACCTCAGAGCAGGTTGGGACCTTCTCTGAGCCTTTGGAGGTGACCCACTGGGACAGTTATTGGGGAGTAGAGGTAGCCTCCTGTCAAGGCCATCCAGTGTGTTCTTTAACGTGTACAGGGTTTGGCTGTCCCGTACACGGAAACAAGGCTTAGTGTCCCATCCGACGGACGGTGGCTTTTCCAAGCCCATCGGTGTCCCGTACTGATCTGATTTAAGGTAGGGAGTTTTGTAGAGATAAATCTCAACGCTGACCCAGTTGGGACTCGAACCTGGGAACTGAAAATAACGAGACTGGCGCGCTACCGTCTGAACCACCCCTGTCCCATTCTGAAGGCGGGACATGTATTCCTTGTCATACTCCCCATTTAGATCAAGTTTTGTTTAACATAGTTTGCGAACGAAATCAAATAAACGATATCAGTTAAGAATTTTTATTCCTTCTCGAGTTTCTTTTATTTTCATTAGATGTGAGCGAAAGAGTCGAAGAGAGCAAAAGAAAGAGCTCTTTTTCCTGATTAAAAACGCTGATGAGAATGGATGATAGAGAAGAGTTTTCAGCTTGTTTTGTAGGAACTTTTTTAGTACAAAAAGAAAATGCTCAAATAACGTTTGTCAAATGAAATATCGAGTTCCCGTTTCGTTCCTGTGGAAGAACTTATTTCATCGTTCATTTACAAGAGAAAAAAAATGTAAACCGTTAAAACAAGGAAAAGATTATGATTATCAATTCGTCAAAAGAAACCCGGTTGCTTAATCAAATTACATGATCTCTGGTTTTGTTTCCACGGTTAATTCGAAGAATAAATATCAGAGACATCGTTTCAATTGTAGTGTGATACAACAGTTTTAAGCTTATGTTGTTGTTGTTGTTTTTTATGTTTTACCAGTTACTTATTGAAAATAATTATTGTGTTTCGGAAGGAACGAATTTAAAAGGATTGGAAGATTGAACAACTTCGTTTGAAAAATGAAAGGTAAAAACTTTATAAGAAGAAATTTCTGCTTTCCTACAGTTTTTAAATAATTAAATCAAGATTCATTTTTCAAGTTTTTTAAAGACAAAAATATTCTGATTACCTGAAATTAAAAAAAAAATAACTAAATTCGGAGTCAATAATAAATTCACATATTACCTTTTGACGTATAATTCATGAAACAATTTTGTATACAGTCGTTCAAAAAAGTATCCGAACGCTTTGGTTGATTACAGAATTCAGAAAAAATATCTGGCAACGATTTTTTTAGAAATTAGTGATCTGGTAACCTTCGTGTCACGTGACACGAAGGTTGCCAGATGGTAGTGTCCCGTCATGGCCATCCAGCGTGTTCTTTAACGTTGGATTGTTTCACCTCTAAGCGGCACTTTTTTTCCACACCATGGGCTAAATGGCCAGGTCACAAGGACCTCGAAGGCTCAGAGAATGTTGGGGGAGGGAACCCACTGGAACAGCTGTTGGGAGACAGATGGTAGCCTCCCGTCAAGGCCATCCAGCGTGTTCTTTAACGTGCGCAGGGTTAAAGTTTTTCACGTGAAACGAAGGTTGCCAGATCACTAATTTCTAAAAAAATCGTTGCCAGATATTTTTTCTGAATTCTGTAATCAACCATAATGTTCGGATACTTTTTTGAGCGACTGTACAAGATAATGTTTAAGATTAATAATAGCCATATTACTGTAAGGCATCTAGGCGGGGTGGGGGAGGCTCAGTCGGTAGCGCGACGGACTTGTAATCTGTAGTTCCTAGGTTCAGTTTCGACTGATTCGGGGTTGAGATTTATCTCCGGAAAACTGCTTGCCCTGCCCACGGTCAGTAGAGGTCACCGATGGGCTTGGAAAGACCGCCGCCCGTCGGATGGGACATTAAGTCGTGACTCCGTGTCAGGTATAGCCTTACCCTGTGTACGTTAAAGAAAACGCTCGATGGACTTGACGGGAGGCTACCATCTGTCTCCCAAAAGCTGTTCCAGTGTGTCCCCTCCCCCAACCTTCTCTGAGCCTTCGGGGTCCTTTTGACCTGGGCATTTAGCCCATGGTACGCAAAAAAGTGCCGCTCAGAGGTAAAACAATCCAATGTTAAAGAACACACTGGATGGCCTTGACGGGAGGCTACCATCTGTCTCCCAACAGCCGTCCGATGGATCTCCTCTCCCAACCTTCTCTGAGCCCTTGGGGTCCTTGTGACCTGAGCAAGCAAAAAATTCCCGCTCAGAGGTAAATCAACCCAACTCAACAACTATAAAACATCAGTAATCTCTCCCCTACAATATCCTCACCTCCTTTGAACCTTAAAACAACAATGCACTTAGCTAACAACTTTTTCTTGGTTCCTAATCAACATCTGTATGCTTGCAGCCATCTCGACCAATTTACGACTCCAATTTTTCAACTTCTCCAGTCTCCCAGCAACGCATTTGATATTCCGCATGCAAATCACATTAGAAATGGGAGGGGGGGGGAGGCTTGCTTCCCAGAGCTCCGCGACGTAATCATACAAATGCAGGCATTAACGCACATCAGGTCCCCACATTCCCCCCTCTCCAGCAGTTCTCCATCCACGCAGTGACTCCATTCCATAAACAAGAACCCGAAGAGCTCGCTCCACGTACAACGACCGGTAGCACTTTGTCGCTAACTGCACCAACATCAAGACACGTTCGAAAAACCTGAATCGCAGACAACAGTTAACTTTCATCGTAACTCAACTTTTGTGAGAACTGGTTGTTTTTTTACTTCCCCAAGAATCTTCTACGCTAAACTAGAACTGCCATCTTTATTTTTTTACTTCTCCATTTCCGACATTTGCCGTTCGACTTCACCCCCCCCCCTCCTTCTCCTACCCCCCCCCCCCGGTCTCCATCTCTTATCCTCCCTCCCCTTCGAGCGACAAACGCACGTGCTCCCCTGTCCTCCTAAGGTGATCTGTTACACCTTTCGTATGCATAACACGGTTCGTGTCAATATAACGCTCGACTCCTACAAGCCGTTCTTCCTCTCTGTTGTCCGCGAAGATATTGGGTCGTCATGGAAACGACTAGTCTAGCACCTTCTCTTTTTTTTAGCGGAGGAAGGATCTGCTTTAACTCAACTTTCTTTTATTCCTCCCCTCTGTGCCTGTTATTTATTTATTTATTGTGTTTATCGCTGCCCAGTACTTTCTTGGCCAACATTTTATCTAGAGACAATCTGCGTTCATTCCGAAATGTTCGTGTGAACATTTTTTTTTTTGCAACGTAGTCTTGATCGACTTGATTTATTTTGATAACAGCTGAAATTGATGTGATGAAAATGGTCACTTCGCCATCCCGCCACAAATATTATTACAACGTTCCCCGCCATAAAAGCAGAAACACCATCCTTCGCTCTCCGCATCTCAGCATCCCTTTCCCATCAGCAACAACCGACTCCTTCTCTTCCCACATCTATTTCCAACTCCAACTTTCCACGAGTACTACAGAGAAATTGAAATTAAATTATCGAGATTTATGTTTTTTAACAACTCTTCTAAACAAAAAAATAAAAAAAAAATCCCACAACTAAGTTCCGAAACTAGTTATTTTTATTGCAAACATTTCACGAAGCATCGCAATTGTAACTTCCTGGATCTCCAGGGCATTCTCCTGACCTTCGCCTCACGCTTTATCAATTCGTACATTTCTCACTTCTCTAGAGTTCGGGGACTTTCAAACGAAAGTTCCTCTCCTTCAATTTCATCATCATTAAAACATTTACGACAGAAACTCTAAAACTTTAAATTTGCTTAAAAACTTTACGGTTGACTCTCTGCACGAAAACATGCTTAGTAAGATTTTTCTTCTTAAAGATTAAAGACCAGTATTCCTAATAAAATTAGACTGTATAATAGTTTGGTTCTTTCTAGGATTAGTTATGGTAGTGAAACTTGGACACTTTGTAAACATGATAACAGGAAACTAGATGCTTTTGATTCCAGATGCTTACGCAGTATCTTGGGCATTAGGTGGTTCAACTTTGTAACTAATGATGAGATTAGGCAAAGGAGTCTGCAACCTCCTTTAAGCAGCATATTGTGCAGAGAGAGACTCCGCTGGTTTGGCCATGTTGCCCGTATGAATAATTATAGATTGGCGAATAGGGTTATGAACAGTGTGCCTAAAGGCCTCAGAAAGAAGGGGAGACCTAGGATGCGGTGGGCAGACAATGTCAAACAGGACCTTGTTAGAATTGGTGTGCAGTGGCCAGATGCAGCAGATGTAGCTCAGGATAGACTTGCTTGGAGAACTAAATTGCACGGTCTGGTTGGACCTCTGTAGCCCATGGCTGCTTGGATGATGATATGAATAGGGCTGAAATAAAATTATACGAAAACTCTAGTTTTGATTTCAAAGAGGTAGATAAGTTTGAGATTTGTCTCTATGAGTATTTACTTATGAAAATGAGTGTTTACCTACGTAGGTGCTCATTTTGAAGTGTATGATGCGTTATGAAGCTCTTACAAAAATAGTTCAGAATCTCCCTTCCTCCTCATAATTAAATATATTTCCATATACAAATATATAATTAATGTACAAATAGTTCATATAAAATAGACAGAATTCAACCCTCCAATATTAAAACGCAACATCCGAACAATTTTTTGTATGAGCCTCATAGCACATCACAGACTTCAAAATGAGCATTTCCTTTCAAAAATTGGGATGGGAAGTGCTTGAGGGTCCTTGTGACCTGTCCACTTAACCCAGTGTGCACAAAAAAAAGTACCGCTCTAAGGTAAAACAAAACAACATTCAGAAATTAAATACCTATGAATTCGGCATTGGCAAAAAAAAATGTTCTAATACTTTCACCAGTACAGTGTACATGAACACGATTCTTTCTGAATCTCTAACGAAAACCTCGATGGCCGACATAAAGAGGATTGATCTATTACTACTAATCTTTGGGTTGGGTTGTTTTACCTCTGAGCGGCCCTTTTTTGCACACCATGGGCTAAATGGCCAGGTCACATGGACCCCGAAGACTCAAAGAAGGTTGGGGGAGGGGACCCACTGGAACAGCTGTTGGGAGACAGATGGTAGCCTCCAGTCACATGGACCCCGAAGGCTCACAGAAGGTTGGGGGAGGGGACCCACTGGAACAGCTGTTGGGAGACAGATGGTAGCCTCCAGTCAAGGCCATCCAGCGTGTTCTTTAACGTTGGGTTGTTTTACCTCTGAGCGGCACTTTTTTGCACACCATGGGCTAAATGGCCAGGTCACATGGACCCCGAAGGCTCAGAGTAGGTTGGGGGAGGAGACCCACTGGAACAACTGTTGGGAGACAGATGGTAGCCTTCCGTCAAGGCCATCCAGCGTGTTCTTTAACGTGCACAGAGTATGACTCTCCCGCACACGGGGCCACGGCTTAACGTCCCATCCGACGGACAACGGCCTTTCCAAGCCCATCGGTGTCCCCTACTGACCGTGGGCAGGGCGGGAAATTTTACGGAGATAAATCTCAACGCTGACCCAGCTGGGACTCGAACCTGGGAACTACAGATTACGAGCCTGGCGCGCTACCGACTGAGCCACCCCCGCCCCCTACTACTAATCTACTTCCTAAATAAACTATATCTCAACCAAACACAAACACAAGATAGAAAATAAATCGAGTTTATGATCTTTAAAGAAATTTCAAAGAAAAAAAAAATACGTCTTCTTCAGTCATCCAGAATAATTGTTGGGTTCACTTCTTTAAGAAGTCACGTACGTGGACCTGCAGAGGCTCATCACGTAATCGTCGAGTGCCACGTTCCCCGAGACTCCATTCTCCTAAAACAACCTGTCTCTGTTTAGGCGCCAACCCGAACAAACTGATAACGATTCGCTGTTGGCGGCGGGAAATCATCCATCCATGCGATGGTGTTCATTTTCTCACTTGGCGTGTAGCGAACACCCTCCCTCCACAGAAGGAAGGAAGCGCTTGTCAGGGGATGGACGTCGCCTTTCATTCGCAGGGATGAGCGTGGGCGACTCAACCCCCTGCGGCTACCAGTCTTCCTCATCATTGCGTGCGACTCACTCACTATAACGAACTAGAACCGTCATCAGAATCGAGCGACGAGGGAGAGAGACCTTCTTTCTCTCACCCATCCTCCCCCCTGGGGTTAAAGAGTGACCGTGTTTATGTAAAGAAGGGATTTGATTAGAAATCGATTAAGATTTTGGAGGAATTTGCTGTTTTTTAAATTTTTTTGTTGCTCTCCTTTTTTGCACTCTGCGTTGTAGTTACTTCTTCGGTTTAATTTTTCTGAGAAGTGAGACGTAATCTTTTTAGGAAAAAGATTACATTTATGGTAATTAAGCAATGAGGAGGAGGATGTCTGATAAGTGGAAATTGGGTCGAAGTTTGATAAAATGAAGGGGGATAAGGGAGGGGATTGGACTGGATTGTTTTACCTCTGAGCGGCACTTTTTTCCACACCATGGGCTAAATGGCCAGGCCACAAGGACCCCGAAGGCTCAGAGAAGGTTGGGCGAGGGGACCCACTGGAACAGCTGTTGGGAGACAGATGGTAGCCTCCCGTCAAGGCCATCCAGCGTGTTCTTTAACGTGCACAGGGTATGGCTCTCCGGCACACGGAGCCACGGCTTAACGTCCCATCCGACGGACAGCGGCCTTTCCAAGCCCATTGGTATCCCCTACTGACCGTGGGCAGGGCGGGGAATTTTGCGGAGATAAATCTCAACGCTGACCCAGCTGGGACTCGAAACTGGGAACTACAGATTACGAGCCTGGCGCGCTACCGACTGAGCCACCCCCGCCCCAAAGAGAGAGGAACTATTACATAAAACAAACAAAAGAAAGGGAACTTTCCTCCTGTAAAATGTTTTTTTTTCTGTTAAGTGGTTTCTGGATTTCAAACAACTTTGCTTTCTGGAGGAATCCATTCAGGTGGCAAAATTCGGAAGATTGTTGTTGGGTTGTTTTAAATCTGAGCGAAACTTTTTGCACACAATGGATTAAATGGCCAGGTCACAATAACCCTAAAGCTCACAAATGGTCAGCGAACGGACCCATTTGGCCACTCCCTTCTATGCGAGTACAGAAAAATTCCCCGCGAAAAGTATAAAACGCCACTTAGTAACCGTCTTCGGTGAGAAGTATAAAATCCGACTTTAGTCTCCCTCCTCCGCAAAATCTATAGAATACCCCTTGAATCCCGTACAGTTGCTCAAAAAAGTATCCGAACACTATGGTTGATTGCAAAATTCAGAAAAAATATCTGGCAATGATTTTTTTAGAAATTAGTGATCTGGCAACCTTCGTGTCACGTGACACGAAGGTTGCCAGATCACTAATTGGATCGTGTGAACTCACAAAGACCTAGATCGTGTGGGCTCACTCACGGAAATATTGAGCGTGTGCAGTTACCGTTCACAGCAAACTGGAGCGTGTGCAGTAACTGCACACGCTCCAGTTTGCTGTGAACGGTAACTGGAGCGTGTACAGTTGCTGTACACGCTCCAGATATTTTTCCTGAATTCTGTAATCACGTGACACGAAGGTTGCCAGATCACTAATTTCTAAAAAAAATCGTTAGCAGATATTTTTTCTGAATTTTTTAATTAACCGTAGTGTTCGGATACTTTTTTGAGCGACTTTAGGTGGTCATATTATTTTGATACTAGATCGTGTGGGCTCACTCACGGAAATATTGAGCGTGTGCAGTTACCGTTCACAGCAAACTGGAGCGTGTGCAGTAACTGCACACGCTCCAGATCACAAATATCTCTGTACATGTGAACGGTAACTGGAGCGTGTACAGTTGCTGTACACGCTCCAGATATTTTTCCTGAATTCTGTAATCACGTGACACGAAGGTTGCCAGATCACTAATTTCTAAAAAAAATCGTTGCCGGATATTTTTTCTGAATTCTGCAATCAACCATGGTGTGCGGATACTTTTTTGAGCGACTGTACCTCTGCGGGAAGCTTAGAATACGTCTTTCGTCCCTCCCCCTTGCCCGCGAAAAGTATAAAATACCAGTTTAGTTCCCCTCCTCAGTGAAAAGTATAGAATACCACCTTACTCTCCCCCCTCCCCGAGAAATATAGTAACCCACTTTATCCCCTCTAAAAATGAAATCTGTAGTTCCCAGGTTCGAGTCCCAGCTGGGTCAGCGTTGAGATCTCTCTCCGCAAAGTTCCCGCCCTGCCCACGGTCAGTAGGGGACGCCAATGGGCTTTGAAAGGCCGCCGTCCGACGGATGGGACGTTAAGCCGTGGCCACTTGTGCGGGAGAGACATACCCTGTGCACGTTAAAGAACACGCTGGATGGCCTTGACGGGAGGCTACCATCTGTCTTCCAACAGCTGTTCCAGTGGGTCCCCTCCCCCAACCTTTTCTGAGACTTCGGGGTGCTTGTGACCTGGCCATTGAGCCCATAGTGTGCGAAAAAGTGCTGCTCAGAGGTGAAACAACTCATTTTGGACAGAAGGCTACCATCTGTCTCCCAACAGCTGTTCCAGTGGGTCCCCTCTCCCAACCTTCTCTGAGACTTCGGGGTCCTTGTGACCTGGCCATTTAGCCCATAGTGTGCTAAAAAATGTCGCTCAGAGGTGAAACAACTCATATTGGACAGAAGACTACCATCTGTCTCCAAACAGCTGTTCCAGTGGGTCCCCTCCCCCAACCCTCTCTGAGCCTTCGGGGTGCTTGTGACCTGGCCATTTAGCCCATAGTGTGCTAAAAAGTGCAGCTCAGAGGTGAAACAACTCATATTGGACAGAAGGCTGCCATCTGTCTCCCAACAGCTGTTCCAGTGGGTCCCCTCTCCCAACGTTCTCTGAGACTTCGGGGTGCTTGTGACCTGGCCATTTAGCCCATAGTGTGCTAAAAAGTGCAGCTCAGAGGTGAAACAACTCATTTTGGACAGAAGGCTACCATCTGTCTCCCAACAGCTGTTCCAGTGGGTCCCCTCTCCCAACCTTCTCTGAGACTTCGGGGTCCTTGTGACCTGGCCATTTAGCCCATAGTGTGCTAAAAAGTGCCGCTCAGAGGTGAAACAACTCATATTGGACAGAAGACTACCATCTGTCTCCAAACAGCTGTTCCAGTGGGTCCCCTCCCCCAACCCTCTCTGAGCCTTCGGGGTGCTTGTGACCTGGCCATTTGGCCCATAGTGTGCTAAAAAGTGCAGCTCAGAGGTGAAACAACTCATATTGGACAGAAGGCTGCCATCTGTCTCCCAACAGCTGTTCCAGTGGGTCCCCTCTCCCAACGTTCTCTGAGACTTCGGGGTGCTTGTGACCTGGCCATTTAGCCCATAGTGTGCTAAAAAGTGCAGCTCAGAGGTGAAACAACTCATATTGGACAGAAGGCTGCCATCTGTCTCCCAACAGCTGTTCCAGTGGGTCCCCTCTCCCAACCTTCTCTGAGACTTCGGGGTCCTTGTGACCTGGCCATTGAGCCCATAGTGTGCTAGAAAGTGCCGCTCAGAGGTGAAACAACTCATATTGGACAGAAGACTACCATCTGTCTCCCAACAGCTGTTCCAGTGGGTCCCTTCCCCCAACCCTCTCTGAGCCTTCGGGGTCCTTGTGACCTGGCCATTTAGCCCATAGTGTGCTAAAAAATGCAGCTCAGAGGTGAAACAACTCATATTGGACAGAAGGCTACCATCTGTCTTCAACAGCTGTTCCAGTGGGTCCCCTCCCCCAACCTTCTCCGAGCCTTCGGGGTCCTTGTGACCAGATCTTTTAGCTCATGGTGTGCAAAAAAAGTGCCGCTCAGAGGTAAAACAACCCAACCCCTCTAAAAATATTAAGTCCTAGGAGATCCAGAACGTAAAACAATTTAACAAATAACGAGCCAAAATCGCAAGAATTCCATTTGAATCCTCCTCCCTCCCTTCCAAAACTTTAATCGGTTACTACTAAAAAAAAATCCTCCTTCAGATTTCACCAAATCCCCCAATACATTATTCCCTCCCCATAAAAAAAAAACAGCTTACATAATAACTCCCAGAGAACAACAACCAACAAAATTCTTACTCATTTTCTCCTTCCAACAGCTTCAGCAATAAAGGAAATTGATAGACGTAATCACTTTGTGTTGCGTAATAATTAACCTCCGAGAGAATTCTCCTCTCCATTTCAGTTAGGGCGATAAAAGATGAGATGCGGAACGAAAACAAAACAAGAAGGGATAAAAAGAGCTCCCGAAGTTCATTTGCTTCGATCCAGTTGATGAATGGACGCAGGAAAAGAAGCAGAAAAGGATGCAGGAAGTTGATGGAGGAACTCTTGATGCCGGGAAGGTGGGGTAAGGACGTGGGGGGGGGGGAAATAAAAGGAGGGAAAGTCTCGTGTTAATTACTCACCGTTCCGTCTCCACGTGTCATTAGTCGTACCGTTGACTTGCTGTCTACGATGACTCTTCTACTCTTCTTGGATGAATGACTTTTGTTTTAACGATCATCAGCGTTTTCCAATAAACGCAGAGTTCCTGCACTTCGTGTTTTTCCATCAACCATTGACGTAATTCTCGGTGGTGACACGCGAGACTTGTTAAGTGAACTTGTTGATGCTTCTGAAGTTTTAAAAAAAAAACTAGTTTTAAATCAGTGGAGGATATTTGACAAGTCAACGAAGTATGGCTTCGTAATTTCTCTTCTCAATAAAAGTAGCTGGTCCAGAAATTTTTAATGTCAGAGGTTAGAGACCTTCTTGTTCCTCATTTTGAACCTGCCATTAGTGAGAGACGGATGTAAATTAGCCCCCTCCTCCCCCCGGCCCCAATTTGCACGCTTCTCCATTTTCTGGGTTGGGTTGGGTTGTTTTACCTCTGAGCTGCACTTTTTTGCACACCATGGGCCAGGTCACATGGACCCCGAAGCTCAGAGAAGATTGGGGGAGGGGACCCACTGGAACAGCTGTTGGGAGACAGATGGTAGCCTCCCGCCAAGGCCATCCAGCGTGTTCTTTAACGTGCACAGGGTATGGCTCTCCCGCACAATGGCCAAGTCACAAGGACCCCGAAGACTCAGAGAAGGTTGGGGGAGGGGACCCACTGGAACAGCTGTTGGGAGACAGATGGTAGCCGCCCGTCAAGGCCATCCAGCGTGTTCTTTAACGTGCACAGGGTATGGCTCTCCCGCACAATGGCCAGGTCACAAGGACCCCGAAGGCTCAGAGAAGGTTGGGGGAGGAAACCCACTGGAACAGCTGTTGGGAGACAGATGGTAGCCTCCCGCCAAAGCCATCCAGCGTGTTTTTTAACGTTGGGTTGTTTTACCTCTGAGCGGCACTTTTTTGCATACCATGGGCTAAATGGCCTGGTCACAAGGACCCCGAAGGCTCAGAGAAGGTTGGGGGAGGGGACCAACTGGAACAGCTGTTGGGAGATAGATGGTAGCCTCCCGTCAAAGCCATGCAGCGTGTTTTTTAACGTTGGGTTGTTTTACCTCTGAGCGGCACTTTTTTGCACACCATGGGTTAAATGGTCAGGTCACAAGGACCTCGAAGGCTCAGAGAAAGTTGAGAGAGGGGACCCACTGGAACAGCTGTTGGGAGACAGATGGTAGCCTCCAGTCAAAGCCATGCAGCGTGTTTTTTAACGTTGGGTTGTTTTACCTCTGAGCGGCACTTTTTTGCACACTATGGGCTAAATGGCCAGGTCACAAGGACCTCGAAGGCTCAGAGAAGGTTGGGAGAGGGGACCCACTGGAACAGCTGTTGGGAGACAGATGGTAGCCTCCCGTCAAGGCCATCCAGCGCGTTCTTTAACGTGCACAGGGTATGGCTCTCCCGCTCACGGGGCCACGGCTTAACGTCCCATCCGACGGACGGCGGCCTTTCCAAGCCCATCGGTGTCCCCTACTGACCGTGGGCAGGGAGTTTTGCGGAGAAAAATCTCAACGCTGACCCAGCTGGGACTCGAAACTGGGAACTACAGATTACGAGCCTGGCGCGCACAAGTGGGACTCGAACCTGGGGAACTACTGGTTAGAGCATCGGACCTACCGCTTGACCTACCCCCATCTCCACTGCGCCTACGTTTCGATTTTGTCCACTAATCCCCCACCCTGCTTTCCATGAGCAAAATTAAATGAACTTCCCCTCAAGCAGCTGCTTGAGCCTGTCAGTTTTATACGCCATAGAGAAGATATGTGAGGAAGGTGAATTTCAACAGAAAGCATCACAAGAAAAAAAAAGCATCGAAACCTTAACCAGTGCTCGAACCCAGGTCCCTTTGATCAGCAGACAAGCGCGCTAGCCACTCAGTCCCCCAAGAAGTCTCGGTGTGAAAAGGGCGGGGGTGGCTCAGTTGATAGCGCGCCAGGCTCGTAATATGCAGTTCCCAGGTTCGAGTCCTAGCTGGGTTCAGCTTTGAGATTTATCTCCGCAAAACTCTCCGCCCTGCCCACGGTCAGTAAGGGACATCGATGTGATTGCAAAGGCCGCCGTCCGTCGGATGGGACGTTAAGCCGTGGCTCCGTGTGTGGGAGAGCCATACCCTGTGCCCGTTAAAGAATACGCTGGATGGCCTTGACGGGAGTCTACCATCTGTCTCTCTCTCCACAGCTGTTCCAGTGGGTTCCCTCCCCCAACCTTCTCTGAGCCTTCGGGGTCCTTGTGACTTCTCTGAGCCTTCGCGGTTCTTGTAACCTGGCCATTTAGCCCATGGTGTGCAAAAAGTGCCGCTCAGAGGTAAAACAACCCAACTTCTTTGACAAATGCTTGACAACTCACCTTACCACTTTATTAAATGCTTGACAATTCTCTTCTTAAATTATTCCAAAATTTGCAATCTTTTTAATAAATCCACGATTTTTTTCCCTTTTTAAACAGTAGGGGACACCGATGGGCTTGGAAAGGCCGCCGTCCGTCGGATGGGATGCCATGGCCCCGTGTGCGGGAGAGACATACCCTGTGCTCGTTAAAGAACACGCTGGATGGCCTTGACGGGAGGCTACCATCTGTCTCCCAACAGCTGTTCCAGTGGGTCCCCTCCCCCAACCTTCTCTGAGCCTTCGGGGTCCATGTGACCTGACCATTTAGCCCATGGTGTGCAAAAAAGTGCCGCTCAGGGGTAAAACAACCCATCCCAAACCCTTTTTAAAATAAACCTCTATTTCCATTTTCTACTATATCCGCCCTTTTAAAAAATTAATCCACGATTTCCATCTGCTCCTTCCTCTCCAGTCCATATCACAAATAACCCTTCCCAACATCTTTCGTGAACATAGTGTATATACACCGTCGTTACATTGACCCATTCATGTTTCTTTCTCTATTATTGCATCATTCCATAATCAGTTGGTCATTACACACACATATATATGCTCCCTCCTTAGTGGTGGTTTCCATGGAAACGTGGCTGTGCTCGCCCATTGTGAGCCGGAAGATACCTTCAGGTATATTATCCTCATCCATCACAATAGCAACATCACTCCTAACTTACATTATCACTCAGCCTTAAAAGATCTCTTCACATAAAAAAAACCGACGGCTGCGGGGGGGGGGGGGCGCAAAAAATGAAAGAACCGCACCTAATTATTAGCGAGATCTCTCTCCAGCATCCCTGGACCCTGTTCTTTACCTCTCATGAATTCCTCCGCACCCCGTGACACGAGAACCCTTAGGCGGACTTGGCCGTCGAACGGATGCCCGCAACAGGCCGCGAGAGACTGCCTCGTCAGAACAATAGCACCGCCTGGGCTTTGTAGTGATGTGTGTGCGCGCGCTCGAGGTCTCAAGGACAACATCTCTTGGCGCCCTTTTTCAAGGTCTGGAGAGAGACAGTCAAAAGATGATGAAGAGGCAAACGGACGAATCGAAGGTTGAGTACGCCCACAAGGGGTGGGGGAGGGGAGGAAGACATGCACAGAGATATTTGTGATCTGATTTTTGAAAGCTTTCTTCAAGACGTGTTCAGTTCTCATTTTGGGTTATTTTATCTGCTCCATTAACTGGTAGCTCGTCAGATTTTAGTCTACTGCACTTGTGCAGAGATTGAGCTCCTCTCACATCCATCCTGCTCTCGATGACAGGGGAGACAGAGATGGGCATAGAGAGGACGTCGTACAGTCGCTCAAAAAAGTATCCGAACACTATGGTTGATTACAGAATTCAGGAAAAATATCTAGAGCGTGTACAGCAACTGTACACGCTCCAGTTACCGTTCACAGCAAACTGAAGCGTTTGCAGTTACTGCACACGCTCCAGTTTGCTGTGAACGGTAACTGCACACGCTTAATATTTCCGTGAGTGAGCCCACACGATCTAGTATCAAAATAATATGACCACCTACAGTCGCTCAAAAAAGTATCCTATGGTTGATTACAGAATTCAGGAAAAATATCTGGCAACGATTTTTTTAGAAATTAGTGATCTGGCAACCTTCGTGTCACGTGATTACAGAATTCAGGAAAAATATCTGGAGCGTGTACAGCAACTGTACACGCTCCAGTTACCGTTCACAGCAAACTGGAGCGTGTGCAGTTACTGCATACGCTCCAGTTTGCTGTGAACGGTAACTGCACACGCTCAATATTTCCGTGAATGAGCCCACACGATCTAGTATCAAAATAATATGACCACCTACAGTCGCTCAAAAAAGTATCCGAACACTATGGTTGATTACAGAATTCAGGAAAAATATCTGGCAACGATTTTTTTAGAAATTAGTGATCTGGCAACCTTCGTGTCACGTGATTACAGAATTCAGGAAAAATATCTGGAGCGTGTACAGCAACTGTACAACGGTAACTGGAGCGTGTACAGCAACTGTACACGCTCCAGTTACCGTTCACAGCAAACTGAAGCGTGTGCAGTTACTGCACACGCTCCAGTTTGCTGTGAACGTAACTGCACACGCTCAATATTTCCATGAGTGAGCCCACACGATCTAGTATCAAAATAATATGACCACCTACAGTCGCGCAAAAAAGTATCCTATGGTTGATTACAGAATTCAGAAAAAATATCTGGCAACGATTTTTTTAGAAATTAGTGATCTGGCAACCTTCGTGTCACGTGACACGAAGGTTGCCAGATCACTAAGCTGATGGGCAGGGCGGGGAGTTTGGCGGAGATAAATCTCAACGCCGACCCAGCTGGGACTCGAACCTGGGAACTACAGATTACGAGCCTGACGCGCTGTCGACTGAGCCACCCCCGCCCCATTTAAATTCAGTTGGATTATATATTTTTTTTGGGGGGGGGAGGGGAAAATACCTGTTAATTTCCATCAATGATTATATTTTTATCTGGTCAGCCGACATTGTGTTATTTTTGTTTTTTACCCTTTAACCCTTGGTTAACCACCAAATGTTTGAAAACTTTTTTTTAAATCGTAATTGTTATCGTTGAATATTTGGCTATTGAGTTAAAAATACAACACAGTAGATAAAAAGGCAACATTTGAAGGAAACGGCTCTGATCTGTGATCACATGGCTCTACTGCCTTGATAAAGGAGGAGAGAAAGAGGACAGAAAGGTGACGCAGCCTCTTGCGCTCCGTGATCCAGCACGATTCTCCATCTTCCCCGTGTTCCTAATGAATCGACTGTCAGGTTTGGTCTCCTGCGGTTCTTCCGTCCGAGACGTGACCTTGATGAGAAGTCCTTTCCCCCCTTCCTCCCTTCCCCCACCAATGGTACACTTGAGGAGGGAGGTTGGAGGCTGGGGAGGAGGATAGAAGCGTAACTCGATCATTCTAAAGATAATGAATGACAAAGGGGGTTGAAAATCGCCATAACAGTAACTCTTTTCCTTTAGGAGAGTTAGAAAGCACGTCACAGTTAGGAATGTGCAGAGAAAATTATGAGTACAGTCGCTCAAAAAAGTGTCCGAACACTACGGTTGATTACAGAATTTAAAAAAATATCTGGCAACGTTTTTTTTTAGAAAATAGTGATCTGGCAACCTTCGTGTCACGCGACACGAAGGTTGACAGATCACTAATTTCTAAAAAAAAACGTTGCCAGATATTTTTTCTGAATTCTGTAATCAACCGTAGTGTTCGGATACTTTTTTGAGCGACTGTACAGTTTTCTTTTTATGATATCTATGTGATCCGAATAACAAACAGTTTAATTTTAAATTATGGAATTTAGCAGTTTCCGTAGTGGCGCGAAATTTCTAACACTCACAATGTTAGAAATAATATGTGTTGTGTTATTTTTCCTCTGAGCGACATTTTTTTTGTATACAATGGGCTAAATAAGCCAGGTCACAAAGACCCCAAGGGTTCAGACAAGGTTGGGAGAAGGGGACCCACTGGACAGCTGATGGGAGACAGATGGAAGCTTCCCGTCAAAGCCATCCAGCATGTTCTTTAACTGCAGAGGGAATGGCTCTTCCACACACTGGACCACGGGTTAACGTCCCTCAAAGGATAATTGTTGAACAACACTTTTCTTTTGCTTTTTTTTTTCCAACACTTTTCCTTCCCCCTCCCCCTGCAGTGTCGCCCTCAAGATAAAGGAGAGAGATAGGGAAATTTTGGAGCGGGGGTGGCTCAGTCGGTAGCGCGCCAGGCTCGTAATCTGTAGTTCCCAGGTTCGAGTCCCAGCTGGGTCAGCGTTGAGATTTATATCCGCAAAATTCCCTGCCCTGCCCACGGTCAGTAGGGGACACCGATGGGCTTAGAAAGGCCGCCGTCCGTCGGATGGGACGTTAAGCCGTGGCCCCGTGTGCGGGAGAGCCATACCCTGTGCACGTTAAAGAACACGCTGAATGGCCTTGACGGGAAGCTACCATCTGTCTCCCAACAGCTGTTCCAGTGGGTCCCCTCCCCCAACCTTCTCTGAGCCTTCGGGGTCCATGTGACCTGTCCATTTAGCCCGTGGTGTGCAAAAAAGGGCCGCTCAGAGGTAAAACAACCCAAAGTTAAAGAACACGCTGGATGGCCTTGAAGGGAGGCTACCATCTGTCTCCCAATAGCTGTTCCAGTGGGTCCCCTCCCCCAACCTTCTCTGAGCCTTCGGGGTCCATGTGACCTGGCCATTTAGCCCATGGTGTGCAAAAAAGTGCCGCTCAGAGGTAAAACAACCCAAATAGGGAAATTTATTTCCCTTTTTCCCTAAGTATTCCAGATAGAGAGAAACTCACATGTGTTAAAATAGAAAAATTAGCCCTAATTATTTGTAAGGGGGGTAATAACCTAATATAAGTCGCTATAGATCACTGAAGCTCCCATTACAACTCCCTGGAGTCACTTATTATAGCTCAGTTATTACAGATCATTAGAATCACCCATCATACCTCATCGGAGTCAAACTTAGTAGTACAGTCGCTCAAAAAAGTATCCGAACGCTATGGTTGATTACAGAATTCAGAAAAAATATCTGGTAACGATATTTTTAGAAATTAGTGATCTGGCAACCTTCGTGTCACGTGATTACAGAATTCAGGAAAAATATCTGGAGCGTGTACAGCAACTGTACACGCTCCAGTTACCGTTCACAGCAAACTGGAGCGTGTGCAGTTACTGCACACGCTCCAGTTTGCTGCGAACGGTAACTGCACACGCTCAATATTTCCGTGAGTGAGCCCACACGATCTAGTATCGAAATAATATGACCACCTACAGTCGCTCAAAAAAGTATCCGGACATTATGGTTGAATACAGAATTCAGAAAAAGTATCTGGCAACGATATTTTTTAGAAATTAGTGATCTGGCAACCTTCGTGTCACGTGACACGAAGGTTGCCAGATCACTTGAGTAAAGACCAAATTACTTTGGGAAACTGCTTCTCAAATCGCAGAGTTTGTGCGAGCTTTTTCTCTCGATACAAGGCTCCATATTTCATAACCACTTATTTATTTATTCATTCGTAAGCCTAATTAGATACACTTTGTTCTTGCATTGTTAAAACGAAAATGAATCCCAGGAGAAAAAATCCTGGGGATAGAAATCTCCAATTTCTCGCCATCTCCATCCGTATTCAGAAAGGAAGAAATTTTATCAGCCGACCACAAAAGCCGAGAATTATTTTTTCGACTGGAGAAAGAGATATCGTCAGTTTCAAAAAGGGGGGAGTTCGAACACCCTAAAAAATACTACTAATAAAAAAACTCGAAGTGCCAACCCACAAAAGATTTCTAGTAAATGTGGAAAAAGCAAAATAGAGAAGAAAAAAATCTGTCAGTCAGCTTCTTTGGTTAAAAGAATTTTTTGCGGTGTTTTTCTTGATCCATTCATCATTTCTTGACAGGATCGTTTCTACGGCTGTGGTCTGATTTGACATTTCACCGACAACCGCTGTTCAGAGCGACGTCGTTCCTTTAACCCGTAAATTGCGATGGTTGATAGCTCTGTCGCAAACATTCCCCGGAAAGCCTCTATTCATGTGTATCCAGCGTCGGATAAATCATCGTTGATCTTTCGCTCTTAACTCTTGAACTACTTTCTTTAAAAAGCATGCGTGCACACGATGCTATCACCCTATTTAGGGTGCCTTGACCCTCCGTGATCTTTATCTTTAAAAACTTTATTTCTAATAGATATCTATGTCAAGATTGAGAAAAGTAGAGAGTCATCAGTTCTTTGAGAAAAGTAGAGAGTCACATTTCTTTGAGAAAAGTAAACAGTCATTAGTTCTTTGAGAAAAGTAAGCAGTCATCAGTTCTTTGAGAAAAGTAAACAGTCATTAGTTCTTTAGAAAAGTAGAGAGTGATCAGTTTGAGAAAAGTAAACAGTCATTAGTTCTTTTAGAAAAGTAGAGAGTGATCAGTTTGAGAAAAGTAAACAGTCATTAGTTCTTTGAGAAAAGTAAGCAGTCATCAGTTCTTTGAGAAAAGTAAACAGTCATTAGTTCTTTGAGAAAAGTTGAGAGTGATCAGTTCTTTGAGAAAAGTAAGCAGTCATCAGTTCTCTGAGAAAAGTAAGCGGTCATCAGTTCTTTGAGAAAAGTAAACAGTCATCAGTTCTTTGAGAAAAGTAAACAGTCATTAGTTCTTTGAGAAAAGTAGAGAGTGATCAGTTTGTGAAAAGTAAACAGTCATTAGTTCTTTGAGAAAAGTAGAGAGTGATCAGTTCTTTGAGAAAAGTAAGCAGTCAACAGTCCTTTGGAAAAAAGTAGGTAGTCATTAGTTCTTTGGGAAAAGAAGAGAGTCATCAGTTCTTTGAGAAAATTAAGCAGTCATTAGTTCCTTGAGAAAAGGAGAGAGTCATTAATTCTTTGAGAAAAGTAAGCAGTCATTAGTTCTTTAAGAAAAGTAGAGTGTCATCAGTTCTTTGAGAAAAGTAAACAGTCATTAGTTCTTTGAGAAAAGTAGAGAGTCATCAGTTCTTTGAGAAAAGTAAGCAATCATTAGTTCTTTTAGAAAAGTAGAGAGTCATCAGTTTGAGAAAAGTAAACAGTCATTAGTTCTTTGAGAAAAGGAGAGAGTTATCAGTTCTTTGAGAAAAGTAAACAGTCATTAGTTCTTTGAGAAAAGTAGAGAGTCATCAGTTCTTTGAGAAAAGTAAGCAATCATTAGTTCTTTTAGAAAAGTAGAGAGTCATCAGTTTGAGAAAAGTAAACAGTCATTAGTTCTTTGAGAAAAGGAGAGAGTCATCAGTTCTTTGAGAAAAGTAAGCAGTCATTAGTTCTTTGAGAAAAGTAGAGTGTCATCAGTTCTTTGAGAAAAGTAAACAGTCATTAGTTCTTTGAGAAAAGTAGAGTCGTCAGTTCTTTGAGAAAAGTAAACAGTCATTAGTTCTTTGAGAAAAGTAAGCAGTCATCAGTTCTTTGAGAAAAGTAAACAGTCATTAGTTCTTTTAGAAAAGTAAACAGTCATTAGTTCTTTTAGAAAAGTAGAGAGTCATCAGTTCTTTTAGAAAAGTAAACAGTCATTAGTTCTTTGAGAAAAGTAGAGAGTCATCAGTTCTTTGAGAAAAGTAAGTGAGTCAACAGTCCTTTGGGAAAAAGTAGGCAGTCATCAGCTTTTTTTTAGAAAAGTAACCACTCATCAGTTCTTTGAGAAAAAAGTAAGCAGTGACAAATTCTTTGAAGAAATTAGGTAATCATCAGTCGTTTAAAAAAGTAAGCAGTCAGTAGTTCTTTGAATAAAAGTAGATAATCACTACTTGTTTGGGAAAAAATAATCAGTCATTATTTCTTTGAATAAAGTAGAAAAATCATCAGTTACTTGGAAAAAGTTAACAATCGTCAGTTCTTTGAGAAAAGTAGACAGTCATAAGTTGTTGTTTTTTTAGAAAAATAAGCAGTCATAAGTTCTTTGAGAAAATGTAGGCAGTCATCACTTATTTTGAGAAACGTAACAGTCATCAGTCATTTTGAAAAAGTAGACAGTCATCAGTTCTTTGAGAAAAAGCAAGCAGTCATCGGTTATTTTGAGAAACGTAACAGTCATCAGTCATTTTGAAAAAAGTAGACAGTCATCAGTTCTTTGAGAAAAAGCAAGCAGTCATTTCATTGTGGTTGCAATGATAATCCATATTTAAAGTTTAATGTTTAATATGAACTTTTATTTCATGAGAGAGCGTTGTCGAAAAAAATTAATATCCAATCTTTTTAAATCACGATTTACTAAAATGAGTACCAAATAAAATTTTGTGAGTTAGAATTCTTAACTTTTAAAAGAAATTCTCTAAAAAAAATATACAGCTATCAGTCCTTTTAGAAAAAGAAGGCAATCATATATCATTAAAGAAAAAGTAAACAATCGTCGTTCCCAAAGAAATGTAGACAGTCATCATGCATTGAGAAAAGTAAACAGTCATCATTTCTTTGAAGAAAAAAAAGTTAACAATGATCATTTCTTTGAGAAAAAGTAATCAGTCCTACTGCACTTACTTTTTTATTGATGTTTAAATCGACATAAGGCAATTTCTTCTAACTGAATATCCACAGCTTCCATAAAGGCAGTGGACAATCCAAAATTTTTCTGTAAAATGGTCCCATATTAAATATTAATGCTTTTAGTAAAGTGAATATATATATTAAAGATTTGATGTTAAATGTGTACACGTTAAACCCTGTAGGAAATAGGGTTATTTCGTTGAATCATTCACTTTTACGTTTTCTAATATTTTGGGTTCATTATGTTTTTAACATTTATGCAAACTGTTTAATTTTAGTAAAATTGTATTCTCAGAGTGAATTGGGTTGTTTTACCTCTGAGCGGCACTTTTTTGCACGCCATGGGCTAAATGGCCAGGTCACATGGACCCCCGAAGGCTCAGAGAATGTTGGGGGAGGGGACCCACTGGAACAGCTGTTGGGAGACAGATGGTAGCCTCCCGTCAAGGCCATCCAGCGAGTTCTTTAACGTTGGATTGTTTTACCTCTGAGCGGAACTTTTTTGCACACCATGGGCTAAATGGCCAGGTCACATGGACCACCGAAGGCTCAGAGAATGTTGGAGAAGGGGACCCACTGGAACAGCTGTTGGGAGACAGATGGTAGCCTCCCCTTCAAGGCCATCCAGCGAGTTCTTTAACGTTGGATTGTTTTACCTCTGAGCGGCACTTTTTTGCACACCATGGGCTAAATGGCCAGGTCACATGGACCCCCGAAGGCTCAGAGAAGGTTGGGGGAGGGGACCCACTGGAACAGCTGTTGGGAGACAGATGGTAGCCTCCCGTCAAGGCCATCCAGCGAGTTCTTTAACGTTGGATTGTTTTACCTCTGAGCGGAACTTTTTTGCACACCATGGGCTAAATGGCCAGGTCACATGGACCCCGAAGGCTCAGAGAAAGTTGGGGGAGGGGACCCACTGGAACAGCTGTTGGGAGACAGATGGTAGCCTCCCGTCAAGGCCATCCAGCGTGTTCTTTAACGTGCACAGGGCATGGCTCTCCCGCACAAGGGGCCACGGCTTAACGTCCCATCCAACGGACGGCGGTCTTTCCAAGCCCATCGGTGTCCCCTACTGACCGTGGGCAGGGCGGGGAATTTTGCGGAGATAAATCTCAACGCTGACCCAGCTGGGACTCGAACCTGGGAACTACAGATTACGAGCCTGGCGCGCTACCGACTGATCCACCCCCGCCCCTCTCAGAGTGTACCTTATCACTTTGAGAATGCTGGTAAAGTAACAGAGACAACGGATGATTACACTTATAAATTTCTTCTGTATTTTCCAATCCCAACGATGGCTTTCTCACCGAGGGCAAGGGGGTGGGGGTGGGGGGATTGAGAACCAAAACAGATAACAGTTGAACTGAAATCTGGGAACTGCAGATTACGAGCCTGGCGCGCTACCGACCGAGCGACCCGCAGCCCCCTCTGAAGCAGAGATTTTGCTTTTACTTTGGTACAACAACATGCAACTAATTCCTCGTTTAATCGGAGTATGGCATCTGAGTTTTTGGTTTTATTTTCATCCCATTATTTGCACGATGATCGAAATTCCTTGTAATCATAGTTAATTCTCTGCAACATGTGCTGCTTCAGGAGAAATTTAAAATCTATTAACTTTTTTGTATTCAAGGTATGAAATGCTTTCGAAGACGTTCATTAACGAAGCACTGAGTTCGCTATTGATGAAGCGGGTAATTAAATAATTTTTTTTTAATTTTTTAATTGGAAGAAATGAAGAGCCCCAAATTAGTTAAATCGTGTATCACACTTTAATTAGCTGCTTTAACAAGTGTAGAACGGTTTATTTTAATTTTTCTGAAAGAAGTTAATGCAAAAAAATAAATATTTGGACCTAAATGTTCAGCAGAATCTGGATATAAATTTCCAGCGATTATGGAGTAAATCAGAATATTTATTTGGGGAGTTTAGAAATTTATGTCCTAAAAGATGGGGAAGGTAGAGGGGAGGGAATGGAAGGAGGGAAGGGAGCGTAGGGGGAGGGAATGGAAGGAGGGAGGGGAGCGTAGGGGGGAGGGAATGGAAGGAGGGAGGGAAGCGTAGGGGGAGGGAATGGAAGGAGGGAGGGAAGCGTAGGGGGGAGGGAATGGAAGGAGGGAGGGAAGCGTAGGGGGAGGGAATGGAAGGAGGGAGGGAAGCGTAGGGGAGGGAATGGAAGGAGGGAAGCGTAGGGGGAGGGAATGGAAGGAAGGAAGTAGCGTAGGGGGAGGGAATAGGAGGAGGGAGGGGAGCGTAGGGGGAAGGGAATGGAAGGTGGGAGGGGAGCGCAGGGGGAGAGAATGGAAGGAGGGACTGGAGCGTAGGGGGAGGAAATGGAAGGAGGGAGGAGAGCATTGGGGGAGGGAATGGAAGGAGGAAGGGGAGCGTAGGGGGAGGGAATGGAAGGAGGGAGGGGAGCGCAGGTGAATCCGGGGTCTCTCTCTCGCTATCTCTCCCTCGCACACGGAACCACGGCTTAACGTCCCATCCGACGGACGGCTGCCATTCCAAGTCCATCGGTTTCCATCCCTACTGACAAGGCGGGGAGTTTTGTGATGATAAATTTCAACGCTGACCCAGCTGGGACTCGAACCTGGGAACTACAGATTACAAGCCTGGCGCGCTACCAACTGAACCACCCCCGCCCCTACACGTGTGCGGGAAAGCCATACCCTTAAAGAACACACTGGATGGCCTTGACGGGAGGCTACCGTCTGCTGCCCAACAGCTGTTCCAGTGGGTCCCCTACCAACCTTCTCTGATCCTTCGTGGTCTTTGTGACCTGGCCATTTAGCCCATGGTGTGCAAAAAAGTGCCGCTCAGAGGCAAAACAACCCAACGCATTTAGATATCTAAAGATGCGCAGCTGAAAAGTCAGCAACATTCTCATTGCAATAACAAGTCCACAAGGCAACGCTTATCAGGTATCCATTTTAATATAAACAAAGTTCGGTGTGTCGTAAAAGGAATGCAAATGCTTTCCTTATGGATGTTGCAGAGAAGCATCTAAAGGTCGAAGAATGCTTTCGGTCATATTTCATCGTAACTTTCGCTGCACTTTTGCGTGGGCACTCTCCTATTTCTCAGGAAGTAGTCGCACATATTCCTCGTAATGTTGCCCAGCTTCCATGAAGAAACATTCCAAAGTAATCGTGATTTGCATTAAACAGATTTACCTCCGTAAAGCCTGATCTCTTATTAAAAAAATTAACGAAGCAGACACATTCTAGAAATTGATAACTTATTAATCTTCTACAGCAGGCTTGGCTAATACACACACATAGTGAAAGCCACTAAGGGGAAAAAACTATATTTTTAAGTAGCCGCAGAAAAAAAACACTTAAAAATGAAAACATGCATTTCTATTGAGTAATGAACTGGAAAAAAAATGGCGTTTTTAAAAAACAAGAAAATATTTTTGTTGAAGAACATAAACATGTATTATTTAATGAGTACTATGAATTGGCAGAGTCCTTTAGATATGATTGATTTAACTGTTTTACCTCTGAGTGGCACTTTTTTGCACACTATGGGCTAAATGGGCAGGTCACAAGGATCCCGAACGCTCAGAGAAGGTTGGGAGAGGGGACCCACTGGAACAGCTGTTGGGAGGCAGATGGTAGCCTCCTGTCCAGTATGAGCTGTTTTACCTCTGAGCGGCACTTTTTTGCTCACCATGGGGTTAAATGGCCAGGTCACAAGGACCCCGAAAGCTCAGAGAAGGTTGGGGGAGGGGACCCATTGGAACAGCTGTTAGGAGTCAGATGGTAACCTCCCATCAACGCCATCCAGCGTGTTTTTTAACGTGCAAAGGGTATGGCTCTCCCGCACACGGGGCCATGACTTAACGTCCCATCCGACGGACGGCGGCCTTTCCAAGCCCATCGGTGTCCGCTACTGACCGTGGGCAAGGCGGGGAATTTTGCGGAGATAAATCTCAACGCTGACCCAGCTGGGACTTGAACTTGGGAACTGCAGATTACCAGCCTGGCCCGCTACCGACTGAGTCACCCCCAAAATATTGGGAGACATGATCCAGATTCAATATAATTCAAGGAACACTTTGTGGAAAAAATGTGTATTTCCGATGAGTCTTTAGTTATATAAGAAAATTAACCCCTCAAGCAGATGGTTGTCACAGGGATCTGAGAGGAGCCTATCAGTTTCATGCGCCATAGAGAAAATTGTAAGGAAATCGAGACCTCAGCAGAAAGGCAACACAAACATACATGACTTACCTGGGGCTCGAACCCAGGTCACTTTGATAAGTAGTCAAGCGTGTAACCACTCGGCCACCTGGACGGTTGTTGAGTTATATGTCAACATGTAATCTGTGTATTTATTATTGACAGATTCAGTGTATTGAAACAGCCGCAAATACTCTTTCAATGAGCAATGATTTGGACGGCCTGCTTTACAGGTTGGGTTGTTTTACCTCTGAGCGGCACTTTTTTGCACACCATTGGCTAAATGGCCAGGTCACATGGACCCCGAAGGCTCAGAGAAGGTTGGGGGAGGGGACCCACTGGAACAGCTGTTGGGAGACAGATGGTAGCCCCCCGTCAAGGCCATCCAGCGTGTTCTTTAACGTGCACAGGGTATGGCTCTCCCACACACGGGGCCACGGCTTAACGTCCCATCCGACGGACGGCGACCTTTCCAAGCCCATCGGTGTCCCCTACTGACCGTGGGCAGGGCGGAGAATTTTGCGGAGATAAATCTCAACGCTGACCCAGCTGGGACTCGAACCTGGGAACTACAGATTACGAGCCTGGCGCGCTACCGACTGAGCCACACCCGCCCCCCTGCTTTACAGCATCATCTGTCAGTTGAAGTTCAATAATAGAAGCAAAGGTTTGACAGGAACCTGTTAGTATAATAAGAAAGACAGCACAAGAAATAGAAAATCCAAGGCTTACCGGGTACTAGAATCTGGGACTCTCTGATCAGAGGGGCGGGGGTGGCTCAGTCGGTAGCGCGCCAGGCTCGTAATCTGTAGTTCCCAGGTTCGAGTTCCAGCTAGGTCAGCGTTGAGATTTATCTCCGCAAAATTCCCCGCCCTGCCCACGGTCAGTAGGGGACACCGATGGGCTTGGAAAGGCCGCCGTCCGTCGAATGGACGTTAAGCCGTGGCCCCGTGTGCAGGAGAGCCATGTCCTGTGCACATTAAAGAAACACTCTGGATGGCCTTGACGAGAGGCTACCATCTGTTTTCCAACAGCTGATCCAATGGGTCCCCTCTCCCAACCTTCTCTGAGCATTCGGGGTCCATGTGACCTGGCCATTTAGCCCATGGTGTGCAAAAAAGTGCCGCTCAGAGGTAAAACAACCCAACCCAACTCTGATCAGAAGCCAAGCTCACTAAACAAATCTGCAACCCGGAAACTACAAGAATTGTTTTCAGAGTTTTTCCACCTTTTAACTGACGCTTTATGCAGTGCTTTGAGTTTTTTTACCTCTGAGGGCTCTTTTTTGCACCCAATGAGCTTAACAGCTAGATCACCAGGACTCCGAGGGCTCTTTTTTGCACCCAATGGACTTAATAGCTAGGTCACCAGGACCCCGAGGCTCCTTTTTGCACCCAATGGGCTTAATAGCTAGGTCACCAGGACCCCGAGGGCTCCTTTTTGCACCCAATGGACTTAATAGCTAGGTCACCAGGACCCCGAGGCTCCTTTTTGCACCCAATGGGCTTAATAGCTAGGTCACCAGGACCCCGAGGCTCCTTTTTGCACCCAATGGACTTAATAGCTAGGTCACCAGGACTCCGAGGGCTCCTTTTTGCATCCAATGGGCTTAATAGCTAGGTCACCAGGACCCCGAGGCTCCTTTTTGCACCCAATGGACTTAATAGCTAGGTCACCAGGACTCCGAGGGCTCCTTTTTGCACCCAATGGGCTTAATAGCTAGGTCACCAGGACCCCGAGGCTCCTTTTTGCACCCAATGGGCTTAATAGCTAGGTCACCAGGACCCCGAGGGCTCCTTTTTGCACCCAATGGACTTAATAGCTAGGTCACCAGGACCCCGAGGCTCCTTTTTGCACCCAATGGGCTTAATAGCTAGGTCACCAGGACCCCGAGGCTCCTTTTTGCACCCAATGGACTTAATAGCTAGGTCACCAGGACTCCGAGGGCTCTGTTTTGCACCCAATGGGCTTAATAGCTAGGTCACCAGGACCCCGAGGCTCCTTTTTGCACCCAATGGACTTAATAGCTAGGTCACCAGGACTCCGAGGGCTCCTTTTTGCACCCAATGGGCTTAATAGCTAGGTCACCAGGACCCCGAGGGCTCCTTTTTGCACCCAATGGACTTAATAGCTAGGTCACCAGGACCCCGAGGGCTCTTTTATGCACCCAATGGACTTAATAGCTAGGTCACCAGGACCACGAGGGCTCTTTTTTGCACCCAATGGGCTTAATAGCTAGGTCACCAGGACCCCGAGGGCTCTTTTTTGCACCCAATGGGCTTAATAGCTAGGTCACCAGGACCCCGAGGGCTCTTTTTTGCACCCAATGGGCTTAATAGCTAGGTCACCAGGACCCCGAGGGCTCTTTTTTGCACCCAATGGGCTTAATAGCTAGGTCACCAGGACCCCGAGGGCTCTTTTTTGCACCCAATGGGCTTAATAGCTAGGTCACCAGGACCCCGAGGGCCCTGAGAAGGGGACCACTGAACAGCTGTTAAGAGACAGATGGTAGCCTCCCGTCAAACCATTCAGAGTGTTCTTTAACATGAACATGGTGCTCTTCCGAACACGGAGCCACGGCTTAACGTCCTCATCAGACGGACGATGGCCTTTCCAAGCCCATCGGTGTCCCCATTCTAACCGAGGGCAGGGGGGAGGGGGAGTTTTGTGGGGATAAATCTTAATGCAGGCACAGGGGGGACTCGAACTTAGGAACTGCAGATTACGACCCCACCCTCAATTATAAAGTGCATAACTAGATTTTGGAGATTTTTTCCTTTAACACCCTTTATTATTCCTAAATTTCAATTAAAGATATATTTAGATTTTGCTTTGAATATTGCTTCATGACCGTGGTCGAGTGGATAGGGCGTTTGGCTACTGATCAAAGGATTCCGGGTTCGAACCAAAGATATTTTCTTTCTTGTACTGTTTCGTGTTCCCAAGGGATCTTCTCTGTGACTTACAGGGGCGGGGGTGGCTCAGTCGGTAGCGCGCCCGGCTCGTAATCTGTAGTTCCAGGTTCGAGTCCCAGCTGGGTCAGCGTTGAGATTTATCTCCGCAAATATTCCCCGCCCTGCTCACGGTCAGTAGGAGACACCGATGGGCTTGGAAAGGCCGCCTTCCGTCGGATGGGACGTTAAGCCGTGGCCCCGTGTGCTGGAGAGCCATACCCTGTGCACGTTAAAGAACACGCTGGATGGCCATGACGGGAGACTACCATCTGTCTCCCAACAGCTGTTCCAGTGGGTCCCCTCCCCCAACCTTCTCTGAGCCTTCGGGGTCCATGTGACCTGGCCATTTAGCCCATGGTGTGCAAAAAAGTGCCGCTCAGAGGTAAAACAACCCACAACCCTTCTCTGTGACTTTTTATACTGACAGGCTCCTGTCACATGTCTGTCGCAAGCAACTGCTTGAGGAAATATTTTTGTTTTTGATCTTTAAAGAGAAAGAAATGTTAACCATGACACAGGTTGTTGAAGCCACTTTTAAGAACACACTGGGTGATTTTATCCAATATCCTAGTAAATGTGGTTGGCATATGAGACTACGGGTCAAATTAATAAGTCGCTAAGTGGGGCTGTAATATGGTACAGTCGCTCAAAAAAGTATCCGGACGCTATGGTCGATTACAGAATTCAGAAAAAATATCCATCAACGATTTATTTTTTTAGAAATTAGTGATCTGGCAACCTTCGTGTCACGTGACACGGAGGTTTCCAGATCACTAATTTCTAAAAAATATCGTTGCCAGATATTTTTTCAGAATTCTGTATTCAACCATAATGTTCGGATACTTTTGTCAGCGACTGTAGGTGGTCATATTATTTTGATACTAGATCGTGTGGGCTCACTCACGGAAATATTGAGCGTGTGCAGTTACCGTTCACAGCAAACTGGAGCGTGTGCAGTAACGGTACACGCTCCAGTTTGCTGTGAACGGCAACGATTTTTTTTTAGAAATTAGTTATCTGGCAACCTTCGTGACACTACTGACCAGATCACTAATTTCTAAAAAAATCGCTGCCAGATATTTTTTCTGAATTCTGCAATCAACCATAGTGTTCGAATACTTTTTTGAGCGACTGTACATAAATGTCTAAAGATCTACTTGCATGAGACTCCTTAATTCTCACACATTAAGTTATTATTACAGATATTCTCGCTATTCAGAAACAACAGAGTGCTAACAGCTCGGGCAACTGTGAAGAGTAAATATGTGAAACTAAGCAATTTCGCACCCAGCATAAATATAAAGAGTTAGCAAACAAAATTATCTTCTTCATATAAGTAAGGGATAAAAAAAAAGACGGGAAAAGCGTGCGAGGACATTTCCTCACCCTGCATTCTCTGGATGCAGTTAGGGAGCTAGAGAGGATGCACAGAGGATGGAGAGGATGCACGACGCGATCTGCTCTGATTAATTGCCTGCCACTAACACGTGCTGAGGCTCGGGAAAAGGTCAGGACTGGCAGAGGCAGAAAGCGTGTCGGATCAAATTACTGTTAAGAAAACTGTGAGAAAAAAATGGGAAGACGCGATTGCGACTTGAGGATGGGGGTAGACAGTTTAGGCGGGAATGGAGAAAAAAAAGGTAAGCTTCATGAATGCCAGACGTTGCCTGAAATTTGTACGGCTGCTTAAAAAGCGAGAAGTTGGATGTGACTTTATTTTTAAGGACCTCTTTGGAGGATGTAATCAACGAATATAGTGCAAGGCTCTCTTCCAGCGTTTAAGTGGCATTTCTTCGTTTTTGGAGCTGGGCATTAGCTGACTTGAGCGGGGCAGGTCAATGAAGACAGCCGGCAGTCCGTGATGTGTTGAACATTTCATCCCAGTTACATCGAATCCGAAATGTTAATGCCGAATTGCGGATGTATGCGCATCGAGATTCGAACCAGGATCCAAGGAACTTTACAAAACCCTTTCTCTAAAATCTTCTGTTGGGTTGTTTTGCCTCTAAGCGAGACTTTTTTTTTGCCTACAATGGGCTAAATGGCCAGGTCACAAGGTTGTTGGGTTGGGTTGTTTTACCTCTGAGCGGCACTTTTTTGTACACCATGGGCTAAATGGCCAGGTCACATGGACTCCGAAGGCTCAGAGAAAGTTGGGGGGAGGGGACCCGCTGGAACAACTGTTGGGAGACAGATGGTAGCCTCCCGTCAAGGCCATCCAGCGTGTTCTTTAACGTACACAGGGTTTGGCTCTCCCGCACACGGGGCCACGGCTTAACGTCCCACCCGACGGACGGCGACCTTTCCAAGCCATTCGGTGTCCCCTACTGACCGTGGGCAGGGCGGGGAATTTTGCGGAGATAAATCTCAACGCTGACCCAGCTGGAACTCGAACCTGGGAACTACAGATTACGAGCCTGGCGCGCTACCGATTGAGCCACCCCCGCCCCAGGTCACAAGGACCCCAAGGGTTCAAAGAAGGTTGTGGGAAGGCGACCTAATGGACAGCTGTTAAGAGACAGATGGTAGCCTCCCGTCAAAGCCATCCAGAGTGTTCGTTAACGTGCATAGCGTATGGCTCTTCCGTGCATGGTTCCACGGATTTTCATCTCATCCGACGGGCGGCGGCCTTTACAAGCCCATCGGTGTCCCTTACTGACTGTAGGCAAGGCGGGGAGTTTTGCGGAGATAAATCTTTAATTTCTAAAAAAAATCGTTGCCAGATATTTTTTCTGAATTCTGTAATCAACCATAGTGTTCTGATACTTTTTTGAGCGACTGTACCAGATTTGGACGAGATGTAGATGTCAAATTCTGCCCACGGTTCCAAATTTCTTTGAGAGTGAAAAGGACTAAATTTTATCCAAAGCACTCGATTTTGATGAAATCTTAACTGATTAGTTTTCACTAGATTTCGATCAAGTGGCAATGTCAAAAAATCTTCCCAGGGGTTTGGATGGGTATTAATCAAATTCTTGATGGAGTATCACTAACATTTAATGTGGCTGAAAAACATTGAAGCAATCGCAATTTTAAAGGATTGCGAAATTGCGAGAAAAAATAGCCCAAAGACGTTTCCTGAACAACCTTCTACTGACCAACATCTCTGCTAACAATCAAAACAAAAAATCTTATCCGCATCAAGTGAATTTTAGTTTTAATTCCTTCTTCAAGCAACTGTGGGGGCGGGGGTGGCTCAGTCGGTAGCGCTCCAGGCTCGTAATCTGTAGTTCCCAAGTTCAAGTCCCAGCTGGGTCAGCGTTGAGATTTATCTCCGCAAAATTCCCCGCCCTACCCACGGTCAGTAGGGGACACCGATGGACTTGGAAAGGCCGCCGTCCGTCGAATGGGACGTTAAGCCGTGACGCCGTGTGCGGGAGAGCCATACCCTGTGCACGTTAAAGAACACGCTGGATAGCTTGACGTGAGGCTACCATCTGTCTCCCAACAGCTGTTCTGGTGGGTCCCCTCCCCCAACCTTCTCTGAGCCTTCGGGGTCCATGTGACCTGGCCATTTAGTAGCCCATGGTGTGCAAAAAAGTGCCGCTCAGAGGTAAAACAACCCAACGTTAAAGAACACGCTGGATGGCCTTGACGGGAGGCTACCATCTGTCACCCAACAGTTGTTCCAGTGGGTCTCCTCCCCCAACTTCTCTGAGCCTTCGGGGTCCTTGTGACCTGGCCATTTAGCCCATGGTGTGCAAAAAAGTGCCGCTCAGAGGTAAAACAACCCAACCCAAACAACTGTATTGAAAATAAATTTAAGACATTAAGACTTGATGTAGACTGATCTTCATCAAGTTCCTTCCTAGAACTTCGAGTGTGTATCTCTTTATACAATCATTTGATTTAATGTTTATCCAGGGTGAAAAGAATATTTTATTTCTGGATTTCATTTACGACTTGCCTATTAAAACATTTAAAATTCTTTCTCAACTGAACGTAAATCTGTTCATTAAGAAAACAAATCACGTCCCACTTTGATCTTAGACAGGGCAATATTTGGGTCACCTTTCTTAGCGAGGGAAACAGAGAGATTGAGAGAAGCTGAGCATCCTCACCATCTCCGGTGTTTCACCACAGCTAAACCAATCAAAGACCAATTACAAGCCGGAGATTCCACAACAGATGACACTGCTCTACCGACTGAGACAAACCGGTTCCTTTCAGAGAACAAAGATGATTATGCGAGCAATTCTAACTCCTCGGTATACCAGCTGCGCTGCTCTCCTCTGCGCATGCGCGTTGTGGGTTGGGTTTGGGTTGTTTTACCTCTGAGCGGCACTTTTTGCACACCATGGGCTAAATGGCCAGGTCACATGGACCCCGAAGGCTCAGAGAAGGTTGGGGGAGGGGACCCACTGGAACAGCTGTTGGGAGACAGATGGTAGCCTCCCGTCAAGACCATCCAGCGTGTTCTTTAACGTGCACAGGGTATGGCTCTCCCGCACACGAGACCACGGCTTAACGTCCCATCCGATGGACGGTGGCCTTTCCGAGCCCATTGGTGTCCCCTACTGACCGTGGGCAGGGCGGGGGATTTTGCGGAGATAACTCTCAAGGCTCACCCAGCTGGGACTCGAACCTGGGAACTACAGATTACGAGCCTGGCATGCGCGTTTTGGAAGGAACAAATGCGGAGAGGAGTAAAAGACTGTTTTCATGTTGTTGTTGTTATTTTTCAGGGCCTGATTATCACCTAGGCCATCTATTGCAAATCGCCTACCAGAAAAATTTGACTCATCAATACATAATTTTTCTTTTGGTAGAATTTATCTACCAGTATTGCTGTCAAAGTTTCTTGGACTACTATATTACTAATCATGAAATTTAGTTCAATAGTAAATAAATAAGAAATAAATACCCCCCTCAAGCAGCTGCTTGCCACAGAGGTCTGACAGGAGCCTGTCAGTTTATATGCCATATTAGAAGGTCTGAGAGGATGGCAGGACCTCAGCAGAAAAACGACACAAACATCCATGCCTCACCCTGGTCTCGAACCCAAGTCCCTTAGATCACTAGCCAAGCGTGCTAACCACTCGGCCACGGGACGGCAGTTCAATAGTAGGAGCTCGTTTATCCGAACCCCTTTTATCGGGATTTCATGGCATTTTCGAAAAATCACTCACCATGCATTTATTTGTTAATTTTTTATGTACTTTTTTCTTTTATTTGTGTAATTTCCGAAAATTTAATTAGTTAAGTTTTTTTGTGGTTACTTACTTTAAAACAAAATGAAAAAAAAATTATACACATAATACATATGCCTGTTTCACTGCCAATCGGATTATCCGGATTTTCGATTATCCCAACTACTTACATCCTGAATTGATTAATCTAGATTAGGGGTTCTCAAACGTGGGGTATGCGATAAAGTTTATTGGGGTGTGGCCGTGAGAGCTCAAAAGTCCCTAGATCTACTAACAAGTCCATTTCATTGATTACCCAGTAAAATGTTTATAATTTTATAAGATTTGTGTGTTTTATGTGTGTATGTATATATATATGTCGTGTCACGTGACACGAAGGTTGCCAGATCACTAATTTCCAAAAATATCGTTGCCAGATATTTTTTCTGAATTCTGTAATCAACCATAATGTCCGGATACTTTTTTGAGCGACTGTAGGTGGTCATATTATTTTGATACTAGATCGTGTGGGCTCACTCACGGAAATATTGAGCGTGTGCAGTTACCGTTCACAGCAAACTGGAGCGTGTGCAGTAACTGCACACGCTCCAGTTTGCTGTGAACGGTAACTGGAGCGTGTACAGTTGCTGTGAACGGTAACTGGAGCGTGTACAGTTGCTGTACACGCTCCAGTTAATTCTCTAATCAACCATATTGTTCCGGATACTTTTTTGTATTCCATAGTGTTTTTCTTAATTCTCTAATCAACCATAGTGTCCGGATACTTTTTTGAGCGACTGTACATAATAGATAAAATTTGGTCCAAATTAATGGTAAATTTTGGTCTATGTCTTCAAAATTATATTGCCTTCCACAGCCCATGCTTTTTTTAATTCGGCTTTGTCGACAGATTGGGGGGGGGGGGGGTTATAAATAGTTTATTTGTTCTCTGTTTATCTTTTTGTTGTTAAACTTCTTCATCTCTCAAATAACAAATGTAGACGAATAGCCAATCTCCTTTAAAGCAGGGCGGGGGTGGCTCAGTCGGTAGCGCGCTAGGCTCGTAATCTGTAGTTCCCAGGTTCGAGTCCCAGCTGGGTCAGCGTTGAGATTTATCTCCGCAAAATTCCCCGCCCACGGTCAGTAGGGAATACCGATGGGCTTGAAAAGGCCGCCGTCCGTCGGATGGGACGTTAAGCCGTGGCCCCGTGTGCGGGAGAGCCATACCCTGTGCACGTTAAAGAACAGGCTGGATGGCCTTGACGGGAGGCTACCATCTGTCTCCCAACAGCTGTTCCAGTGGGTCCCCTCCCCCAACCTTCTCTGAGCCTTCGGGGTCCATGTGACCTGGCCATTTAGCCCATGGTGTGCAAAAAAGTGCCGCTCAGAGGTAAAACAACCCAACATTAAAGAACACGCTGGATGGCCTTGACGGGGGGCTACCATCTGTCTCCCAAAAGCTGTTCCAGTGGGTCTCCTCCCCCAACCTCTCTGAGCCTTGGGGGTCCTTGTGACCTGGCCATTTAGCCCATGGTGTGCAAAAAATGCCTTTCAGACGTAAAACAATCCTTTAAAGCAACAACGACATTTTTAAGTTGATGAGTTAAAGCGAAATTTCTTCTTTTGCTTCTGAACTTGGAATCGTGATTTTAAACCAACATCATCCCAGTCTCACTCGATACCTCATCCACATTCTGACAAGGTATATACAGAGGAAGATTTGCGAAAGAAATAGGGATCAAAATCGTAAACCGAAGGAAAAAAAACGAAACCTTGCGTTGATCTCGGTGTTCTGCAGCACAAAGATGGAGAAAGACTCACACGGAACAAGAAGATGATGACGAGAAACTTCAAAATGGAAATCACGTGCCCCCAGATGCCTTGTTGTTCCGTGACATTTGTTCCGAATTCCCACGAGGGCGTCGACGGAAAAGACGAACAGGATGACAACGAATGATTTTCTGTTTTGTTTTTTTATTTTGCTTTAGGTATTTCGTCTATCAACTTTGGTCCTTTCTTTGAAAACGTAACAGAGTTGGGTTGTTTTACTGGGGCGGGGGTGTCTCAGTCGGTAGCGCGCCAGGCTCGTAATCTGTAGTTCCCAGGTTCGAGTCCCAGCTGGGTCAGCGTTGAGATTTTTCTCCGCAAAATTCCCCGCCCTGCCCACGGTCAGTAAGGGACACCGATGAGCTTGGAAAGACCGCCGTCCGTCGGATGGGACGTTAGGCCGTGGCCCCGTGTGCGGGAGAGCCATACCCTGTGCACGTTAAAGAACACGCTGGATGGCCTTGACGGGAGGCTACCATCTGTCTCCCAACAGCTGTTCCAGTGGGTCCCCTCCCCCAACCTTCTCTGAGCCTTCGGGGTACATGTGACCTGGCCCATTTAGCCCATGGTGTGCAAAAAAGTGCCGCTTAGAGGTAAAACAACCCACAACCCTTCTCTGTGACTTTTCATACTGACAGGCTCCTGTCACATGTCTGTCGCAAGCAACTGCTTGAGGAAATATTTTTGTTTTTGATCTTTAAAGAGAAAGAAATGTTAACCATGACACAGGTTGTTGAAGCCACTTTTAAGAACACACTGGGTGATTTTATCCAATATCCTAGTAAATGTGGTTGGCATATGAGACTACGGGGCAAATTAATAAGTCGCTAAGTGGGGCTGTAATATGGTACAGTCGCCCAATAAGTGGGGCTGTAATATGGTCTTCGTGTCACGTGACACGAAGGTTTCCAGATCACTAATTTCTAAAAAATATCGTTGCCAGATATTTTTTCTGAATTCTGTATTCAACCATAATGTTCGGATACTTTTTTCAGCGACTGTAGGTGGTCATATTATTTTGATACTAGATCGTGTGGGCTCACTCACGGAAATATTGAGCGTGTGCAGTTACCGTTCACAGCAAACTGGAGCGTGTGCAGTAACGGTACACGCTCCAGTTTGCTGTGAACGGCAACGATTTTTTTTAGAAATTAGTTATCTGGCAACCTTCGTGACACTACTGACCAGATCACTAATTTCTAAAAAAAAATCGCTGCCAGATATTTTTTCTGAATTCTGTAATCAACCATAGCGTTCGAATACTTTTTTGAGCGACTGTACATAAATGTCTAAAGATTTATTTGCATGAGACTCCTTAATTCTCACACATTAAGTTATTATTACAGATATTCTCGCTATTCAGAAACAACAGAGTGCTAACAGCTCGGGCAACTGTGAAGAGTAAATATGTGAAACTAAGCAATTTCGTACCCAGCATAAATATAAAGAGTTAGCAAACAAAATTATCTTTGTTGCTAAAACGTGCACAGGGTATGGCTCTCTTGTTCTTTAACGTGCACAGGGTATGGCTCTCTTCCGCATACGGGGCCACGGCTTAACGTCCCATCCGATGGACGGCAGTATTTCCAAGACCATCGGTGTCCCCTACTGACCGTGGACAGGGAGTTTTGCGGAGATAAATCTCAACTCTGACCCAGCTGGGACTCGAAACTGGGAATTACAGATTACGAGCCTGGCGCGCTACCGCCTGAGCCACCCCCCGCCCCGAAAACGTAACAGAAAGAATGAAATAATGTTAGGTAAGGATAAGGGATGAGGAAGAGGAAAGAGGATGGAGAGGAAGTGGTGGACTGGGGGGGGGGAGAGATGAAAAAAGTGTGCACGGAATTGTTTGAGAACATTAAGAGCGAATTTGACACAAAAGCTCTTTGAAACTGATGAAGATTTTTAGAAGTTGAAAATGCTTCTGTTACGATGAATGCAAATAAGTGTATCAGAGGTGAAAAACGGATGCTGAGCGCTTCTTTGCTCAGATATTTCAGTCTCTGTCCTTTTACAGAGATTTATAGAAAGAGAGATGGAAAATGGAGGGAAAATATCAGTGACTTCGCTTTCGACGTTATAAACATTAAAAATTCAGAGTTTCGGAATTGAAAGAGAAATTAATCTATGCAGAGATTCCTTTGCGTCCTGACATCTCTGTGGATTTTTCTTTTTTTTGCTTCTATTTCTGAGAAAAAGTCGCCCTCTTGTAAAGGATTTTCGCCGCTTTGATATCTGCCGTCCTTTTCATTTCAACTCTTTTCATCAAAGGCATTTCACTATTTCGATGTCTGTCGTCCTCTACAATTCTACTTCTCTTCTCTTCTCTTTTATGATTTCGGAAGATTTTAGCCAAATGCGGATTGCTTTTTATCTATTCTTTTTTATGTTTTTTTATCACCCCTCGACACTTCAAAGTTCTTCTCTAAAGAAATTGTGTTGCTTTGATTTCTGCTGCCTTTTTCTAAGGAGTTTCAATTGCTTTGGTTTCTGTCGCCTCTACAACCCTACAACTCTTTTTTCGCCACACTCTACAACCCTACAACTCTTTTTTCGCCACCCTCTACAACCCAACTCTTTTTTCGCCACCCTCTACAACTCTGCAACTCTTTTTTCGCCACCTTCTACAACTCTACAACTCTTTTTTTCGCCACCCTCTACAACCCTACAACTCTTTTTTCGCCACCCTCTACAACCCTACAACTCTTTTTTCGCCACACTCTACAACCCTACAACTCTTTTTTCGCCACCCTCTACAACCCAACTCTTTTTTCGCCACCCTCTACACCTCTACAACTCTTTTTTCGCCACCTTCTACAACTCTACAACTCTTTTTTCGCCACCCTCTACAACTCTACAACTCTTTTTTCGCCACCCTCTACAACTCTACAACTCTTTTTTCGCCATCCTCTACACCTCTACAACTCTAGAACCCTTCTTCCACTGCCCTCCACAACACTATATAACTCTTTTTCGCCACTTCCTACATTCCTAAAACTCTTCTTCCGCCACCCTCTACAGCCCTGCAACTCTTTATTCCGCCCCCTATACAACCCTACAACTCTTTATTCCGCCACCCTCTACCACCCTACAACTCTTCTACCGCCACCCTCTACCACCCTACAACTCTTCTACCGCCACCCTCTACAGTCCTACACTTTTTCAGTCGGTAGCGCGTGTAATGGTTATTTAGCCTGCATACAACTCTTCCTCCGCCGCAACTCTTCTTCCGCCGCCCTCCACAACTGCGCAACACCTCCTTGAGAGGCTCGTTCTCTCTTTCATTTCGTTTTTCGATTTTTATCGCTCTCTACAATCCTGCAGCATTTCTTGATTTCGTCTCTTTTATTGGTTTGATTTCTGAAAACGAAAGCCTCTACGAATGGCTCCTTGATCTTTATATCATCATCCTACTAAAGGCAAACTTTTCCTCATAGACCAATTTCTGTAGCATATAATAAGTGACAAGGTTCCCGCGACACTTTGGATCGAGTTGGACTCAGTCATTTGCTCGCCTGTCTCGTAATCTTCAATTCCCCCCCCCCCTCTGAATATCCCAGAGAAGAGGACCCACTCGATAGCTATTTGAAGACAAATGGAGGCCTCGTGCTCTTTAAAGTGCACGTGTTATGGTTCTCCTGCACATGGTGCCACGCCTTAATGTTCCATACAACGGACGCCATCCTTCCTAAACGCAATTATTGCCCTTACACTCACTGAGAGCAGAACGTGGCAAAAGGCGCCAATAAATTAACTCTGGCACAATTGAGGATCGAATTTGGGAACTGCAGATCACGAGATTGTCGCGCTTAGACTGATCCAAACCCCATCAGAAGTGTCAAGACACCCTGTCAATTGTAATAAGCTACAGGAATTGGTCTATCAGGAAAGTGAGGCTCTTAACAGGACAACGACATAAAGATTCATACTCTTATCCATGATTCGAACCCAGAGCTCTCTTTACTATGCAGCCAAACACTAACTACCGGTGAGGAGGGGCGGCCCTCACGTTAAGCCGTAGGCTCAGAGAAGGTTGGGGAGAGGACCCACTGGAACAACTGTTGGGAGACAGATGGTAGCCTCCCGTCAAGGCCATCCAGCTGTTCTTTAACGTGCACAGGGTATAGTTCTCCCGCACACGGAGCCACGGCTTAACGTGAGGAGGGGCGGCTGTTGGTTCGGTGAGTACCGCGCCTGGTTCCTAATCTCCAGTTCCCAGGTTCGAGTCCCACCTGGGCCAACATTGTGATTTACCTCCGCTAAACTTCGACCTTACCCATAGTCAGTCGGCAACACCGACGGCCTCAGAAAGGCTTCGATCTCTCTGATAGAATGTAAGGCCGCGGCTCGCGATCAAGAGTTGGGTTGTTTTACCTCTGAGCGGCACTTTTTTGCACACCATGGGCTAAATGGTCAGGTCACATGGACCCCGAAGGCTCAGAGAAGGTTGGGGGAGGGGACCCACTGGAACAACTGTTAGGAGACAGATGGTAGCCTTCCGTCAAGGCCATCCAGCGTGTTCTTTAACTTTGGATTGTTTTACCTCTGAGCAGCACTTTTTTTGCACGCCATGGGTTAAATTGGCAGGTCCGAAGGACCCCGTAGGCTCAGAGAAGGTTGGGGAGAGGACCCACTGGAACAACTGTTGGGAGACAGATGGTAGCCTCCCGTCAAGGCCATCCAGCTGTTCTTTAACGTGCACAGGGTATAGTTCTCCCGCACACGGAGCCACGGCTTAACGTCCCATCCGACGGACGGTGGCATTTCCAAGCCCATCGGTGTTCCCTACTGACCGTGAGCAGGGCGGGGAGTTTTGCGGAGATAAGTCTCAACGCTGACCCAGCTGGGACTCGAACCTGGGAACTGCAGATTACGAGCCTGGCCCGCTACCGACTGAGCCACCCCCGCCCCAAACCGTTGTCCAACTAACTACCAATGGCATCACTTACTAGAGGACTACTATGAAGACTACCAGACTCCGCAGTTGATACTTCGACATTCCTCTTACGTCATAGGTCAATGACCTATCAATCACCTGTCAATCAACCAATGGTCTTCGAGAACTGTTAAAGCATCAACTACGCAGTCTCATAGACTCCTATTCGCCATTTCCCCCATTTCCCTAACAATCACTCTTAAGCAAGCTTAAAATACATATCCGTTTTTTACAAAAACGAATCAAGAATCTTTTAAATGCAAAATAACAGATTAAGCAGAAAAAGCAGAGCAAGGATATAATACTCAGCAAGGATATAATACTCAGCGATTTACGCTCCATTTGGCAAAGAGATCTTTCCAAGAAGACCTCGACAAAATAAAAACAGAATTAAAAGAAGATTATTGATCTCTTCACGTTGTCTTTTTCTTACTCCTCTCTCCCTATTTCTACTAACCTGTGCAAAACCAAGATTACGAGCCCGAAAAAGAATCCACTAAGTCCAAGAGAGAGAGAGAAAAAAGAATCCACTTCACTCTGTGATTACTGCGCTAAAACGGGGAAGAAGAATCTTTACTAAACATTCTCCCAGTAAACAGCAGAGCCAGGATGAGCAGCAGAGACAGCCGCAAAGTTTTATAGAGAGTGTAACAGCCTTTAAATGCAACGCTTTTAACGTTCCTTTTGTATTTCGTTCCAAACCGTGTCAGTGGCATGATGTCTTTAATTCTTTTTTTTTTTCCTTGTTTCCTTTGCTCTCTTTTATTTGGTCGCTGTGAGTTGTCTGGAAAGGGGGCTCGCTGCAAAGTGCATACGCACCAAATGAAATATGGAAACCCATTACACGCGTTTCGGTGCCTTGCATGGCGACAGATTGCTGCGCGTTTTTGTTCAGCAATTTACTTAGAAAAGTGTTCAAGGGGAAAAAAGAGGGAGGTGGTTGGAAGGGGTGAGAGGAGAGGGAGGATGCTCTTTAATTTGCTGGCAAAACAACAGAAGATCGGGAGAGAAGGGGAATTACGAAGGAGGCTCAACGTTGCATGAAGCAAATACTCTTCCACGGAAGAGTTTTATGCGACTCGCTATTCGAAAGAGGATTTGTGAATATTTTTCCTTTTCGTGAAGAGTGCATATACTGAAGAATGTTTATTGCGGTTTGTTTTTTTGACTTGGCTAATCTTCGGGGGTAAAGTTTTGTTTAATGCGGAGATAGAAACGCATTTGAGAAAAATGTGGCTTGGGTTCTTTTACCTCTGAGCGGCACTTTTTTGCACACAATGGGCAAAATGGCCAGATCATAAGGATCCCGAAGGCTCAGAGAAGGTTGGGGAAGGGGACCCACTGGAACAGCTGTTGGGAGACAGATGGTATACTCCCGTCAAGGCCATGCAGCGTGTTCTTTAACGTTGGGTTGTTTTACCTATGAGCGAATTTTTTTGCATACAATGGGCTAAATGGCCAGGTCATAAGCACCCTGAAGGCCCAGAGAAGGTTTGAGGAGGGGACCCATTGGAACAGCTGTTGGGAGACAGATGGTAGCCTCCCGTCAAGGCCATCCAGCGTGTTCTTTAACGTTGGGTTGTTTTACCTCTGAGCGGCCCTTTTTTGCACACCATGGGCTAAATGGCCAGGTCACAAGGACCCCGAAGGCTCAGAGAAGGTTGGGGGGAAGGGACCCACTGGAACAGCTGTTGGGAGAGAGATGGTAGTCTCCCGTCAAGGCCATCCAGCGTGTTCTTTAACGTGCACAGGGTATGGCTCTCCCGCACACGGAGTCACGGCTTAACGTCCCATCCGACGGACGGCGGCCTTATCCGAGCCCATCGGTGTCCCCTACTGACCGTGGGCAGGGCGGGGAATTTTGCGGAGATAAATCTCAACGCTAACCCAGCGGGACTCGAACCTGGGAACTACAGATTACGAGCCTGGCACGCTTCCAGCTGATCCAACCCCTCTGCAGATACCTAGTAGATTTACCTAAGTCCAACATTAAAATTGGTTCAGTTATCTATTTTGTGTTTCTGCAGCCCTGCTCTAATTTTGCTAAACCGTTTGGATTTAGGAAATGTTGAGATTTCGTAAATATATGCGTTAATGTGGATTTTTAATAGAAATATTGCCACTTTATCCCTTTGAAGCAGATAAAAATAGAAATTGTGGCCTTCAACATAAATGATTGGATCTTGAGACAGGTGAATAGAATATCCGGTATATCTATATCATCGATATAATATCTTTATCATATATCATCTATTTCGACGATCAACAGAATAGTTGACCGTCGAAATTGATGTGAATAGAAATGTTGGCTCTCAAAATAGATGAGAATAGAATAATTGACCCTCGAAATTGATGTGAATAGAAATATTGGCTCTCAAAATAGATGAGAATAGAATAATTGACCCTCGAAATTGATGTGAATAGAAATATTGGCCCTCGAAATAGATGAGAATAGAATAATTGACCCTCGAAATTGATGTGAATAGAAATATTGGCCCTCGAAATAGATTCGAATAGAATAGTTGAACCTCTAAATTGATGTGAATAGAAATGTTGGCCCTCGAAATAGATGTGATAGAAATGTTGTCCTTTAAAATTGATGTGAATAGAAATTTTGGCTCTCGAAATTGATGCGAATAGAATAGCTGACCGACAAAATTGATGTGAATAGAAATGTTGGCTCTCAATATAGATATGAATTAAAATGTGGCCACATAAATAGATGTGAATAGGAATGTTGGCCTCCTAAATAGATGAGAATAGAATAGTTGACCCTCAAAATTGATGCGAATAGAATAGTTAACCCACGAAACTGATGTGAAGAGAAATCTTGGCCCTCGAAATAGATAAGAATAGAATAGTTGACTCTCGAAACTGATGCGAATAGAATAGCTGACCCTCGATATTGGTGTGAATAGAAATCTTGGCCCTCGAAACAGATGCGAATAGAGCAGTTGACTCTCGAAATAGATGTGAATAGAAATATTGGCTCTCAAAATAGATGAGAATAGAATAATTGACCCTCGAAATTGATGTGAATAGAAATATTGGCCCCCGAAATAGATTCGAATAGAATAGTTGAACCTCTAAATTGATGTGAATAGAAACGTTGGCCCTCGAAATAGATGTGATAGAAATGTTGTCCTTTAAAATTGATGTGAATAGAAATTTTGGCTCTCGAAATTGATGCGAATAGAATAGCTGACCGACGAAATTGATGTGAATAGAAATGCTGGCTCTCGAAATTGATGTGAATAGAACAAATGTTAGCCTTCGAAATTGATGTGAAAATAAATGTTGGCCCTCAAAATATGTACATGTGAAGAGAACAAAGGAGAATAGTTGACCCTCGAAATAGATGTGAACAGAAATGCAAAGATTAGTTCGAAGACATAAAAGTTTTTCAAACAACGATTTAGTTGAAAGAAAACAAAAAAACTACCGTAACACAGTGAATTGCTCATTTGAATGGATTGTTCATTTGAAAGAGCCTAGAATTTCAGAATTCGTTAGCAACAAAAAAGTGAGAGCTATTTGTTGGAATCATTAATTGCTTCTCTGTTAATCGGTTAATCGAGCTGAAAATGAGATAAAGAGGACAAATCGATTAATCAATTACATCCGCGTTATTATATACCTCATTATCATCGTTTTTTAATTTTCGAATGCTATAGGGAAGGGGATGCCGTCCCGTGGCCGAGTGGTTAGCACGCTTGGCTACTGATCTAAGGGACCTGGGTTCGAGCCCCGGATTAGGCATGGATGTGTGTGTCGTTTTTCTGCAGAGGTCCTGCCATCCTCTCAGATCTCCTACTGTGGCATATAAACTGACAGGCTCTTGTCAGACCTCTGTGGCAAGCAGCTGCTTGAGGGGGTATTTATTTTAGCCGTCCCGTGGCCGAGTGGTTAGCACGCTTGGCTACTGATCTAAGGGACCTGGGTTCGAGCCCCGGATTAGGCATGGATGTGTGTGTCGTTTTTCTGCAGAGGTCCTGCCATCCTCTCAGATCTCCTACTGTGGCATATAAACTGACAGGCTCTTGTCAGACCTCTGTGGCAAGCAGCTGCTTGAGGGGGTATTTATTTTAGCCGTCCCGTGGCCGAGTGGTTAGCACGCTTGGCTACTGATCTAAGGGACCTGGGTTCGAGCCCCGGATTAGGCATGGATGTGTGTGTCGTTTTTCTGCAGAGGTCCTGCCATCCTCTCAGATCTCCTACTGTGGCATATAAACTGACAGGCTCTTGTCAGACCTCTGTGGCAAGCAGCTGCTTGAGGGGGTATTTATTTTAGCCGTCCCGTGGCCGAGTGGTTAGCACGCTTGGCTACTGATCTAAGGGACCTGGGTTCGAGCCCCGGATTAGGCATGGATGTGTGTGTCGTTTTTCTGCAGAGGTCCTGCCATCCTCTCAGATCTCCTACTGTGGCATATAAACTGACAGGCTCTTGTCAGACCTCTGTGGCAAGCAGCTGCTTGAGGGGGTATTTATTTTAGCCGTCCCGTGGCCGAGTGGTTAGCACGCTTGGCTACTGATCTAAGGGACCTGGGTTCGAGCCCCGGATTAGGCATGGATGTGTGTGTCGTTTTTCTGCAGAGGTCCTGCCATCCTCTCAGATCTCCTACTGTGGCATATAAACTGACAGGCTCTTGTCAGACCTCTGTGGCAAGCAGCTGCTTGAGGGGGTATTTATTTTAGCCGTCCCGTGGCCGAGTGGTTAGCACGCTTGGCTACTGATCTAAGGGACCTGGGTTCGAGCCCCGGATTAGGCATGGATGTGTGTGTGTCGTTTTTCTGCTGAGGTCCTGCCATACTCTCAGATCTCCTACTGTGGCATATAAACTGGCAGGCTCCTGTCAGACCTCTGTGGCAAGCAGCTGCTTGAGGGGGTATTTATTTTAGCCGTCCCGTGGCCGAGTGGTTAGCACGCTTGGCTACTGATCTAAGGGACCTGGGTTCGAGCCCCGGATTAGGCATGGATGTGTGTGTCGTTTTTCTGCTGAGGTCCTGCCATCCTCTCAGAGCTCTTATGTGGCATATAAACTGACAGGCTCCTGTCAGACCTCTGTGGCAAGCAGCTGCTTGAGGGGGTATTTATTCATTTATTCAGTCGTCCCGTGGCCGAGTGGTTAGCACGCTTGGCTACTGATCTAAGGGACCTGGGTTCGAGCCCCGGATTAGGCATGGATGTGTGTGTCGTTTTTCTGCTGAGGTCCTGCCATCCTCTCAGATCTCTTATGTGGCATATAAACTGACAGGCTCTTGTCAGACCTCTGTGGCAAGCAGCTGCTTGAGGGGGTATTTAATTTTTTCTATAGGGGAGGGGGGCGATATACTTATTTCCATATTGCGTCCTGTGAAGAAGGAAATGCACATATCCTTCCCAGAATTCCTTTCGTGCGCTATCCCTACAATATCCTTCGATTGTATTGAAATCCTAATCGAAATCGGATTATTCAGTCTAACAAAAAAAAACTGCGAAAAATGGAAATGGAGGACGATAAAACCAAAAAACGGCGTATGGGGGGATGGGGGTTAGAAAATGAGATAAAAAAAAGAAGTAAAAAAATTTTTGACGCAGCCGAAAGAAAAACAATTTGTCAGAAGTTTTTTTTCTTCTTCCGCTATCTTATTACGTCTGGAACGTTCAGCCATTTTTTTTTTCTGTTATATTTCGATTTTTTTTCACGCATCCTTTCTACAGATATTACTATTTTCCTTTTTTCCTCGATGCATTTCTTCTGTTTGCAGAGAAAGAGCGATAAGAAGGAGCACAAAGAGAGAAAAGAAGTGAAGAAGATGAAGAAGAGGGAGGAATACCTGGAGCACGGAAAGAATTCGACTTATCTTCTGGAAAGGGAGACAATTCGCAAATGTTGGCCACGTCCACCACCCTCGGTCGTTTCTAACACTCCACCGGACGAGTCGATTATCGACAGAGAGATAAAAGGAGACCAGGGATTGAAGGAGTCAGGTAGAAATGATGCTCCTCAGCTTCCAACTCTTCGCACACTGCAGTCGTCCGTGTCAGGTGCCACGGAATTTACCGATCTACCAACTGCATCTCAGCATCATTTGGATGAGAGCTTCCTTGCCTCTTTCGGCAGTTCCTCTCTCTATCTCTTCTCAGTGCTGCTTCCTTTTCTTGTTCCTCTTTTTCTCCGGCTTCTTTTCCAAAGATTATCCCCATGCATATGCTAATCGCTCACGGCTTGCTCGTCCCCTGCTCCTTCACCCGCTCTGCAACGAGTCCCCAGTAGATTCTGCTGTTGATGCAGATCGCAACGGACGTGGAGGAGGAGAGAGGGAGATATCAGAGAAAGGGAGCATCTGCTGATCTTGAAAGAGAGGAATGATATTTCTGACTTCGGCGCGCTCCATCTGAATTCTTCTTATGATGATTCTTTCGTTTCTGAAATTTTCTCTCTTGTTTCACGGGAAACGAAATCTTGGCTTAGGCGGTCAGTTATCGATGAAACCTTAGAAAATTGTTACAGGTGAGGAAGACCTTTTAGAAAAAGGAAGAGAAAACCAATGATCATGAGGAGATCTGAGAGGGGAGGAGGAAGAGGAGGCATACGGCGTAGAGAAGACATGTGATGAGCAGAAGGAGGATCTTACCGATGATGATAATGATGACTATGATACATGTGATGAGCAGAACGAGGATGTTACCGATGATGATAATGATGACTGTGATACCTGTGATGAGCAGAAGAAGGATGTTACCGATGATGATAATGATGACTGTGATACCTGTGATGAGCAGAAGAAGGATGTTACCGATGATGATAATGATGACTATGATACATGTGATGAGCAGAAGGAGGATGTTATCGATGATGGTGATAATGATGACTATGATACATGTGATGAGCAGAAGGAGGATGTTACCGATGATGATAATGATGACTATGATACCTGTGATGAACAGAAGGAGGATGGGATTAGTGATGATAATTATTACTAGAATACCAGTGATGAGCAGACGCATGATATATTGACGATGATAACGATGACTATAATCATGTGATTCGCAGAAGTATGATGTTTTGCGATGATGATGACTAGGATCATGTGATAAGCAGGATGGAATTTGTGAGATAAAAAGGGCAAATCGATTAATAAATTACATTCGCGTTATTTTGTACCTCATTATCGTCGATTTTTAGTTTTCGAATGCTATAACGAAGGGGAGGGGGGCGATATACTTATTTCCATAGGGAATGCCCATATCCTTCCCAGAATTCCTTTCGTGCGCTATCCCTACAATATCCTTCGATTGTATTAAAATCAATCGAAATCGGATTATTCAATCTAACAAACTGCGAAAAATGGAAATGGAGGACGATAACACCAAAAATCGGCGGATGGGGGGGGGGGTAGAAAATGAGATAAGATGTAGAGCAGACATGAGATGATGGTGATGATGACTAGTAGAACTGTGATGAGCAGAAGGATGGTGTGTTGTCAATGATGATAACGATGACTAGGATATCTGCGGTAAGCAAAAGGTGGATGGGACCGATGATGATATTATTACAAGGAGAAGACTTATGAGGATAATGAGAAGAAAACTATGATGCGGTGATGGAGGAGACTTATGATGAGGAGAAAAAGATGCAAGGATTATTCTAAAAGTAATGGTAATTGAAATGGTAATCAAGGTTAACGACTTGATTCCAAATCCATGGGAGTCGGCGATTACTATCAGCAGATCTGTTTCTGTTGATCACTGCGATGGTGACACCCTATGGTGGCTCACAACCCATCAGTCAGACTGCGAAACCTCCCTTCACTTTAGGAAAGTCAGAAAGACTCATGTCTGGAGAGTATGGCGAATATTCAAAGGTTTCCCATCGCCACTGCCAAAAGCTCCTTCACAGATTGCGCCGGGGGCGGGGGAAGCTCAGTCGGTAGCTGTCGGTAGCTAGTCGGTAGCCTCAGATAAACCCTGCTCTCGTATGCTAGCGGGCGGGGATGGCTCAGTCGGTAGTGCGCCAGGCTCGTAATCTGTAGTTCCCAGGTTCGAGTCCCAGCTGGGTCAGCGTTGAGATTTATTTCCGCAAAATTCCCCACCCTGCCCACGGTCAGTAGGGGACACCGATGGGCTTCGAAAGGCCGCCGTCCGTCGGATGGGACGTTAAGCCGTGGCCCCGTGTGCGGGAGAGCCATACCCTGTGCACGTTAAAGAACACGCTGGATGGCCTTGACGGGAGGCTACCATCACTCTTCCAACAGCTGTTCCAGTGGGTTTCCTCCTCCAACCTTCTCTGAGCCTTCGGGGTCCTTGTGACCTGGCCATTTAGCCCATGGTGTGCAAAAAAAAGTGTCGCTCACAGGTAAAACAACCCAACGTTAAAGAACCCACTGGATGGCCTTGACGGGAGGCTACCATCTGTCTCCCAACAGCTGTTCCAGTGGGTCCCCTCCCCCAACCTTCTCTGAGCCTTCGGGGTCCATGTGACCTGGCCATTTAGCCCATGGTGTGCAAAAAAGTGCCGCTCAGAGGTAAAACAACCCAACGTTAAAGAACACGCCGGATGGCCTTGACGGGAGGCTACCATCTGTCTCCCAAGAGCTGTTCCAGTGGGTCCCCTCCCCCAACCTTCTCTAAGCCTTCGGGGTCCATGTGACCTGGCCATTTAGCCCATTGTGTGCAAAAGAGTGCCGCTCAGAGGTAAAACAATCCAAACAACCCAACAGATTGCTCCACATGACAAGAGACATTATCATGAATGATGTGATCGATGTCTGCTCATCAAATTTTTACTAATCATCATTACCATCATCGCATGTCTTCTCTACATCTTATTTCATTTCCCCCCACCACATCAGCCGATTATTGGTTTTATCGTCCTCTATTTCCCTTGTGACGAATTGTCTACGCTTTCGTCTTACGGTCAGGCACAGATGATGCACAAAAAATCATCGGCAGTACTCGGCTTTCACAGTTTGACCCTGAGGTAGTGAATCGTGGAAGATAACATCATTGATGCCCTAAGAGACAATCAGCAGCACTTTCACGTTGCTGGATTCTCGCGCCAATTTTTTCGGGCGTGGAGACGCTGAATGACGCCATTCGTTAGATTGGCTTTCAGTTTCGGCTCGTACGCTCGGGCCCATGTTTCGTCGATGACAATGACACGACGGGTTGGGTTGTTTTACCTCTGAGCGGCACTTTTTTGCACACCATGGGCTAAATGGCCAGGTCACAAGGACCCCGAAGGCTCAGAGAAGGTTGGAGGAGGGAACCCACTGGAACAGCTGTTAGGACACAGATGGCAGCCTCCCGTCAAGGCCATCCAGCGTGTTCTTTAACGTTGGGTTGTTTTACCTGTGAGCGACACTTTTTTTGCACACCATGGGCTAAATGGCCAGGTCACAAGGACCCCGAAGGCTCAGAGAAGGTTGGAGGAGGGAACCCACTGGAACAGCAGTTAGGAGACAGATGGCAGCCTCCCGTCAAGGCCATCCAGCGTGTTCTTTAACGTTGGGTTGTTTTACCTGTGAGCTACACTTTTTTTGCACATCATGGGCTAAATGGCCAGGTCACAAGGACGCCGAAGGCTCAGAGAAGGTTGGAGGAGGGAACCCACTGGAACAGCTGTTAGGAGACAGGTGGCAGCCTTCCGTCAAAGCCATCCAGTGTGTTCTTTTACGTGCACACGGTATGGCTCTCCTGCACACGGGGCCATGGCTTAACATCCCATCAGACGGTCAGCGGCTTTTCCAAGACTATCGGTGTCCCCTACTGACCATGGGCAGGGTGGGGAATTTTGCGGAGATAAATCTCAACGCTGACCCAGCTGGGACTCGAACCTGGGAACTACAGATTACGAGCCTGACGCGCTACCGACTGAGCCGCCACCCCCGCCCCGCCCCCTCCTTTAAGACTTGACTACTTTTAAGCGCCAGCAGCAACTATCTGATAAATCTGATAAATCACCATTTTCTTGTTTTATGCCTCCAATAGTACCACTAACTGGAACACAGCCAGAAAGACGGAACAACAAAGGTTGCTTTTCAGCCCACAGGGACAAAACAAAATACAAATCTCATAACGGATTCATGTTTAGGTGCTTTGCTCTCGAATTGTGTTGATTTACGACGAAATAAACACAACGAGCGCAAACATTAAATGCTTTTTCAGCCAGACCACTATTTACCATTTCGTGACAAGCACAGATGACAACGGGATCTTGTTAAGAACACGACATCAGTTCTATCTTTCCCGCTTACAATTCTTCTATTTTTCTTCTCTCTCTCCTCCCCTGATGAAGATTAAGTCTCCCTTTCTTCAACTTACTTTGTCCATCCGAAGTGATGTCGTACATCACTTTGCGATGGTGCGCCTTTGAATCGTAATCGTTACAGCTTCGGTTAAAGCTTTCTCGAGAATACTTCTGTCTCAAATCTTTGAAATGAGACAAATTTAAAGGAAACTTGTTCTGAATAATGTTTTACAAAAGGGGATGGCTCGAGGTTAAAGTATTTCTCTCTCAGTGCGGTTTTCTTTTTGTTTGTTTCTTTGACGTTCTTCTGTGATTAATCTAAGAAGAGTGATGTTGCGTTAAATACAACAAGCAAATATAACCTTTGGTCCTGTTTTGTTGTTGTTTTTTATGCCTCCAAATTTTTCTTCTGTAA